>WOAB01000806.1:0-600000 GCA_027886185.1 Rheum nobile
AGAAGAGGAGCTCCCCCCGCCCAGATTGACGGTGGTGGGCTAGAGATCTGACGATGACGACGACATGCGGCAAGCATGCCAGTCTGCACCTTCTACATTTCCGGTGATGGCGGTGGGTTTCGCCGCGATGGCGGAAAAGTCCTTTCCGCGTCTGTTTGCCCGAGGAAGGATTTGGCATGGGTTTAAACCCCGAAATAAATATATTTGTACCCAAACAAATATTCTAAGCCCCGAAAAATACATCGAATGTATTTTAAATCACTCAAGGAATTTTACAGAGATCCAACTCAATATATAAATTCCGAACTTCGCCTAAAGCGTCCCGAAATAATTGACGAGGGTTTGGGAAATTACCCAATTACCCTTGCTAACAAAATGAGGGGTATTACATGTAGCGGCTATCAAGGGTTGGCATTTCCACCAAATAGATGTCCACAATGCATTTCTCCATGGTAATCTGGATGAGGAAGTTTTCATGAAACTTCCACTTGGCTTTCCCAACGCTACCGCAAGCAAGGTTTACCGCTTGTAGAAGTCTCTCTATGGCTTAGGGCAAGTTCCTCGCAATTGGTTCGCAAAGCTTGCTCATGCCCTGCAACTATTCGGCTTTTAGCAGAGTAAGGCAAACTACTCCTTGTACACTCTACAACGTTCAAAAGTTGTTGTGCATGTTCTAGTGTACGTGGATGACCTCATAATTACAAGCAATGATATTTCGGCTATGATCGGTTCAAGCAATACTTGGGTTCATGTTTTCACATGAAGGATCTTGGCACTCTCAAATACTTCCTTGGTATTGAGATTACACGTAACCCTACAGGTATCTTTCTGTCTCAACGCAAGTACACTTTGGATATTCTATTGAATCCGGTCTGTTGGGAGCCAAGCCTGCGACTTTCCTATGAAGCTGAACCACGATCTGCCAAGACTCAGACTCCGTTGTTTCAGCACCCTGATCGTTACAGACGTCTGATTGGCCGCTTGATCTATCTTACTATTACTCATCCCGAGCTTAGCTACTTTGTTCATACTTTGGCCCGGTTCATGCAGGCTCCCTGTCAGGCTCATTGGGAGGCTGCTATCCGCGTTTTGCGTTACTTGAAGTCGCATCCAGGGCAGGGTTTTACTACTCTCTACAGCAAGCTCTCTGCAACTTACTACTTACTGCGACTCTGATTGGGCTGCCTGTCCTCTCACCAGGCGCTCTGTCACAGGCTAATACATCCAGCTTGGACAGTAACCTATCTCTCAAAAGACCAAGAAGCAACCCAATGTGTCTCGCTCTTCCGCTGAAGTTGAGTATCGTGCTATGGTTGTTGCATGTTGTGAGCTAATATGGCTCAAATCACTGCTTCTTTCGCTTGGGGTTAATCATTTGACTCCTATGCGACTTTCCTGCGACAGTCAGGCTGCACTTCATATTGCTGCTAATCCTGTCTTCCACGAGCATACTAAGCATATTGAGATTGACTGCCACTTCGTTCGTGACCTGGTGCAAGCATGCCATTTTTGATGTTTTGAATAGCTAACAAGGCCCTTGTGGATACTTAGGCAATATGTTCATAGTTATATGCTTTCCCTATGGTAGACCAACAAGATAAAAGGAAATGCACATCCCCTTCTTCCCCACACCCTTCTCAGCAGGGGGGGGAAGAGACGAATATCAACCTCAAGATTGTCCAGGTGATACGACAGAGCATTCATAACATTGTTTCCGTGATGCGAACAAACATCAGAAAGGAATGGGCGAGCCGCGACGCTGTCTTGGATGAGATGAACTCACGGCCAAGCTTATGCAAGTCTGCTCTCGACTTGGCTATGAGGGACCACAGTCTTCAGGGTCGAGTATGGGACTTTCACTAAGTCCAACGACCTTGATGAGGATCTGGCTGGCTTCGAGGAGTCTTAGTGCCAGCAACAACAAGCCTCACCCCACTACTATTTGTCAGGCGTAGTGTCGCGCGCCACAATGCTGCCAACGCAGCCAAACTCACGCCAATGCGGCTTATGAGCTTGAGCTAGATGACAAGACTATTATGATGAGTTCGAGCATGAGATTACTCCCCTTCATGACTTCTATGATGAGGAGCCTCCCATGGAGGATTTACCACCCTAGAGTTGGTTGCCCACCCAACGTTGAAAAATTCAAGGTACGAATAATCGACGTTGTATTAAGATTAAAATTGATAACTTTGCATGGGAGCACGACGCAAACAAGTACTAAGAATGGAAGCAGACCACAGAGTACATTCTAGACCATTATGGCTATGAGGAGCAAGAACGAGTTGAAGTAGTGGCTATCCACTTCCAAGGAATAGCATGGTCTTGGTGGTTTTGACTCTGGGATGAAAGGAGGAGGAATGGATTGAGATCCATTGTTACATGGCCTCGATTGAAGTTCATTATGAGGGAGAAATATGTCCTAGACGAGCGCTTTGAGCATATGCAGCAATGAGTGCACATGTGCAAGCAAGGCAATCGACCCCCTATTGAGTTCTTCAATGAGCTAGAGGACTTGATGCACAAGGCAGGAATTCATGTGAGACCACGTTCGGCAACGGTTCTTGTCTGATTTGAACCGTCCAATTCGTGACATTTTGGAGCTGCAACGTATCAAGGACATCAATGAGATGGTGTATACAACCACCCTAGCCTACAACGAACAACAACGCAACAAGGACAAGTCTTGGTCTTCTAATGGCCAAAAGAGGTACAATTCTAACTCTTCTTCTAGTCCTTCTTAGAATTCGTCCACTAACTCTTCTATGCAGCAAAAGGGAGTATCAAACTCACCTAAGGGCATAATTGAGGCGCCTATGAGGAGGGAGGCCAAAAACACACAGCCCCGATAAAGGTCACGTGACCCTAAGTGCTTCAAGTGTCAAGGAAAATGGCATTTGGCACGTAATTAGGGATGGCACTTGACCTGGACTCGATGGACACCCGAAAAAACCGACCCGAAAATATGGACGAAAACCCGAAAAAACACGAGTGAAAATCGGATTTCGAGTGATCAGGTGATGGACCGGGTCGGATTCGGGTGATCACTTTCATCCACCCGACCCGTAAAAAACCCATAAAAACCCCTGAATATATACTATTTTTTTAATATACATATATAGAGGCCCGTTTTGGTACTCTTATGTCTTAAGATAAATCATGAGTACTAATCTCTACCATAGGATGGAGAGAATTAACGGTCAAGATGAAACAACTATAAAGAAAAAAATAAAAAGTCTGAGCGCTGGCTAGAAAAACACGATGGCAATTTTGAAATTTTAAAGAAAAATAGGAATGAAAGACGATTATACCTCCCACAACCCTCTCACTTCCTGCTCCTTCTCTCTGTGCAACTCTACGCAGATCTGGCAATTTTTCGTCTCCCTCCTCACCTGGCAAGGATCTTCTGCTTCGTGGAGCTCTTCGCCGCCGTGGCTCTCCTCACTTGGCTCTCAGCTCGCACGCCGCTCGCCGTCAAGGCCTCCGCCGCCGTCGCCAGCCCTGTCTTGTTTCTTCCTCGGAAACGCGATTGTCGTCGCTCTCTTCGCCAAGTCCGACCACATCACTCGCTCTTCCGGCGCCGCCAATGCCGAGAGCGAGATCCACGAGGAGTTGAGCTCCAACATCGCGGCGGAGTTACAGGCCTCGTCGGAGAAGACGATCGTGTTTCAGGACAAGAAAATCATATGCGAGGAGGTAGCGAAGCTCAAGGCGCCGGACGAAGATGCGACTGAGAATCGGAATCCTAGGGTTTCTGATTCCGAGCCCCGCCTCATCGACGAGCCCCCTTTCGAGTCCGAGGAAGAAATCGGCAGCGCCTACGAGGAGCTTTATGGACCGGCTTATAGTGGCGAGAGTTATATGGGAAAAGACGTGTATGTGATGGACTCTAAGGTCAAGAAGAGTAGCGGATTCAGAACGAGGAAGGAGAAGACTCGTGATGGCTTCGATGAGCGGGTTATCCAGGTTTGCAAACCCTTGTCGAAATTTACCTAATTGATTGTATTGGTTCTGTTTTCTTCATGATAAATTGATCAAATTGGATTGTTTTTTGGAGGAATTGGCAATGAAATTCGGTGTATTGTTATGCTTAACATTCTGAATGAGTAGCTTTTGGGATTGCAATTTTGCAAGATTGAGCGTGGAGGTCTGAAATTTAGGTGTTTGGAAGTCGAAATTTGAAATTTCTACTATGTGGCGCCTGGATAAATTGGGAATTCTTTCAGTAACATAACTGGTGTTTTGGACTTTGGTGCTTGTATTGATAGTCTTCAATCATATTGATTGTCCTTTTAGAAAGACCGTGTCTTTATATTCAGAAGTGCTTTCTGTAGATACCTAGTTTTGGGGCAATTGGAATTGGTGATAAGCTGAAAGGTTTAATATGGGTTTCAGGTGAGGAGGGTAACGAAAGTGGTGAAAGGAGGGAAGCAAATGCGGTTCAGGGCAATCGTGGTGGTTGGTGACAAGAAGGGCCAAGTCGGTGTTGGACATGGCAAGGCTAAGGAGGTTATTGAAGCTGTTCAGAAGGCAACAACTAATGCTCGTCGTAATATAATCACAATTCCGCTAACCAAGTACTCGACGTTTCCTCACAGGTACTTCAGTTCAGTTTTCACTCTAATGCTAACATTAAGATGATGTCGGTTGGGTCTGTATGACTCATGGTGGGCAAAAAGTTTGGTTGTTTATGAGTTAGCTTAAATTGATACAGGTTTTCCCTGACAAAGTTGTTGTTCTTAAATTAATGGTTTTATTCGCTAGATTTGCAAACATGTAGACTATTTTGGGGCGAAAAGATCGGATAACCTAAATCGTCTTAGATGGGGTAAAATAGCAAAAATCCATATCGATCAAACGTTAGACATGAGAATCGAATAAAAATAGTAACGACGATAGTTTGTTGAGTCAAGGCGACGATAATGACAAGATTGAATATATGAAACTTAAAGAGTAAAATAGCATAAAATGTAGTAGAATATAATGTAAATCGAGATAAGAAAGACTTATCTTCATTAGATAGATAAGAACACTGTTCGAAGCGTGAGAGCTTCCGATCGTATGAGGATGCTTACAAGTTCTTCCAATTACGCGAAATGGAGAAAAGTAGATGTATTACAAGGCTTTTTGGGTGGGATTGGATCCCTTTAGAATAGCTAAGGAGCTTTGTATATATAGCTAAGGAGAAGGAATCTCCCGCATTAATCTCCTTGAATAGGATTTGATCTCCTTCTTAATGGCAATTGAATTCTCCTTAAATGCTCTTAATCTCTCCTTGATTCTGCATTAATTACGTTTGATCTCCTCTTAATAAGCCTTGATCCTCTCTTAAAGATGGTTGATTCCCTCCTTGATGGCTGAAATAATGCATACAACCGTTGGAGATCTCAGAGTAATAAAGGATAAAATCTCGCTGGTCCGTTGCGTCTAGGAATCAGGCGACGGTCGCATGGCTCACGTCTGACGGGTCTGATGCGTTCGACATGTCTGATGCGTCCGACCGATTGCGTCAAACAGTCGATGCCCATTGGACGAATGGTCGATTTTCCGACCCCAACATAGACTTAGGACAACTTTTCTTCATCAATTTTTAGTTTGTATTTCCAAACTGTATTTACTGTTGTTTTCTTGGTGTCTTCCTACCAAAGTAGTTGTTCATGTTTTTTGCTTGCTTTACAGCTGCATTAGGCATTTCATACATTCAGTTCACAAACCACAACTCCATGAGAAACAATTGTGTATTGGTTGTCATAGACTCATAGCCTATTAGCTCAAATGGTAGAGCAATATGTTTATTCACATGGATGTGGGTTCAAATCCCTCATAGGCTACATTTTAGAGGTTGATAAACCCTACTAGAGAAGTTTAAGCCGATAATCTTGCAGGTTCAATAGTTTTTCCTTGCAGGTTCATGCATTTGAACTTGTAGGTTTATGAGTTTTAACTTGTAGGTTCATGAGTTATGGCGTATAGGTTCATGAGTTTTATTTTACAAGTTTATGAGGTTTTTCTAAGGTTCATGAGTTTTAACTAGCAGGTTCATGAGTTTTGTCTTACATGTTTATTAATTTTGTTTTACAGGTTCATGGGTTTTTTTAAGGTCTCTTGAGTTTTTTATCTTGCAGGTTCATGAGTTTTGAAATGCGAGTTGCGTGCTATGTTTGGACTTTGGAGGGATTGGCGGATCATTCTCCAATTTAACCATTTGGTAGTTTTGGAACCAACGGTGGAAGGGGTTGGTTCATTGTCAGTTATAGGCCGTGCTTTTTGTAGTCTTTGTTTCTCTTCTCTCGTTTTGTCAAGTTAATTAGAAAAACTTGTGCATTGCATCTGAATAATTTTATCTAGCTACTTTAATGTTTAAACTTTCTCTCATTTATTATCTGAGCAACATTTTAGCTTCTTTTGCCACTCTTATTACCTTGAAATCCAAGCTTAGAGAAAGAGAATTTCAGAATTCCATGAAAATCAATAGTATGTGGAATAAAAGTTCGTAAACTCCAGTTTTCTTGTAGGTTCGTATATTTTACTTTGCAGGTTCATGAACTTGGAATAAAAGTTCGTAAACTTGATAAGTTCATGCCTTTATCTTAGAGGTTCACGAGTTTTCTGTTGCAAGTTCATGAGTTTTATCTTATAGGTTCATGAGTTTGCACTTCCAGGTTCATGAGTTTTCCCTTACAGGTTCATCAGTTTTTCTTGTAGGTTCATCAGTGCTTTCTGTTAGGTTCATGTCGATAACCTTACAGGTTCATTAGTGCTTTCTGTTAGGTTCATGTCGATAACCTTACAGGTTCATCAGTGCTTTCTGTTAGGTTCATGTCGATAACCTTACAGGTTCATCAGTGCTTTCTGTTAGGTTCATGTCGATAACCTTACAGGTTCATCAGTGCTTTCTGTTAGGTTCACGTCGATAAGTTCATGCATTTATCTTGCTGGTTCACGAGTTATCTCTTGTAGGTTCATGAATTTAATCTTTCAGGTTCATGAGTTTTTTTTCTTGTAGGTTCATATATTTTACTTTGCAGGTTCATGAACTTGGAATAAAAGTTCGTAAACTTGATAAGTTCATGCCTTTATCTTGTTGGTTCATGAGTTTTTTAGAGGTTGATAAACGCTACAAGAGAAGTTTAAGCCGATAATCTTGCAGGTTCATGAGTTTTTCCTTGCAGGTTCATGCATTTGAACTTGTAGGTTCATGAGTTTTAACTTGTATGTTCATGAGTTTTATTTTACAATTTTATGGGATTTTTCTAAGGTTCATGAGTTTTAACTAGCAGGTTCATGAGTTTTAACTAGCAGGTTCTTGTCGATAACCTTACAGGTTCATCAGTGTTTCTGTTATGTTCATGTCAATAAGTTCATGCCTTTATCTTGTTGTTCATGAGTTATCTCTTGTAGGTTCATGAATTTAATCTTTCAGGTTCATGAGTTTTTTCTTGTAGGTTCATATATTTTACTTTGCAGGTTCATGAACTTGGAATAAAGTTGGTAAACTTGATAAGCTCATGCCTTTATCTTGGAGATTCATGAGTTTTCTGTTGAAAGTTCATGAGTTTTATCTTATAGGTTCATGAGTTTGCACTTTCAGGTTCATGACTTTTCCCTTACAGGTTCATGAGTTTTTCTTGTAGGTTCATGTCGATAACCTTACAGGTTTATGGATTTTTTCTTGTAGAGCAATGTGTTTATTCACATGGATGTGGGTTCAAATCCCTCATAGGCTACATTTTAGAGGTTGATAAACCCTACGAGAAGTTTAAGCCGATAATCTTGTAGGTTCATGAGTTTTTCCTTGCAGGTTCATGCATTTGAAATTGTAGGTTCATGAGTTTTAACTTGTAGGCTAATGAGTTATGATGTATAGGCTAATGAGTTTTATTTTACAAGTTTATGAGATTTTTCTAAGGTTCATGAGTTTTAACTAGCAGGTTCATGAGTTTTGTCTTACAGGTTCATTAGTTTGTTTTATATGTTCATGGTTTTTTCTAAGGTTCTTGAGTTTTTATTTTGCAGGTTCATGAGTTTTTTATCTTATAGTTTAATAAGTTTTATCTTATAGGTTCATGAGTTTTAACTTGCAGGTTCATGAGTTTTGTCTTATAGGTTCATTAGTTTTATTTTATAGGTTCATGGATTTTTTCCGAGGTTCTTGAGTTTTTTTATCTTACAGGTTCATGAGTTTTTTATCTCGTAGTTTAATAAGTTTTATCTTATAGGTTCATGAGTTTTATCTTATAGGTCCATGAGTTTTTCTTGTAGGTTCATCAATGTTTCTATTAGGTTCATATCAGATAACCTTACAGGTTCATCAGTTTTTTCTGTTAGGTTCATGTCGATAAGTTCATGCCTTTATCTTGCTGTTCATGAGTTATCTCTTGTAGGTTCATGAATTTAATCTTTCAGGTTCATGAGTTTTTTCTTGTAGGTTCATATATTTTACTTTGCAGGTTCATGAACTTGGAATAAAAGTTGGTAAACTTGATAAGCTCATGCCTTTATCTTGGAGATTCATGAGTTTTCTGTTGCAAGTTCATGAGTTTTATCTTATAGGTTCATGACTTTTCCCTTACAGGTTCATGAGTTTTTCTTGTAGGTTCATGTCGATAACCTTACAGGTTTATGGATTTTTTCTTGTAGTTTATAGGGTTTTCTTGGTGGTTCATGAGTTTTTTTGGTAAGTTCATGATGATAGTCTTACAAGTTCATGGATTTTTTCTTGTAGGTTCATAGATTTTTTTGTTGATTCATAAGTTTTTTGGTGGGTTCATGCCGATAGCCTTACATGTTCATGAATTTTCCTTTAGGTTCATGATAATAGCTTTGTTGGTGAGTTCATACCAATACATGACATTATTCACCCCTTATAAAAGCTTTTTCCTCAAAGCCTACTACAAAAATTCTAGAATTGACAAGCTTAAGCACCCATAAGTCAATAGTACAAAGATTCAGTTGAAGCCAAAGAATAGCACTGGTGGTAGGTCAGCCATGGTCAAAGCAAGATCACATGGCACATTTCCCACTAAAGGTGTGCCACAATTTCAAGTGCACAAAACAGCAAATTCCTTGTTCACTTGTTCAGTAGCAAAACAGCAAATTCCTACTTGAACACTTGTTTCAGCAAATTCCTTTAGTGAAGCCCAAAAGTACAGCAAAAGAGCTGCTTCCCTCTCACCAAATTTGTAGCACCAAATGTGCAGCAACAACACCACAAGTTTCAGTACAACAGCACAAATGCAATGATCAGCACCTCAGCAAAAATGTGTAATTTGAGTTGTGTGCACACGAACTTTGTTCAGCACACTTCCATCTCACCCCAAGTAGCACTCTACGCATGCAGCAACACAAGCCATTCAGCAACAACAACTTGATTGAAAAAATCCATCTCATATTTGCACATTTCAGCAAAACAATTCCAACACCAATTTGCAGCATAGAAAATCAGCAAGCAATTGCACTTCAGTACCAATAACTCCAAAAAATCAGCAAACACTCTTGCCATCCAACAGAAATTCAGCAAATCCAGCTTTTCAATTGGAAATATGAGTGCCCATGTACAAGTACCAAAGTCTTAGACCTGAATAGTAGCTCATTCAGCACAACACACATCCAATGTGAGCCATGTACACACTCCCATTTCTTACAAAATCTGGCACTAGCTCAAGTTACTCCAAGAATTCCTATTCAGCCCTTGTTATGTCCACACACTACATAGCAAAATCTGAGGTATTTCACTCAAGTTACTCAGGTGACAAAATTTCAGAATATCTTCCACAAACCATTCAACAAAACCACCGGGATCAAAAACCCAATTTTCATCCTCAATGGTAGCCTCAATAAAACTCGACCGCAATTTCGATCCATTATCAGACAAAGCAAGAGCTCCTCCCGGGTCGAAAATTAGAAATTTGTTGTTAACCCTCACAATACAAGAACCAACTGGTGCTTGCGTCATCAAGGCATGAACAATTGAAGCACATAACTCCTTGATATTTGCCTCAGTTTCCCTCTTTGGCATTCTGTCAAACACCTTGTATGCACTAACAATTCCAAAATTTTCAGTTGAACTCATTTGAACATCACTCAAGCCAATATCAATCGGTTTCACATGATCATCAACCAATTTACTCATTTCCTCATATTTAAACTCGAAGGCCACAATATCTAAAGAAGAACAAGAAATTATTTCAAAGGCTTACTCGGGTTTTCTTCTATGGCTTCGTCCAACTTGACAGGTTCACCTTATATTTCTTGATCTTTAGAATCTTCCATAAAGATGTTGTTCAGTTGATTATCCAGCACCTTCCGAAGAAGAAATTGATGATTGATTCACTTACATTGCAATCACTTGGTTTGAGTTCGTCTTCTTCTCCACGCCTTCATCATAGACGAAGATTGAAATCGAAAAGCACCGGATCGACAGATTTGACGACATAGTTCGTATCTTAAGTCTTTCTACAAACTTCGCTCTTCCTCATTGAGTCGACGACGAGGCGGACTCCAAACAGATCTCAGAGCCTGAGCTTTCTCCGGCGGTAGTTGACATTTTTAATGGCGTCGCCGAGAAAGATGATTGTTCAGGTGTGAAGAGAGAGAGAGAGAGAGAGAGAGAGAGAGAGAGGAGAGAGAGAGAGAGAGAGGGAAGAAGACGGGTTTGTGGAGATTCAAGCGATCGCGATTTTGGGATGCTTTTTGCCACAGAGGGTTTGCTGGAGCTAGGAGAAGAAAGGTAAAGACAAATTACCCTTATATCCCTCCGTTTCCTTTTTTTCTTAAAATTATGGCACAATTTTGGACCGTTGGATGAGAACAGCTGAACGGTCCAAATACGTGCGCACAGCTTATTATAGTAGTCACGTGCATTTGATCCTCTATATATATATATATATATTTATATAAATTAGAAAACCTCAAAACCCTAACTCTTCCCCTCAGCCACTCCCACTCTCTTTCTATTCCTACAGCAGCCATTCCCTTCTCCTCCATCTCCACGCCATCTCCATCTCCATCTCGCTCCACCCCTCGTGCAGCGGCGCCGACCTTCACTCCCCCTCCGGACAGTTCGTCGGTCTCTCGTTCCCGCTCGCCCCTTCGCAGCACTGTCGCTCCGCTTTGAGCAGGTAACCACCGGTCTACTCTTCGAAATTATTTAGCATGCTTCATACATACTTCTGGAATGATATGCTCAAATAGATTATTTTCCTTGCACGTTTGAGTTGGCAATCTTTGGTATTTTGATAACTTGGGTTCGGGATAGTGCTTTACTTAATCTTACTAGATTGTGGATCTCAGTCTCCACATTTTTGTTCGTGAGTTTTTAAAGTTCTTGTGATATTCGTGTATGTAGCAAAATCCTGATACGAAGTTACCTCCTATCTCTGCCTTTGGGATAAGGAAGAGAAACAAAAATTGAAAATCCAGTGATTTATTTTCCCTTGCTTTGATTTACAAAACATGTTTTTTTTCCAGTTTTGATAAATTAGATTTGATTCCAGTTTTTTTTGGGGTTGCTTCATACATGAAATGGGTTTTTCAGGTTGATTCCTTCTTTGTTCAACACTAATGGTGAGTTTTTTTGTTTATTCGTAGTTTAATTTGATGATATTTTACCATTAGAATAAAAGTTTGTATATTTTAGTGCTCAATTGGTATTGTATAATTGCATTGGCTTAGCTTGATCTTTTCTATCTGTAAAGATTGAATCTTGGTGTGCTTTGTATTGGCTATGTTGATTTTTTCCCTTTCCTGCAGGATATCCATTCAACTCTCCAAATTATATTGGAATTGAAATCTCCATCCAAATTATACCTCAGTACTCAGAGGAGGAGACCAAGGATTGTAATAATTGAATTCATATTGAAGAAGATAGTCCTGGTGACGAGTACACCATGCTTTATGAAAAAGAAGAACCTTAGGCTGACACCGAGAAGGAGTTACTTGTTGTATTTGATTAACGGAGATGACTTACTGCTAACTACTTGATTTGTATTAATAAAATGTTTCATGTTTTTAAATTGTGATCCCAACCAAAAAAATTTCACACAAATTTAATAATAAATTATTATATAAAAATTCATTCGAAAAATCTCTCGATCCATCCGATCACCCGCTGGGTGTAGGGTGGATCGGGTTCGGGTGTTGTTGTCCTCGGGTGCGGATCGGGTTGGGTGACCGTTTCATATTTTGGTTCGGGTGGTGGATGTGGTCCACTCATTCATCACCCGACCCATTGCCATTCCTATACGTGATTACCCTAACCAGAGACAAGCACTTTTGACACAAATTGGAGGCTATAACTCAGAGAAGGATTATGATGATGATATGCTAGCCTTGGTGGAGATAGGAGAGTCTGAGGAGGAGGATGACTCGAGCCTTGGATTGCGACCACACACGGAGACACTCTTGCTTGTGACTAGGTGTGAGCTTACAGTCCAAGAGGCACTGACTCAAGAGTAGCGGGAGACACTTTTCTACACCCGTTGCGCCGTGAAGGACTCCACCATATGCGTTATTATTGATGGAGGGAGCTGATGCAATTTAATCAACCAACGAGTGGTTGATCACCTCCAATTGAAGAGAACACCACATCCACAACCCTATTCACTCCAGTGGATTGCTACAAGCCAAAGAGATAACATGGTTATTAGGCAATGTGTAGTACGCTTTAGTATTGGACATTATAGTGATAAAGTAATTTGTGATGTTGTGCCTATGGATTGTACTCACATGCTTTTAGGGAGACCATGACAATTTGACAAGAAGGCGATCCATGACGATTACTTGAACCGTTATAGCTTTGTGCACAATGGTAGGAAGGTGACTCTTCTTCTCTTGTCCCCTTAAGAGGTCATGTAGGATCAAGTGGCCTGGGACCAAGCTAGGGTCGAGCGGGAGGCCAAGGCAAGGGTGCAAGCTGCGCAACTCACACCGAGTGGCGCCACACCTACCAAGCCGCGCCACAACGGCCTCCACAATGACACGGCCATTAAGGGCCTCAAATCTGATGTGTGCAGCCTCAAGGGACCCTCCAAGGCCGCCCAATTGGGACACCAAACAGCCCAAGGAGCCCCCTCTAAAGGGAGGATGCGAGAAGAGGTCGTTGCTCACTAGACAATGCACTAAGGCTCTTGCTTTTGAAGGGAGTAAATTCCGCCTCTTAATCACTTCTACTCCTTCCTTCCATGTCCATAGTGACATTTATGCCCTAATGTGCCACTCCAAGCTTTGGGAGTCTTGTGTTTCCTTGTTGTCATTCTATAGATACATTAAGCGAGCCTCGTGGTCACTACTCTTGCTCTTGGCACTGGACCGACACATAACACCTTGGGACGCCTCCTTGCAGCCCCTTTGGACTAGGAGGATTGGATTCATCACCTTGACATCTAACAAGGAGAGACGTGCCCCGCCATCATGCTCACCACCGCTGCCTCCACGCAATCATCGTTGCTCGCTTGGTTGTCCCTCGACGCTTTAGCAACCCCACACCCGGCGTTACCACAACCATTTCCATCACTTTGGCATGTTGTTTGGAGGACTTTACAGCCCCATGGTGATGTCCACTACACCAACTTGGCGGCTCACACTGAGCCTCACTTCGCGCTACCGGACCGGCCTTGCCTTTCTTGGCACACACTTGGCGCCCCCATCCCTATGCTCGGAGGGAACACTTTGCAGCCGGACCCTCACTTGGGTTTCCACATATTCGGGACTTTGAACACCACCTTCAAGTGTTATTTTATATGGAGGTTGCTTCTACACACTTAGCTTCACCTTCTTCCACCGATCTTGCCTCCAAGGACTTGTCGAATCGGGGACGATTTGAGGCCAAGTGGGGGAGAATGAGTTATCATGGCCTGTGTATATTTGGAGGGACTTGGAGATGTTGATTTGAGGGCCCATGGAGGTCAAGAGGACCATGACTTGGTTGGACGAGCCACCTTATCCACATCTTGGCTCACTCACATGCAAGGGATGTTGCATGCTTATCCATAGTTTCAATTTTAGAACTTTCTATTAGTGGCAGTCAGTGAGACTAAAGTTTCTGCCTTTGCTATTTTTGGTACTTATTAGCAAGACTTCAATCTTTACTTTCTTTAATTATTTGTAGACTTAGGATTAGTTTAGGGAGAACTAGGGCCGACCTCCTTAGGTGCGTGCCATTCATCTCTCTTGCTATCTTGTTTTACTTATTTAAACTAGTATTATCTTAATGAAAAGATAGATTGAATTAATTTGAGAGTAACTTGGCTAAGTTACTTTCAAGTTGTTCAGTCCAAAAACCTTAATCTTTTCCAGCAATCAATCATTTAAACAATCAAGGCTTTCGTGTTCATCAAATCCACCAAATCGACCATTCCTTCACGCAGATTTCCCGTTTTTAACACTGCATCCTGAATTAGGGCACCAGTCATTCTGAAGTTCTACATGTGCGTTTTGCGTGAATTTTGGAGGAGTTCAAGTAGACTTCCTGATCTTCAATCAAGATTTAGAATCACTCGATTCAGAGTTACAGAGAAAAAGTTATACTCCGCCAAAGACGGGACCCCCAATCGAGATCTCTTGCGCGCCAAGGCGAGTTCTTTCCATTCAAGAATGAGGTAACCAAGTGATTTCACATCAGTGACACTCATGCATCACCACGCCATCAGACTTCCTTTGTTAGTTAGGAATGTCCAGGGGCCAATCTAACTATCACCTTTGAAGACATCACCCACAACAAAGGGAATCCTGGGGTCCTTGAAAAGGAAAAATAACTCGAACGTCTCCGGGAGCAAGGGCATCCACCATCCACGTGTACAACAACCCTCTAGGGAGTTAGATCTTGCAAGAGATAAAACAAAAGAAGGAAAGTCCAATACTATGCATTCAGATGAGATACACTAAAGAAGAAACGATAATGAGGTGCTTCTGGATCTTCATGGTCCCACGCCCCATCGAGTTAGCAAGCAGGGTGAGCCACTCAGGGATGGAATCCATCATCCATGTAACACCCCCAAAACTTAACCCTTTTGGAAAGGTATTACCGCCAGTGACCCCAGTATTCCTTACCGAGATCACCCAAGGCTTTACCAAATAAATACAATTTATGAAATGCAATTGATACATAAAGATCAAGCATTAAATTCCAAAACATAACATTGTCGAGGAAATAAGAGTTACGGGATTACAACCCGATCCCGAATAGGTCAAAACATAGTTTAAACCCAACACAGCGGAAGACTAAGAAAGTAAGTTACAATCGGAGTTATTGTCCAAAGGATCATAACCTGATTAAAGAAATAATTAAAACATTCAAAAACCACCGCCGACTTCATAGTCCTTCTAATCTTCTGAGCTACTTCTTAACTGATGTGCCGAATCAAACGGATGACACCAGCCAACCATGCAAGGGAAAATATTGGTTGGTTAGTCTAAATGAATAGACTAGCAAGAGAACAAAGCAGAATGGTTCGAAGCAGTTGTATTAGGTTAGACTCTTCGTCCCTCGAATAATAATCGAATACGCTTGTCAACCACCATACTCCTACTGGATTACACAAGAGGTATGCACAAGAGAAGATTCTGGAAGACTGAATCTTCACAGAAATCGACTCGAAAGAAGACTCCAACTGAAATGAGTCTTTAAGGAAGCAATGACAAATCTGGAAAGTTACAGAATCATTCAACCAAGATTTAAAACTGACTGAGATGCTTCGGTTCACGACCAACCTCATCGCCTACAGCGAATCCAGATTGGAAAGAGAACGTACTACATTCAAGTCAAGACGAGTTTTCCTAGCTGCACTGAACTTAGCTGCACTACTCGCCCAAGGTGTATTAATTATGTGCGTCAAGGTAGCACTTATCTGATTTATGTTTCAAAAACACACATCACGTTATAGACTTTTACATGTGTACCCCACCAATGGGACGACACATCTTAGTATACGTTTCATCGAGAGTGACGTATACCGAAAGGTTTGTGACACCAGCTAAGTGTCCTGTCTCTACACACATGTGTAAGAGACCGATCATGATCTTAGAATAGTACCAGATGGGGACGAGCCATCCCGATACCAGATTATAAAGAAACGACTGGACAGAGTCCGAGTAACGTTCCTATCTAACAGTGCTAACTAAACAGTTACAGCACCACAACATTTACAGGATAAATCCACATAAAGGCCCGAAAGGCGATCACAGATAATAGCGTTGTTCTAGCAGATATACAACCTATTATATGATTTTCAAAACAGTTTATCAAAACCGTTTCCAAACAAACAGAATATTCATTCCAAATTAATTACTCAGATAAACTACTGATAATTAATGTAAATATGGAACGAAAGAGCAAGAGCGAACCGCCACTTGCCTTACTCCGCAGAATAGTCTAAAGACGTCACTGGATTCCGGGCTCGACATGGTACAGCTCTGACAGCACAACGACCTTCGAGTCGACCCATAAAAGGAACCCTAAGTTAGACCCGACATAAACAGTACGAATCTAAACACGGCGAAAGAACACGAAAGGAAAGACGCCACGACGACAACCGACCAAGCCAAAGCCACGAAGGCGTTCTGGGCACTGGCGGCGGTCGCCGTTCTTGGCGGCGGTCGCCGTATTCATCACGGCGGTCGCCGTGAAGAACACGGCGGTCGCCGTTAAGAACACGGCCGACTGAAACGAGAGAAAACTCACCCAAAAACACGAGCGGTTTGGCCTCCTTCGACTTGCTTTGGCTTCTAACCTCCAAGGCTAACCAAAAGATTCACAAAGGCACTCTGGAAACACACCAAAACAACACCGGCGAGACCTCCGGCGAGCACAAGAAAACCGGCGAAACCAAAACTCCGGCGAGAGGCGAATTTGGCAGAGGTTTGGTGCTGGGATGGCTCAAAACCTCACCCCCAACACCTCCTTTTATAGCCAAAGTGTCTGAAGCGATCAACCAAACCCTGAGACGCGGCCGAAAGCAAGATCGGCGCCCTTGATTTCCGTCGGCGACCAACGGGCAATGCCCACTGGACAATCACGACGGTCGCCGTTTTTGCCTGCGGCGGGCACGCGGCGGTCGCCGTAAACGCGGCGGTCGCCGTTGCCAGGTCTGTCACGGCTAGCTAGAAGCTGACAAGCTGACTCCTCGGGCCCAACCACGGCGGTCGCCGTTTCTGAACGGCGGTCGCCGTTTTCCCCTTTTCCCGCCCATTCGGCTTTGAACGAGCATGACGATAAACCGGGATAAAAATTATCGTACGCGAACGACAATTTAAAATTCAAGGCACCTTGTATGTATATTATTTCACTGAGAAAAATATTACAGATATAGAGCACATTACAGAATGTCTCAAGCTACCTGAATTAAATCCGACGTACACAACGGGTACTCGGGAAAATTCCATAATTCCCAAAATAACCTTACAAAAATACGGGGTATCACATCTCCTCCCCCTTACAAGAAGTTTCGACCCCGAAACTTAGGTCGAGAATAACTCGGGAAAACGCCTGAGCATATCTGACTCGGTTTCCCACGTCTCCCAAGTAACTTCTTCGGTCCCTGACTTGGACCACAGCACTCGTACCAAAGGTACGATCTTGTTGCGCAAATGCTTCTCCCGACGCTCCAAAATGCGCATGGGCAACTCTTCGTAAGTACCATTAGCTTGAATCTCGATGTCCTCATAACTAAGCACATGAGACTCATCTGGCACATACTTTTTGAGTAAAGACACGTGGAACACGTTATGCACCGGGTGAGCCGATGGTGGCAACGCCAAACGGTACGCTAGAGATCCCACTCTATCCAAAATCTCGAAAGGTCCCACGTAGTGAGGGTTAAGCTTCCCACGCTTACCAAATCTGAAAACTCCTTTGGAAGGCGACACCTTGACAAAAACCTTATCACCGATCTCGAACTCGACAGTCCTGCGCTTCCGATCTGCGTAGGACTTTTGTCGACTCTGAGCGATCAACATCCTTTGTCTGATCAAAGTAATGTCTGAAGCCGTCCTTTCGACCAACTCTGGTCCAAGCAGAATTTTGTCGGCATTATCGTCCCAACAAATCGGAGATCTGCATTTGCGACCATACAAAGCTTCAAACGGAGCCATCTTGATTGTAGCATGCCAGCTATTGTTGTATGTGAACTCAATCAGACTTAAGCTGTCCTCCCAGCTAGTCGGACGATCGAGCACACAAGCTCTAAGCATATCCTCCAGAGTCTGGATGGTCCTTTCGGACTGGCCATCTGTCTGAGGATGAAACGCTGTACTGAACCTTAACTCGGTTCCCATAGCCTTATGAAGTTCCTTCCAGAATCTTGACATGAAACGGCCATCTCGGTCCGATACAATGGTCTTAGGAATGCCATGTAAGCGGACAATCTCCTTCTGGTAAACTTCGGCTAGCTTCTGGGTTTCCCATGTGGTCTTGATGGCTATGAAATGAGCACTCTTCGTAAGCCTATCCACAATTACCCAAATAGCATCTCTCTGACTTCGAGTCTTGGGTAGCCCAGTGACGAAGTCCATGGAAATGTCCTCCCATTTCCATTCTGGCACGGGGAGAGGTAGCATCTCACCACCTGGTCTGCGGTGTTCGATCTTGACTTTTTGGCAAGTTAAGCACTTTGCCACAAAGTCTGCTATGTCCCACTTTATGTTTGGCCACCAAAACTTCTTCCTGAGATCCTTGTACATCTTGCTAGAGCCAGGATGCACAGAATAAGCAGATGAATGAGCTTCTCTCATCACCAACTGACGAAGACCTTCTGTGTCAGGCACACAGATCCGATCCTGAAACCAAAGTGATCCATCATCCTGAACCACAAAACTGGGAGCTTTCCCATCCATCACTTCACTGCTTAACTTTACCAAGATGATGTCATCGACTTTCTTTTCTTTGATTTGATCCAGCAGTGTAGCCTGAATCTCCATCATACTCAGGTACCCTCTACGCTGGTCATACAAGACTTCAATGTCGTATGACTCATGGTTTAGCTTGGTCTGAGCAGTAAGCAACGCAACCACAGTCTCGTGCGTTGTCTTCCGGCTTAGCGCATCAGCTACTACATTAGCCTTGCCCGGATGATACAACAACTCCATGTCGTAGTCCTTGAGCAACTCTAGCCAGCGGCGTTGTCTCATACTTAACTCCTTCTGAGTAAATATATACTTGAGACTTTTGTGGTCAGTGAAGACTTGACATCTTATACCATAGAGGTAATGCCGCCAAATCTTCAGCGCAAAGACGACCGCTGCTAACTCAAGATCATGGGTCGGATAGTTTTCTTCGTAAGTCTTGAGTTGTCTAGATGTGTACGCAATGACTCTGCCCCTTTGCATCAAAAAACAACCAAGACCACACTTAGAAGCATCACTATAGACCACATAATCGTCATTCCCCTCTGGGAGTGCTAACACGGGTGCCGAGGTCAACCGTCGCTTCAACTCCTGGAAACTGACCTCGCACTTGTCATTCCAGACAAACTTCTTGTGGACTTTGCGGAGTAGATTGGTCATCGGTAGAGCGATCTTTGAAAATCCTTCTACAAACCTTCTATAATACCCGGCAAGTCCAAGAAAATTGTGCACCTCCTTCACGTTCTGGGGCTGTGTCCACTTAGCCACCGCTTCAATTTTTTGGGGATCAACCATAACCCCATTTTTATTGATCACGTGGCCTAAGAAAGCCACTTCCTTCATCCAGAATTCGCATTTAGACAATTTAGCATAAAGCTGATGTTGTCTAAGGATCGACAAGGAAATCCGTAGATGTTCCTCGTGGACTTCTTCATTCGGAGAGTAGATCAAAATGTCGTCGATGAAGACCACCATGAACTTATCCAAGTACTGGTGAAAATATCGGTTCATCAAATCCATAAAGACAGCTGGAGCATTTGTAAGCCCAAAAGGCATTACTACGAACTCGTAATGACCATATCTGGTCCTAAACGCAGTTCTAGGAATGTCCTGCTCACGAATCCTGAGTTGATGATATCCAGATCTTAAGTCGATCTTGGAGAACACCTTTGCTCCCTGCAATTGGTCCAACAAGTCATCAATCCTAGGCAAAGGATACTTGTTCTTGATCGTCACCTTGTTCAACTCTCGATAGTCGATACAAAGTCGGAACGATCCGTCCTTCTTTTTGACGAATAAAACCGGAGCACCCCACGGCGATGCACTCGGCCTGACATAACCTTTGTCAAGAAGATCTTCAAGTTGATTCTTCAATTCTTGCATCTCAGCTGGAGCCATCCGATACGGGGATTTGGAAATCGGCACCGTACCAGGCTCGAGATCAATTGAAAACTCTACGTCACGATTTGGGGGTAATCCTGGAATTTCTTCCGGAAAGACATCCGAAAATTCCCTAACTACATGAATATCAAGAACCTCAGGTCCATCCTTCTCAGGCGAATCCAAGTAGCAAAGGTACCCGACACATCCTTGTCGTAGTAGCTTAAACGCAGCCATCGCATTGATCAGCTTGCCGTTATCAGCGTCATTTCGACCTTTGAACTTGCACACGAATTGGCCCCCGGATGACACCGTCACCGTTCTTGAACTGAAGTCGATCACCGCCTTGTGACGCGTCAGCCAATCCATACCGAGAATAATGTCGTATGGAGCCATGGCTATGCAAATTAAATCTGCCTCGAATTCCTTACCCTGAATGGTAATAGGAAAGTCGGACAAATGCTTGGTTCCCACCAAACGTTCTCCATTAGGAAGATTAACGACGAAAGGGTCGCACGAATCATTGCACACTAAGTCTAACTTGCTAACACAGTTATCCGAAATAAAGGAATGCGTAGCACCAGAATCAAACAGAATGCACACTGAAGTAGAGTGAAGGTATAGAGTACCTTGAGCAATCGGAGCGTTGGGTCCATCTGCCTCACGCATCTCGTACAAGCGTTGGCCCTGACTTCCAGAAGCAGCTGGGGCCTTTCCCCTGTTCTGAGCAGTCGTCTGCACTGAAGGGCTAGGAGTCTCGGCAGGCTTAAACCTAGGTTGGTTGCTCTGATGAACTGACCCTTGCTGCGACTCTACTCCCTTCTGCTTTCCCTGCTTGCAGAACTTTTGCAGATGACCATCACGTCCACACCCAAAGCATGGGCTCCTCTCCTTCCGACACTCAGTGCTCTTGTGCCCAGCAGTACCGCAGTTATAACACTGAACTGAACTCCTGGTATGCCTTGACTGCTGAGTCGATCCTCCTTGCGTCATCTCCATCTTAGCTCTGTCGGATTTGGCGAAGTTAGACGGTGGCGCAGGGCGCTTAAAACCACCTCCCTGGTTCTGATTCTGCATCGACTTTTGTCGGTTGCGCCTCTTGGTCGACTCCTCGAGAGTCACCTCCAGCTTATAGGCATAATCCACATACTGCTCCAAGGTAGAGCATGTGTGGTGCACCATTAATGGCTTGATATCCGGGTTCATCCACTCGTGAAAGTACCAGATCTTTTGAGCCTCGCTGGTGATCTCGGCAGTGGCGTACTGTAGAAGATGGTTGAACTTAGATGCCAATTCGGTCACTCTCAAACCATCAGTCTGAGGGTATAAGAACTCTTTATGCTTTTCCTCTCTCATAGCACGAGAGAAAAAGCGATCAACCATCTTGGTCTTGAACATCGACCAAGTCAACACTGGGCTCTCAGCCAAACCAGTGCTCTCCCACCACTCGCTAGCCTCCTCCTTCAGCTGAAGAGACGCGATATGGACCTTCTCGGCCTCCGTACACTCCACGTTCCTGAACAGCCTCTCCATATGGGAGAACCAATGAGTCACTGCCACTGGCTCCCCTTTCCCGTTATAGCAGTCAGGTCTCATGGAAGTAATGGTCTTAAGAGCGCGACCATAGCTGTCCCTCGCCCTAACGGCAGTCTCCTGAATCATAGGGTTTCTGGGTTCCACAACATCAGGAACCGCTGCATGAATAGGCACTTCTTGTGCTTGAGGCACACTTGGTCTCAAGACATCAGTAATAGCCTGCATCACGATCCCACGGATCGCCTCAATAGCTGCAGCGTCAAACAACATCGGCGCCTGGGTCTGATCCTGACCTTCACACCTCTGCTGGACGCGAGACTCAGACTCGTGTTCATCCTGAACACCTCTTCCTGCTGGTCTGGGGTTTTGGTTGGTCCCAGCACCGGCTCGAGTCGAGTTTCTCGTGCTTCTTGGGTTCACCATCTGTTTACCGATCCAATTCCAAGCATTCAATACATTAATATTATGCAACATACTTATGCAATATATCAATGTAAATAAATCACTCAGAATAGATCAACTTGGCATTTTATAGATGAACCTTCGAATTCTTACACAAGTTACACATAAGTTTATCATTCGAGCGTTAGGACAACATTGCTCGAAGATATAAGTGTTTCTCAAAGTACTTGCCGCAATACTGAAATATTACACAAAGTACAACTTGGAATACTAAGAAACGAACTACTACGATAGGCAACGCCACTCCTCCTCAAGGCGTTCCAAAACGTCTCCCATACGACTGGCTACCCGTGCATGGTCTCTTCGGGCTAGGCTCACCATCGAGCTCTGGCGATGGGTTTCGCACCCTGCTTGACCCTGAAGCACATAGTCCTAGCTCAGCCATAGAAAAGTATGGATCGTCCATGACTGGTCCTTCTATTCCAGCCCTCCTCTGAGTACTGGCAATCAGCTCTTCCCTCTGACGCTGCTGTTCTGCGGAGATTTCCTCGCTCTGGTGGAGAATCTCCTGCAGCTCGGATTCCGACCTCCATCTCCTTGGAGTAGGGATAGGCTGAGATTCCCTGTCACTTCTCCCAATACCGTACTCGGTATACAATGTCTCCCAATCAGCTTCTGACATGGGTGCGTACTCTGGCACTGGTGACAATCCTGTACCGGGCTCCTGAATCTACCCTCCAAGGTCCAACTCTGGATCCTCTTCTGGATCATCCTCTATGGGATCCTCTTCCTCGGGATCATCCTCGATGGGATCCTCTTCCTCGGGATCATCCTCGCTGGGATCCTCATCCTCGAAATCATCCTCGATCATCTCCTCGTCCTCGACAGGATCTTGCTCAAGCATCTCCTCTTCCTCCTCCTCGTACTCGATCTCCTCGGGAATTGGTCCCAGCAGAAAGTCATCTTGGTAAACCCCTTGTTCATACCTTGACAACTCGTCTTCCTGCTCCCATTCCTGTACTCCCTCCACCCTTGGTGGTGGCACAGGTGCAGGTCTAGGGACCATAGCATTCCTGGCTACAAGGACAACCGACTCGGGGAGAACGTGCTTGACGTCTTCGGGTGGGCTACTCGGGCCTCCAACCTCGAAACATCGCTGAGGTAACAGAAAGTCTAGCCTCGGTTGATCCGCCTTGGCGTCTTCCGACCCCCTACCAATAGAAAAGCAGACACCCATCCTATCGAACAATAAGAAAGGAATTAGTCTTTCTAGACATAGAAGCAAGCTTACTATATCAGACTATAAAGAAGACATGACTATGAACGGTGTTTTTAAATTCTTTTCAGAATAAAAATTCAGAGCCCTTTTTAAAGCATTTTGAAAATGAATAACTGGTTTATAAAAATTCCAAACCCGTTTTAAAAACTTTTGGCTCTGATACCACAACTGTAACACCCCCAAAACTTAACCCTTTTGGAAATGTATTACCGCAAGTGACCCCAGTGTTCCTTACCGAGATCACCCAAGGCTTTACCAAATAAATACAATTTATGAAATGCAATTGATACATAAAGATCAAGCATTAAATTCCAAAACATAACATTGTCGAGGAAATAAGAGTTACGGGATTACAACACAATCCCGAATAGGTCAAAACATAGTTTAAACCCAACACAACGGAAGACTAAGAAAGTAAGTTACAATCGGAGTTATTGTCCAAAGGATCATAACCTGATTAAAGAAATAATTAAAACATTCAAAAACCACCGCCGACTTCATAGTCCTTCTAATCTTCTGAGCTACTTCTTAACTGATGTGCCGAATCAAACGGATGACACCAGCCAACCATGCAAGGGAAAATATTGGTTGGTTAGTCTAAATGAATAGACTAGCAAGGGAACAAAGCAGAATGGTTCGAAGCAGTTGTATTAGGTTAGACTCTTCGTCCCTCGAATAATAATCGAGTACGCTTGTCAACCACCATACTCCTACTGGAATACACAAGAGGTATGCACAAGAGAAGATTCTGGAAGACTGAATCTTCACAGAAATCGACTCGAAAGAAGACTCCAACTGAAATGAGTCTTTAAGGAAGCAATGACAAATCTGGAAAGTTACAGAATCATTCAACCAATATTTAAAACTGACTGAGATGCTTCGGTTCACGACCAACCTCATCGCCTACAGCGAATCCAGATTGGAAAGAGAACGTACTACATTCAAGTCAAGACGAGTTTTCCTAGCTGCACTGAACTTAGCTGCACTACTCGCCCAAGGTGTATTAATTATGTGCGTCAAGGCAGCACTTATCTGATTTATGTTTCAAAAACACACATCACGTTATAGACTTTTACATGTGTACCCCACCAATGGGACGACACATCTTAGTATACGTTTCGTCGAGAGTGACGTATACCGAAAGGTTTGTGACACTAGCTAAGTGTCCTGTCTCTACACACATGTGTAAGAGACCGATCATGATCTTAGAATAGTACCAGATGGGGACGAGCCATCCCGATACCAGATTATAAAGAAACGACTGGACAGAGTCCGAGTAACGTTCCTATCTAACAGTGTTAACTAAACAGTTACATCACCACAACATTTACAGGATAAATCCACATAAAGGCCCGAAAGGCGATCACAGATAATAGCGTTGTTCTAGCAGATATACAACCTATTATATGATTTTCAAAACAGTTTATCAAAACCGTTTCCAGACAAACAGAATATTCATTCCAAATTAATTACTCAGATAAACTACTGATAATTAATGTAAATATGGAACGAAAGAGCAAGAGCGAACCGCCACTTGCCTTACTCCGCAGAATAGTCTAAAGACGTCACTGGATTCCGGGCTCGACACGGTACAGCTCTGACAGCACAACGACCTTCGAGTCGACCCATAAAAGGAACCCTAAGTTAGACCCGACATAAACAGTACGAATCTAAACACGGCGAAAGAACACGAAAGGAAAGACGCCACGACGACAACCGACCAAGCCAAAGCCACGAAGGCGTTCTGGGCACTGGCGGCGGTCGCCGTATTCATCACGGCGGTCGCCGTGAAGAACACGGCGGTCGCCGTTAAGAACACGGCCGACTGAAACGAGAGAAAACTCACCCAAAAACACGAGCGGTTTGGCCTCCTTCGACTTGCTTTGGCTTCTAACCTCCAAGGCTAACCAAAAGCTTCACAAAGGCACTCTGGAAACACACCAAAACAACACCGGTGAGACCTCCGGCGAGCACAAGAAAACCGGCGAAAACAAAACTCCGGCGAGAGGCGAATTTGGCAGAGGTTTGGTGCTGGGATGGCTCAAAACCTCACCCCCAACACCTCCTTTTATAGCCAAAGTGTCTGAAGCGATCAACCAAACCCTGAGACGCGGCCGAAAGCAAGATCGGCGCCCTTGATTTCCGCCGGCGACCAACGGGCAATGCCCACTGGACAATCACGGCGGTCACCGTTTTTGCCTGCGGCGGGCACGCGGCGGTCGCCGTAAACGCGGCGGTCGCCGTTGCCAGGTCTGTCACGGCCAGCTAGAAGCTGACAAGCTGACTCCTCGGGCCCAACCACGGCGATCGCCGTTTTCCCCTTTTCCCGCCCATTCGGCTTTGAACGAGCATGACGATAAACCGGGATAAAAATTATCGTACGCGAACGACAATTTAAAATTCAAGGCACCTTGTCTGTATATTATTTCACTGAGAAAAATATTACAGATATAGAGCACATTACAGAATGTCTCAAGCTACCTGAATTAAATCCGACGTACACAACGGATACTCGGGAAAATTCCATAATTCCCAAAATAACCTTACAAAAATACGGGGTATCACAATCCACAAGATGAGATTCATGGAAAACACCTTTTCACTAACGTAGGTTTGTCTACATTGGAACCAAATGTGACTCTTTGTCTCCGGCATCTCTTGGCACATGGGGAATGTATCAGTAGTAGTGATGCCCCTACTAACAAGCTTTCCCCTGGTGGGAAGTCTCTCATGTAAGGCAAGCCTTACGGTAAAGCTCCATTTCCTACACTGTTTCCCCTTCTTGATCAAATCTCCACTGGGAACCTCCGCTTCATGTTCCCTAATAGTCTCGTAGAAGGAGTTGCAGTCTAGCTTCCCTGAAGTGGTGGTGAACATACAAACATCAACGGTGAGTCTCGAATGAGGAGGGCCCTAAGGGACACACTAAGGGATCAAGAGCACCATATTACTAACCGTTATAACCTCTTTCTAGACCCAAGAGTCCTTTTTCTTGGTGTTATAACTCCCGAAGTCGCTCAGCTTTAGAATATTTTGTTGTACCCAATTCGTCCAGAGGTTCAAATGTCCCAGGTGAATGTCTGCTCCAAGTTCAAAAAAGAGCATCTTGTTCCAAGAATGGATATCTTTGAAGTTAAGACCTCCTATAACAAAGGGTTTGGTAACATGCTCCTATGCTACCAAACTTCTGCCACCAGTCACTAATCCTGACAAAAGGAAATTTCCACAAATGGTCATGAGCTTCTTAGTCACTCCCTCGGGTAAGATGAATCCTTGTGCCCATTAGTTAATAGATCCCTCAAACACTGTACAAATTAATTGTGCTCTCCGTGCATAGGAGAGATGTTTGCTCCCTAGGCCTGTGAATTAAGAGGTAATTGTTTTGATAAATCCATCATACTCCTCAATCTTAATTTTTCGTGCTTGCAAAAGAAGGCTCAGATAGGTGAGTGGAAAAGTACCATTGACAAACTGAAATCTCGCTAGAATTTGAGTTTGAACCTCATTAGAGACACCCCCAAAGTAGACTTGGATTTTAGAGTGATTCACGAACAACCCCAAGGCCTCATTAAACTCATCCAAACAAACCTTGATGATGTTCACAAATTGCAGGCCTCCTTTACAGAAGAGGAAGAGGTCACCGACAAACGAGATTGATAAGAGATGCAAAAACTTATAGTAGGGCTGGAATTTAAAACCTATTGTTCTACTAGCCCGACACAACTTTCTGTGCAACATTTCCATGACCAGGACAAACGAAAAAGGGAAGAGCGGGTCTCCTTGGAGAAGGCCTCTTTTATCGCGAAAGTATCCCTCTGGCTTGCCATTTACCAGGACATAATAGGTGGGAGAGCACACACAAGCCATGATCCACTTCACCACTCTATCAAGGAGGTTGAAGTAGATGAGTGTTTCCACATGTTGTCCTAGGAGACATAGTCGAAGGCCTTATGGAGGTTCACCTTTATCAAATACCTAGGGGCTAGGGGACACATTCTTGCATTGGTAACCTCTGACTAGTTCATAAGCCACAACAATGTTATGAGTGATGCTTCTCCCTAGGACGAAAGGGTTCTGATTTTTAGCTATGGCATCGTGAACCACGTCTCTGAGTTTCTCTACAAGCAATTTAGAGATGTCTTTCAGGAAGAGATTATAGCAAGAGGTAAGCCTAAAATCCTTCACGAATGTACGGTTATCAACTCTAGGGACCAAAGTGATGAAGATGGAGTTTGTCGGTCTGAGAAGTTGCCCTGAGTTGAAAAATTCAAGAACAGTTGCACACAACAAGTCATTGCCCACTAGATTCCATGCATTCTTGAAGAAGTGGCTATCAAATCCGTCTGGTCCAAGGGACTTATTGTTTTTTACTTTCCAGTGGGCACTCTTGATATGAGCGAGCGTGAGAATTCTCAGAAGGTACAAATGGTCCTCGGTTGTGGCCACCGATCCTTTTGTACAGTTGTAGACCAGTCTATGTCATTAGAGGCACTTCCCAACAGATCAGAATAGAACCCCACAATTTCCTAAGTAATGGCAGCCTTATCCTCAAGCGCGGTACCATCTACTCTCTGGATCATGTGAATAGCATTTTTTCTCTTCCTTGCTTTGACTTGCCTGAAAAAGATGGAAGACGTCTCCTCCCCCATTTTGATCCAATTCAGTTTGGCTCTTTGTGATGTGAAGCTTAGGAGATTGTAAGAGGCTTGGTAAGCTTCCTTAGCGACATTCTAGACTGCTTCCTGAAGCGTAGCAACGAAAGCATCATTCTGAAGAGTTGAGTGGGCGGCTTGCAGAGATTCCGTCTTACGAAGCACTTCTCCTTCCAGGTCATTGCACTGCCCTCGCTTCCAAGTCTTTAAATGTCTCTTTACTTCTTTCAGTCTCATAACTATGTAAAAACTGGTTTGAACCCGATATTGGCGTTTGGCGTATCCCAAGCACGTCTGATAACATCATCATAGCCAGTCAAGTTGGTCCAGTAAATTTTGAATACGAAGGAAAACCATCCGTTAATCCCATCCTCTAGGATCCCCAGAGTGATCAGAGGGGTCAGGTGAATAAAAAAAAGTGGAGCCACGCACTAAGCACAAAGCAATGATTTATCATGGTCGACCCACAATAGCTGGGCCCAATCAGCCCATTTTCACAGACGCGATGCGCAACTCTCGCTCACTCTACCTCAGTCATAGCGGATAAGGCTCTGCACAAATCCCCCTCTTCTTCTTCTTCTTCCTCTTCCACTGCGAATCTGCGACGGTGACCACCTGCAATTCAATTGGGTAGCTGGTAGGAATTTCCTTCCATGGTCATGGCCGCTTTCTCCAGTTGCCCGCTCTTTACGCCTCCTTCATTGTCCTGCTCCGAGCTCTCCTTTCCTTCCACGCCTCCAATTCTCTCTCTCTCCTCCACCGCCGAGACGAAGCTCTTCACCCTCCGCCTCTGCAACTACGCTGATTCCCGCAACCGCCTCCTCTCCCTCTCCTCCTCATTCCGTCGCCCGGTCTCCGCCAAATTCGCCGGCAGCCGCTCCGACGACGATCAACCTCTCGATGTCTCATCTATCAAGTATTCCGCTCACTGTTTGAAATTCAAATTGTAACAGTTCAATGCCTCCTTTATCGGAGAATTCTCCCCGTTCTGTCTTCACTGTTTGCGTTTGTAAATAGGTCAGACAACGTGAGGTTGATTGATGAGAAGCAGAATATGGTTGGAGTGGTTTCCAAGAGTAGGGCTTTGCAAATGGCCGAAGAAGCTGAGCTCGATTTGGTATGCTAATTATATGTGTTGCGATTTCCGGTCTTCAACGTTCTAGTTTATTGCCAGTTGTATTTTTCATTTCCTCCTACAAGTGGTTGTTATGCTAATCGCAAATATACCATTACTGAAGGTGATTACTGGAGGTGTTGCAATTATATTTTCAGCAGATTGGATATGAAGGATTTGCCTTGAAGTTGTTATATGGTAGGAGTTTAGGTGCTAATGTGATGTTTTGATTATAGGTGGTTGTTTCACCAGATGCAGACCCTCCAGTTGTGAGAATAATGGACTTTGAGTAAGTTGCTTGCTCTGTTGCTCTGTTCTTTCATCACCCTTTAAAGTAATTTGTTCTAACACCACTTTAAGGTTTAAATTGAAACAAACACTGCCCTACTTTCTTATCACCCCCAACTTCAAAGTGTTTTTGTCAGTTGTTCAAATGTGAAGTTTTATTTTGTAGTTGTCTATTTGTCATAATTTTTCATCCCAGGTACCATCTTTAGCTTTGTTGCTATTTTTAAATTAGAAGAATGACTTTGCTAGAATTCCAATCATACAATAACTCGCCAGTCTAAGATAAAGACTCAAAATCTGATTTATATTGTTGTTGTGAAATTTGTTTTTCTTTACTTAGTCTTTTCCTCTTCATGATTCAGCAAATATAGATATGAACAGCAGAAGAAGAAAAGAGAACAGCAGAAGAAAAGTGCTGGTGAATCTCTCTTTTGTTGAAATTTGTTAATCTGATCCATTTATGACATGTTGAGTGGGGAAGACACTAATCTGTATCGTTTCTTCAATAATAGCCAGCCGCCAGGCCTTGAAAGAACTCAAAATGGGGTAAACAACAAGCCTTATTTCCTTTCCTGTGCACTTGGATTTATTGCACAAATTTTAGTGATTGAGATCTAAGATTCTCGTGGCTGATTGCAGCTATAATATTGATTCACATGATTATTCTGTCCGCCTGAAAGCTGCAAAGAAGTTTTTGAACGATGGTGACAAGGTAAGCTTAGGTTTCCAAGCTATATTTATTTATGTGAGGAAAAAATATTGTACACAATCGATTAGTGGTACATATAAGATTTTCTATGTAGATTGAGAACCAAAAGACCAAAATTTACAACCCTTTGGAACAACTCTAAAGGTCACAAATATAATACATCTTTCTGGTGGAGAGGAGATCACACAAATTGGTCTAGCAATATGAAACTTGAAATTCAAAACCTCTCATAACAGAGCACTCTTCATTAAAAAAAACTTCTCATGCAAGAGAAAGAGCATCTCATTAAAAGGGAATTCTCACGAAAATGAAGAGAATACTACTAAAATCATACCAATAACTTCCATACTTTAGTTAATCTTAAGTGTGTTATGTGTATAAATTAAAACTCTACAAGACAATATGATTTCTGTTCCCTTACTTTTGGTGGTTGATCTTGCAGGTAAAGATTATAGTGAACTTGAAAGGCCGTGAAAATCAGTTCAGAGATATAGCAATTAATCTTCTAAAGAAATTTCAGAATGACGTTGGCGAGGTAATAGTGTTTTGAATCTGAACGCATGGACTTTGTTATAGTGGCCTACTGTGTCTATAATAATCCTTCAATTGCTTGACAGAAACAATATTGAAAAGAAAACCCATGGTTATGATTCTGGACCCCTTGTAAGAGTCTTTAGGTGATTGGATTAACCAGTTAGCTGTATGTTTTGTATCAGAGACCATAACTAGGACTTCTTTCCATTGCTGTTTAGCGTTAAATCACAAGAATCAATTGCCCTCGATGAGTCTGTAATGAAGTAATCAAATAAGTAAATGCAAATGCCTGAATGTAAAAAAGCCAGTATCTGAGCATTTGTATACACGTCGCCCTATCTAAAAACCAGGTTCCTTAATTGGAGTTGCCTCATTAATCCTTTGATAATTGATCTTCCCTGTATAGACTACGTATGTTTAATTGTTTATGAAATTATGCAGCTAGGGACCCAAGAAAGCAAGGATTTTAGAGAGAGAAATATATACATGGTTTTGATTCCAAATAAGGCCACTCTACAAAAGGCTCAGGAACCGCCAAAGAAAAAGGATAAATCAACAGCGAGTGAAGTGTCGGCTGGAATGTGATTGTTGGAAGGCATTGCATGTTGCATAAGGATTTGTGAGACTTCATAGCTGCCAATCTTCCTCTGAATTGTAGCGTGATACTGGTAATGTATAGAGTTAGTATTGTACAGCATGTACCATGCAATCTTTTCTCCTTTATAAGAAATGTGTTCAATTTTGTTTTTGTATGTCGCGTCACAACAAACTTCTAACCATTTGGTTCAGTTAGCACTCTTGGTCAGCTCAGTTTTAAGTGACTGGTTTGATTTGTTGTACACGCTTTGAGCATCATGAATTGTTTTTATGCTGAACATGTAACTTCAAATATTAACTTTGTTGGCTGTTGATATGAAAGTTCATTTTCTCCTTTCATAGAAAAAAGTCTCTTGATCGTTGCAACCTGGTTTGTGTTGCAGCTGTTCTTTACGTGTCATAACCTGATCACTATATTCTTTTTCTTATCATAATGAGGGAGTGATATAATAATCTTGCGCTGTGAACATTTCTTGTGATTTGTTTAAGGATATCTTCATTGTGAAACTAAAGAGACAATGTGCTAAATATCCTGGTTATGAATATCTGATACTACCATGTCAGATTTATGCATATATTCTGCCAGTATCTTTCAACAGGCGTCTGCTATTGTGAGAAATAGCATTCAAATGAAAACTTCATATTTAAGGGCTCATAAAAGTTGAGAACAAATGTAGAATCATATAACATTTCGAAAGCAGAAGTGGTTCCCTGGTCAATCTTATTATCAAGCAGAAGTTGAAATGTCTTGCGTTCGGAAAAGAAATTACACTTACAAAATATTGACATCCATAATTCAAAGATGTGTAAAAAAGCCAATGCCAATTAAAATTCTTGAATGACGTCAATCTTGTGGTTCCCTGGTCAATAGATGAGGCATGCCAAATGAGAAGGCAAATCTTACAAGTCACTGACTTGATCCAGGGTTGGCATGGAGGATCCGTCGAGAAAGGCTTTGACGAGGGTGAGGGCGAGCTTTGGCCGATGGAGAGGGACTTCATGGCCAGCTCCTCTCACAACAACAAAGGTAAGACCTTCATATTCTTGAGTCCATCCACCTACCTGCTTCAAATGCATCCTTAAGTTGTTAGCAAAATAACCTTTTTGAGGGAAAAGGTGCCAACAGGCACCTAAACGATTTCATTACTAGACTTAGACAGAGCAACATTCCAGATTACATTTGGGCCGGCAGAGAAAAATCCCACGATCTACAACCAACATTCCAAGGTTCAAGTCTAGCTAGTTCGTGGGCAATCCTATTATCATCTCTTCTAGTATGACACCAAAGCATGGAGCGGAAATAAGGAGTAATTGCAAGGATGTCCTGGATCACCATCGAGACTTCAAATGGGCACTTGCACTTCTTGTCCAGAATTTGGATGATAGCTTGGTTGTCGCTTTCCGCCATAAGATCCAACATATTGTGAGCTACTGCGAGTTGGAGCCCTTTGAAGAGTGCAGTTGCTTCGGCTACAAGAGGTGTCAACTCCAGAGGCATTTGTTCAAAGACTGCCACAATCACCCTTGCCCTCTGGTCTCTTACAACTGCACCAAATCCAGTTCCTCTGTCTCCCATCACTGCAGCATCAACGTTCAACTTCAAAACTCCCTCTGAAGGGGCTTCCATTTGGCTTGTGCTCTCGCAGGGTTTCTGATGAGAAACAAGGGGTTGAATGCCCTTGTCTCACAAGCTTGAGTTCCGGATCGTGGCACAAGAAGGCTCGATCTTCTCCTGGAGGCACCAACTGGTTTGATGGCTCCTTGGGCTGTCTTTGAGAGCGGAAGCAAAGGGAAAGCTTGAGGAGATGAGGCGGAGCAAGGGCCAGCCGAGGGTGGAGCTTTGGCTAGCCGAGATGGAGCAATGGGCCAAGGGAGCCTCTAAGGGAGGCTCCTTGGCTGGCTTGACCTTTGAACGAGCTTAAGAACTTGACTAATGGAGATTTGCGTGGGAGATTGAGAGAAAGAAAAAGAAATTGTTGAATGCTTGGAGTTGATAGAAGTAAGTGGAGGCCTTGGGGTAGTATTCCTCTAACCCAAGAAAAATATTCCACTTCTATAATCTTCAACCAAGTTACAAGAAAGCCAACACTTGGCTTAAATAGACAAAACACTTAACCAACAAGGCCTTACCAACTAATGGGCTGTGGCCACACGCCCAAAAAGGAAACAATAATAAAGGCAACAAGTTCATAAAGACTACAATTACAAATAGTAAAGCTAGGATAAGAACCCCTAAGTGGGTCCGGATAGGCGCGCCATGGGGTGCGGATATGGATAACATATGTCATGACCAATGGCAAGACAAGTCATGATGTTGAAGGCCTCAAGCCAAGGCATCGGGGCGCCAAGGGCCCAAGAGCCAAGGTGCGAGGGCAATGTTGGGGTCTATCACTCTCCCCTTCTTAGCTTCGAAGCGTCCTCGCTTCGAGTGTGTAGGGAGGCCGGGGAGTGGCAGAAGTATGGTGGCGCGTCTCCCCTTCTTAAAGGTGAAGGTGGAGTGAGGGAGACCGCCACTAACAAAAAGAGGACCATCGTCGGGCGTCGATGTCTTGAGTTCCATGGCATGTCATGGCGTCAAGGACTTCAATGTCTTGACGTCGAGGAGGTGAGCGGTGCCCGGCCAAGTGATGGCATTGGTGAGTGCTCGGGCGCAAAGGTTGCGAGGGTCCGGCCAAGGCATCTTCGAGCCATCATCGTTGATGGAAGTCAATGGAAGTTGGCATCCATAACCGAGACCCAGTTTCTCTGCTTTGCTCCACTTGACCCATTGATCTCGTTTGCTAAGGCGGTGCACTCCTCGGCCATCATAACATCAGATTTAAATCGACCCTCAAAAACAAGCGAGTTTCGTCTGTTCCATATGTTCCAGATACAGATCTGAAAGAGAGAGAGAGTTCCCCCTCGGTGAGCTTATCTGCCATACCATGAATCTAGTCAATCCCCTCATACGATTGAAAATCGATCTCAAAGCTAAAGTGATCCCATACAGCTTTGCTATGTTTGCAGTCTCTAAAAGCATGAATATTAGATTTTGATTCTTCATTGCAACAAGGACAGAGGTTTGAATGGCCATCAATTCTGATTGCAAGTCTGGAGTTTGTAGGGAGTGATCTGTTGCATAGGGACCAAGCGTGAGTCTTGACTCTAGGAGTCACTCGGGCATACCAAATTTTCCCCCAAACTGTGAGGTTAGGAAGGTTGGAGCTAGTCAAGTCAGTGTCGTTGGCGCCATTTTGGATCAAGTGATATGCACTCTTCACAGTATACTCCCCAAATTTATCCGGATGCCAGATCCTTATATCCGAATTGGCGCTAAAACTTAGAGGGATGATCTTGACTCTGCTAGCCTCAAAGGGCAAGAAAATGTGATCAATCATATCTGCCTTCCAACATCTCCCTTGTTGATCAACAAGGTCACACACCTTCAGATCTTCCAGCCCGAGAGGAGCTTTTGTAATAGCTCGTTTGGTTGTATTTCCCATGATCCAAGGATCCTTCCAAACCTTTATCTATGTCCCGTCTCCAACCATCCAAAGCATCCCTTTCTCCAGAACTCCTTTTGCCTCCCAAATAGAGCGCCAAGTATAACTTGGCTTGTTCACAGGTGAGAATCCATGAAGGAAGATGAAGGAAAATATTTCGCTTTGAGCACTGTCGCCACCAAACTTTCAGGATTTTGTGCAATTCTCCATCCCGGTTTGCCAAGAAGAGATGCGTTAAAACTTTGAAGGTCTCTGAACCCACTTTTTTTTGGCATGCACATCTTCCGCCAGCTGCACCAATGGATCTTACGTTCTCTGTTCCTCTGACCCCACCAGAACCCCGAAATCAAAGATTGGATCTCCATAGAGAAACTTTGGGACATTTTGAAAACCGACATCACATACATAGGTATGGCTTGAGCCACAGATTTGATTAGAATCTCCCTTCCAGCTCTAGACAAATAGAAGTTACTCCATCCCTTTAGTCTCTTCTCTAGCTTGCCTTTGACTGCGCTAAAGATCTGCTTTTTTGAACGTCCCACCGTAGTAGGTAGTCCAAGGTATCTGTGACAGCCCTCCCTTTGTGGCACTCCCAAGATCTGCATAACGTTGCCCTTCATACTGCTATCAATCCCCTCACTGGAACTAATCTCTGTCTTGTCCACCCTTTGGCCCGAAGCCATTTCAGAGTTAGCAAGAATGTTTTTGACCGTTTCCGCTTGTGCTTGATCTGCTTTTGCAAAAAAGAATACAATCATATGCATAACGCAAATGTGAGATCGAGGGGGCAGTGTTTGCAATCTTGATACCCGAGAGGAGATTCCTGGTGGTTGCTCTATCAATCATAGCAGAGAGAACCTGACCGCAAATAAGGAACAAGTAAGGGGACAAGGGGTCACCTTGTCTAAGGCCCTTGCCTGGTGAGAACTCATTGGTTGGCATGCCATTCACTAGAATAGAAAAGGACACAGTTGACATACACATCTCGATCCTGCTGATCCAAGTGTCCCCAAAACCCATTTTTCTCATTGCTTTAGTGAGGAAACTTCATTCAACTCTATCATAAGCCTTGGACATATCAAGTTTCAGCGCCAAGTGTTTTTGTCTACCATCCGAAGTGGCCATATGATGGAAAATTTCAAAGGCAATGAGATAGTTGTCAGAGATCATGTGCCCAAGGACGAAAGCGCTTTGGTTTGGGGCAATAAGTTGATGAAGGAAATTTTTAAGTCTGTTTGCAAGAGTCTTAGCAATTAACTTGTAAACCACATTGTAGAGACTTATAGGTCGAAAATCCTTCATCTGGTCTGGCATGTTCTTAGGAATCAAAGTTATGAAGGTCTTGTTTATATCATCACATATGATTCCCGAGTTCAAAGCCTTGAGACAAGTGTTAATGACCTTCTCCTTCACACTTTCCCAATAAATCTGGAAGAACATTGCACACATACCATCTGGCCCAGAGGCCTTAAGTGGGTGTATCTGTTTAAGAGCAATCACGACCTCCTCTTCTGTAAAGGGCGCTTCAAGCTGAGCCTTTGTCTCTGCATCCACTGACTCTTCAACATTCTGCAGGACTCGATCAATATCAGCAGGCTGACTTGTCTCATAGATCTCCTTGAAGTACTTCAAGGCCACTCGCTCGATGGCCCTCCCCAGTATGCACCAAACCATTTTCATCCTTGATCTTGCGAATGGTGTTCTTCTCCTTACGAATGGTGGCCGATCTATGAAAGAAGGTAGTATTGAGATCACCAACTTTTAACCACAGAGCTCTGCTCCTTTGTCTCCATGTTTCCTCTTCTTTCAAGAGGGATGTGATTTCTGCTACCAGCCTTCTTCTAGTGGCCATTTGATTAGGGGAGAGGCCACCCACATTGAGCTTTGCAAGTTGATCTCTTTTCCTGGCAAGAATTTTCCGGTTCTTTTTCTCTTGCTTGGACCACTTTGTGAGTTCCCTTGCACTCTCACTAATCTTCTCAAGGGCATTCCCATCAGTGTTGCTCCAAACTTTCTGGATAATGTCCTTGCATTATGCTTTTTCTGCTGAGTTTTCTTCGAACTTGAAAATCCTAGGCTTCCTTCTGTGCATATCTACCTCCAATTGCATCATAATTGGAGAATGATCAGATTTTTCCTATCCAAATTCACAACACATATCAATCACAAGGAACTTGTCGAGCATGCACTGCACATTATCTGTCCCAACTCTCCCATTGTCAAACGTGAATTTATAGCCTGAGCACCACATATCAATCAGCAAGCAGTCCTCAACACATTCTTTGAAAGCTTCCATTTGACCTCTAGCTCTTTCAGCCTCTCCTTTCTTCTCATGTTGGAACATGATCTCATTAAAGTCCCAGAAGCAGGCCCATAGATATTGATTTCCTTCCCCTAGCAACTTCAACAGTTCCCAGAATAAATGTCTATTTTCATGTTCTAGCCACCCATAGAAGCCCGTCGCTCTCCATTTAGAAGCTCATATACTTCAGCTCAATGTCCATGCCCCTTCATCACGAAATCCATGTGATGAAGGGGCATGGACTTCAGCTCAATGTCAATACCTTTCTTCCACAACATAGCAAGGCCCTCTGAGCGTCCTCTGCTATCAACAGCTAGACCATCATATTGTGGGAACTTTCGGATAACTTTATTCATTTCGCTACCACTCAATCTTGTCTCACTCAAGAAGAGAATGGTAGGGGCCTCCCTCTTCACAAGGTCTTTGAGGGAAGTAATTGCACCGAGGTTGCCCAGACCCCGACAATTATAGCTTAGTCAATTCATAATTCCCGGCGGGGTTGGGCATCGCCAACCGCCGCCTCTGGAGACTCTGTTTTCGTGGTCATTGTCACCTTTCTGAATTTGGTTTCACGAACCTCCTTCCTAAGATGATCAAATTCCATTTCCACATCCTCCCCTGAATCTTTTCGTTTCCCGCCTACTTTAGTTCCTGCCTAGCATCCGGCCTCCATTTTGTCTATGGCATGTCTTTTCCACCCCTTTCTTTGCTCATCTTTGAGCCCCTTCTCCCTAGGGGCATCCTGTGTTTCTTTGTGCACAATCATGGCTCTTCCTTTGCTAAATTCATCAGCCACGAGCTTTCCATCCCAGTTCGTATCTATTTCATTGTCAGCTGGACTTGCAACAATCTGCACAATCCTAGTTTCGAGTTCGTGGGCTCTGTTTAACACTATTTCTCCAGTCCCTTTGTTTCCCGGGGCATCACCCCCGTCCCCTTGTATTAGTTTCTTGGTCGGCGAGCTCTGTTTTGTTTTGTTCACTTCCTTGGTGAGATTCTCAAACTTGAGATTCTCAAACTTGAGCTTCTCTTTCGCTTGTTCTTCCTAGAGCTCTCTATATGGGTTTCTAGCATTCGCAGCCCTCAACCATGGCCCATATTGTAGGCCTTTCTCATTTGCTTTTTCATCCATAACCGTTTCGCAATCTTTATCATTATGGCCAATACATCCACATCTGTAGCAAATTTCGGGGAGGTGTTGGTACTTGAAGGCCAGCCGGGTGGGTTCCCCTGTCCCGAAACGGACTTTCATACCTCGCATAATCGGTTTCTTTAGGTCTATATCCACTCTGACCTTCATCATCTCGCTCCAGCCGAAATCATTTCCTCCGCCAAACTCCAGGAATCTCCCCGCTTTGTCGTCGATAGTTCTTGCCATGGCCACATTCCTTCTGTTCAGGGGCACATTGAAAACATGTACCCAAAAAGGGGAGCGATTGAAGCTTAGTTCTGATGGTTCCCCCCCCCCCCCCCCCCCCTTTGAGTTCTTGGAGAGAAAGTGGCCATGAAATTCCATGGCTGATGTTCGAGAACCCCGCTTTTGTCTTTCTCACAGAAGAACTGAAAGGCCAGAACTCCATCGCAGAGCTCACGAATCACCAGGCCCTCCCCCGGCTTCCAGAGCATCTCCATGGTTCGTTTCAGAGCCTTTGTGTTTACCATCTTCGTTGTCATGAGTTTAGCAGCCAACCCCAACTTTATCCTCCTCTCATCCACTTCATCAACCTAGCTCTTAATAATCTCCACCACTTGCTTCTTCAGTAAGTGAAAAACGATCCAGTTTTCAAGTATTTCCTCCGTCATTGTTGTCTCAGCAAAAAGGCAAAAAAACAGGGCTTTTTGGGTAGGTAGAGGGGAAGAAAGGTGACACTTTTAAGGGGGGAAAAAGGGGAAAAATGGAACTTTAAGGCAAAAAGGAGGAAAGGTAGGTAGCACGAGATCCAAAATAGCTCCGTCACATTGAATGAAAAGGAAGCAAAGAAAACCAGGAAATCGACTTGGGATTACCAACCTAGGAAAACCCTAGACAAAATCAAGCACGGCGGCTAGACAAAAAAACCCAAGCAAAACCCTGGTTAGCAAAATAACCTACTAAACTGGAATCAGTCCCAAATATAATAGAGTGGAAAATAAGATGAGAGAGAGTATGCCATAATAGGTTTGTTTTGATAGATTACCTGTCCATCATCATACCAAGCACGCCAGGGCTTTATAGTTGGAAGCTTGAAAGAGTCTATGGTGTACCTTGTTGAGGTAACAGGAATCACAGCATCGGTGTCACCACTGTCAATACAAAGAACTATGCAATCTCAGTACAGCTTATCTATGTCAACAAGGATTATCACACAAGAATAGAAGAAAGACACTGAGATCTAAAACAATTTCTCTGAATCTAGCTGTCAAACTGTTAGAAAGAGATCAGGAAAGCACAAAGTTATCAAGTGGTCAAGGGGCAATAGAATAAAAACCTGAACATCCATATCCGAATCCCTGACTGCATAAGCTCACGGTATACATCCAGGACTGACTTAGGAGAATCTTGCCAGTTGCTGTTTACAATATCACTGCCAATAACAGAAAAGACGGGTAGCAAAGTGAGAATAAACCTCTTTTAAGGGTTACATTCTGCAAACACTCGGGTTAAATCATGAGCATAGAATTATCAAAACAAACAGTATGATATATAACCAAAGCTCGAGCTGATTATCCCTATGACAACTTGGAAGGAAAAACTGTTTTGTATATTTGCATGTGCAGGCATGTGATCTCAATCACAGTCCACAAAAACGTGAGAAGATGTATTCCATCACGTGGAAAATAGGAGAAAAATGACAAATCCATAACTTACCTGCAGGTTTCCCATTTAGTAGGAGCATATTGAGCATTGACATGAAGTGCTCTTTGGACATCAACTTGGTTGAAGTAGTTAACCGAATGTTTTTCAGTGCAAGGGTCGTAGGCTTCATTCAGGTGGCCCATCATCTAATAAGTAACACAGGAATCATCAGTTGTCTTTGATCAGTACTTCCATATATTAGCAGGATGTTGGTTTCCTTCTCTTTTCATTTACCAACCTTTTCCCTAGTTAGTTATTTTCTATATATGCACAGGATGAGATTTAGTGATCTTGGACCATATTTTATCACTTGCTTCACGGCATACTTGTTCATAAAGTCAAAATGAGCTTTGAACAGTAAGGACAATTCTAACAATGCTTATGAATACATGTGTTGAAGAACCGGATCTTTTCATTTTAGAATTATAATTAAAATGAGTTGATCTTGCCATTTGACTCTAGTTTGACATGAAGTCCGAGACCAGTATAAATATCCCAATAAACTCCAGATACAAGGTACCTCTACAGTTATAGACTAAGGATGGATGAAGATCTAAGACTTACCAATCGCTTTAGCAGCCTGTTTGTTGTTGTGGAATTGGCAGCACAGGAAGGAGTGTAGATGCTGTATGGGTCAATATTCCCAAGTTCATTACTAGCAACATCTAGAATATTATTGCATTGCTCAGATGAGTGCACAAATGATTCCAAATCACAGTACAAATTCAGCAGCTTGTAAGTTTGATCGGAAATCAAACCAGACGACCACATGAACTGGAATACTCCAAGGTGATCATGATAGTCATCAGTCAGCGCATTCCCTACCTGCATTCAGTTCAACATTGAATCATCAACATATAAGCTTCTATTATGTTCTTGCATCATTTGAAGCCTGAAAAGGAGATTGGTAGAGAGAGAGATATATATATACCATGTACCCCTTTAAGTTAATTGATTTCGTGTTAGTGGCTTTGTTGTGTCTTACGATTGCTTGGCTAAGCTGGGGCACATAGTGTCCTGAAAGGCAATGGGTCATATATATCAGCAACATTGAAAATTCTATATTTCCTTAATGCCATCCACTCCTAGACAATTTCAAACAGAAGTATACCTCCATAGCTCTCTCCCGTTATGTAAAACTCCCTTCCTTTGTACTGAGGAAACCGTTCAAACCACTTCAACAAAAACGTCAACGAGTCCTCAGCTGCAGAAAAAAAATCATTCAAACACCATCAACCGAAATGCTATTTGACCGAATGCTGCAGCACAGAACAGAAACAGAAATAGAAAGAGAGAAGTAGAAGTATTACCACTCCTTTTATCTCCATTGGTTGTCAAATCAGATGAATTTTTGGAGTATGAGAAGCCAACTCCAACAGGGGAATCGAGAAACAAGATGTTGGCAGCTGCAAAGCAGTCAAGAGAAACAAGAGACCACAGTTTTAATACACCTAAACTATTGATCATTGATAAGACGAGCCATCATCACATCTGTTGACATCAAAATTAACTTACCCTTGTTCCAAGCAAATGGGTTCAGGTAAAGAGATTTGCCATCCTTGTGTATGTGAAAAGGTCCAATTTCCTCTGCTTCCCCATAGGCGATCGATGAGCACCCAGGACCTGCGAGTCCGCATCTTGGATCAGAAATCCCTCAGAAACATTTCATCGAACAGGCACCAGTCCCAATTTTAACCCCCTTTCCTGTTTCTTCCGCTAAAGTAGGGTTGGAATTCCAATTAATCAAATATTGAAAAAGGATAATCAAAAGTAGGGAAGATGAGTGGACCTCCATTAAGCCAAAGCACAAGAGGTTTATCCGCGGCGTCCTCCAGAGATTCGATGAACCAGTAGAAGAGATTCCTGCCAGAATCTTCGTTAACAGTTACATAGCCAGAATAGTGGGAGAAGCCAACATCGAAGTTCTGGCCTGGAAGATACTGAATTCGGTCAAGCTCCTGCTGCACCAGCGGGTCATCGGCGCCGGAAGAGTTTGGATCGGAATCGCAGATGCCAACATAAGGAGTAAGAAGCAGGAGAAAGAGGTGAAGAAGCAAACTCCAAACGAATTGACCCATCTCTGTCTCTCCGCAATGGGTGGTTGTTGTGCCCAATTATCCACCTTCACAACAGTCAATGATGGTTTATACTGGACACCCTGTCCAACGTAGCCAGCCGCCTTTTTTTTTTTATTTAGTACTCCATATCGTTTTACACTTTCACTCTGTCTGTCCGCCTTTCTTCCGTAATTTATAAAAGGTAAATGCATTAAACTACCCTTTATTTACACTTATAATAAACTATTTTTTATAAAAAACAATTGCATAAAATCACCCATTATTTATATTTTATTGTAAACAATTACTTATATTATATATTTTTTTAATGATCATATTACATATATTAAAAAAACAAAATAAACTTATTATTTTTTTGTGTATTCTCATCCGAACAAGATAAACACCACAAACCAAGAAATGTCATTGGTGCAAACCGTAATGAACCCAAAATTCTTCCAAAATCTAGACCGAAGAGCGAACAAAGATAATCCACTTCGTTCCAGTTCCGATTTGGCCCAAACTACTTTGGTCTCGACTATGGACTGTGTGATTACTTTCTTTCATTTTTTTTATCCGTTCACTTAATGATTTTGACTATGCAAATATAATAATATTATCAAATTATAATTAAGTCATATTTATCTTTTAAGTAGAAAATATAATATAATTAAAATTGTGAAACGAATTATGTGATAGCGATCATTTTCATGCGAACAGTTCACATACGGTGTAAAATATATGCAAATTTAGGATAAAATTTATAAACTATAGGAATTTAAGCACATTTATGCAAAAATATGTGTTTTAAAGTGTACAATTTTTTGCCTAAATGTGTATATATTTCACATTGTATTTGCATAATTGTTTAAGTGTATAAACTATGAACTAAAATTATAGCTAAATTGAATTATTTGATAAAATAAGAGTTGAGGCGGTTGTTTGCAACAAAATAGGAATAAGGGGTGGTTTAATGCAAACTTTATTATAAAGGGTGGTTTGTTGCAAACAAGTGCAAATAAAGGGTGGTTTTATGTATTTACCCCTTTATAAAATCATTATTAATTAAATTATGTTATATTTAAGTTGTTTTAAGAAAAACAATTTATTAAAATTATTTAAATGATAAATTTTGTTATTTAAAAGAAATATGTTTGTTAATTATATAATTTGTATAAATATATTATATTTTATTCGTGGAAAAATGACTCTAAATAATACCAACTATCACCTTTGAACCAAAAATAATACGAACTTTAAAAATTATAAAAGCATACCTAAACTATGCCAATATAAACAAAAAATGATATGCGCGTATTTTTCTTTCTAACCGGTATGCTGAGATGGAGCCGAAAATGTAATTTGTCAAAAACATTTACACATTAAATTACATTTCATTTTGTATAATAATGACTGATTTGTTTAAAATGTGATCTTTCAAAAAATATGAGTGATTTTCTTTTGTTCATGTTGCTGTAAGATGCAAATTACTGATATTGGTATGTGTATCTTTTTTATTTTTTCATTATATAAATGAGGTGTAATATATTTGATGTGTTAAACGAAAATATGACAACTCATTTTTCCGGCTCCACATTAGCAAACCCGCTGGAAAATTCACCGGAAGATATGTCCATGCCATTTTTGGTTAATATTGACATAGTTTGGGTATGTTTTTATAATTTTTAAAGTTTGTATTATTTTTTATTCAAAGTTGATAGTTGGTATTATTTAGAATCATTTTTCCTATATTCGTACCTATTCTAGTTATTGTTTTTATTTTAAATCATGTAATTATTTTCATGTACGGATATTTTTGTTGAAGTCGTGTATGTATTCAACTAACATTTATCGTGTATTTTTAATAAAGTATATTATATTAACATTAAATATTCAACTTATGTCAATATTTTAATACTAAAAATTATAAGTCACAATATTAATCATAAATATGTGCACTTATAACAAAAATCTAACATTTAAAAGTGATATGTTGAAATGCTATATTAAAAATATATTATTTTAATATATATTATTCAAAAATATGAAAATGTCAATCATATTAACTCAAAAATGAAAAAAAGAAATAGAAATAATTTAAAATGACTAATTGTAAATCATTAGTCTAAAAAGTATTTACTTTTAAAATTTTGTTAAGATTGGGTAGTTTAGATTTTGCTCAGTAATTGTTATAGAAATCATAAATTGACATGTATCCAAATCCTAATATTATATTATGTGATAAAATTATGTTGATTTTCTAATGAGGGTCAAATGGTCAATGTTTATAAAAACTTATTTTGGTACTCTGAAAAAAGAATGTTAGACAAAATTGTGCATTAAATTATGTAAAATTTGTTTGAACTTTGAATTAAATCTCATAAAAGTATGCATGAGTCTAACAACTCAACAATCCAAATTTAATTATACATATTATTCACAACGGCTTCTAATTTGCATTATCATTGCCTTAAAAATCAAAGGTGTTGCCTTTATTTAAAACACCATACTCAAAATCAAGCTATATAATATATACCATCATTAATTAAAACTCAAATCAACGTCAACAAATATATATATTTTATTATTATATTATATGAAATAATCAATAATAAAAAATCCTCTTGGTCTGTATACAATTAATAATCTAAGACATTCCTATCTATCGATATGTAATGTATAAGAAGCAAAAGTAATCATTAATTTATACTCTCTATAACAATTTATTTAAACATCATATATAATAAAATGAAAAGAACAACTAAAAATATAATGAAATTTTGATGATAACTCATCAACTTGATAGACTTAATGGTTAAGGGGTGATGACACTTATTATGATAAAGATTGAGATGTACAAATTATAAAATAGTTTATTTTCAAGATATTATTTTTGGCCGACTTGGTTCAAGATTTAAATATAAAAGAAAATGCAATGTACAAAATTAGTTTAAGCTCTAGTACACTCAAACCAAATAATCTTGGTTTTTATTTCCTTAATTGTTTTTTGAAATTTAGTAGAAAGTTGTTTACACAAATTATCATAACATTTGCAAAGTTGCAAATTGGTCAAGACATATGATAAAATTTTGAGGTTCAAAGTAAGTTTTGATTTGAGATTTATAATAAATTTTGATTTGAATTTGACAAAGTACGTAACGTGTTAACTACCCGCAAAATCAATAATAAATGTGATATCGTTTAATCACTAAATGTAATATAAAAATAATTCGATGAAGATTAAAAAATATAATTTTCAATTTTGACTACAATGTATTAATTCTTAAATAAGTCATTTACAAACTTATTTGGAACAAAAGGTATTGACTCCTTAATGTATATCGGCTTAATCCATACTATTATATTTTCCCTCCTTACCATTACCATATTGATGATGCTCATATTCAATCAAGTTGGACGAAACACATTGTCGTAGTATGTTTTAATACACATTACATACTCATCCGATTTAGAATCAATATATATATATACAGGGAGATGGAGAATGCAATGCAATTTGCTTCAAAAATTCAAGAATAAAATAACGGGTATAATTTTTACTATTTATGTAACCGAATTGGTGAGATGTTATTTATATAGTCGAATTAGATAAATAGATATATATATAGTTATATTTAAAGTAAAGTATTAAAGGAATGATTATTTAATTGAAAATCTTAAGCAAACAACAATTAGTGGAAAAATAAATTAAATTTGAATTAATGAAGTCATAAATGTAGTTCGATCAGACCAAATAAAATATTAACAAAAAAGTTATATTACAAATTACCTTATAAATCGCAAGTGAATAATATGTAATAATGATAAAATAACAATTTACAATCAAATTTATTTAGTTTAACAAACCAAAAGTAATTTACTTAGATCAAATAATAATGAATATTTAATATTATAATAATAAATTCTAAAAAACAAAGGACTTTAATTTTTTTTATAAGGAAAGAATTCGAAGTACTAGACATATCTTGGTAGATTGAGAATCCAAGTGAGGCTCGGAAGTCGGACAAACCGACATGAAACAAACCAAACATAATAATGAGTAAAAGGAGAAGCAAATAAACTAAATTGAAAAGCTAACACAACCTGAGATGGTTTGAGAATGACACAAACGCGGGTTAGAACGAACAAACCTAACACAGTGTATGATGTGCCGTCGGAGTGCAATCTACAAGGCACTCAACTGGAAATGTGATAAAACACATGGGCATAACTCCGACACAAGGAGACCACGTGAACCACACAACCACGCCATCGATCTTAGCCGAAACAACATCTCGAACCAAAACAAATCAGGGAAAGCTTCACACCGATTAAATGCTTCTCAAACAATTTTAAATTGGTCAAATTGGTATTAGGATTAATGTGCTAATTTTTAATAATTGTTAAAAAACCTTATTAAAATATTGTTATAATTGATGTGATTAATTCCATGTTTAAATATGGATTAACGAAATGGACTTTTGTAACAAATTGATAATAGGTAGAATATGGGCCTAAGTCTAATCAGATAAGTCACATGTGAAGGATGCCTATACTTCAAGATGGACAATGGTTTTGAAATTGGGTCAGGCTTTTGGGCCTTTTTTATTGTTGTTTTCCCCCTTTTTCTTTTATTTAATAATATTAAAATATTTGCAAACGTACCTAGTACGCAGTTGATACTTTTTTTTTCTTTTTTTCTAATATTTCTTGTTTCCCTTCTCTTTGCATAATGAACAAGGGATCACCGATGACCACCACAAAGCATAGTAGGCGGTATCATCTTTTTTGTTTTTTGTTTTTTGTTTGGGATGGGGGTTTACATGAGCTACTATGTAAAGATCATTTTTTTGTTACAAGGCTTGCAACTTGCAAGCAAGCCTGAGTGTCAAATTGGAAGATGGATTGTGATACGTAAACGATGTCTCGTCTACGAGTTGTTGCCGGATCATGGTAGGAAGAGGGTCTTTGGTTCCTTCTCTTCGTCGCCTAACCGGGATAAATGGCAACTTCACGGATGCGAAGATTGCCGACACTCTTGCGCTCGAAGGGAATCGAGTAGGGGCGAGTGGATTCGATGGCTAGAAGCAATCGAATGTTTGGGTGATCTGTAACGGGTATCGATCGGAGAACAATGGTGATGTCGAGATCGAAGGGGCGGAGATAAAACTCAAGGGCAAAGCTTCGATATTAAATTCAACGTGAATTAATGACAATTTACACAAGGCAAGGCTTATAAAGCCAAGCAACTTCGGCCATGGGCCGAGAATAACCTAATGGGCCGGCGCTCCTAAGCATAGGAGACGCACACGCCAAAAGTAGAAACTTGCTAAAAATAGAAGGTGCTAAATTAAGTACATGCTAAAACTGAAAAGTTTCCAAAAACACAAATGTAGCATAAAATAACCTCAAAATAACAAACTATGCCAAAGATAAGCACGACGTCAAGGGAGCCGAGGGAATGGCGCCGCGGCGGGGGCCGCATGGCCTTCAATGGCGGTGAAGGACATGGCCTTGGGTGTTGTCGAAGCCGTGGAACCGTTACACGCGAAGCCTTTGGCCGCGATGCTTTGAGTGGTTTGGGTGATAGCTCTGGCGCGCGCTCTAGTGATGGGGCCTTCGAACTGGACACTCATCATGTCCTCTTCTCGGGCCTCCATCAATGTCAAGGCCGGGGGTGTATCACTCTCCCCTTCTTGGCCTCGAATCGTCCCCGATTCATCAATATCAACGTCCGGGGGAACATAGGGAGACAAGTCGGCCACATTAAAGGTGGCATGAACTCCATAGTCATCGGGCAACTCCAGCTGATAGGCATTAGGGCCGAAGGATTTGAGTACCCGATATAGACCATCGTCGCGGGGGTCTAGCTTGCTGCGGCGTTTGGCAGGGAAGCGCTCTTTGCACATATGTACCCACACAAGGTCGGCAAGCGCGAATGTGATACGGCGCCGACCCTTGTTGGCCTTGTACTCGTATTGGCGGGCTCGACGTTCCAACTGCTCCTTGGTCCTAGCATGCAGCTCCTGGATGAAATCGGCACAGTTGGCGCCTTTGAGGTCGTCGCCGGCGCGAAGCGGGTGTGGAGTCAAGTCCAGCGGCGTGAGCGGGTTCCAGCCATAGACGATCTCAAAAGTAGTAAGCCTAGTCGCCGAATGCACGGACCTAGTATAAGAGAACTCAACACAAGAAAGTAAGTCCTTCCAACGGCGCAGGTTGGCCCTAAGCATGGTTCCAAGCAAGGTTCCCAGGGTGCGGTTGGTCACCTCAGTTTGGCCGTCGATTTATGGGTGGTAGCTAGTGGAAAAGAGGAGTCTAGTGCCTAGCTTACCCCACAAGGTTCTCCAAAAATGACTCACAAATTTCACAGCCCTATCACTTACAATAGTATGTGGAATCCCATGTAATCGCACCACATGCTCAAAAAATAAGTTTGCTATGTCCGAAGCATTGTTGGTCATCCTACAAGGAATAAAGTGAGCCATCTTAGAGAACCGGTCTACAACCACAAAAATAGAGTCCCTCCCCTTCTTAGACATCAACAACCCCACCATAAAATCCATAGATAAATCCTCCCAAGGGGTCGATGGCACGGGTAGAGGAGTGTACAATGAGGGACTCGACCTAGATTTTGTGATACCCCGTATTTTTTGTAAGATATTTTTGGAGTTTCAGGATTTTTCCCGAGTACCCGTTTTGTACGTCGGATTTAATTCAGAGAGTTTAAGACATTCTGTAATGTTCTCTCTATCTATAATATTTTTCTCAGTGAAATAATATACAGACGACGTGTTTTGGATGTTAATACTCGTTCGTGTACGATTATTTTTATCCCGAGTTAAGTCGATATCGTCCAAAAGCTGAGAAGGGCAAAGACACGGTAGCGGCGACCACCGCAATTAAGGCGGCGACCGCCGCGAAGGGCTCGAGGCAACAGTGCCCTCGTCTTCTAGCTGGGCGCGAAGACCAGAAAACGGCGACCGCCGCATTAAGGGCGGCGACCGCCGTAAGTTGCCCGCCGTAGTGGTTTTGTGAGGCAGCGACCAGGTGAATGGCGGCGCCCGGCGCGAGCTAGCTAGTGGGTAAAACCCAAAAGTCACCGGCGAGCCTCTGACGCGCCGATTTAGCCCTGCTCCGCCTCGTTGTAGACCATCATGGTGTCCCCTTGTGCTTTGGCTATAAATTGAGGAGGTTTTGGGTCAGATTGGGCACAAATCTCAGCCTAAATCTCTCAAATCTCTTCTCGCCAGAAAAGCTTGCTTCGCCGGAGTTTAGTGGTGATCGCCGGGGGTGTTGTTGGTGTGTTCCAGTAGCCCTTGAGAAGCCTCTTGGTTTCCTTTGAAGGTCAGAACCCAAGCAAGGCCAAAGGGGAGCATTTCGCGTGTGTTTGGTTGTTGTGTTGTCGGAGCTATACCCGTGTCGAGCCCGGAATCCCATCATCGTTAGGCTTGTTCCAATTCAGCGGATTAAGGCAAGTGCCGGTTCGCTCTTACTCATCGTTTCATATTTACATTAATTATCAGTTGTTTATCTGAGTAATTAATTTAGAATGATTACTGTGTTTATCTGGAATTGGTTTTATAAACTGTTTTGGAAACTGTAATAATGATATTATAATAGGTTGTATATTTGTTAGAACAATGCTATTATTTATGATCGCCTTGAGGGCATTTATGTGGATTTATCCATACTATTGTTGTGCTTGAACTGTTAGTTAGCATGAGTATTCGTAGGAACGCCTGGATTCTGAGAGGTCTATTCGTTTCTTTATAACTGTTAAGGGCGAGCAAGACCCTGCGATAGTAGAAGCTTGGACTCTATGAGGTTCATTCTTTCGATATAGATGAGGTTTGGACTCTGTGAGGTTCATTCGTTAGATGTGTGTTCTGCGTGACAGGGCATATATATTTAAAAGCTTATAACGTGTTGTTCGTTTTGGAATTAAATAAGATAAGTGCCCGAGCGCACATAATTAATAAACCTTCGGCGAGTAGTGCAGCTAGGTAATAGTGCAGCTAGGAAAGCTCGTCTCGACTTTGATCATAGTACGTTCTCCTTCCAATCTGGATTCGCTGTAAGCGGTGAGGTTGGTCGTGAATCGAAGCATCTCAGTCAGCTTTTAAATCACTGTTGTCTGATTCTTAAAACTTTCCAGATTTGTCATATTTCCTTACAGACTCAATCTCTTTGAGTCTCTTTTCGAGTCGATCTCTGTGAAGATTCAGTCTTCCAGAGTCTTCTCTGGTGCATACCTTTTGTCATATTCCAGTAGAAGTATGGTGGTTGACTATCGTACTCGGTTATTATTCGAGGGATGATGAGTCTAACCTAATATGACTACTTCGAACCTTCTGCTTTGTTCCCTTGCTAGTCTATTCAAGTAGACTAATCCACAAACTTTGTTCTCCGCATGTGGGCTGGTGTCATCCGTTCGATTCGGCACATCAGATAGAAAGTAGTTCAGAAGAATAGAAGGACTATGAAGTCGACGGTGGTTTTCGAATGTTTTAGTTATTTCGTTAATCAGGTTGAGATCTTTTGGGCAATGACTTTGGTTGTAATGTGTTTTATAAGACTTCCGTTGTACCCTACTTTATAAGACTTCCGCTGTATTTGGTTTAAACTCGGTGTTAGCCTATTCGGGATTGGGTTGTAATCCCGTAACTCATGTTTCTTTGACAATGTTATGTTTTGGAATTGAATGCTTTGATCATTATGTATCATTTGTATTTCATAAATTGTATTTAAATGGTAAAGCCTTGGGTGATCTCGGTAAGGAACACTGGGGTCATTGGCGGTAATACCTTTCCAAAAGGGTTAAGTTTTGGGGGTGTTACAGTTGTGGTATCAGAGCCAAAGGTTTTAAAACGGGTTTGGGATTTTATAAATCATTTATCTATTTTTGAAAATACTTTAAAAGGGCTCTGAATTTTTTTAAAGTGAAAAGAATTTGAAAACACCGTTCATAGTCATGTCTTCTGTATAGTCTGATATAGTAAACTTGATTCTATGTCTAGAAAGACTAATTCCTTTCTCGTTGCCCCGCTACATATGGGTGCATTATGTTCTCTTCAGAGGAACCCGGGAGAAGCCGAGGTGGTTTCGCCATCTCCAGTTAGGCTTGATTCCCAGTTCGCTTGTTGTGATTTGAGGTTGTAGAACCTAGTATCTCAGTTTCAGTTCATCAATAGAAATTTACGAGTTTGATTTATTCTAAGTTGATTTTATTACAATAAGTATATCATAATGATACTAATGTGATAAAATCCTTGGAATTTGATCGGTAAACAGATGGTGAACACAAGGAACGTTATCCGTGCTGGTGCTGGGCCGAGCAATGACCCCAGACCAAACCCGAGGATTGATGCAGACCCATCAGGAGAGCGTGAGTCTGTCTTCAACAATAATCCAGGAGGCAATGGCCAAGCTCAGGCTGACGCTCCAGTAGTGCTCGATGCAGCAACAGTCACAGCAATTCGGGGGATTGTTATACAAGCATTCACCGAGATAATGCGACCAATCGCACCTCAGGCACAAGGAGTGCCAGTACCTCCAGAAGTTTCGAGGTTTGAGGAACAAGAGAACCAGGTACTACAGGGAGGCGTGATCAGGAATAGAGGGGAGTATGGCCGAGCTCTGAAGGCCATTAAATCTATGAGACCTGACAGTTATGATGGAAAAGGAGAGCCAGTCAAAGTGGCTCATTGGTTCTCACATATGGAACGGTTGTTTCGTAATATTGAGTGCACTGAAGCGGAGAAAGTGCACATAGCTTCTCTATAGTTGAAGGAAGAAGCCAGTGAATGGTGGGAGAGTACCGGCTTAGCTGATAGCCCGGTGTTGACCTGGTCAATGTTTAAGACCAAGATGACGGACCGTTTCTTCTCTCGTGCTATGAGGGAGGAGAAACACAAGGAGTTCTTGTATCCTAAGACGGATGGATTGAAGGTGACCGAGCTTGCCACTAAATTCAATCATTTGCTGTAGTATGTTGAACCAGAGATATCCAGTGAGGCTCAGAAGATCTGGTACTTCCATAAATGGATGAACCCAGATATTAAACCATGGATGGTGCACCACACATGCTCTACTCTCGAGCAGTACGTGAATGCGGCCTACAAGTTGGAGGTAACTCTGGAGGAGTCAACCAGGAAGCGTGATAGCCAGAGGCAAGTGCAGAACCAGCCTCAGGCAAGTGGGTTTAAACGTCCCGCACCACCCTCTGATTTTGCCAAGTCCAGCAAGGCAAAGACAGAAATGACTCGAGATGGGTCAACTCAACAATCGGGTCAGAGCAAGAGTCTGATCCAATGCCATAATTGTGGTGCATCTGGGCACAAGAGTTTTGCATGTCGGAATGAGAAGAAGACATGTTTTGGTTGCGGAAAGGAAGGGCATATGCAGAGGTTCTGTCGGCAGGGAATGCAGAAAGGAGTAGAGTCTCATCAGGGGTCTGTTAATCCAAACAACAGACCTAGGTTTAAACCAGCAGAGACTTCCAATCCTTCGATGCAGACAACTGCGCAGGATAAGGGGAAAGCCCCAATGGCTTCTGGAAGTCAAAGTCAACGCCTTTACGTGATGCGTGAGGCGGATGAACCCTATGCTCCTAATGCTTAGAGTACTTTGTATCTGCGTTCTACTTTTGTTAATGTGTTGTTGATGTGGGTGCTACCTAGACTTTCATTTTGGATGGTTGTAAGTTAAGTTCTGTATGCGGCTAAGTTTGTGAACCTTTGGTTATAAATATTATTAATATGAAATATTTGGTTAGAATAAATCGTCTGTCGGGATTGTCGATTACCATCAAGGGTAAGAAATTCAAAGCGATTTGACCTAAATAACCATGGTCCCATACGATAATTATTCTCGGTATGGATTGACGGAAGCGTCATAAGGCAGTGATCGACTTCAGTTTTTGATATTCCTGTGGTTAGAGGATTTTCGGGTGTCTTTCCAGAAGATATTCCTGGATACCTCGAATCGTGTCATGGAGTTTGCCGTTGATCTCGAGCCGAGTACCACGCCGATCTCTGAGGCACCGTACCGGATGGCTCCTGTTGAGATGCAAGAGTTGAAGAAGCAACTCAAAGATCTTCTTGACAAAAGTTATATAAAGCTGAGTGCATCACCTTAAGTAGGAGTGCCCTAGTTTTATTTGTCAAAAAGAAAGATGGACCGTTTCGACTTTGTTTTGACTTTCGAGAGTTGAATAAAGTCACGATCAAGAGCAAGTATTTGTTGCCAAGGATTGATGATATGTTGAATCAACTACAAGGAACAAAAGTTTTCTCCAAGATCGACCTGAGATCTGGTTTTCATCAGCTCAGGATTTGTGGGAATTATATTCCGAGGTTTGCGTTTCGGACAAGAGATGGTCGCTACGAGTTGGTAGTCATGCCATCTGGACCTACCGAATGCTCTAATAGTTTTCTTGAATCTAGTGCATCGATGTTTTCACCAGTACTGGGATAAGTCCATAGTGGTCTTCATCAATGGCATTTTGATTTATTTTTTTCCGAGCAAGGAAGCTCACGGGGAACATCTTCGGATTGCTTTATCAATCCTTAGACGAAGTCGGTTGTACGCAAAGTGGGCTAAGTGTGATTGTTGGATCTAGAAGTGGCTTTCTTAGGCCATGTGATCAATAAGAATGAGGATATGGTTATTCCCCAGAAGAGTGAATCAGTAGTTGTTTGGAAGCGGCCTCAGGGTGTGAGCGAGGTGCGCAGTTTCCCAGAGCTTGCTGAGCATTATAGACGGTTCATGGAAGGATTTTTCTAAGATCACTCCACCTATGACCAGTCTGTTCCGCAAGGTCAACAAGAAGTTGTCTGGGATGACAAGTGCAAGACCAGTTTTCAAGAAGTTGAAACAGTGTCTGACTTATGCACCCGTTTTGGCATTGTCGGAAGGAATGATGGTTATATGGTGATACGGGGATTAGCTACGAGTGGCCCGATCTAGACGCCAAGAGACTCGAATGGAAGATGGAGGTGGAAACAAGAGAAAACACAAGAGAACAAGTTAGCAAATGATAGGAAACAAAGAAATAAACAAGGATATAGGAACAACCGAAAGATGCAATGGAGAGACCCTTGGCAAACAATGTCGCCAATAACCAAACCAATGTGCACAAACGACCTTTCCTTCTACAATCTCCCACAATGATGGACGTGTCCAAAGAGCAAGAGAAGGAGGCGAGTGAAGCCTTGGAGCACCAAGATCATAGACGAAATTGACACAACGCAAGAGCAACCTAGCAAGTTTGAATCAACACCTTGAGAAACACTCCCATGGAGCTCTCATCTTTCATATGCTTAAAGCAAAGTTCATGGCTGAAAAGTTGTCTTACAAAGACAAGCAAAAGGGTCTTAAATACCCTAAGGAGTCGGCCCACACAAGCCCAACAAGAAAACAAGACAAACGGGCTAAAAAAAGGACAAACTCGGCCAAACAAGGTCCTGACCCGACCAAGTTTGTGGACCGAGTCAGGCTCGACATTCTTCTCTGAGAACAACTCGGCCTGGACCCGGCCGAGTTGTGGGCCGAGTCAGGGCCATGCCTTGGCTTGCTTCTTGTAGCCTTCGTCTTTCGCGGAGACAATTTCTGGCCTAACTTCAGAAGGTCCGTTCTCTCTCGTCCTTGATCGGAATGGAGTGATTCCAACGCCCAGAGATAGATCTTGAAGTCTAGTTTCACTCCTAAAAATTTGAGAGTTATCGGAGTTGGGAATCAGAATATATGGCACGTTTACTGAGGGGTCGCTAAAAGTTCCGGGAAGGAATTCAACGAAATGATTGTTGTGGGTGTTGGTGGTCTTCGCTCCCCCGCGCTTGGCTTGAAAGGTCACCAAGGTCCGTAGCATGGGCTTGGTGAAGTCCTCGACGAGGGTGGGCTCCCTTGAGACGGGAAGGCTAACCAAGTTCTCGAGTTCCTCGTGCATACGCTTGGCTCGAGCCCTTTGTGAGTGGACCATCCCCTTCCTCAATGGCTTGGCTCGAACCCTTGTGAGTCAACCATCTTTCTTTGTGTGCAACTTGGGTGAAGCCTCGGATGCTCCCACATCATTCTCCCCTTCTTGGAAAGGATTCGTCCTCGAATCAAGCATGTCCATGTCTTCGTCTTCCTTCCGCAAAGGGTGAACCAATTCAGCCACATGTGGGACGTCTTGATCTCCTGGTTCAAAGGGCACTTCTCCGGACTCCAACTTTGAGTAGCTCACACACTTCACTTCTTGGCCTAAAATCAAAGCACTAGAGACTCCATACAACTCCACAACTTGGTCAATAAAAGGGTTAGTCACATAAGGTGCATTATGGAGTTTAGGGTATGCAATGAATTCATCTTTCTTAGAGGGCTTAGTCATAACAACAATGGCAAAATAAGGCCCTCTATCATGTGCACACAATTGTAAGAATTTAAGCATAAATCTTCCAATGACTACATGATATCCAAACAAGCATGCAAATAATATTCCACTCTTTTTCCTAGTTCTATGTTCAAGCTTAGGAGTGCAACTAACAACATAACACACTTGTATGGACATAAGGATCATATTATGAACAAGATGCATTCCACAAGACATGTATTGTGCCATAGAACTTTGGTGTATGCATGAGTACCTCGTTCTACAATCTAAAATAGACTTAAGCACATGAGATTCTCTTCCCCTAGGAAACAATTCATATTCAAGCAAAGGGAAAGGAATACGAAAAGTAGAGACAAGTGATACTTCCCTTAGATGTGTCTTCTCCTTTTCAAGGCAAGAATGCGTTTCCTCGGCATGCTTAACATCCATGGCATGGACCTCTTCTTGGAGTGAGAATGGTAAGTACGAGGGAACCATAATTGTTGCATCCATCCAAGGAGTAGCCAAGGATTTGAATGAGCTACGCACAATGATGGGCAATCGATGCTTGACCCTTGTAGGTGAAGGAGATGTTTCTACAACGTCCTCTTGTTTTTCCTTTGGCTCAATCTCCTCTCCTTTGGCCATTGGTTCAATAGCAAGAACCTCCTCGGTTACTTTTGCCTCTAATGGCATCATCTTTTTGGCCAAGCGATCAAGGTTGGCCGATATTTCCTTAAGCATGTCCGATAGTTCCTCCGATGGTGTTCGTGGGGCATTAGGAACAACGGTTAGGGGCCTTAGGCTTGACGTGGAGTAGCTTGGTTGAGCACTACTCATTGGCTCCACATGAGGACTTGAGAAGGTTCTCTTGTCCCTTCCTTGTAGGGAGTCATAGCCATATGGTTGATAGCCTCGGGTTTGGCTATCACTTCTCCAAGAGCTTGGCTGGCCACTATAACCTCTTCCTCCTTGGTTTTCAGCCATGGTTGTCTCTTCATCTTGGATTACACTTGCTCTAACTCTTGCAACTTGCCTAGCATTGTGAGTCTCTTTGGCACACATTGATCTTTGTCTCAACTTCTCTTGCCTTTGCTCTAGAACATGGATGAGATGTTGAGGCACAAAGCGATATCTCATCAAGGTCTTCATTTGAGCCCAAGTTGTCAAGGGTGCTTCTAAGGCTCTTCTCCTTTGTGTCACAAGATTTTTCCACCATGTTAGTGCATAATCATGGAATTCAAGGGCGGCGAGTTGTACCTTTTTATGCTCGGGAAAGTTGTGACAACTCCATATTTGTTCCACCTTGATCTCCCATTCCATGTACACATATGGCTCACTTTCGCCTCCAAAAGATGGGATTCTCACCATGGTATTGCAAATACCATCTTGCTCTTGCTCTCGGGCTCTCCTTCTTTGGAAGCCTAGATGTGGCACTTGCTCCCATTCTTCATTTTCATATGCTCGCCTTGGCTCCTTATGATAGGAATGCCTTGGGATTCCTCGGTGCATCTCGTGCTCGGGTGGCTTGGCACCGAGCCTTCCATGTGATGGGCTTCCTACATAATACATGATCAACAAACTCCAAGAAACATTTTAGGGTTAGTGAAAACAAAACAATCCTCACAAGTGTTTGATCACTCGTGTGTTTGATCACTCACTCTCTTGTTGATGTCAATGCAAGCTTTTGGAATGTAAAATTGCCTTGAGAAGGACAAAAACTTCATATAAGACTTGGTGATCTTAGACAACACTTAACCAATAAAGACAAGCTCTTGGACTTAAAATGATAGGCTCAAGAAGACACACACAACAATACAACAAGAAGGAAGACACAACAAAGACTCCACAAGGAATTGTGTTTAGGAAATTCAACAATGCAATGTCACACCTAGCTTGTTTTTACCAATGCTCATGAACTCATAAACAAGTTGCCAAATGATTAAATTGGATGGTGAGATGGGAAGGAAATCAAGCTTTGAGGTTCAAGGCAAACTTCGGATGATCAAATCACTTGCAATGGAGCTTAGATCACTTGATGATAGCAACACAATATCAAGAACAACAATGTCTTCAAGCATGAACAAGAACTAAAACAAGAACAAGCCTTCTCTTTTTTTTTTTTGGCTTTTGTTTTTCTTTTCTTTTTCTGATATTCTATTTTATTTTGATGGAAAAACGTGCACAACTAAACTAGTACAATAGAAATATAGTATGACTTGCTTCCTATTTGACTTTTGAAGCAAAAAGATGATATGGAGCAAATCACAAATTTTCTTGCTTCTTTCCTTGATGTCACACGTGCAATACCATAAATAGATGATACAAATAGTGTTGGTCTTCACTTTCTTTTGACTTTCAAAGCCACTTAGATGATAGGACTAATAGTACCTAGGATAGTACAAGGGTAGGTGGGATTTTGGGGTATGGTACAAGCTGATTTTTAGGGATAAAGTAAGGGAGTTGGTGAGGGTTTTTGGGGGCTGAAATGATGGTCTTTGGAGGCTGAAATTTCGGTGGCTTTGGAGGGGGTTTGGTGGTGGTTGAGTGGTGGCTGAAGGGTGGTGGTAGTGGTGGTTTGTTGGTGGCAACAAAGAGGTGACAACAAATTCACAAGACACAAGCATAAGCAACAACAAACCAAACACAACAAAGCATGAAGAACATGAAGAACACAAAGAAGAAAAATGGCAAGAAGGACTCAAAAAGAGCTAACCAAAGGTGGTGGCTCAGTTGAGTGGTGGTGGCTCGGCGTCAACGAGCTCTGATACCAATTTGATACGGGGATTAGCCGCGAGTGGCCCGATCTAGACGCCAAGAGACTCGAATGGAAGATGGAGGTGGAAACAAGAGAAAACACAAGAGAACAAGTTAGCAAATGATAGGAAACAAAGAAATAAACAAGGATATAGGAACAACCGAAAGATGCAATGGAGAGACCCTTGGCAAACAATGTCGCCAATAACCAAACCAATGTGCACAAACAACCTTTCCTTCTACAATCTCCCACAATGATGGACGTGTCCAAAGAGCAAGAGAAGGAGGCGAGTGAAGCCTTAGAGCACCAAGATCATAGACGAAATTGACACAACGCAAGAGCAACCTAGCAAGTTCGAATCAACACCTTGAGAAACACTCCCATGGAGCTCTCATCTTTCATATGCTTAAAGCAAAGTTCATGGCTGAAAAGTTGTCTTACAAAGACAAGCAAAAGGGTCTTAAATACCCTAAGGAGTCGGCCCACACAAGCCCAACAAGAAAACAAGACAAACGGGCTAAAAAAAGGACAAACTCGGCCAAACAAGGTCCTGACCCGGCCGAGTTTGTGGACCGAGTCAGGCTCGACATTCTTCTCTGAGAACAACTCGGCCTGGACCCGGCCGAGTTGTGGGCCGAGTCAGGGCCATGCCTTGGCTTGCTTCTTGTAGCCTTCGTCTTTCGCGGAGACAATTTCTGGCCTAACTTCAGAAGGTCCGTTCTCTCTCGTCCTTGATCGGAATGGAGTGATTCCAACGCCCAGAGATAGATCTTGAAGTCTAGTTTCACTCCTAAAAATTTTAGAGTTATCGGAGTTGGGAATCAGAAGATATGGCACGTTTACTGAGGGGTCGCTGAAAGTTCCGGGAAGGAATTCAACGAAATGATTGTTGTGGGTGTTGGTGGTCTTCGTTCCCCCGCGCTTGGCTTGAAAGGTCACCAAGGTCCGTAGCATGGGCTCGGTGAAGTCCTCGATGAGGGTGGGCTCCCTTGAGACGTGAAGGCTAACCAAGTTCTCGAGTTCCTCGTGCATACGCTTGGCTCGAGCCCTTTGTGAGTGGACCATCCCCTTCCTCAATGGCTTGGCTCGAACCCTTGTGAGTGAACCATCTTTCTTTGTGTGCAACTTGGGTGAAGCCTCGGATGCTCCCGCATTATATGGTCTATAGTAATGCTTCGAGAAATGGGTTGGGATGTGTCTTTGATGCAGAGGGGCAAGGTTATTGCATACGCATCTAGACAATTGAAAACCTATGAAGCAAACTAACCAACACATGACCTAGAACTAGCAGCAATAGTGTTTGCATTGGAAACTGAGGTTACTTGGGTGACCCAGAGGTCAGCAGAAGTTTTCCACCAGGAGATTGTCCGTTTACATGGCATTCCTAAGACCATTGTATCGGATCGAGATGGCCGATTCATGTCAAGGTTCTGGCAAGAGCTTTATAAGGCCATGGGAACCGAGCTGTGGTTCAGTACAATGTTTCATCCTCAGACAGATGGTCAGTCTGAAAGGACCATCCAGACCCTAGAGGATATGCTCAGAGCTTGTGTACTCGATCGTCCGACTAGCTGGGAAGATAGCCTGAGTCCGATTGAGTTCACGCACAACAACAGCTGGCATGCTACGATCAAGATGGCTCCGTTCGAAGCTTTGTATGGTCGCAGATGCAGATCTCCGATTTGTTGGGATGATAACGCCGATAAGATTCTGCTTGGGCCAGAGTTAGTCGAGAGGACAGCTTCAGACATTGCTTTGATTAGACAGAGGATGTTGACCGCTCAGAGTCGACAGAAGTCGTATGCATACAAGAAGCGTAGGAATGTCGAGTTCGAGGTCGGTGACAAGGTGTTTGTCAAGGTGTCGCCCTCGAAGGGAGTTTTCAGGTTTGGTAAGCGTGGGAAGCTTAACCCTCGCTACGTGGGACCATTCGAGATTCTAGATAGAGTGGGATCTCTAGCGTACCGCTTGGCGTTGCCGCCATCGGCTCACCCATTGCATAATGTGTTCCACGTCTCTTTGCTCAGGAAGTACGTACCAGATGAGTCTCATGTGCTGAGCTATGAGGACATCGAGATTCAGGCGAATGGTACCTATGAAGAGATGCCGGTGCATATTCTGGAGCGTCGTGAGAAGCAACTTCGCAACAAGGTCGTACCGTTGGTACGAATTCTGTGGTCGAAGTCCGGATCAGAAGAAGTTACTTGGGAAACATGGGAAACCGAGTCAGATATGCTCAGGCATTTTCCCGAGTTATTCTCGACCTAAGTTTCGGGGTCGAAACTTCTTTTAAGGGGAGGAGATGTGATACCCCATATTTTTTGTAAGTTATTTTTGGAGTTTCGGGATTTTTCCCGAGTACCCATTTTGTACGTCGAATTTAATTCAGAGAGTTTAAGACATTCTATAATGTTCTCTCTATCTATAATATTTTTCTCAGTGAAATAATATACAGACGACGTGCTTTGGATGTTAATACTCGTTCGTGTACGATTATTTTTATCCCGAGTTAAGTCGATATCGTCCAAAAGCTGAGAAGGGCAAAGCCACGGTGGCGGCGACCACTGCAATTAAGGCGGCGACCGCCGCGAAGGGCTCGAGACAACAGTGCCCTCGTCTTCTAGCTGGGCGCGAAGACCAAAAAACGGTGACCGCCACATTAAGGGCGGCGACCGCCATAAGTTGCCCGCCGTAGTGGTTTTGTGAGGCGGCGACCGGGTGAATGGCGGCGCCCGCCGCGAGCTAGCTAGCGGGTAAAATCCAGAAGTCATCGGCGAGCCTCTGACGCGCCGATTTAGCCCTGCTCCGCCTCGTTGTAGACCATCATGGTGTCCCCTTGTGCTTTGGCTATAAATTGAGGAGGTTTTGGGTCAGATTGGGCACAAATCTCAGCCTAAATCTCTCAAATCTCTTCTCGTCGGAAAAGCTTGCTTTGCCGGAGTTTAGTGGTGATCGCCGGGGGTGTTGTTGGTGTGTTCCAGTAGCCCTTGAGAAGCCTCTTGGTTGCCTTTGAAGGTCAGAACCCAAGCAAGGCCAAAGGGGAGCGTTTCGCGTGTGTTTGGTTGTTGTGCTGTCGGAGCTATACCCGTGTCGAGCCCGGAATCCCGTCGTCGTTAGGCTTGTTCCAATTCAGCGGATTAAGGCAAGTGGCGGTTCGCTCTTGCTCATCGTTTCATATTTACATTAATTATCAGTTGTTTATCTGAGTAATTAATTTGGAATGATTACTGTGTTTATCTGGAATTGGTTTTATAAACTGTTTTGGAAACTGTAATAATGATATTATAATAGGTTGTATATCTGTTAGAACAACGCTATTATTTATGATCGCCTTGAGGGAATTTATGTGGATTTATCCATACTATTGTTGTGCTTGAACTGTTAGTTAGCATGAGTATTCGTAGGAACGCCTGGATTCTGAGAGGTCCATTCGTTTCTTTATAACTGTTAAGGGCGAGCAAGACCCTGCGATAGTAGAAGCTTGGACTCTGTGAGGTTCATTCTTTCGATATAGATGAGGTTTGGACTCTGTGAGGTTCATTCCTTAGATATGTGTTCTGCGTGACAGGGCATATATATTTAAAAGCTTATAACGTGTTGTTCGTTTTGGAATTAAATAAGATAAGTGACCGAGCGCACATAATTAATAAACCTTCGGCGAGTAGTGCATCTAGGTAATAGTGCAGCTAGGAAAGCTCGTCTCGACTTTGATCATAGTACGTTCTCCTTCCAATCTGGATTCGCTGTAAGCGGTAAGGTTGGTCGTGAACCGAAGCATCTCACTCAGCTTTTAAATCACTGTTGTCTGATTCTTAAAACTTTCCAGATTTGTCATATTTCCTTAAAGACTCAATCTCTTGGAGTCTCTTTTCGAGTCGATCTCTGTAAAGATTCAGTCTTCCAGAGTCTTCTCTGGTGCATACCTTTTGTCATATTCCAGTAAAAGTATGGTGGTTGACTATCGTACTCGGTTATTATTCGAGGGATGATGAGTCTAACCTAATATGACTACTTCGAACCTTCTGCTTTGTTCCCTTGCTAGTCTATTAAAGTAGACTAACCCATGAACTTTGTTCTCCGCATGTGGGCTGGTGTCATCCGTTCGATTCGGCACATCAGATAGAAAGTAGTTCAGAAGAATAGAAGGACTATGGAGTCGACGGTGGTTTTCGAATGTTTTAGTTATTTCGTTAATCAGGTTGAGATCTTTTGGGCAATGACTTTGGTTGTAATGTGTTTTATAAGACTTCCGTTGTACCCTACTTTATAAGACTTCCGCTGTATTTGGTTTAAACTCGGTGTTAGCCTATTCGGGATTGGGTTGTAATCCCGTAACTCATGTTTCTTTGACAATGTTATGTTTTGGAATTGAATGCTTTGATCATTATGTATCATTTGTATTTCATAAATTGTATTTAAATGGTAAAGCCTTGGGTGATCTCGGTAAGGAACACTGGGGTCACTGGCGGTAATACCTTTCCAAAAGGGTTAAGTTTTGGGGGTGTTACCGATTTAGCTCTATGGAAAGTCACGCAAGCATTACAAAACCTAGTGACTTGGCATGTCATGTGTGGCCAATAAAAGTGCTCCTTGAGGGCGGCTAAGGTTTTGGCTATGTCGAAATGGCCACGACCCTCATGAGCTTTTTGGATAAGGAGGGTCCTAATGGATGATTGGGGTATACACAGCTTCCCAACCCTAAAAAGATAGCCATTGTCCAAAATATAGCCCTCAAACTCACCTCGGGATGCACAAGTCTCATAAATGGGCTTAACGAAAACATCATGCAAATATAAAGTCCTTAATCAAAGAAAAGCCTAAAACCTTTGCATCGAGCTGAGTCAAGAGCACATACATGCGAGAAAGGGCATCGGCGACCACATTCTCCTTACCTTGCTTGTGCTTGACGACATAGGGGAATGTCTCCATGAACTCGACCCAACGAGCATGGCGCCGACCGAGGGTGGACTGGTGCTTGAGGTAGGCAAAGGCCTCATGGTCCGTGTGTGATGTGACCTTGTCCGATAGAAAGACCATAAATCGATGTCAAGGATCGCTTGAATGCGTAGTAGGGCGAAGCAACTCGTCGGAAAGGGTATGGAGGTGTTCGGCAGACTGGGGAGTGTTCGGAAAGATGGCCGTCGGCTGGGGAAGTGACCTGTAACATCCCAGGCCAAGCTACCCCAACCACCAAGCCGCCCAGCCACCCAACGGTGCCGGCGCCGGTACTGGTGCCGCCTGGTTGTCCAAGGGCATGTAGCCCACACACCCAACCCTTCCCCCATTTAAATGGGGGAAGGGTTGGGTGTGTGGGCTGCATGCCCTTGGACAACCAGGCGGCACCAGTACCGGCGCCGGCACCGTTGGGTGGCTAGGCGGCTTGGTGGCTGGGGTAGCTTGGCCTGGGATGTTACAAAAAAGTACACTTTGAATGAGAGGGGCTCCGACCTTATCGGGCCAGCCATTTCTCTATCCATGGGCTGGGAATTCAAGCGTGAGGTCTCGAGTTTGAGTTACTAGGTTCTACAACCTCAACTCAAAGCGAGAGAACTGGGAATTCAAGCCTTATTGGGTATGGCGACACCACCTAGGCTTCTCCCGGGTTCCTCTGAAGAGAACAAAATGCACCCATATCTTACGGGGCAACGGGGAAGGAATTAGTCTTTCTAGACATAGGAGCAAGCTTACTATATCAGACTGTATAGAAGACATGATTATGAACGGTGTCTTCAAATTCTTTTCAATTTGAAAATTCAGAGCCCTTTTAAAGCATTTTCAAAAACGGGAAAAATGATTTATAAAATCCCCAACCCGTTTTAAAACCTTTGGCTCTGATACCACAACTGTAACACCCCCAAATCTTAACCCACTTGGAAAGGTATTACCGCCAGTGACTCCGATATTCCTCACCGAAGTCACCCCAGGCTTTACCGTTTGAAAACAAATCATGAAATACGATGATACAAAATGATAACTTTATTCATATAAAACATGAGTCCCGGGATTACATCCCAATCCCGAATAGGACAAATACAGAGTTTAAACAAAGTACATCGGTAGTCTTTTAAATATATAACAGAGTAAATAAGTTACAGCGGAAGTCTTTCTTGAAATATTACAAAAAGGGTTGTGATCGTAATGATCAACTGCCCAAGGATCTCAACCTGATTAAAAGATAATTATTAAAACATCCAAAAATCACCATCGTCTTCATAGTCATTCTAGTCTCCTCATATCTTCGTTCTATCTGATGTGCCGAATCGAACGGATGACACCAACCAACAATGCAGATAACAATTGCGGTTGGTTAGTCTAAATGAATATACCATACAAGGGTACAAAGCAGAAGGTTCGAAGTAGTTGTATTAGGTTAGACTCATCGTTTCTCGAATAATAACCGATAACGATAATCAACCTTCATACTTCTACTGAATAACAACAAGAGGTATGCACAAGAGAAGATTCTGGAAGACTGAATCTTCACAGAAATCGACCTGAAAGAAGACTCCAACGGAAGTGAGTCTTAAGGAAATATGACAAATCTGGAACGTTTAAAGAATCAGACATCAGTGATTTAAAAGCTGACTTAGATGTTTCGGTTCACGACCAACCTTACCGCTTACAGCGAATCCAGATTGGAAAGAGAACGTACTCTGATCAAAAGTCGAGACGAGCTTTTCTAGCTGCACTACTCGCCAAAGGTATATTAATTATGTGCACTCGGACACTTTATCTTATTAAATTCCAAAACCCACATTACGTTATAAGCTTTTAAACATATGCCCTGTCACGCAGAACATACAATTAAGGAATGGACCTCACAGAATCCAAGCCTCTGGACTTATATCGAAGGAATGAACCTCACAGAGTCCAAGCTTCTACTATCGTAGGGTCTTGATCGCCCTTTTCCCCAAGTTATAAAGAAACGAATGGACCTCTCGGAGTCCAGGCGTTCCTACGAATACTCGTGCTAACTAACAGTTCGAGCACAACAATAGTTCAGGATAAATCCACATAAATGCCCTCAAGGCGAACATAAATAATAGCGTTGTTCTAACAGATATACAACCTATTATAATATCATTATTACAGTTTCCAAAACAGTTTATAAAACCATTTCCAGATAAACACAATAATCATTCCAAATTAATTACTCAATTGAAATAACTGATAATTAATGTAAATATGGAACGATGAGCAAGAGCGAACCGCCACTTGCCTTAGTCCGCAGAACTGGAACAAGGTAGACGAAGAGTTTCCGGGCTCGACACAGGGACAGCTCTGGCAGCACAGATTCCTTCGGATCGACCCATAAAGAAACCCTGAGTTAGATTCGACAAAGACGAGTACGAACCGAAAGAAATCGAAAGGAACGACGTCCGAACGAAGGCTACAGACGCCAAAGCCACCACGACGGTCGCCGGTGTTCGTGGCGGCGGTCGCCGCCGGCCTTACGGCGGGCGCCGCTACGAACATCGGGAATTTTTACGAGAACTGAAATCTTACCAACGTCGATCGATTTGGTTCGTCTCTGCCTTGCTTTGGATTCTAAGCTTCTAAGGGCCTCTAAAGCTTCTCTTTGCAACTGGAACGACACCAAATGGAACTCCGACGATCGCTTCAAAACTCCGGCGAGAACTCTGTTTTTCCGATGAGAAGATTTTGAGGGTTTTGAGCTTTGATCTATGCTCCAATCTGATCCCAAACCTTCTCTATTTATAGACCCAGCTCGAGAGGATAAGAATGAGACGTGGAGGGCCATTAATGGAGCTGTCAGAGCTCGCCGACGATCACAGGCCTAGCCCCATGCTACTCGGCGGCGGGCGCCGCGTTCCTCTCCAAGTCGCCGCTTTGAAGACACAGCGACGGCGGGCTAATGGCGGCGGTCGCCGCCACTGTGCGGCGGTCGCCGCATCCTAGGCCACCTGTCCAACTAGAAGGCGAGAGGAAGCTACCATGAAGCTTCCTGCGGCGGTCGTCGCCATACCCATGGCGGGCGCCGCCAGGTCAGCCTTATCCGATTAGCTTTTGGATAATTTTGGCTTAAACCGGGATAAAAATAATCGTACACGAACGAGTATTAAGTCCCAAAGTACGTCGATTGTATATTATTTCACTGAGAAAAATATTACAGAGATTGAGAACATTACAGAATGTCTTAAACTCTTCGAAATAAATCCGACGTGCAAAACAGGCTTTCGGGAATAATCCCAACACTCCAAAATATCCTTATAGAAATACGGGATATCACATCATCTCCCCCTTAAAAGAAGTTTCGACTCCAAAACTTAGGTCGCAAATAGCTTGGGAAGACGTCTGAGCATATCTGCTTCGGTTTCCCAAGTAACTTCCTCTGTCCCAGACTTGGACCACAGACTTCGTACCAACAGTACGATCTTGCTACGCAGTTGCTTCACACTCTGAGGCCGCTTCCAATACTACTACTGATTAAGTATTCTGGAGATTAACCATAACCCCATTCTCATTGATCACATGGCCTAAGAAAGCCACTCCTTGATCCAAAGGTCATACTTAGACCACTTTGCGTACAGCCGACTTGGTCTAAGGACTGACAAAGCAATCCTAAGATGTTCCCCGTGAGCTTCCTTGCTCGGCAAAAGATCAAAATGCCATCGATGAAGACCACCGTGAACTTATCCAAGTATTGGTGAAAACATTGATGTACTAGATTCATGAAAACTGTTGGAGCATTCGTAAGTCCAGATGGCATGACTACAAACTTGTAGTGACCATCTCTCGTCTGAAATGCAATCCTCAGAATATTTTCCTCATGAATCCTGAGCTGATGATACTCAGATCTCAGGTCGATCATGGAGAAAACTTTTGCTCCATGTAGTTGATCCAACAGATCTTCAATCCTTGGCAACAAATATCTGTTCTTGATCGTGACTTTATTCAACTCTCGAAAGTCAAAACAAAGTCGAAACGGTCCATCTTTCTTTTTGACAAATAAAACCGGGGCACCCTCCCCAAGGAGATGCACTCTGCCTTATATAACTTTTGTCAAGAAGATACTCGAGTTGCGTCTTCAACTCTTGCATTTCGTCAGGAGCCATCCGGTATGGTGCTTCTGAGATCGGCGCGGTACTCGGCTCGAGATCAATTGCAAACTCCACGACAAGATTCGGGGTAACCAGGAATATCTTCTAGAAAGACATCCGAAAATCTTCTAACCATGGGAATATCAAGAACTGAAGTCGCCTTATGACGCATCCGTCAATCCATACCGAGAATAATTATCGTATGGAACCATGGTTATTTAGGTCAAATCGCTTTGAATTCCTTACCCTTGATGGTAATCGACAATTCCTACAGACGATTTGTTCTAACCAAATATTTATTATTAAGAATATTTACAACAAAATGTTCACAACCTAGTTGCAAATAGAACTTATCTTACAACCATCCAAAATGAAAGACGGGGTAGCACCCACATCAACAACAAGCCAATAAAAGTAGAATACAGATACAAAGTACTCTAAGCATTTGGAGCATAGGGTCCTTCCGCCTCACGCATCTCGTAAAGGCGTTGACTCTGACTTCCAGAAGCCACTGGGGCTTTCCCTTTATTCTGCGCAGTTGTCTGCATTGAAGGGCTAAGAGCTTCCACCGGACTGAACTTGGGTCGGTTGTTCTGATTAACAGACCCTTGCCGTGACTCAGCTCATTTCCCATTCCTCTGCTAACAGAATGCCTGCATATGACCCTCCTTTCCGCAGCCAAAGAATGTCTTTTTGTCCTTCAGACATTCATTGCTCTTGTGCCCGTGCGTACCGCAGTTGTAGCACTGGATCGGATTATTGCCCTGACCCGAACGTTGCGTAGACCCATCGTGAGTCATACTCGTTCTTGCTCGGCCAGATTTGGCAAAATCAGATGGTGGCGCGGGACGTTTAAACCCACCTGCCTGCGGCTGGTTCTGCACTTGTCTCTGGCTGTTACGCTTCTTCTTTGACTCCTCCAGAGTCACTTCCAATTTGTAGGCTGCATCCACGTACTGCTCCAGGGTAGAGAAACCGTGACGCACCATCCATGGCTTAATATCTGGATTCATCCATTCGTGGAAATACCAGATCTTTTGTGCCTCGCTGGAAATCTCAGGTTCAGCGTACTGCAGCAAATGATTAAACTTGGTCGCAAGCTCAGTCACCTTCAAACCATCTGTCTGCGGATATAAAAACTCCGTGTGCTTCTCTTCCCTCATAGCTCGGGAAAAGAAACGATCAATCATTTTTGACTTGAACATCGACCAGTTCAAAACAGGGCTATCAGCTAAGCCGGTGCTTTCCCACCATTCACTGGCTTCTTCCTTTAACTGAAGAGAAGCTATATGCACTTTCTCAGCTTTAGTGCATTCAACATTGCGGAATAACCGCTCTATGTGGGAAAACCAATGAGCCACCTTGACTAGCTCTCCTTTTCCATCAAAGCTGTCAGGCCTCATATAGTTAATAGCCTTCAGTGCTCGGCCATACTCCCCTCTATTCCTGATCACACCTTCCTGTAGTACATGATTCTCTTGTTCCTCAAACCTAGGAACTTCTAGAGGTACTGGCACACCTTGTGCCTGAGGCACATTCGGGCGTAGCGCGTCTGCAATCTCTTGCATGACAATTACTCGAATTTCTGCAACGGCCGCTATATCAAATATCCTTGGTGCGTCATCCCGAGCTGGGTCATTGCCTCCAGGATTATTATTGAAGAGAGACTCACGCTCTCCTGTTGGGTCTGCAACATTCCTCCTACTCAGTCTGGGGTCATTGCTCGGCCCCGTACCAGCACGGATAATGTTCCTCGTGTTCACAATCTGTTTACCGATCAAATTCCAAGAATTTTATCACATTAATATCATTCTGATATACTTATCGTAATAAAATCTTAGAATAGATCAACTTGGTAATTTCTATTGATGAACTCAAACCGAGTTACTAGGTTCTACAACCTCAACTCAAAGCGAGAGAACTGGGAATTCAAGCCTTATTGGGTATGGAGACACCACCTAGGCTTCTCCCGGGTTCCTCTGAAGAGAACATAATCCACCCATATCTTACGGGGCAACGGGGAAGGAATTTGTCTTTCTAGACATAGGAGCAAGCTTACTATATCAGACTGTATAGAAGACATGACTATGAACGATGTCTTCAAATTCTTTTCATATTAGACATAGGAGCAAGCTTACTATATCAGACTGTATAGAAGACATGACTATGAACGATGTCTTTAAATTCTTTTCATTTTGAAAATTCAGAGCCCTTTTAAAGCATTTTCAAAAATGGGAAAAATGATTTATAAAATCCCCAACCCGTTTTAAAACCTTTGGCTCTAATACCACAACTGTAACACCCCTAAATCTTAACCCACTTGGAAAGGTATTACAGCTAGTGACTCCGATATTCCTCACCGAAGTCACCCCAGGCTTTACCGTTTGAAAACAAATCATGAAATACAATGATACAAAATGATAACTTTATTCATATAAAACATGAGTCACGGGATTACATCCCAATCCCAAATAGGACAAATACAGAGTTTAAACAAAGTACAATGGAAGTCTTTTAAATATATAACAGAGTAAATAAGTTACAGCAGAAGTCTTTCTTGAAATATTATAAAAAGGGTTGTGATCGTAATGATCAACTGCCCAAGGATCTCAACCTGATTAAAAGATAATTATTAAAACATCCAAAAATCACCGTCGTCTTCATAGTCATTCTAATCTCCTCATATCTTCGCTCTATCTGATGTGCCGAATCGAACGGATGACACCAGCCAACAATGCAGATAACAATTGCGGTTGGTTAGTCTAAATGAATAGACCATGCAAGGGTACAAAGCAGAAGGTTCGAAGTAGTTGTATTAGGTTAGACTCATCGTTTCTCGAATAATAACCGATAACGATAATCAACCTTCATACTTCTACTGAATAACAACAAGAGGTATGCACAAGAGAAGATTCTGGAAGACTGAATCTTTACAGAAATCGACCCGAAAGAAGAATCCAACGGAAGTGAGTCTTAAGGAAATATGACAAATCTGGAACGTTTAAAGAATCAGACATCAGTGATTTAAAAGCCGACTTAGATGTTTCGGTTCACGACCAACCTCATCGCTTACAGCGAATCCAGATTGGAAAGAGAACGTACTCTGATCAAAAGTCGAGACGAGCTTTCCTAGCTGCACTATTTACTTAGCTGCACTACTCGCCAAAGGTATATTAATTATGTGCACTCGGACACTTTATCTTATTAAATTCCAAAACCCACATTACATTATAAGCTTTTAAACATATGCCCTGTCACGCAGGACATACAACTAAGGAATGGACCTCACAGAATCCAAGCCTCTGGACTTATATCGAAGGAATGAACCTCACAGAGTCCAAGCTTCTACTATCGTAGGGTCTTGATCGCCCTTTTCCCCAAGTTATAAAGAAACGAATGGACCTCTCGGAGTCCAGGCGTTCCTACGAATACTCGTGCTAACTAACAGTTCGAGCACAATAATAGTTCAGGATAAATCCACATAAATGCCCTCAAGGCAAACATAAATAATAGCGTTGTTCTAATAGATATACAATATATTATAATATCATTATTACAGTTTTCAAAACAGTTTATAAAACCATTTCCAGATAAACACAATAATCATTCCAAATTAATTACTGAATTGAAATAACTGATAATTAATGTAAATATGGAACGATGAGCAAGAGCGAACCGCCACTTGCCTTAGTCCACAGAACTGGAACAAGGTAGACGAAGAGTTTCCGGGCTCGACACAGGGACAGCTCTGGCAGCACAGATTCCTTCGGATCGACCCATAAAGAAACCCTGAGGTAGATTCGACAAAGACGAGTATGAACCGAAAGAAATTGAAAGGAACGACATCCGAACGAAGGCTACAGACTCCAAAGCCACCACGGCGGTCGTCGGTGTTCGTGGCGGCGGTTGCCACCGGCCTTACGGCGGGCGCCGCTACGAACATCGGGAATTTTTACGAGAACTGAAATCTTACCAACGTCGATCGATTTGGTTCGTCTCTGCCTTGTTTTGGATTCTAAGCTTCTAAGGGCCTCTAAAGCTTCTCTTTGCAACTGGAACGACACCAAATGGAACTCCGACGATCGCTTCAAAACTTCTGCGAGAACTATGTTTTTCCGGCGAGAAGATTTTGAGGGTTTTGAGCTTTGATCTGTGCTCCAATCTGATCCCAAACCTTCTCTATTTATAGCCCCAGCTCGAGAGGATAAGAATGAGACGTGGAGGGCCATTAATGGCACTGTCAGAGCTGACCGGCGATCACAGGCCTAGCCCCCTGCTACTCGGCGGCGGGCGCCACGTTCCTCTCCAGGTCGCCGCTTCGAAGACACAGCGACGGCGGGCTAATGGCGGCGACCGCCGCCACTGTGCGGTGGTCGCCGCATCCTAGGCCACTTGTCCAGCTAGAAGGCGAGAGGAAGCTGCCACGAAGCTTCCTGCGGCGGTCGCTGCCATACCCACAGCGGGCGCCGCCAGGTCAGCCTTATCCGATTAGCTTTTGGATAATTTCGGCTTAACCCGGGATAAAAATAATCATACACGAACGAGTATTTAGTCCTAAAGTACGTCGACTGTATATTATTTCACTGAGAAAAATATTACAGAGATTGAGAACATTACAGAATGTCTTAAACTCTTCGAAATAAATCCGACGTGCAAAACAGGCTTTCGGGAATAATCCCAACACTCCAAAATATCCTTACAGAAATACGGGATATCACATGGCCGGCGGTGACGAAGGAGGCGCGGCGGAAGGCAGGGAGGAACGGACGGTGGCGGAAGTGGTGGTGAGGGCGGCGACCGTGAGGGTGAAAGGGGGGGATGAGCGGCGGTTGTCTAGGGTTTGGAGGGGAGACAAGAACTAGGGTTAGTTCTTGTTGCGGGATTGCGGATAAGTGACTAGATAGTTCGGTAACCAAATTAACGCGCCAGGATAGTTTGACTAGGAACACGTTAATTTTGTGACGTCAGGGCCCGGGTTTTCAGGATATTACTCGACTGGAAAGCAAAGCTCTATTTCGACATGCCCTGAAATGAACTACAATAGTTCCTATTTATACTAGAGAGTGGGCCTAATGGGCTGGACTCTCTAGTTACTAAATCTGGCGGCCCATTTAACATAAATGGAAACCACCCAGACATAGCAGCTACTAAAAATAGAAATAATGTAAATAGAAAGTACTAAGAAAGTAATGTCTCAAAACCGTAAGAACTAGAAATAGAAAGTCTCCTAAATCTAGGTCGGGGTAGATGTAGCAGTAGAGGAGTCTCAAGGCGGATGTCTGATGGCGTCTTCCTCCTCTGTAGCTGATATGGAGGGCAGGGTCACATCACCCTCCCCCACTTGGTTGTGAAGCATCCCCGCTTCACCCTCATGAGGCTCATGCTCAACATATGGCGCTAAGTCCGTGACGTTGAACGTCAGATGCACCCCATACTTGTCCGGGAGCTCGAGCTGGTAGGCATTGTCGCCAATTGCGCTGACGACTCTGAAGGGACCATCACCCCATTGGTTGAGCTTAGACTTGCGGTCGGAGGGGAATCGCTCCTTCCGCAAGTGAAGCCAAACCAAGTCTCCCGGGGCGAAGATCAAGCGTCGCATGCCCTTGTTCTGCGGGGCTGAGTACTGCAGCACACGCCATTCCAGCTGTGTGCGTGTCCTCCATCCTTGCAGCTCCGGAGGATGCCTGTCCACCAGGAAGTCCTGCAAAAAAGACAAAAAACTCGGCGAAAGGGCAGGTTCTGACAGAGTTGTGGGACAAGGAATAGAACTATCAAGGACACAAGGAAACTTGCCTGGAGGATGTACGCAGAGTAGCAATCTGCGCTCACAGGTGCCATGCAGAGGCGAAGCAGGAGGCACATTGCCGCCTGGACCGGGAGCTCGTTTGCCTGTCATGTTCGTTGTTGACTTCGCAGGAGTAGGCAAACTGGGGGTGTAGGAGTTGCCCGTCGGGTCTAGCACATCAGGTGGCTTTCTTCCCGAGGCCTCAATCGCCTTCTGGCGCTGTCGGTCAGCCAAATCCTGCAAAATCTCATGTGGAGTCATAGGTGAGAGTGTCACGCGCTTCCCGTGGTAAGTGAACATGTAAGTGTTCAAATACCCGTCGTGAAGCACACGACGATCATATTGCCACAGACGTCCCAAAAACAAATGGGTAGCATCCATGGTGGTAACATCACAAAGCACAGTGTCGCTATATGGACCAATGGAAAAAGAAATAAGACACTGGTGTGATACTTTGTTACCTGATCCGTCAGAGATCCACTGAAGGCCATATGGAGCGGGGTGTGGTGTAGTCGGAAGGTTGAAATGTTGCACAACCTTCTCATTGATGATGTTGCAGCACGACCCCCCATCAATGATCACACTCAGCGATGCATCCTGAAGGCTGCACCGAGCATGAAACAAGTTCTCTCGTTGCTTAGTAAGGGCGCCCTCCTTGACGCTCAGCACGCGTCTAGAGAGCAAGGCAAGGCGATATGCCTGGTCATCATGGTGATCGGCAGTGCCGACCATACAACCATCAGCATCGGCTGTATAAACAGCGGTAGGAATAGGCTCGACGTCGGTATCGGCGTCGTCATAACTCTCATAACCTGCAGACTGGGTGGAGAAGAGGACCTTCTTGGCATTAGGACAATCTCTCTGGTAGTGTCCTCTTCCACCACACCTGAAGCACTCCAGATCTCGGGCTCGGTCAGAATGAACGGTCTCTGAAGCTGGCGGCTGCGAGCGGTGAACAGGAGCAGACGAGGCTGATCGCTGCATAGCTGTAGCAGACGCTGTACCTGTGCTTCTTTGGTCCTGTCTAGGCACACTAGAAGTAGGAGTAGCATGAGTGCCTAAATCAGAAGGAAAGGGTCTAGAACCATACCTGGAAGGTGCTGCGGACTGCCATGGTCGCTGCCTCTGGCGCTGTTGCTGGAGGTAGAACTTCTGCGCAGTGTGCACGACATTATTGAGGTCCCGAATGGGCAGGACGTCAACCTGATCCTGGATAGGCTGGTTAAGCCCAGTAATGAACCTCGTGCGCAAGGTGCCCGGAGCAACACTAACGCCAGCCTTGAAGTACATGTCCTCGAGGCGAGCGAAGAACTCCTGAGGTGAATCTATGCCCTGTCGCACACGAGCGATCTCAGTCCGCATCTGCTCCTTGTAAGTGGAAGGCACATACTTCTGAGTCATGATGTACACGAGCTGATGCCACTCAGTAATGGGTGCCCAACCCATCCGGTAATACTGCTGTGTAATACGTTGTCACCATGTCTGTGCAGCTCCCTCAAAATGTAGAGTCACGAGATCTACCTTCTCATACTCGGGGACATTCAAATGGCACAGGAGGTGCTCTGTGTTCTGCACCCACTCAAGAAAGACAGAAGGATCATATAAGCCATAAAAGTATTTAATTTTTACCTTCATGTCTCGGCATTGGACTGGTGGATGTACTTGGCGGTCCGAAAACCGAGCTGTATGGTCCGCCAAGTGCTCGACATGACGAGCGCCATACTATGGTGGAAAGCGGGCAGGTTGTCGCGGACGCTATCGTCCGGCAGCTGGGCGCTGAGGTTGGTGAGCCTGCTGGTGGCGCCCGGGCTAGACAGCATGCCAATAGGCCTCCTGATTCTGAGGCAGCAAAGGAGGCGGCACATAGCTGGTATGCTGGTGCTGAAGCTCAGGGGGATCCTGGAGAGGCGGATGAAACCCATCAGCATATCCAAACTGACCCTCATCCTCCGCAAGGTCGTACTCATCAAACTGATCCTCCTCATCAGAATAAAGAGGAGTGCAGACACTTTGATGATCCCGACAAGCAGCAATATCAAACGGCACAAAAGTGGTTGGCCGTTGACGCAGTTGCTGCTGCAGATGTGAACCAGATGGCTGGTTTTAGGGACGGCCGATAGTAGGCTATAATGTCGGTGAGCGGCCTTGCCTATGTCGACCACTGGAATGAACCTGACCGTCCTCACGTTCCTCTTGGGAACTCTCATCATCGGCCTCTGCAGTTGTAGGGTTCTCTTCCTGGACCACTTGCGCAGACCATCGTTGTCGACCACGCTGCGGAACTACAGTGCTTTCTCTATGCGAAGCCAAGTGTTTCAGCTGACCTGGTTCCGATGTAGAGGGAAGTATCACAACTTTACCCTTCGCCTTTTCCAGGGCTAAGGCGGTCAACTCATTTTCCTGTAGTTGATCCTGAGCAGAAGCTAGCGTAGTGACCGGGACCGGTTGCTGGCGAGCTAAGATTTCTTCATACTTCCGCTGAAGTTCAGCGAACTACGCGTCTTTGGCTTTGTCTCTAGCAAGCAGCTCTCAGAGCGTTTGTTGTTCAGCAGTCTCTGTGCCTATCTCACGGGTTGTATCACCTTCTGACATGGTACCTGACAGCAAGAAAAGGCAAACCACAGAATCAAAGCGAACAACAACTGCAACATAGAATCAACAAATGGGTAAGCAGAGTTTCGCCAGCCAACGCCATAAAGCACTGGAGGCCGGAGTTTCGCCAGCAATGACATCCACCGCGAAGACCTCCAAACGACAACTCGGTCAAGCTCCAGAACAAGTCTTGGAGCCAGACAAGAACTCGGCCAACAACTCGGCCGAGTTCTGGACCGAGTTATGGCGCCAGACAACAACTCGGCCAACAACTCGGCTGAGTTCTGGGCCGAGTCAGGACTGCAGCCAACAACTCGGTCATCAACTCGACCGAGTTGTGGACCGAGTCAGGAGCCCAGATGACAACTCGGCTGAGTCAGCATCCTCCCCTTCTCTTCCTGCATCTTCGTCTTCTGCAGCTTCTGGGAGGACTTCTGCACCCTCATGTATGCGTTCTCATCCTGCGTCTTCACCTTTTGGCATCCGTGGTGTCTTGCTCCAGGAGAGGCGTCCGACATATGACAAGGAGTTGTACGCGCTGATCCGGGTTTTGAAGACTTGGCAGCCCTATCTCTAGCCAAGTGAGTTCGTGATACGCTCAGACCATGCTGCCCTGGCCTATCTGACGTGCCAAACGACCCTCACCCGCAGACATGCTAGGTGGGTCGAGTTCATGGAGACCTTTCCGTACCTGCTCATGCACAAGAAAGGTAAGGAGAATGTGGTTGCCGATGCCCTTTCTCGCAGGTACGTGCTCATCACTCATCTCCAGTCTCACTTATTGAGTTTTGCATTGCTCATGGATTTGTACGCTGCTGATGTTTTCTTTAAGGACATCTTTGAGCAATGTACAATCAGCAGAGAGCATGACACGTATTTCTTGGATGATGGGTATCTGTACAAGGCTGGGAAACAATGTATTCTTATGTCTTCTGTTAGGCACTTGTTGCTCCAGGAAGCACATGACAGTCGTGACCTTTTTGGGGTGTCTAAGACCCTTACAGCACTTCGAGAACACTTTCTTTGGCCAATGATGGCCCAATGTGTTACCAGGTATTGCAAGAGTTGTGTGACATTCCACAAGGCTGGGGCACGCTCGAGTCGAAATGGTCTCTACACGCCCCTCCCCATTCCTGCAGCCCCATGGGAAGATCTATCCATGGATTTTATCACAGGGTTGCCTATGTCTCGGCGTGGTAGAGATTGCATTTTTGTAATGGTCGACATGTTCTCTAAGGTGGCACACATTATTGCCTGCAAGAACACCAACAATGCTACAGACATCGCTGGTTTGTTTTTTGAGCATGTGGTGCGCTTGCATGGTATCCCTACAACTATTGTTAGTGATAGAGATACCAATTTTGTGGTCCATTTGTGGGGAACCTTGTGGAGTAAGCTAGGCACCAAGCTTCTATTTTCTACTAGCTATCACCCACAGACGGTGGGTCAGACGGAGGTGACCAACCGTACCTTGGGAGGCCTTCTTTCGGACGGTTCTCAAGGCGAACCCACGAAGGTGGGAGGACTTACTTGCTACTGTTGAGTTTTCCTATAACAGGTCCAGGCACTCTGCGACGAAGCTGACTCCTTTCGAGGTCGTATACGGAAGGAACCCGCTGACGCCGTTGGACATGACACCGTACCCGCTGCAGGATCAGGAGAACTTTGCTGCTGGCAAGTTGGCTGAGCACATTCAGGAGCTACACAGGAGGACACGCACTCGGCTAGAGCGGCGTGCGCTGCAGTACTCAGCCTAGAAGAACAAGGGCAGGCAACGCTTGATCTTCGCCCCGAGCAACTTGGTTTGGCTTCATTTGCGGAAGGAGCGATTCCCTTCCGACTGCAATTCTAAGCTCGACCAACGGGGTGATGGTCCCTTCCGAGTCGTCAAAGCAATTGGAGACAACACCTACCAGCTCGAGCTCTCGAACAAGTATGGGGTGCATCTGACGTTCACTGTCGCTGACTTAGCACCATATGTTGAACATGAGCATGGTGAGCGTGAAGCGGGGACGTTTCACAACCAAGTGGGGGAGGGTGATGTGACCCTGCCCTCCATGTCAGCTACAGAGAAGGAAGACACCATGAGACATCCGCCTTGAGACTCCTCTACAGCTACATCCATTCCGAGTTAGATTTAGGAGACTTTCTAGTCTTGCTATTTCCAGACATTACTACCTTAGTACTTTCTATTTACAGTATTTCTATTTTTAGTAGCTGCTAGTTTTGGGTGGTTTCCATTTATGTTAAATGGGCCGCCAGAGTTAGTAACTAGAGAGTCTGGCCCATTAGGTCAACTCTCTAGTATATATAGGAACTCTTGTCTTCCTTTTCAGTTTACGTCAATTCAAACCTAAGTTCAAGTCGAGTAAACTCCTTAAACCTCGGGCCCTGACGTCAACAATCCTTGCGTTTCCTAGTCGAACTATCCTGGCGCATCGATTCAGTTAACGCGTTTCTAGTGAATTATCCTGGCATATTAACTCGGTTACCCACATCTATCTATCACTATCCGCAACCAACACTCCACAAACCCTAACCCTAGTTCTCACGACTGCCTCCATCCACCTTCACCCTTTCGGCCGCCGCCCTCTCACCATCACTTCCGCCTCCGCTCGCTGCACTTCCACCGTCGCGCCTCCACCCATCACCGCCGCATCTCCATCCAGTCCGCTGCGTCTCCACAGTCCACTGTGTTCCGAACACCCCCCATAGTCCACCGAACACCCACTTCTCCCCCTTCCAAAGAGTTGTTCGCCCCAATACGCATTCAAGCGATCCTTGACAACGATTTGTGGTCTTTCCATCGGACAAGGTCACATCAGTGTGGATCACAAACTCCTTAGGCCACAAGTAGTGTTGCCACGTCTTCAACACACGGATGAGAGCGTAGAGCTCCTTGTCATATGTGGGGTAGTTGAGGGTGGCGCCAGACAGTTTCTCGCTGAAGTAGGCAATGGGCCGCCTTTCTTGAAGCAAGACACCGTCGATGACAAAATTGGAGGCATCACACTCAACCTCAAACATCTTGTTGAAGTCGGACAATTAGAGCAGGGGTGCGTTGCACAACTTGTCTTTGAGGGTGCGGAAGGCCACCTCATGCTTGTCATTCCACTTGATGGAGGCGCCCTTCTTTGTGAGCTCATGCAACGGGGTGGAAATTGTGCTTAAGTCATGCACAAACCGCCTATAGAAGCCAGTCAACCCCAAAAATGAACGAACCATGGTGGGCGTCATGGGGGTAGGCCACTTCTCAATGGCACGGACCTTCTCGGTGTGCACGTGTAGGCCATCCTTGGAGACGACAAATCCTAGAAAAAATGTTGTGTCCGAGCAAAACACACATTTTGCAAGATAAGCATACAATTGCTTGCTCCTAAGGCACTCTAGGTACTGTCTATGGTGGTCTACATGGTCCTCTAACGTCCGGCTATACACCAAATTATCGTCAAAATACACGACAACAAATTTCCCCAAAAATGTCTACGAACATGGTTCATCAACCTCATAAATGTGCTCAGGGCATTGGTGAGGCCGAAAGGCATAATGAGCCACTTGTAGAGGCCATACTTGGTCTTGATGGCCGTCTTCCATTCGTCACCTTCCTTCATCTGAATTTGATGGTAGCTGCTCTTGAGATCAATCTTGGAAAAGAGAGTGGCTCCATGCAATTCGTTCAGCATGTCGTCGAGGCGCGGGATGGGATGACGGTACTTCATCGTAATCTGATTGATGGCGCGGCAATCGACACACATTCACCATCTGTCTTCCTTCTTGGGCACGAGAATGACCGGCATGGCACAAGTGCTCAAGCTCTAGCGGACGTAGCCCTTGTCCATGAGGTCCTGCACCTGGCGCTGGAGCTCCTTTGTCTCCTCGGCGATGACACGGTAGACAGCCCGGTTTGGCAATGAAGCGTCCGGGACCAGGTCAATCTGGTGCTCGATGCTGTGAATTAGGGGCAGGCCCTCGGGTAACTCCTCGGGCATGACATCCTGAAATTCCTGCAAGAGGGAAGAAACACACGGGGGTAAATCATGTAAATTCTTAGTAACTGAAAGACACGTAGTTGGGAGCAAAAGAAAACAAGGAGAACGTCTCTGAAAAATTGGAGTGAGATCCCGAGCGCGTTCCATCAATAGACGGTGCTCACATCGGCCTTTGAGGGTGGGAGCGGCGCCATCGCTGTCGAGGTCGTGCGCGGTGCTAGGCTGGCCAGATTGTTTGCCCGAAGCCGCTGCCGCGGGGGCGCGAGTGCCAGCGCTGCTGTCCAAGGCCTGGCGCTTGCTAGAGGGGCCGCTACTGTGTTGTCGCGCGTCTTGAGGCATGGCAGCGTCCACGGCATGTGATGCGGCGACTTCTTCCGCCTTGGCACGACTACGCTCTACCTGGTCGTGTAGAATCTCCTACGGGGACATGGGCAGAAAAGTAATTCACCGACCACCATGCATAAACACATAAGTGTTTAAGAAGCCATCATGCACTGCTTTCTTATCAAATTGCCATGACCTACCAACTAGAAGATGAGTAACATCCATAGCAACAATATCATACAAAACCGTATCGGTATATTGACCAATTTGGAAAGTGATGTGGCATTGCCTGTTTACCACATCACCCATACCCTCATAAATCCATTGAAGACCATATGGTTGAGGATGGGGCATCATTGCCATCTTGAGGTATGTGACCACCTTCTTATTGACAATGTTGCAACAGCTACCACCATCAATGATGGCACTCAGGGAGGCGGTCTGGACAAACAACATGTGTGAAACAAGTTCTCCCGTTGATCCATCAAGGCTGCCTCCTTCATTGTGAGCACTGATGCGGCTAAAGATACACAAGAAAATGTCGTTGATTAGCCTTATCAAAGTAAATTATCCTAACCAACCTACTAAACAGAGTATAGTAGACAAGTAAGGGTCGATCCCACAGAGAAGGTATGATGTAGTATGCAAACGTGAATGACGAGTAACAAGTAACAAGTAATTGGGGGGTTTTGTAATCAAAAGAACACTAAGCAAACAAAGCAAGTAGATTGAGTTGAGAGAATATTATGAGGGAAAGTAGTTCCACTAGACCGAAATCCATAGTACAGAGATAGAGTTTGATCACTGAAATCTATTTCTTCCAAGTTCGTTTATTTATCCTTATAGTCGTTCCCACCCTGATCGTAAGTACTATTGATTCTCACAGTTGTCAATAGACTTATTACTATGCCAATGATAAAGCACAACTGATTCTCACAGTTGTCAGCGTACTTTATCACCAACACAGCAATAGCAATGCACACAAGGATATAGGATACATGCAAGTAGAAAGACGTACAAGTACTCACTCCCCTACTTAACATGCAATTGATTCTCACACACAATTGTACGCTCGGAACCCCTATACGCACAATTGTGTTTGCCACTAGATATGCACTCGGAACCCCTATATGCAATCCTAGCAATTGATAAAAAGCATTCAACCTAGTTGATCAGGCTAAGAAGAACAACAAGAAATCAATATCAATATAACCAAGAGAATCTATCCGATATAAATAAGGATAAGAACAAGGAATAAAAATCTCACAAACACATCAACTGTACTGCTTCAATCGTCTAGCAGAACAAAGGGAAGTTAGTTCTCCATCAAAGGGGATGAAAAACTCTAATTAGAAATTACGATGAAAACAACAGACGCGATGTTATTGATGATAATTCTGATTCTGATTTGGAGGCTGTGGGAATTAGGTTAAATAGAGTTAACCTAAAGCCCAAGATCACAAACCATATCAAACAAGGAAATAAAATAATAAAACAAAGGAAATCCGACTAATGCATAAAAGGAAATAAAATAACTCTGGCCGTGAGGTCATTAAGCGCAACCACCGCGGGGCGGTGAAGATCCACCGCGGGACGTCGAACTCTCCACCGATGGGCGGTGGCTTCCTCTGGCGCGGGCTCCATTCTTCACTGAGAGTCATCGCCGGGTCGCGGCGAGGATCGCCGCGGGGCGGTGAACTCCAGTCCTCCAACTCTCTTCTTCTTTTCTTCTTCTGCTGCTTTCCAATACTACCAAGTATTGGTAGCCTTCTTCATAAATGCTCCAGCAGCTCCATCTAAGCTGCAAATCCTTGGATTTCTTCACTTCTCTCCATAACATTTGAATTGCAGACTTATCACCAAAACTCATCCAAAACTCCTCCAAATTATGCTAATAGTTGCTAGTAAAGGTGTATGAAATAACACCTATCAAATTCCCCCATACTTAGACCTTTACTCGTCCCGAATAAACTAAAGAAAAGCTCACCCTCTCAATCGACACCAAGGCCTCAAGAAGTACAAGAAAACGTGACACTAGCAACTACAACATATCAACAATAAGCTCTAGACAACCAAAACAAGTGATGCAAAGATAGTCTAATCCTAACTCCAATCTAGCTCCTTATCGCTCCATGAGTGGCCTACCCGACAGTCCTTCTTTGACTCCCTTCTTATGACGCCTCCACCAAGATATGAAGAGGAATCCTAGAATCACTCTTATTCTTTTACGCTCATCTTACCTAGGCGCCCTTTCGGGTTTTCACCTAGCCACTCATTTCATTTTGCTAGATATCTCACCAATACTCACATCACTCCAGTCCACTTTTGCCCTGGTCTATACCAGTCGGACTACCTGCTTTTTACCTGGACTGCCCTTTCGGGTTTTCAGTCCATCCCATGATTTTGATTGCCTTTTTATTTCTTTTTGGCTTTTTCGATTTTTTTTTTAAAATCCGAAAACAGAAACGGAAACAACAATGCAGAAAACGAATGCAGAAATAAGCTATGTACACTAGCTAGCAAGAAAGCAAGTCTATATCCCTCCCCCATACTTAAACCGAACATTGTCCTCAATGTAGAAAAGAGAACATCAAATGATAGGGGAAAGAAGAAATAAACTCATTATGGACCGGAAGGTGGTGGTGGGTACATCCCAAAGTAGTCCCTCATATGAGCGTCCATAGTGTCCAGACGCTCATCTACTTCCGCATGGAGCTGGGTCTGCCACGTCTGCAGACTGGTCTCTACTCGAGAAGTCCACCGATCCTGGCACGTGGAGAAAGCATCCCATCTAGAGTACATCTCCTGCCATGGTGCGACAGGTCCGTACAAAGACGAATGCTCCTCGAACTGTGAAGAACCGGGGTCGTCCCCCTCTACAGGGTTAACGGCAGCATATCCACCACTAGGGCCCTCTCCAAACGGACCTGAAGGAGCAACGGTAGGGGCATCATCGGCCGGCATCCGGCTATCGCTCTGAATCCACCAACCCGCGTATGAAGGCGAGTAAGTGAACTCCCGCGGCACAGTCAAAATATGGCCCTCATAAGATGCCCAGACCAAATCGCCATCCTACCCCAGTGGCTTCATCATGAAGCACACCTTCATGTGTGCTAAATCATATACTGCGTAGGGGACCGGCCGAGGAATCTGATCGCAGACAATCACCTTGGCACAGAGGAGTGTAATAAGACCACCCCCACAAATATCATGCGCCTCGCCATCACGAATCCTCTTCAGGGAACCCAAGAAAAGTGTAGCCCAACACGGCGTGTACTCTACAGTCCCCAGGATGCTCATAAACCACTGGAAGTCCTTCATGGGGACCTTCCCATCATCTGCATGGCCGAAAAAATCTCTCATCATCACCTTGTGGATCAACCGCAGACACGGATTCACCAATTTGGAATGCACTTCCTGACCCTTCCTGAAACTTCTTCATGTGGCCGCCCGCCAGAAGTCCATCATCTCGGACTCATGAAGCCCACCAGACCACCCATCAGTTGGGTCCTTCGTAATACCCATGGCTTCATTCACCACCTTCTTAGACAAGGAATACTCGTGCCCATTGTATTTGAAATGAATCTTGCGCAAGTGCCTGTCTCCCGAGTTATTGGTGATCTTCTCGAAGGAAGCAATAAACTAATAGCACAGCTCGGGGTATGCGGGGGCAGTCTTGTCCAGAAAGTTTCCTAACCCACACTGTGTCAAACACATTGTCACACAAGCGAGCAAACCCATCTGCTCCAGAGTCTGCTTGTGGAAGAACTTCAAAGCCAACACCTTCCTCTCCTTCACAATGTTGTACACCTCACTCTAATCCCTAGTCGACACTTTCTTCTTGCCTCTCGATGCCATAATAGAGAATTGAAATGCTCAAATCAAAAGACAGACAAGGAAAACTCACAAACAAGCAAACACGGATCCGGGAGAGACTCAGCACGGGGCGGCAGGGTCGCGGCGAGAAGCTGAGAACAGGCACCGGGTTGCGGCGAAGTCGGCGCGGGGCGGTAGCAACATTGACGCGAAGCGGGAGCAACGCGAGGCAGAACTACATCGGCGCGGTGGAGTTGTGTTTGGGCTTGGTTGTGAGGCTAGACTCCAATTTGGGGATTGGGGGCTAGATTATGCTCAAGGTCAAAAGGGGATTCAGGGAGAGAGAGGGGAAATAGATATGGGGCTAAAGGGAGGCGTTGGAATGGGGGTTAGATAGTGGGTTAGGTCAGGAAAAGGGAAAGGAAAAGGGATGCTGGGTCGGTCATATACCATGGCCCAAAAGAGAAATATTGGCCCATAAAGAGGCCCAATCCGTCAAAACCTTAGTGACCACTTAAGAAATAAGCTTTTACTCACCCGTTTAAGGTTTTTTCGGGGCCCATTATTCTTGCTTTAAAAAAAAAAAGAGTTGAGAAGTTATACCTGACCTTCACCGCGGGGCGGGGAGCTCCACCGCGGGGCGGAAAGGGGGCGCCGCGAGGCGGTGAGAATGGCTGGGTACCACATCTCTTCTCGGTTTTACTTTCGCAGCTGTAATGTGAGTAACAGGCGAACGAAACAAAGCAAACTAAACTATGAAAATAATCTAATAAAAGAGAAAAATCAGGGAAAAACTAACACGGGTTGCCTCCCGGACAGCGCCTTGGTTATCGTCGTTGGCTCGACATACTGCAAATCAACTACCATCTCGAATAGGATCCCTTTGGAATCCTCCAACTCGTCTCTTCCTGTGGAGACCTCTCATGGAAAGGTTTGAACCTTAGAGCATGTTCCTGCCTTGCCATCAACTCCATGTTCATTCTCTTTGGAGTGTCTCCCCCATACTTAGAACGATGCGGGGGCCGATACGGCTCAATCTGGATATGATGCACGTCACTAGATGAAGGCTTATAGCCTTGTATGGTTAGTGCAGAGGGGCAAGTGCCCAAAGCAGAGGAAATGGGGTCTCCTACATCATCTAGCAAGACATCATCGATATGCAATTCATGCAAATCACGCAACTCAATAGGTCCATCAGGAGTGGGACACTCAACTACGGTCTGTACTGCATCAATTTTAGCATTTCCATGCACAGAATCATCAATATCATTAATGCAGAGAGGAGCGGGTAATTCAATGGAAGTGGCATTATGAATATCATGTCTGAAAATTATTCCATCAAATTCCATAGTCAGGGTACCACTATCAACATCAATCTTGGTCATGGAAGTTTTCATAAAAGGTCGCCCTAGCATAATAGGGGCAACTTGCTCATCATAATCCATATCCATAACAAAGAAATCAACAGGGAATATCAGGGGACCTATCCTAACAAGGACATCTTCTACAATACCCTTAGGGGGCACACAAGAACCATCAGCAAGCTGTATAACAATATTAGTATCATGCAAGGGTCCTAATTCCAATTTTTCAATCAATGAATAGGGTAGGACATTAATTGAGGCACCCAAGTCTAGCAGTGCTTTCTCAAAAAGATGCCCACCTATAGTGATAGGAATTGTAAAAGTACCTGGATCCTTGCATTTCTCAGGCAGACGTTTCTGAACCACCGCTGACACTTGTTCACCTACTGGACTCTTCTTCTGGGTCTTTTGTTTCTGAGCCCTCTTCACCGTGCATAGCTCCTTTAAGAACTTGGCGTATCGCGGGATAGCCTTAATAAGCTTCAGCAGGGGGATGTTCACCTCACAGTTCTGAAATGTCTCGAACAGATCCCTGTCGTCGACGACTCTTCTAGCCTTTAGCGCCTCAGGAAAAGGTGCTGGGGGATTCTCTGAACCTAGAGGAGGGAACACGGGCCGAACATAATTATCAACATAGGTGTCTTCAGCAGGAACAAATTTTCGAGGATCAGGTCGCGGCGAGCCCACCGCGGGGCGTAAGTGATCGCCACGGGGCGGTGAGGTCGCGGTGTCTTTCCTGAGCACAGGCACCGGGTCACGGCGAGGGTCGCCGCGGGGCGGTGAGGTCGCGGTGACATCGACCGCGGGGCGCTCAGTGACTTCTTTCTCCGGATTCTCATTCTCCTCTTCAGTAATAGGAGCAACGACCGTCTTACCACTTCTTAGCGTGATAGCACTCACGTTTTCTCTGGGGTTCACAGTGGTCTGGGATGGCAGGGAGTTTGAGGCCCTTTGGTTAATCTTGGTCACCTCATCGGCTAACTGGCCAATCTGCCTCTCCATGTTCTTGATACTCGACTCAGTGGCTTGCACATGTGTGGCAAAGTGCTGAGTCAACGTCTTCAGCAAATCCTCAGTCAAAGCTCTAGAAGTTTGACCGTGAGGTCTCTGTTGGTACTGAGCTCTTTGCTGGTACTGTTGTTGCTGAGTCGGCTGGTATTGCTGTTGTGCCGGTTGCTGACTGCCCTGAGGGTTACTCCATCTGAATCCTGGGTGATCATGGCCTCTCTGGTTGTAATTAGGTTGTCCACCATATTGTTGTCTAGGAGCGCCGTAGCCTCCTACAACATTGACTTCGACAACACCGTCCTCTTGCAGCTGAGGACAAGCATCGGTGTGGTGGGCCAGATTAGAGCAAAGACCGCATGCTCTGGCGTGTTGAGGGGCATTCTAATTTGCTATCTTCATAACTATCTCCTTCAACTCGGCCAACTCAGTCAACACCGGGCTTGGTCCTGTAGGGGTCACAGCATTGACCGCCTTCCTCTGGTATGTCTTACCGAAATTCCAGGTGCTCTCACTCATCTCCTGGAGTCTATTCATAGCGTCATCCGGTGTCAGGTTCATAATACTTCCACCGCATGCAGCATCAACCATTCTTCTTTCTTGGTCCAGCAGACCATTGTGCAAATAGAGAACAAGATCTTGCTTGGCATACCCGTGGAATGGGCAGCTGGAACAAAGCCTCTTGTACCTCTCCAAATAATCATAAAGTGTTTCATCACCAGCCTGCTCGATGTTGGCAATTGCCTTTTTCAAAGCATTCGCCTTCTTCGTGGGAAAATATTTGTCCAGGAACGCTTTGTGAAGCTTCGTCCATGTATCTATGGTTCCTGGCGGCAGGTAATAATACCAATCGCTCGCAGAGTGGAGTAGAGAAAAACCAAAAGCTCTCATCTTGATTTGATCTTCGGTTACGTTCCTGGGCTTCATGGTCATGCAGACATTGTGGAACTTGCCCAGGTGAGAAATCGGATCCTCTCCACTCAGACCGTGGAATTTAGGGAGGTAAGCAACAACTCCCGACTTCAATTCAAAGTTCACCCCTTCTCCTAGTGCAGAGATGATGACAGCTAGGGGTTGAGCCCCAATATTCGGCTCAGTAAGCTCTCTCAGAGTTCCAGTTCCAGCCATTGCAATAGCTGGGGTAGTAGCAGTCTCAACGGTTCCAACTGTATCTACTCCTTCTTCTCCGTCTTCTCCTTGATTGCGCAGGTCCCTAATGAAAGATCTGTCAATCTCTGGATCCAAAGTTAGAAGGGGAGAGTCAGTACTATGGGTGTCGACCATAAGATAGGTCTCCACCAACAATCAATCACGAAAACACACAACAAACAAAAACCTTCCCCGGCAACGGCGCCAAATTTGACGCGGCTAAATATGCACAAGCAAATGTCATTGATTAGCCTTATCAAAGTAAATTATCCTAACCAACCTACTAAACAGAGTATAGCAGACAAGTAAGGGTCGATCCCACAGAGAAGGTATGATGTAGTATGCAAACGTGAATGACGAGTAACAAGTAACAAGTAATTGGGGGGTTTTGTAATCAAAAGAACACTAAGCAAACAAAGCAAGTAGATTGAGTTGAGAGAATATTATGAGGGAAAGTAGTTCCACTAGACCGAAATCCACAGTACAGAGATAGAGTTTGATCACTGAAATCTATTTCTTCCAAGTTCGTTTATTTATCCTTATAGTCGTTCCCACCCTAATCGTAAGTACTATTGATTCTCACAGTTGTCAATAGACTTATTACTATGCCAATGATAAAGCACAACTGATTCTCACAGTTGTCAGTGTACTTTATCACCAACACAGCAATAGCAATGCACACAAGGATATAGGATACATGTAAGTAGAAAGACGTACAAGTACTCACTCCCCTACTTAACATGCAATTGATTCTCACACACAATTGTACGCTCGGAACCCCTATACGCACAATTGTGTTTGCCACTAGATATGCACTCGGAACCCCTATATGCAATCCTAGCAATTGATAAAAAGCATTCAACCTAGTTGATCAGGCTAAGAAGAACAACAAGAAATCAATATCAATATAACCAAGAGAATCAATCCGATATAAATAAGGATAAGAACAAGGAATAGAAATCTCACAAACACATCAACTGTACTGCTTCAATCGTCTAGCAGAACAAAGGGAAGTTAGTTCTCCATCAAAGGGGATGAAAAACTCTAATTAGAAATTAACGATGAAAACAACAGACGCGATGTTATTGATGATAATTCTGATTCTGATTTGGAGGCTGTGGGAATTAGGTTAAATAGAGTTAACCTAAAGCCCAAGATCACAAACCATATCAAACAAGGAAATAAAATAATAAAACAAAGGAAATCCGACTAATGCATAAAAGGAAATAAAATAACTCTGGCCGCGAGGTCATTAAGCGCAACCACCGCGGGGCGGTGAAGATCCACCGCGGGGCGTCGAACTCTCCACCGCTGGGCGGTGGCTTCCTCTGGCGCAGGCTCCATTCTTCACTGAGAGTCATCGCCCGGTCGCGGCGAGGATCGCCGCGGGGCGGTGAACTCCAGTCCTCCAGCTCTCTTCTTCTTTTCTTCTTCTGTTGCTTTCCAATACTACCAAGTGTTGGTAGCCTTCTTCATAAATGCTCCAGCAGCTCCATCTAAGCTGCAAATCCTTGGATTTCTTCACTTCTCTCCATAACATCTGAATTGCAGACTTAGCACCAAAACTCATCCAAAACTCCTCCAAATTATGCTAATAGTTGCTAGTAAAGGTGTATGAAATAACACCTATCAAGCACGCACCGAGTGACGAGGCTCAACGAAGTGCTCACATCCAGCTCATGCGGGGCACAAAGGTAGGTGTCGTCCTCCTCGGCGTCGCCCAACTCGGACGCAACGTCTTTGATGGGCTCGTCCTCAAATGATTTGTAGCCCAACCCTGTGTGAACAAAATCTTTATTTGATTAGGGAACTCACGCTGGAGATGACCGCGCCCATCACATTTGCAGCAGGCCTGGTCACGAGCTCGGTCAGGACGCGTGGTCAGGGTCGTGGCCGTAGCGCTGCGCGGCGTGTCCGCAGGCTTGTAGGTGTTGCGGCTTCCTGAGGAAGCGCTTGTCCTAGGCTGCACATTTGAGGGCACATTAGTAGAAATGGATTGACTAGGACAAGAGTCATACCTTTTGGAAGTGGAGGGAGGCCACATGGTTTGCTTCTTGCGCACTAGTTGGTTGTGGAGCTGCATGGCCGTGTGGGTGAGGCTGTTGATATACTTGATGGGGAGAATCTCGAGCTGGTCCCTTATGGAGGTGTTGAGGCCACTTAGGATTTTAGTGCGCAAGGTGGATGGGGAAACGCCAACACCTTCCTTGTAGTACATGTCCTCGATTTTTAAGAAAAACTCAAAAGGCGTCATTGCTCTTTGGCGAGCGAGGGTGATGTCCATGCGCATCCTATTCTTGTAGTCTTCAGGCATATACTTCCGAGTCATGACGAAGACAAGTTGGTGCCATTGCTAAATAGGGGCCAGGTTGCGCCGAATGCGGTCGGTGACAAGCCTATGCCACCACGTGCATGCAGCACCCCGAAAATGGAGCGTATCAATCTCCACCTTTTCATGCTCCTCATATTGGCAATGTTGCAGCGCATACTCGGTAGCCTGCACCCAATCAAGAAAAGTGGAAGGATCATATTCACCAAAAAAGTGCTCAATTGTTACCTTAATGTATCGGAGACCAGCAAAAGTGGGAGCTATTGGGCCCAACATTCTCCAAAAGGATCGAAACCAACGGATTGGGCCGGAATCCGAGCAAGGTCGAAGGCCAAGACAGACCGGAAGGAAACATCGGACGCTCCATAGACGCGAAGGATCCGACCAATCCCGAAGATCTGGCCCAAGGCATTAAATGCTCGATCGATGGCAACAGCTATGGCATTAAACACGAAGATTATGCTAGAAACCAAGGGCAAATCCCGAAGATCTCGCCCGGAATTAATAGGAGATATTGCAAAAAGATGAATAACGGACACAAGATGACAATTACCATATATAGATCACGACGAGGCAAGGAAGAAGGGACACGTCTGCATCCAGTATCCATTGGATTACTTTGAAAAGAACTCACGAGTACACCCGCTCTAGCGTAGTCTCCTCGGAATCTTGCTTGATAGTTACCGGTTGTATCACAGAAACACCTGTCGGACAGGATCCGATCCTTTGTTCTCTAAGGATAAGTTGTACTTCGACCTGATTCAATCATCAATAGATCTATCAATTTCCTCGCTATTTCGTATCTTTTCTTTGCTTGTTGATTGTCTATTTTGGTTTGGATTGATTTTTTATTATCCGATCGACTCGTTACCCCGTCTAAGGCGATTTAGATCGTCCGATCTTTTTGCCCAAAAACAATTTGGCGCCCACTGTGGGGCAACTTGCCGATCACCATCTCGGAACCTTCCAACAATGACTATCAACCCACCTACCGGTACGGAGGAGCCACGCCTCGAAGACAACACCCAAGCTCAAGGAAACACAACTGAATATCCTACCCCAACCCAATTCCAAGAGCTTGCCCAAAAAATGACTGCCCTACAAGAGGAACTTGCCCAGCAACGCCAAAAGACCGAAGCCTTGGCTGCTTTATCCACCCAATCCGAGGCCGAAATTGTACAACTAACCCGTGAAAATGAGTCTCTTAAGTCGCAGGTACAATCAATGGCTTCCGGATCCAGGCGGATGCCCGCCCACAACAACATCCAGACGCGTCTTGACATGAATAGCGTCGAACTAACCCCTCCAAGCGTACGGCGTCCCGGACATGCTGAGGGTACATCTCGAACTCCTCTGGTCAATCCATTTTTAACTAATAATGTTAATTTCTCCACACCGATCGGGTCAGCAGAGACTCGAATCGACGATCCACATGCTACCAATCCCCCCGACATCATGACCCTCGTCCAACAAACGCTCAGTCAGCACATAAAGGCACTTGATGATTGCATCGCTAGAATTCCTGGAGTTCCACAGCCGATCGAGAAAGAAGCGTCAGGCGGATTCGAGGAATCTCCATTTATCGGAGACATCGCCAGAGTCAAAATCCCAAAGAATTTCCACCTTCCCAGCATGGCGACATTCGACGGCACCAACGATCCAGATGATCACATTTCTCTCTATAAACAAAAATTAATGACTGCATCTATTCCAAGGGAGAGCCGCGAGGCTGTCATGTGCAAAAGCTTTGGCCTGACCCTCGCGGGTCCCGCACTGACTTGGTTTATGCATTTACCTCAGGTAATGATCGCCTCGTTCGCGGATCTGGTCAATTCCTTCAAAATCCAATTCGCCAGCAGTCAGAGGCTCGAAAGGCAGTCGAGTGATCTCTATCGAATCACCCAAAGGTATAATGAACCTCTCCGAAACTATCTAAATAGGTACAATAAGGAGAAAGTCGTGATCCCCCATTGCGACGTCACCACCTCCATCGAAGCCTTCTGACAAGGTCTGATCAAGGATAACAATCTTTACAACGAGATCACCAAGTACCCGTGTAGAAGTTTCGAGGATGTCCAAGCCAAAGCCATGGCCGAGGTACGTTTGGAAGAAGATCGTGAATCACGAAAAGCATCCCACGAACCTGATCAATCCGATCGCAAATCCTCCTCCGACAACCGTCGAGACAGACGTCATCACCCCTACCCTCGTAATCGAAATGAACAAAATCAGGTAAACTCTTTCCAAAACAGGTCTCAAGACTGGAGAGATGGTCCAACGTTGCCTCCCAGGGTCCAATCTTACAACTTCAGTGTTTCCGTGTCGGAGCTCGTCAAGAGTTTCGACAAATATGGAAAAGAGGTAAGATGGCCCCGAAAGAGCGACCAACCAGACGTCAAAAAGGACATGAGCAGATGGTGCGAATTCCACGGTGACCACAGTCACTCAATGGATGAGTGCATCGCCTTGCGTAAAGAGGTCGCCAGGTTACTCGCACAGGGGCTCTTGCGCGACGTAATCTCAGAACGAGCCAAGGCAACCATGGAGCGACGAGATCAGGTAAAACAAGATAAACCCCCATCTCTTGTCCATACAAAAATTGTCAATACCATTTCAAGGGGATCGGACGTATGTGGGAACACATACTCCGCAGCCAAACGACATGCAAAAGAAAACAAAGGCAATAAACCCGAAACACCGGAGTTCAGACAAACCAAGGTCTCCGACCACCCGACAGTCACGTTCGACGAGTCCGATGCCGACGGGTCGGAAAACCATCACGACAGTCTGGTAATCTCTTTATCTATCGGGAACTGTTTGATACGTAGAGTACTAATCGATACAGGAAGTTCGACCAATCTTTTGACCTTCGACGCCCTCAAAGGGATGAGTTTGGGTGAAGATGACCTGATCAAGAAATCAACTCCACTAGTCGGATTCAGTGGCGAAGTTAAACACACTATCGGCGAAATCGTTCTCGCAACGTACGCCGGAGGAGTCAATCAACAGGTGAAATTTCTAGTCCTAGACTGCCCATCTCCCTATAATTGCATTCTTGGCAGGCCATGGATACATGCTATGAAGGCGGTACCTTCGATGTACCATCAAATTATCAAGTTCCCTACCAAGTGGGGAGTCCAAGAAATCAAGGGAGACTAGAGGGCGGCCATGGAATGTTACGTCGCCTCCATGAGAAGCGCTGTCAAGCATAAGGTCGCATAGCAATCACAGATCGGTGAAGGACCTAATCGATACGTCGAACCCGAAATGGAAAAACTTGACGAGATCGTACTAGATCCTTCAAAGCCAAACCAAACGGTAAGGGTCGGGTCGGACCTGGACGACTCGACCAGACAACAAATTCTTAATTTTCTCAGATCCAATACTGATTGTTTTGCATGGTCACATGAAGACATGGTCGGTATATCTCCAAACATTATTACCCATAAATTGAACGTAGATCCATCTCACCCCCCTGTAAAGCAAAAGCGTAGGAAATTCGCCCTAGAGCGAAACAAGATTGTCGACGACGAAGTCAAGAGCTTGTTGGAAACAGGAAAAATAAGGGAAGTCAACTATCTCGAGTGGCTAGCCAACGTGGTCGTAGTCCAAAAGAAAAATGGCAAGTGGAGAGTCTGCATCGACTTCACCGACCTCAACAAAGCCTGCCCTAAAGATTCATTCCCACTCCCTCACATCGACGCCATGGTCGACGTGACGGCAAGACACGAAATGTTAACCTTCATGGACGCGTTCAGTGGCTACAATCAAATATCCTCATGGAACCAGAAGACCAAGAGAAAACGACATTCATCACAAGCCAAGGTATCTATTGTTACAAAGTAATGCCCTTCGGACTAAAAAGTGCATGGGCTACTTACCAACGACTGGTCAACAAGATGTTCAAAGATCAGATTAGGGACACCATGGAGGTCTACATCGACGACATGTTAGTCAAATCGAATCAAAAGAAAGACCATATTGAACACCTGAGGGAAGCATTCGAGGTACTTAAACGCTATAACATGAAATTAAATCCCACTAAATGTTCTTTCAGAGTCTCTTCAGGGAAATTTTTGGGATACATGGTGACACAAAGAGGAGTAGAAGCCAGCCCAGAATAGGTCAAGGCCCTCATCAATCTCCGATCCCCTCGATGCGTCAAGGACGTGCAAAAGTTGGCAGGTCGGATAGCAGCTCTGAACAGATTCATCTCAAAGTCATCCGACAAATGTAAACCCTTTCACGACGCTCTCAAGAAAAATAAATCTTTCCAATGGACGAAAGAGCACGAAGTTGCCTTTCAGGACCTAAAGAAATACCTTGTCAGTCCCATGTTGCTAACCAAACCCAAAGATGACGAGCCATTATTGCTGTACCTAGCAGTATCGGAGTCCGCCATGAGCGCAGTACTGGTCAGAGAAGAAGATGGCAAGCAATCGCCAATCTACTATGTCAGTCGAACGTTACTATCGGCAGAAACAAGGTACTCATTGTTAGAAAAACTCGTACTATCACTGGTAATGTCGTCGAATAAACTCAAACCATATTTCGAATCCCATACTATAATTGTCCGTACTAATCATCCCATGAGAGCAATCATGAAAAAACTTGAGTTCACAGGACGGATGGCCAAGTGGGCCATACATCTCAGCGGCTATGACATCGAATACGAGCCCAGAACAACGATCAAGTCGCAAGCCCTGGCTGACTTTGTGGCAGACTTCAGCCCGACCCTAGAACAAGAAGCCGCCAAAGAAACGACACAGTTACTCGCAACAGAGGAACCGGGTAAGTGGGAGCTCTACACCGATGGTGCGTCGAACGCTAGAGGATCAGGGCTAGGGGTCGTGCTGAAATTGCCACAAGGGGACAAGATAGCCCAGGCCGTAAGATGCAATTGGGACGCGACCAACAACGAAGCTGAATACGAAGCACTCATTTTCGGGCTCATCATGGTGCGCAACCTAGGGGTCCGAGAGATCGAAGTCATTTGCGACTCTCTCCTAGTCGTAAATCAAATACAAGGGTCGTACAACGCAAAGGACGACAGAATGATAGCTTACCTGGACGTGGCCAAGAAGCTGATCGACCAATTCCAAACATTCGACATCAGGCAGGTGCCCAGGGATCTCAACTCTCAAGCTGACACACTAGCCAATCTAGGGTCCATCTTGGACCCAAAGGAATTTCCAAATATCCCAATGGCACACGTCATGGCACCAGTTGTTCCAAAAACATCTAAGGAGTCGGTCACACCATTGGAGGAACTTGTCGCGATGGAGATAGGCGACCGGGCGAAAGAAGACATTATCAGCAATCATGACGACTGGACGTTACCTTACATCAAATGGCTAAAAGACGGCATCCTACCTAACGACAAAACAGAGGCAAAAAGGCTAAAGGTGCAAGCACTTTCTTTCGATATTATAAATAACATCTTGTACAAAAGATCTGTCAGAGGGATACTCCTACGATGCCTCAAGACTCCAGAAGTCGGACGTATCTTACAATCGTTACATGAAGGAGAATGTGGGAACCACACCGGCGGGCGAAGCCTCTCGGGAAAAGCCTTGCGAAATGGATACTACTGGCACACGATGAATAGAGACGCAATGGAGTACACCAAGAAGTGCGATGCCTGCCAATGACACGCACCCGTTCCTCACCAACCCTCGAAACTACTACATCCGACTCTAGCACCGTGGCCCTTTATGAGATTAGGGATGGACATCATCGGAAAACTCCCACCTGCGTCGGGTCAACGAGTCTTCTTCCTTACCATGACGGACTACTTTTCTAAATGGATCGAAGCTGAAGCCTACCGAGAGGTAAAAGATCAACACGTCATTTCATTCATTAAACGCAATATCTTGTGCAGATTTGGCGTCCCATCAGAAATCGTGTGCGACAATGGCTCCCAATTCATCAGTCATAAGACTCGAGCCTTTTGCGACCAATAGAACATCAAATTGGTCACCTCCACCCCTCGGTATCCACAATCTAACGGACAAGCCGAGTCTAGCAACAAAATCATCATTAACAACCTCAAGAAATGCCTCACAGGGGCTAAAGGAAAATGGGCAGACGAGCTCCCGTTCATTCTCTGGTCCGACAGGACCACTCCAAAGAATGCGATCGGACAGTCACCATTCTCACTCGTCTACGGAAGCGAAGCAGTCATCCCCGCCGAGCTATTGGTTCCAACAGCTCGTTACAGCCTTCAGACGAACGAACAAAACGACGTCGAACTAGCACACAACTTGGACACAGCGGATGAGACTAGAGAAAAAGGCAGGATTAGAATGGTCAAGTTCCAGCAACATGTCGCAAGAAGCTACAACAAGAACGTCTGAGCCAAGGTCTTTAAAGTTGGAGATTGGGTCCTTAGGAAGACATTACAGAACACCAAGAATCCGACTGATGGAAAGCTCGCACCTCAGTGGGAAGGACCCTACCTAATCAAAGAAGTAGTCGGACAAGGAGCATATCAATTGGAAGACAAAGACGGACGACCAATCCCGAGAAGTTGGAACGCAACACACCTAAAGTTATACCACTTCTAAGCTATTAAGGTAAGGCGCTAAACGTCCTTTCACCTATCGTACATTACTTGTTGTCACAAGCATAACTCTATTTCCTGAAACTAAGCATTTACATCTAGTAAGGACATTTTCCTTGCAAACCTAAGTACATGACGACATCAAAATACACACTGGATCCAGTCACAAACAAAAGCGCTTACACTACATTTACACGATTGATCGGAACACGGGGATATGAACAACACATGCACGTCGGCACACCGCCTGCCTTACACAATACATAAGGTTAAGACACCTTATTACATTTATGCGATAGAAACATATTGCTTTTCCTCATCGGCTTAAAGTCATGACTAAACATAAACACATACATTTGTAGGCCTCCTTCCTCACATACATACGGCAAGCCCTACTCGACGGAGCACACGGGCAAACCCGATATACAAATCAAAAGCGTCGGCTACAAACTTCTCTAAAAACGTCTGACGAAGCGTACGAACACACAAATGTATGATCCTTTGTAAAACAGATTGCATTAAATAAAAGCCTAAGCATTTTTTACAAATATGCGACCCGTGATGGTGGATGGGTCGCCAAAACACATTGTTCGCCTACACACATATAGGACTTCAAATCATCCACAAAACACATTCTGCGACCCGCGATGGTGGGCGGGTCGCCAAAACAGAAAACATCCTACCCACACACATGTGGGACCACAAGTCAAATACGAAAAACAATCAAGGGTTAGGGTTTGCAACATCATCTTCGGCAGGGGCCAAGTCGGGAGAAGGTTGGGGCTCAATCCGCACGTTGTCACCAAAGTAGGCCTCGTCCTCACCGGCGCTTCCGTCCAAGGATTCCTCTCCGATGCCGGCCAGACGGAAAAGCTCCAAACCTGGATTCCCCTTCAGACATAGGGAATCCATGGTCTCCTTCTCCGCCTTCAAATCCCAGGTACCCTGCTTGCCTTCTTCGAACTCCTCGACACCCGACTGACTCTCGCTAAGCTCCTTCCGACAAACGTCCAAGTCATCTTGGCAATTCTTCAACTCCCTGGCAAAGCGGCGTTCGACGTCCCTACAACGGCTCTCAGCTCCCTCCAACTTGGTCTTCAAAGACGCTAGGTCGGACTCTGACCTAGCAGCCCTGTCCTCGGCCTTAGCAACTATTTCCTTGACACCAGAATACGCCTCCAAGAGATACTGAAAAGTCTGGAAAAAGACAAAACCAATCAAGGTTTCACCCGACTACGAGAAAGAAAACAAACAAACTTGAGATAGTCAAGACGACTTACCTTCCACGCAGAGCACCCCGCTTCACCAATACAGTCCAAAGGAGAGACGTCGTCAACTTCAGACTTCAGACTTCAGAGTCGGGTCCTGAGCATGAAAGAGATCGGCAATCGATTGACCGACCGCATCAATCTTCTCGACTCCACGAGCAGCCGTCCCCTTTTTCTTTGGAGTGTTCACCACCTTCACATCGCCAGAAGAGGCCCTTGCCTTCCTTTTCGAGCCAACTTTGGCCGGGAGCGACGACTCCGGCAGCGTTGATTTACTCGACAAAGCCCTAGCCGCCAGCCTTTGCTCTATAAGCCCTTTCCCGGACACTCCCTTCAAACGGGCACTCGACCAACCAGCCGGAGATGCTGACACGACAAGACAAAACATAAAACACGAGCATACGAAAGAAAAAGAAATACACAAGGCGAACGGAAAACTCACACTTGACCCGAGAAGACGAAACATTCGACATGACGTCCTGAGTGGTAGGGGAAGTCGACAACAAGTTGACGTTCATAAACTTCCGCTTCGACGCATGGATACTAAGGATAATCTTCGATAGGCCCTCTGACTAAGTATCTACCTCCAACTCTTCAACCTCAGGGACTACAAAAAAGAAGAGTTAAGCAATGAGTTAAAATACATAAGACAGGCAAAGAGAGGTCGAATACATACTCTCAACTCGCCACTCCGACAGCAAAAACGAACAGTTACCCCCCTTCTCTAGAGACGAATGCTTGACAAAGAAGAACTTCGACCCCCATCCACGGTCGTTTACATCTAAATTAAACACCAAGGGATTCCGACTCGGACGAATACGCAATTGGACGCGAGAAGAACTCTTTGACCCCAGGGAGTAGTTGTACCACAGGGCGTCGAAGTTAAAACCGGCCTCGGACTGGACATTCAACAAGTCTAAAACCCTAAGGATCCGCCATGCCTGCGGCATAACCTGACACGGCGCAAGCGCCAGGGTCGCTAAAAAATCCTTAACGAGTGGAGAAAACGGAAACTTGTGGCCAATCCTAAACGGGTAAGCATAAAAACAAACCCATCCCTTGTAGTGAGCGTCGGCCCTCTTGTCCGGATGCGGCAGCCTCGCGACCCTCTCAGGAGGAAAGCCTCCGACTTGGAGGATCTGCTCCAACTCCATCTCTGACAAAGTCCCCGTCAGAGCGTCTGCCTCCTTCAGAAGGAAAAGGGGGGGGGCTTGTTCTTGCTCGAGTTCGAGCGAGTAGCAGGCGATTCAGAAGACTCGCTGGAAACCATTTCAAAAACAGAAAGAGGGGGAAATCGAAAAGCAATTTTTTGAGACCTAGAGAAACCTACCAGATGAAGAAATAAAGGAAGAAGATGAAGCCAAATCGTCAGAAGCCTGATTCGAATTTATGGAGGGAGTCGGCAGGTTGTAGAAACGTCCCATCGTGCCCCGGGATTATCGCCACGTAGCCCTCGCCTGTCGTTCCAAAGATCGGAAGGTGGAGATCGTGTGAAGGGAAGTTGTTTGGACTCCATCTCACAGCTGCCTTGAGCCCAAAACAACTTGGGGCTATTGTTGGGCCCAACATTCTCTAGAAGGATCGAAACCAATGGACTGGGCCGGAATCCGAGCAAGGTCGAAGGCCAAGAGAGACCAGAAGGAAACGTCAAACGCTCCACAGACGCGAAGGATCCGACCAGTCCCGAAGATCTCGCCCATGGCATTAAATGCTCGATCGATGGCAACGGCTATGGCATTAAACACGAAGATTATGCTAGCAATGAAGGGCAAATCCCGAAGATCTCGCCCGGAATTAATAGGAGATATTGCAAAAAGATGAATAACAGACACAAGATGACAATTACCATATATAGATCACGACGATGCAAGGAAGAAGGGACACGTCTGCATCCAGTATCCATTGGATTACTTTGAAAAGAACTCATGAGTACACCCGCTCTAGCGCAGTCTCCTCAGAGTCTTGCTCGATCGTTACCGGTTGTATCACAGAAACACCTGTCGGACAGGATCCGATCCTTTGTTCTCTAAGGATAAGTTGTACTTCGACCTGATTCAATCATCAATAGATCTATCAATTTCCTCGCTATTTCGTATCTTTTCTTTGCTTGTTGATTGTCTGTTTTGGTTTGGATTGATCTTCTATTATCTGGTCGACTCGTTACCCCGTCTAAGGCGATTTAGGTCGTCCGATCTTTTTGCCCCAAAACAGGAGCCACGGGGCGGCGGTCCTCATATCGCCTAGCATTGGGGGTGCGCTCAGCAATAGCGCCAGTCATAGTCATCGTAGTCAAGATGCCTGAGTTCATAAGCGTCAGGGTCATCATGATGCCGATGAGGATGTCGCGGGCGGCGATGACCATCGTTGTCGCCGTGTGCATACCCTAGGGTTGCGGGAGCCGGCTGTCTGCCGCGCGCGTCATGGGCAGCGAAAGGATCGCCATCATGGCGCTTGTGGCCACGATTGACAGTGTCCATACAAGGGTGGGGGGGATGTAATCTGTCGGGAACTGCTGGCTCTCGACTGGATCACCGAGTGGAGGATGGAAATTTCCGGGATTGGGGTCGCCGACATTGTTATAATCCTCATCATCAAATTCCTGAAAAGCATAAGGAGAAGTATACATGCGACAACGCGGACCCGACATGGGTTTGGTGGTCACGGCTGGGGCCGTGATGCGCAGATGTGGTGGGTCGGTCGCGGCTGTTGGGCTGGCCGCGCGTAGCGTCTCAGCGCCACTCAGTTTCAGCGTGGCGTTGCTCCGTGCGCTGCATGCGGTCGAAACAGGCACGTCTGTTGCCGGTGTCGACAAAAGGGTAAGGACCCAAGTCAGTTGTCGGGGACTCATGCTCGTCGGAGTAGTCCTCGTCGTCTTGCGAGCCGAAGGGGGACCGCGGTCGTGGCCTGTAGCGGTCATGGATGTCCGCATCCTGTCGGCTCTCAATGATAGAGTTGAGCCGGCGAAGGGGCTATTGTTGGGAAGACGTGGGCATTTGATGATGTAACCTTGCCCGATGGAAAGACTACAAGTTGTTTGTCGAGGATCCGATGAACGCGTAGTGGGGCGAAGCAACTCTTCGGAAGTGAAATAGAGGAGATAGCGGGCTATAGGGAGTCGGAAACACCGGCGGCTATACGGTGGAGGTGCGGCAGAAATGAGGTGTGAGGGGCGGCGGTCGTGAAGGTAGTGGGAGGTGGTGCAGCCGCGAGGGTTAAGGAAATTAGGGTTTGTGTTTGGTTGCGGATAAGTGTTGGGTAACCGAGTTAACGCGCCAATATAATTCAACTAGAAATGCGTTAACTGTTGACGTTAGGGCCCGGGTTTCAGGAGATTACTCGACTGTAAACAAAAGCTCTAATTCGACGTAATAGAAAAGAAGACAAGAGTTCCTATTTATACTAGAGAGTTGACCTAATGAGCCAGACTCTCTATATACTAAATCTGGCGGTCCATTTAACATAAATGGAAACCACCCAGAACTAGCAGCTACTAAAAATAGAAATACTGGAAACAGAAAGTACTAAACCAGTAATGTATAAAATTAGAAAGAACTAGAAATAGAAAGTCTCTTAAATCTAGCTCGGGATCGATGTAGCTGTAGAGGAGTCTCAAGACGGATATATCATGGTGTCTACCTCCTCTCTAGCTGACATGGCGGACAGGGTCACATCACCCTCCCCACTTGGTTGTGAAGCGTCCCCGCTTCACCCTCATCAGGCTCGGGCTCCATCAGATATGTGTTGTCCCCCGTGTGAAAAACCAATCGACGCCTGTCCCCGGTCGGCTGAGGGCGCTGCTCAAGCTGAGTGCTCCTCCGTCTTGCAACTCCTGAGGATGCATGTCCACCCGCAAGTCCTGCAAAAAAAGACAAAAAACTCGGCGAGAGGGCATGCTCTGACATAGTAGTAGGACAACGAATAGAACTATCAAGGACACAAGGAAACTTGCCTGGAGCAGGTACGCAGAGTAGCGATTTACGCTCACAGGTGCCACACAGAGGAGAAGCAGGAGGCACATTGCCGCCTGGACCGGGAGCTCGCTTTCCTGTCGTGTTCGCTATAGACCTCGCAGGAGTAGGCAAACTGGTGGTGGAGGAGCGGCCCGTTGGGTCTAGCGCATCAGGTGGCTTTTGTCCCGAGGCCTCTATCGCCTTCTGGCACTGTTGGTCAGCCATATCCTGCAAAATCTCATGCGGAGTCATAGGTGAGAGTGTCACGCGCTTCCCGTGGTAAGTGAACATGTAAGTGTTCAAATACCCGTCGTGAAGCATGCGATGATCATATTGCCATAGACGTCCCAAAAGCAAATGGGTAGCATCCATGGCGGTAACATCACAAAGCACAGTGTCGCTATATGGACCAATGGAAAAAGAAATAAGACACTGTTGCGATACTTTGTTACCTGAGCCGTCAGAGATCCACTGAAGGCCATATGGGGCGGGGTGCGATGTAGTCAGAAGGTTGAAATCTTGCATAACCTTGTCATTGATGATGTTGCAGCACGACCCCCCATCAATGATCACACTCAGCGATGCATCTTGAAGTCTGCATCGAGCATGAAACAAGTTCTCCTGTTGCGCAGTAAGGGCTCCCTCCTTGATGCTCAGCACACGTCTAGAGAGCAAGGCAAGGCGATATGCCTGGTCATCATGGTGGTCGGCAGTGCTGGCCATACAGCCATCAGCATCGACTGTATAGACAGCTGCAGGGTCTGTCTCGACGTCGTCCTCTTCGGCGGCGTCGTAACTCTCATAACCTGCAGACTGGTGGAGAAGAGCTCGACCTTCTCATGCTCCTGGACGGTTAAGTGTCGTAGTACATGCTCCGTGTTCTGCAACCACTCAAGGGAGCAGGGTCATATAAACCAAAGAAGGGTTTGATCTTTACCTTAATGTCTCTGCGGTGCACAGGTGGTTGGGCCCGACGGTCAGGAAATGGTGTTGCAGGGTCCTCATGGTGCTCGAAGTGACGAGCTGCATGCTGGGGAGGAGCTGCATACTGACCGTATTGTGGTCCGGCATACGGCGGCGGGTCGCGAGTAGGTCGTCGCTGACGCTGATGGCCAGTGGCGGGGTACTGGTGCTGGCAAGCCGGCTATCGGTTGCCATACTGGACAGCGTTCCAATACGCTGCCTGATTCTGAGGCAGGCGAGGAGGTGGAACATAGCTGGTAGGGTACTGTTGTAACTCAGGGGGATCCTGTAATGGTGGGTGAAAACCATGAGCATACCCAAACTGACCCTCATCCTCCTCTTGATCGTACTCATCAAACTGATCCTCCTCATCAGAATAGATAGGAGTGCGAACACTCTGATGATCATGAAAAGCATCAACATCAAACGGCACAATAGTAGATTGTCGGTGATGATGCTGACGCGGAGGCTGCTGAAAATGCGAACTTGACGGCTGGTGGGGTGGTCGACCTGTAGGAGGCTGGAATGTCTAACAGTGGACTTGCCTATGTCGACCACTGGAATGAACCTGATCGTCCTCATGTTCCTCTTGGGAACTTTCATCATCTGCCTATGTGGCTTCAGGGTCCTCCTCCCGGATCACGACCTACGTAGACCGTCGTTGTCGACGACGCTGTGGGATGACAGTGCTTTCTTTCTGCGACTCCAGGTGTTTCAGCTGGCCTGGAGTCGATATGAAGGGAAGCATCACAACTTTACCCTTTGCCTTTTCCAGGGCTAGGGCGCTCAACTCATCTGCCGTAACTGACCCTGATCAGAAGCTATTGTAGCGATCGAAGACGGTAGTTGTCGAGATAAGAGCTCTGCATTCTGAAGCAGGAGCTCGGCCATCTGTGCATCCCTTACTTTGTTGGCAGCAAGCATCTCTCGTAGCATCTTCTGTTTTGCAGTCTCGGACCCGGTGTCACGGCCAATCTCACTGTCGGACATGGTACCTGACAGCAAAATGTAGCAAACAACAGGATCAAAGCGAACAACAACAGCAAAAGAGAAACAACGAACAGGTAAGCAGAACCAAACTCAACAAGCAATCACTCAGGAAACTAATCTGGCTGGCCGTGTGGGCGGGTACGAGCTGGCTAAAGCAAGTCACACAACAATCAACAAAATCAAGGCAATGCTCAGCAATGAAAATGTTGAAAGTAGATATGCAAGGATATAAGCACAGAAGCATGCACAACACAGTCAACCAAGATATGCAGCCCAGACAGTGACAGAGATAGAAGATGGTAAATGAATCACTTGCGAAGAAGGTAAATTGAAGGTGCCAGATTCAAGACCGGGATCTCCCTTCTTGCACTGCAAAGAAACGCACTTGCCTTATTTTGGCTTGTGTGGTTCCAATTTTTTTTTATATAAGCTACGAACAGCTAACAACAAATTACAGCAACAAAAGTTCAGCTGATTGACGAACAGCAGAAACAACAGTGCAACAACGCAGTTCAGCAAAAACTTCAGCAAATGAAAGACGAATAGTAGCAAAAGTTCAGCAGAAATAGTGCAGGAAAAAAAATTCAATAGTGCAGTGATTCAAGTTTGAAGAGAAAGAGATTGAGAAGATGTAGATTATTGGCGCAAACAAGGCAAATACAGTTGCAAGCAAACTATCTAAGCCTATATGCAAGCGGATCTACAGAAAACACATTCACGAACCAAGCAAAACACAAGAATTTGCTAAAAAATCTGTGTGGAAGGTGCGGCTGTGCAGGGAAAAAAAATGTTTTTGTTGGTTTGTGATGATGGCCGAATTTCTCAACCACCAAACCTAGGGTTTTGTTGCGTTTTTCAGATTTGCAAGGATTTTTTTTTTTGGGTTCCTAGAGCAAGATCTAGGTTTTTTTTTATGTAGGAATTGATTTACGGAAGCGAATGAGTGATTGAAAGAAGAGTTGGAACGACTTATGCGATTCGTAGGCTCTGATGCCAGTTGATGTAACCTTGCCCGATGGAAAGACTACAAGTTGTTTGTCGAGGATCCGATGAACGCGTAGTGGGGCGAAGCAACTCTTCGGAAGTGAAATAGAGGAGACGATGGGCTATAGGGAGTCGGAAACACCGGCGGCTGTAGGGTGGAGGTGCGGCGGTGATGGAGGGAGGCGCGGCGAAAAGGAGGTGTGAGGGGCGGCGGCCGTGAAGGTGGTGGGAGGTGGTGCAGCCGTGAGGGTTAGGGAAATTAGGGTTTGTGTTTGGTTGTGGATAAGTGTTGGGTAACCGAGTTAACGCGCTAGGATAATTCAACTAGAAACGCGTTAACTATTGACGTCAGGGCCCAGGTTTCAGGAGATTACTCGACTGTAAACAAAAGCTCTAATTCGATGTAATAGAAAAGAAGACAAGAGTGCCTATTTATACTAGAGAGTTGACCTAATGGGCCAGAATCTCTAGTTACTCAATCTGGCGGCCCATTTAACATAAATGGAAACCACCCAGAACTAGCAGCTACTCAAAATAGAAATACTGGAAACAGAAAGTACTAAACAAGTAATGTATAAAATTAGAAAGAACTAGAAATAGAAAGTCTCCTAAATCTAGCTCGGGATCGATGTAGCTGTAGAGGAGTCTCAAGGCGGATGTCTCATGGCGTCTACCTCCTCTCTAGCTGACATGGCGGACAGGGTCACATCATTTGACCCTTGCCCTTATCATGGCGGCGAGAATGTCGGTCGGTGGAGGCTGTTGAAGGGCGGGATTGACACCTAGTGCGGCGGTGGATGGACCAGGCGGTGGCCCTCGGGAACTCGCCACAAGCGCTAGTTGGCGCTTAAGCTCCACGTTCTCGGTCTCTAGTTTTGCGTGGGCCTTAGCGACGGCCTCATGCTTCGCTTGGAGGACGGCGAAGGCTTTGTCGGACTCAGTACCTAATGTCACCATCACAACAAGCAAAACAAGGATCAAAATGAATAAAAAAGACACAAATTGCAACGAACAAGACAGACGAAGCAACCCAACGATTCAATCTAACGGGGCAACTAGTGTGGTTGTCCGTGAGGGAGGTAGGGCAGGTCGTGACTATGCAACCAAAACCTTGACAAACAACCCACACAATTCACGCAAAATGGAAGTCACAAATTGAGTTATGTGAGTAGTAAATCAAGAGCATGCAAGTCAAGTTCGTTGGAAAATTAAGTTGCAAGAGACGATGGAGGATGAGCTTAATGGACTTGTGCCGATGGTGAATAGGGTTCCCCTAGATCGCCTAAGGCTTTCATTTTGCTCGATTGATATGGCGTTTTTTTTTAATCAACCGACTTTTTTTAAATCACAAGTTTGTTGGAGGAAAGAGAAACTCAAAGATTCTGCGTAGAGATAGGAGAGAGAGAGATATATGCAACAACTTGGATCAGAATGATGAAATCTGCAACATATCATGCGGTTGCAAGTCAAAATGTGCCCTTATATTTTGGATAGGATCACTCAACAACTTTCCTTTTTTTTAATACTCTCTACCGAGATCTCCCATCAAGAAAAGAAGAGATCAATCCTAGGGTTTTGACGGCAGATTGACAATAAAAGAATTGCGGAAACGAAAACAATGGCGGAATGGATCGGAATGATGAAAAACGTGAGAAAGAAATTGAAGAGTTGGAAAGATCACACCTTGTACCGTTGAATCTGATACCAATTGATACGTAAACAATGCCTCATCTATGAGTTGTTGTCGGATCGTGGTAGGAAGCAGGTCCTTGGTTCCTTCTCTTTGTCGCGTAACCGAGATAAATGACAACTTCACGGATGCGAAGGTTGCCGACACTCTTGCGCTCGAAAGGAATCGAGCAGGGGCGAGTGGATTTGATGGCTAGAAGCAATCGGAGGTTTGGGTGATCTGTAACGGGGATCGATCAGAGAACAATGGTGACGTCGAGATCGAAGGGGCTGAGACAAAACTCAATGTCAAAGCTTCGATATTAAATTCAACGTGAATGAGAATTTACACAAGGCAAGGCTTATAAAGCCACGCAACTTCGGCCATGGGCCGAGAATAACCTAATGGGTCGCCGCTCCTAAGCATAGGAGACGCACACGCCAAAAGTAGAAACTTGCTAAAAATAGAAGGTGCTAAATTAAGTACATGCTAAAACTGGAAAGTTTCCAAAAACACAAATGTAGGATAAAATAACCTCAAAATAACAACTATGCCAAAGATAAGCACAACGTCAAGGGAGCCGAGGGAATGCCGCCACTGCCAAAGTTATGGCATTGCAGCGGGAGCCGCAGGGACTTCGATGGCGGTGAAGGACATGGCCTTGGGCGCTGTCGAAGCCGTGGAGCCGTTGCGCGCGAAGCCTTTGGCCGCGATGCTTTGAGTTGCTTGGGCGATAGCTCTGGTGATGGGGCCTTCGGACCAGACACTCATCATGTCCTCTTCTTGGGCCTCCGTCAATGTCAAGGCCGTGGGTGTATCAAATTGGTTATGAAGCCCTTTGGATAATCCGACCAATAAAATCGATTGGTCGAGCAAGGTTAATCGGGTAAGGAGGGGATAAACAACCTGGTGAATGAAGTTCTTAGAGCGTAGATATGAGCAGATTGGGAACGGGGTGACGAAGTAACTCGAGAGTGGAGGATTGCCCATAGGAGGGTATGGCTCAAAGATTTGCGAAGGAGCTTGAATGGACTACGAAGACCATCGATCCTACGAGCATCCACAGAAACCATGGGTGGCGCCGTCTCAAGAAGAAGACGTCAAACCCATTACAGATCTGGTGTTAGGCTTAATTTGGACTTGAATCAAAAATGTCTAGTTTGTAGATGAGTAGTGCTTACTTTTTGTTGTACTCGATGACTCCCAAGTGATGGGTTTCTTTGCAATTGGTATGGTGTTTATATATAAATTGGTCACAATGGAGGAGTTTTAGTTAAAGGTGTGTGATTTCATTGGTGGATTTTCGTTTTGGTTAGCTATGTTCTTACCTATTCTCATTGTGTTGATTTTTTCGGTGAGGTATGCCGGAATTATCCGGTGATGGGTTGTCGGGGTTATCCGACGATTCAGTTGTCATAGTTATGATGCGTTCCTACTTGGGTTTGGAGGACCGAGATCTTGCAATGGGAGTCGCAGCACCGATTTGAGGCGTTCTGGGAAAGAACGCGTTGATGGAGATGGGTGGAACGCGGTGTTTTGGTGATGGAGCGAAGTGGGTGATATGGATTTAGGGTGGCAGCGGAATGGTGTTGTCTCGATGGAGGCGAGATGGATGTGGCGGTGTCGTTGGAGAAAAGGGATTAGGAGCAGACTTGCTTGATGATTCAAGCGGTGAAGGAGGTGAGAAGCAGATTGTGACGCCCAAAACTCAAAGGGAGGAGACAATGGCTCAAACTCAAGCTCTGAATTATGATTTAGACGTAAACCCTTTACAATGGCCAGAGGGCCCTATTTATACAAGACTAATCAGGGTCTTAATGACCCAAATCTATGAAGTAAATGCAAAGATAAAGATACGATTACATTAATTACACAGATCACGTTTGAATTCAAAAAATGGATTCAGCCATTAATTCCGAATATTCTCAATTAATGCTCATCAATGCTGAAGATCGTGATCTGGTTTGAAATGATCGCGTTCATTCAATGGTTGAAAGAAGACGCACTCTGAACGCGATCTCTATGTTCTCTTGGAGCCTTTGAAGGGAGAACGCATTCTCTTGATTGGGCTCCCTGTTGCCTTGGCTTGCTTAAACGCGTTGAATTAGAGAATTCACCGCGTTCGCAATGGACTTAGCGCGTGCCCTTGTGATTGGGCCTTCATGTGGTACGCGCAAGGCTTCGTCCTCTTCTTCGGAACTTAGGCTTGGTAGGATCGCATCACCCTCCCCCACTTGGCTGTGAAGCGTCCCCGCTTCACCATTATCGCTTTCTGGCTCCACGTATGCCTCCAAGTCTGCAACGTTGAAAGTGTTGTGGACGCCATAATCCGAGGGAAGAGCGATCTCATATGCATTATCTCCAATTGCCTTGAGCACTTCAAATGGGCCATCTCCACGCTGCGCAAGCTTGGACTTCCTTTTTGCGGGGAATCGTCCTTTGCGAAGATGCACCCAAACCAGGTCACCTGGAGCAAAAATGACGCGTTTGCGTCCTTTTCTGTGTTGCTTGGTATATTCATCAGCGCGTTGCTCCAACTGTTCGCGCGTTCTCTGATGCAACTCTTGAATCCATCGCGCACGATTTGCCGCACTTGGATGTTCGTTGTCCTTCAAAGGACACGGCAGCAGGTCCAACGGAGTAAGCGGGTTCCTGCCATAAACAACCTCAAAGGGCGCGTGCTTGGTCGCCGAGTGCCTTGACCTGTTATAAGAGAACTCGACAGTAGAAAGTAAGTCCTCCCAACCTTTTGGGTTGGTCTTCAGCATCGCCCTAAGTAAGGCGCCAAGCGTCCTGTTGGTCACTTCAGTTTGACCATCTGTTTATGGGTGATAACTGGTAGAATATAACAGCTTTATACCAAGTTTTCCCCAAAGAGTTCTCCAGAAAATTGACACGAACTTGGTATCGCGGTCACTGACCACAGAACGCGGTATTCCATGTAATCTTACCACGTTGTCGTAAAACAACGCGGCAATTTCAGAAGCGCTTTGTGTGGTTTTGCACGCGATGAAATGTGCCATTTTGCTAAACCTATCTACCACTACAAAGATAGAGTCTTTACCTCGTTTGGAGACAGGCAACCCAGTGATGAAGTCCATCGACAAGTCTTCCCATGGCGCTAGAGGAATTGGCAGTGGTGTGTAAACGCCATAAGGATGGGAAGTGGACTTTGCGCGTTGGCAGGTGATACAACTCTTGCAATAGCGCATCACCTGTGCTGTCATCTTGGGCCAATAGAAGTGCTCGCAAAGAGCCGCAAGCGTCTTTGTCACACCAAAATGACCGCGACCTTCATGTGCTTCTTGTATCAGCAGCTTCCGGATGGGTGAGCTTGGAATACACAAGCGTCCTGCTTTGTATAGGAACCCATCCTACAAAAAGAATGTTTCTACCTTGCGGTTCCTAAGGCATTGCTCCAGAATAGGCTTGAAGAAGGAGTCAAACGCATACAACTCTTTAATCAACGAGAAACCAAGCAGTTTGGATTGAAGTTGAGAAATGAGCACATACCTTCGAGAGAGCGCGTCAGCGACCACATTCTCTTTACCTTTCTTGTGCACCACCACGTATGGAAATGTTTCCATGAATTCAATCCAGCGTGCGTGGCGTCTGCTGAGATGTGCTTGGCTCTTGAGATAACTGAGTGCCGCGTGGTCTGAATGAATGACGAATTCGCGCGGCCACAGGTAATGTTGCCAAGTCTTCAGGACCCTAATCAGCGCGTATAACTCTTTGTCGTACGTAGGGTAGTTGAGTGTGGCCCCAGTGAGTTTCTCGCTAAAGTACGTGATGGGCCTTCTCTCTTGGTGGAGCACTCCACCAATGCCAATGTTAGACGCGTCACACTCCACTTCGAAATGTTTGTTGAAGTCTGGGAGCTGAAGTAGTGGCGCGTTGCACAGTGCCTCCTTCAACGCGTTGAATGCGTTGTTGTGGCTCTCTTTCCAAATCACCACGGCACCTTTTTTGGTCAGCTTATGTAAAGGCGCCGCGATTGTGCTGAAATTCCTTACGAACCTCCGATAAAAACCTGCTAAGCCCAGAAAGCTTCGCACCATGGTTGGGTTCGTCGGAGTAGGCCAGTCTCTGATTGCCGCGATCTTTTCCTCATCGACGCGCAAACCATCCTTAGAGACCACATAGCCCAGAAAGTTCGTTGTGTCGGAAGCAAAGCGACACTTTGCCAAGTTGGCATATAACTCTTGCTTTCTCAAGCACTGCAAAACAAGTCTCAAATGATTAACATGATCAGCAAGAGATAAAGAGTATACCAGAATGTCGTCGAAGTACACGACGATGAATTTGCCCAAGAACTCGCGAAGCACATGGTTCATCAGTCTCATAAACGTGCTCGGCGCGTTGGTCAATCCAAATGGCATGACAAGCCATTCGTAAAGACCATACTTCGTCTTGAACGCGGTCTTCCACTCGTCTCCCTCTTGCATGCGAATTTGGTGATAGTCGCTCTTGAGGTCGATTTTTGTGAAGATCATCGCGCCATGGAGCTCGTCCAGCATGTCATCCAGGCGAGGAATTGGGTGTCTGTACTTCACCATGATCTGATTGATCGCGCGGCAGTCGACACACATTCGCCATGAACCATCTTTCTTGGGGACCAGGATGACCGGAACCGCGCAAGGGCTTAAGGACTCCCTTACGTAGCCACGATCAAGTAGCTCCTGGACTTGTCGTTGAAGTTCCTTGGTTTCTTCTGGGCCAGCGCGATAAGCTACTCGATTGGGAAGTGACGCGCCAGGCACCAAGTCAATTTGGTGCTCAACGCCTCGCAGTGGTGGCAATCCTTGTGGGAGCTCCTCAGGGAAGAGGTCCTTGAACTCCTCTAGCAGCTGGGTTATTTCGTTGGGCATGCCTTGCAGACTAGGCGCGTCTTCTTGACCTAGTTGTGGCACTAGTAAGAAACAAGGCGCCTTCCCTTGGAGAGCAGGCATCAGGTCACTTGGTCGTGCCAAGAGGAGCCTGTGCTCACAGCCTCCTTGCAAATTTGTGCCTGCCTTGGTGTTTTGAGGCACCTCCTTGGATCGCGTTCTTTCTTGAGAAGCCACCTCTTTCTTTTGCTTGGCTTCCCCAGAAGAACGCGTACTTTGGCTGCCTTGGCTCTTGGCAGTCTCAATAGCCTTTTGCCTCTCGCGCTCTACCTGGTCCTGTAATATCTCATTCGGCGACATAGGTAAGAGCGTGACGCGCTTCCCGTGGTAAGTAAACACATAAGTGTTTAAATACCCGTCGTGAAGAACGCGTCAATCAAACTGCCATGGATGCCCCAACAACAAGTGTGTCGCGTCCATGGTGATAACATCACACAGAACAGTATCTGTGTATTGGCCAATTGAAAATGGAATTAGACACTGACGAGTTATAGTGTTACCTGAACTCGACGAGATCCATTGAAGACCATATGGTTGTGGGTGTGGAGTAGTTGGCAAGTTGAAGTGGTTGACCACTTTCTCGTTGATTATGTTACAACAGCTACCTCCATCAATTATCACGCTTAAGGTCGCAGTCTTGACCAAACAACGCATGTGGAACAGGTTCTCGCATTGATCGACAAGGGTTGCTTCCTTAACAGTAAGTACTCTCCTGGTGACGAGGCTCAGCGCGGTGCCTTCACTCAGTGCGGTGGCTTCACATGTGTAAGCCTCCTCGTCTTCTTCTTCTTCAGCAAATGTCTCATCGGCTTTGTCTTCTTCGAACGACTCATAGCCTTGTGAGACTGTGGAGAACAAGACCTTATTGTTGTTAGGGCAATTCCTCATCATGTGCCCTCTGCCTCCACACTTGTAGCACTCCATGTCACTAGCTCTTTCTTGGGTCATTGGAGTACCCTTTGCTTGGGGAGCGCGTGCTATTGTGCCTGGGGTTGTCGCGATCTTTCCTGGCTTGTTCTGAGAACTTGTGTAGTTCCCTGTAGAAGGACCGCGAACATTAGTTGAAGGCAATTGACTCGAGTTAGAATCATACCTTCGTTGCCCATATTGTTGGTATGGTACTTGGCGCTTGCGAACGAGTTGATTGTGGATCTTCATCGCGACATGCGTCAAGTCGTTGATGTTCTTGATGGGCAATACTTCTAACTGGTCTCTGATGTTGAGGTTCAGACCACTTAGAAATTTCGTTCTCATTGTAGATGGCGTGACACTGATGGACGCCTTGTAGCACATGTCCTCGAGTTGTGAGAAGAACTCGAGAGGCGTCTTAGTCCCCTGCTTTTCCATCGCGATGTTGAGTCGCATTTGGTTCTTGTAGTCCTGGGGCACGTACTTTTGTGTCATCACGAACTTGAGCTGGTGCCATTCAGTCAGAGGCACCAAGTTCCTTCTTATGCGGTCATCCACGAAGCGATGCCACCAAACTCGCGTGGCACCCCTAAAGTGGACTGTAGCAGCCTTAACGTAATCCTCCTATGGGATCAACGTGAACCTCAATGTGTATTCTGTTGCCTGCAACCAATCAAGGAAAACAGCGGGATCATATTCGCCATAGAAATGTTCAAATTTTACCTTGATGTCGTGGCGATTGAGGCGCAGGGCATTGGGGTCACGCGTTCTTTGCAATCGTGCTGGAGGAAATTCCTGTGGAGCATATTGATTGACAGGCGCCTGTTGGAATTGGCCCTGAACTCTGTTGTTCCTTCTCGCGTCTCTGTTAGAGCGATGATTCTCAGCGTACAGCTGGTTGTTTCGCCAAAGAACGCGTTGTTCAAGCTGTTGATTCTGAGGAAGTTGGGCTGGAGGGAACCAGTCTTGGGGGTTGTCTTGTAGCTCGGTTGGGTCCCCAAGTGGTGGATGGTAGTTCCCCGGGTTGATCAACCTGGAGTCCTCCATCTCATCATCATCGAATTCCTCAAAATCATCCTGGGGTAGAGGAGTGGTTGAGTAGTAACCATCTGAGCCATAGCGCGGAGTACGCGCGCTTTGGTGGCCCAAATAGTCATTCACATTGAACGGCACCGGGGTGTGAGCGTGATGCTTCTGGCGCGGCGCCATCTTTTTGTTGTAGTTTGATTGACGCGCCAGCATTGGATCACGGGTTCCCCTCTGAGTTCTTCCAGATCGCGTGGTTGTCACACCCTCGCGTTGATCTATGTTGTGGTACCTGTCATCAAAGTCAAACTCGTTGGGGTACTCACCTTGGTGTTCATCATCATCTTCTTGGTATTCCTCATTGGGGACTGGAGTAGCCTGTGGAACATATCTATCACGATGAGAGACATGGCCTTGTTTGCTCTCGATCACCGACTGGATCCTTTGGAGGCGTGGTTGAGGATTTGAAGTTGAGGGCATCACGCCTTTGCCCTTATCTACGCGTTGTTTGCTTGTGCCCGCTTCAATTGGGTTGTGCACAAACATGGGATTCATCGCGATCTGCATAGTGGGGTCTGGTTGTTGCATAGCAGCGCGTCTTAGGGCCTCTTTCTCCTGTCGCTCCTCGGCGAGTTGACGTCTCAAGTCTTGGATCTCTCGCTGCTCCGGTGACAGCTCAATGAGAGGTTGATTTAGATCTTGAGTAAGGTTGGGATCTTGTGCTTGGGGTGGGGGATGGTGGTTCCCTTGTCCATTGGCACCAATCTGTGCCGCGACATTCCCTACAACATCCTGACCTTCCATTGCAAGTAACAAAGCACAAAAGACAACGAAGCACAAATAAAGCAAGCACTACGAAGGCATAAGTGTTCACGTTGGTTATAAGGATTGTTTGGCCGTGAGGGCGGCTAACCGGCTAGCCAACAAGTGTGAAGTGCAAGCGTGAAAACCACTTAACCAAACGAATGTTGTCTTAAGATCTTGCGTAAAGAACGCGTTAAAACAAGACAGACACCACGCGAGACACTAGACGGCAGAGAGATTAAGAAATGAGCCTAGCCGTTGGTGGTGAAAGAGGGTTGCCTTATTTTGGCTTTACCTTTTTTTTTTTTTGAATCGTCGCATTCTTTTTTTTGAAAAGGCGACTTCAACTTTTTTTTTTTGTATCAGATCCAAGAACTCGTATTGATTGACGAGTGGATCTGAAAGGAAAGCAAAAGAAAAATAAAAATAACGGCTAAGTAACTAGAAGAAAGAAATCACGTTTTTGATGTCGTGATGGGGGAGAAGAAGTCGATGTAGATTTTTTTTTGGGTCAACGCGTTGAATATATCAAGTATTCACCGCATTGTTTTTGCAATCAGTTTCGAAAACACGCAATTAATTAAGGAAATTTTCAAACAAGCAAAACACACCAGTTTGCAAAGGTATCGCAATTCGGCCAAGATTTCTCTTGTAGGACCGATAGGTGGGTGAAGAAGAAAAAAAAAATTGTGAAAATGGGGGTGACGGAAGCAAGTATGATGGATGAAAAAACAAAATTTGTGAACAAATGAGCTTAGTAGCGACTTACAAGATCGGGCTCTGATACCAGTTGATGCGTTCCTACTTGGGTTTGGAGGACCGAGATCTTGCAATGGGAGTCGCAGCACCGATTTGATGCGTTCTGGGAAAGAACGCGTTGATGGAGATGGGTGGAACGCGGTGTTTTGGTGATGGAGCGAAGTGGGTGATATGGATTTAGGGTGGCAGCGGAATGGTGTTGTCTCGATGGAGGCGAGATGGATGTGGCGGTGTCGTTGGAGAAAGAGGATTAGGAGCAGACTTGCTTGATGATTCAAGCGGTGAAGGAGGTGAGAAGCAGATTGTGACGCCCAAAACTCAAAGGGAGGAGACAATGGCTCAAACTCAAGCTCTGAATTATGATTTAGACGTAAACCCTTTACAATGGCCAGAGGGCCCTATTTATACAAGACTAATCAGGGTCTTAATGACCCAAATCTATGAAGTAAATGCAAAGATAAGGATAAGATTACATTAATTACACAGATCACGTTTGAATTCAAAAAATGGATTCAGCCATTAATGCCGAATATTCTCAATTAATGCTCATCAATGCTGAAGATCGTGATCTGGTTTGAAATGATCGCGTTCATTCAATGGTTGAAAGAAGACGCACTCTAAACGCGATCTCTGTGTTCTCTTGGAGCCTTTGAAGGGAGAACGCGTTCTCTTGATTGGGCTCCCTGTTGCCTTGGCTTGCTTGAACGCGTTGAATTAGAGAATTCACCGCGTTCGCAATGGACTTAGCGCGTGCCCTTGTGATTGGGCCTTCATGTGGTGCGCGCAAGGCTTCGTCCTCTTCTTCGGCACTTAGGCTTGGTAGGATCGCATCAAGTTACTCGTTGGTTCAGTTGACAAGGATTATTCCGTGATTCAGTTGTCCGGGGCTACCCGGGGTTCAATCGTTGGGGATTACCCGATATTTCAGTTGTCGGAGGATATGCTGGAGGTGGTGGTTACCCGGTGGTTGGTATTCCATTATTCCCGATATCTCTCTCACTTTAAAAAAGAGGAGAGAGGTGGGAGCTTTTGTTGATTGGGTTTTTTATCCATCTTTTGTTTTTTGAAGTTTCTTTCACCTCTAGTGTTTCACTGGTAATATATAAGGACTTCAAAATTTACATCTTTTATCTGAAGAGTTTTTTTCTCTAAACAATTGATGTTTTTAGGATTTATAGAAAAAGGTATTAAAAAAATATAAAATGACATTTCAACAATATAGGTCCGGAAACGTTTTGGTGTCACGAAATGGGATAGATTTATTATATATACATATATAGATTAAATTAAAACATTAAACTAATAAATTTATATAATCCAAACAAAAATTGAATTAAATGAAATAAGAAAAAATTTATTTTGGTTATAAATAAAACCTTAGAGTATAAATTTTAATTTTAGCTTATTTAAGATGAACAATAATTAAGTGAGTTAATAAAAATTAAATTTAAAAGACCTAAATCATGTTGCGATAAAAAAATCTTTAAAATACAATTAAATAATTAAGATATAATATTAAGATTATTTGTATTTTAGTGAGGATATTTGATTCCATAAAAGGTTTTTGATCATATGAGAATGTTCTTTGTGGTGTAAAATGAGAATGCTCCATAGCCCTTGGATGAAAGCAAATCCAAGGGCTTGGATCATACTTTCATTAAAAGAGGCATGTGCCATGGACATGACCCCTTTGGTCAAACCCCCCTTGTTGGTCAATGCCAGACTCCGGCGGTCAATGTCGGCGTTGATTGGCCAATTTTTTTTTCGGGCCCTTTTTTCTCAGCCGAAAATTTTCTTTTTCTGGACCAATATTTTCTATGCACATTCATTACCAAAGTTATTCACACTTCAGTAGGATTTCATGCACTTTTGGAAAAAAAAACTCAAAACATATTAAAAAACTAAATGAAGTGCACATCTATTACAAAAATAGATGCACATATAGACTATTTTATGTGCACATACATGCTAAATCTCATGCACTTCAATATTCATTCACCCACGGTCTAAAACTCATGCGTATTTTCAATATAAACTTTATATATGCACACCTAGTATAAAATATGTGCACATACAAGTCATTATTCATACACATACATGCATAGACGTATGCACTTCACACGTAATGCACTGAACGTGCATAATGTTTGCACAATATGTGCTAATACAGGTTAGGTCCACATACAAGCCATTATCCATGCACATATACGCGTAGACGTATGCACTTCACATGTAATGCACTGAATATGCATGCAAAATGGCTTGAGTGTGAATAATATTTGCACTGGATGTGCATGAAAAAATCTAGGCTCGAAGATAAACATTTTAGGAGAAAAAAGCTTGGATTACTAAAAGTGCATGAAATCTTGCGCGAATGTGCATAGATAATTTTGGTCCGGAGAAAAAAAATCACATGGGAAAAAAAATTGGTTCCATAAAAAAAAGTTCACCCGTCAACGCGATCAAAAGTGCATGAAATCTTACTGAAATGTGCATAAACTTTCCACCAAATGTTCATGGAAAATTTTGGCCCAGAAAGATAAAATTTCATCCAAGAAAAAAATTGGTCCTGAGAAAAAAATGTTGATCGGTCAACGCTGTCAAAAGTGCATGACATTCTGCTAGAATGTGCATATCTTTTCCAACAAATGTGCATAAAAATTTTAGCCTAGGAAATAGAAAATTTCTCCCATAAAAAGTTTGGTATGGAAAAATATAAAAAAACTGTTGACTGGGAACCCATTTACAGTTGAATATGACCACTTAAATGAAACTTTTATCTCCGCCCTTGGATGATAGCCCATCCAAGAGTGAAGAGACATTCTCATTTTACACATGGGAACCCATTTACAGTTGATCAAGCCCGTTCTATAAAAATCAAGGTTTTAAAAATTAATATTAATTTTAAAATCATAATTAAGACGAGACTCGTTGTTTGAATTTTTTTAAGACTTGATGATTTGCTATTATCTAGGGGGTTTCATATTCTCACCCTTTTATTTTTGTTATACATACCCATATACTAGTTCTCTTTGGGGATGAGTACCTCCAAATCCTTTTGCTGCTCATTGGGGGTGGGTACCTCCACACTCTTCCGCTACCCATTGAGGATGGGTACATTTACACACTTATTATATATTTTATTTTTCATAGATATTATATTATATTTTTGTCTTTTGTTTATGTACGTATTTTACTATGCACTTAAAAACTACTTAATTAAATTTAACTAATTTTAATATGTACTTAAATCTATTTAACTAAATTTATCAATTTTAATATGTACTTAATAAGCTTAACTAAATTTAAATAATTTTAGTATGTACTTATTTAATTTAACCATAAACCAACTAAAATTGAGATGTAATATATTAATCGAACAACATGATATTTTCAAACTACTTAACTAATTTTAGTATGTACTTTCAAGTTACTTAACAAATTTAACTAACTTTAATATGTACATAAAGCTATGTAACTAAATTTAACTAATTTTAGCATGTACTTAATTATATTTAACTAAACTTAAATAAATTTAGCAATACTTATTTAATATTTGAAGTACAACTAAAATTTGATATGCTCCACATAGAATATTCTAACGTATATATGAAGTTATGTATGCCCATCGTACATGCGAACATTTTTTATTTGTCAAAGTGTGAATATATATATGTTATAGGCGTTGCTACAAGTGCACATGACATGGGTACTCATTTGGCCCCCTGCTAATGCCTATTGGGAATGGGCAGTGTTTTGGATCCCAAAAAGAACTAAAAACGGAGGGCAATTTCGTCCATTCATCAAATGAGTGAATATACTAAATTTAAATGGGTGAGAATAAGAGCTTCGTGAGGGCGACATATAAGCCAAATGAATGAGATATCGACACGTAGATAAAAAATTATCCTTTATTCAGTTAATCTTTGCAACCATCATGAAAATTACAAACAATGCTTGTAACACCCCCCGACTTATGTCGGTAGTGCCACACGCCAATAACCTCAGACTTTAATGTCCAAAGTCACCCTAGGCTTTAATCGAAACAATTATGCTTAAATAAATAAATAAACATTAAATAATAAAAGAGTAGCGGAAGATGTATAAAAAGAAATACTTAACCTTTATTAAAATATTTCCTCGTAAATTGAGGAGATAAGTTTGACAACTCGAAATTACAATACAATGGAGATCTTTTTAAATAAATCCTAAATACATGAATAATTTATCTAAGTATTACATTTATTTAAGAAGATTAAATCAATACTAGACAACTTTAAAAATAATATTACTTTAAATCACAATCTTCAACTGTAAGCCTTCATCTTCAATTTATTACTTCAATGTTGTTTGACACCAACCATAGATGTGCCGTATAAGACGGATGACACCAACCAACCATGCAAGAAAAGAGAAAGATTGGTTAGTCTAATGAAAAACTAAACAAGGGTGAAAAACGGAATGGTTCTTGTAGTTGTATATAGTCACTACCCTTGTTTCTCGAATAAAACTTGGTAAATGGTATATGACTGCTATACTCCTACTGAAACAAAAGAAAATGCACGCTTCAAGAGAAGACTCCAACGAACTGAGTCTTATGGGAATTAAATGAATTTGTTTGGGAACGTTTATAATTATCACATCAAAGTTTTGAAAACGACTCATTGAATATTTGGGTCATCGACCAACCTCACCGTATAATGCGAATCCAGATTGGAAAGGGGACTTACTTTAGACAAGAGTTCGGGCGGGTTCCACATTATACTTCTTGCTCGAATGTATATTAGTTATGTGCAAAATGACACTTATCTTATTTAATTCTAAAACGTACATTTACATTAAAGCTTTTAATCCACACCAATCTCGAAACGATATATATCATGGGACGAATCCCGAATAATGACACTAGCGAAGTGCATAACTACTTATATTCGAATAAAGGTAGGTCATGACAAAAAAGTATTAGGGCAATAATCCTCCTAATACCAAGTTATAAAGAAACAACTAAACCTCGCAAGGTAAATAGCGTTCCTACCATGGTTATTAAATCGAGATCTGGATCGTAAAATCGTGAGATTTTATGATCCAGTAGGAGGGGTCTGGTCCGGATCGGGCTATAAAATCGAAAAATACTAAAATCGTGTAAAATCGGCTTACAATCGTAGGATCTTACGACCCTTATAAAATCGTAAGAACCTATCTTTATGGTTATTTGAAGCTTTAAAAATTTATTTGGGTTTTGAGCGGCCCATTTGTGTGTATCCCATTTCTCTCTATTAGGCCCAATATCAGATTCCAACCCAATTTGACCTAGAGGCAGCGATTTCAGCACTTCACGCACCTAGAGAGGTTGCGAGCTTAGCGATTTTCTCAGTTCTGGTGGCTACGGTCTATACCATCTGGTGGTGGGTTCATTGGCCGTTGAAAATTGAGTTATTTCTGTCAAACAAGGCACCATGGCAGTGTTTAGTTTGCTGACCGTCGACGACTAAGTGGTTAATGTGAGTTGGATTTGCTGCTTGCGGGAATAGATGGTGACTTGGTGTAGTGTTGTCGTGCTGATATTCAGACTTCGGTCCTTCATATTGGATCTTGAGGTAAGTACTAACTACTAAGTAATTTATATAATTGTAAACTTGATTTTAAGCCATCTGATTCTTAGATTCTGAATGAAGAACGGATGGCAATTTGGCAATGTATACTGATATGTGTTGTTATTTGCTGAAGAATTTATATATATAGAATTGTAAACTTGATTTATAGAATTGTAAACTTGATTTTAAGCCATGTGCTTGCTGGAATACTGGAATGATGATGAGGGCATGATGCCATGATGATGATCCAGGATTTCAATTTTTTCTTAGATTACGTGTAACATTAGCTAATAGCTATTTATGTTGTTTTTTATTATTAGTGGTTTAGTACACTTTTGGTTATCTATTGCAGTTACAATGTCAAGTGCTCCGAGTAGTGAGTCAATTAAACCAAATAGAAAAAGAGTTAACGGGAGTAGATTAGACCCGGGTTGGGAGCATGGGATTGATGTGGATAAAAATGCAAAAAAAGTGAAGTGTATGCATTGCAATAAGGTATTTTCAGGTGGTATTTATAGGTTAAAGCATCACCTTGCGGGCACTCATATTAATGTTGAGTCTTGTGCACTAGCTCCGAAAGCAGTTAGTGAAAAATTTGCAACACTTCTACAAGCTAGTGTGGAGGAAGCTGACACAAAGAAAAAAAAAACTTTATGATATTGGGGAAAATGACGGAGAAGAAAGATCTTATGACATGGAGAGGGATAGAAAGGGAAAAGGTATCATGGATTGTAAGTTAAGTAAGTCAAGCTCAAAAATGCAATCTACAGTAAATCAGTTGTATAAGAAGGATGAAAGAGATGATGTTTGTCAGCAAATTGCTCGTTTTTTTGTATACAAGTGCTATTCCATTTAATGTTGTGAACAATCCTGAATTTACAATTATGATTGATAAGGTTGCAAAGTATGGTATGTGATTCAAACCACCTAGTTTTCATGAAGTTAGAGTGACATTTTTGAAAAAGGAAGTGACTCTTGTGAGAGAAATGGTTGAGGAGCATAAACAAGAATGAAAGAAAGCTGGTTGCACAATTATGTCAGATGGATGGACCGATAGACAAAGGCGCACACTATGTAACTTTTTGGTGAATAGTCCTAAGGGGATTGTTTTCTTATCATCAATTGATGCATCTGACATCTCAAAAACTGCAGATAAAATCTTTGAGATGCTAGATGATGTTGTAGAAAAGGTTGGGGAGGAAAATGTGATTCAAGTTGTGAGTGATAATGCTGCAAATTATAAAGCTGCTGGAGAAAAGTTGATGGAAAAGTGAAAACGTTTATATTGGACTCCTTGTGCTGCACATTGTATTGATTTAATGTTGGAAGACTTTGACAAAAAGATTAAGGTTCATGGTTCAACAATTGAGAAGGCTAAGAGGATAACGACATTCATATACTCTAGAACATTGCTTCATGCATGGCTGAAAGAGTTCACCAAAGGAAGGGAATTAATCAGACCCGATGCGACATGATTTGCTACTTCCTACTTGACGTTGAGATGTCTAAATGAGCAAAGAGGGCATTTAATGGGATTGTTTGCATCAAGCAAGTGGAAATCAAGTAAATTTGCAGCAACAACTGAAGGAAAAACCGTCCAAAGGTTTGCATTAGACAACCGTGGCTTCTGGCATGGTGTTACTGCATGTTTAAAGGCATCACTTCCTCTTGTAAAAGTGCTTCGCATGGTGGATTCTGATGAGCCAATGATGGGATTCATTTATGATGCAATGGAACAAGCAAGAAATCATATCAAAGCCAACTTCAATAATGTTCAAAAGCAGTAAGTTACTAAGTTATTTACTATATTATGATTTTTATCTATTTTTTCTTATAAGTGAGTTTGCATTCATAAATTTTAAAATTTTCCTAATATGTATATATGTTTCTTTTCATTATACAGGTACAAAATCGTATTGGATATAATTGATGCACGTTGGGGTTCTCAGCTACATAGACCATTACATGCAACAACTTATTATCTAAATCCACATTTTCAATACATGCCAGATTTAAAGTAGATGCTGATATCAAACTTGGTTTATATGATTGCTTGGGAAGAATGGTTCATGATCATGATGAACGGGTGAAAATCGATATGCAAATGGATGACTTTAAAAATGCAAAAGGCCTTTTTGGTTTGCCTACTGCTGTGTCAACAAGAAATAAGAAGGCTCCAGGTAAACTTTATATTATTGGTTTCTTTTACTTATTCTCATTATAATTAGCAAACTAATAAGGAAAATTTTATTACATATTTAGCTAATTGGTGGGATTCATATGGTGATCAATGCCCTGAGTTGAAAAGACTTGCTATACGGATTTTAAGCTTGACGTGCAGCTCTTCTGGTTGTGAGCGAAACTGGAGTGCATTTGAAATGGTTAGTTTTCATTCGTATATAATTTAATTTACTGGTTATAATAATTATTTATTGTACTAAACTATGAATAAACGATTTTAATGTTAGGTGCATACAAAAAAGAGAAACCGTCTACATCAAGAAAAACTAAATGATTTAGTTTTTGTGATGTACAATCTGAAATTGAAGCATAGACAACAAAAGCAAGCCGCTAGAGCACCACAATCATTTGATTTGGATGATATACCATCAGATGATGAATGGATTATAGAGGCTGAAGATCCCATTCTGCCAAACAATGGAGAATTGTTGAATATTATTGATAGAGCTTTATATGATGAAGGTAAAATTATAAATCCTATGGTTTCTCCTTAAAATTTAATTGAGCTTTAATGCATAGCTGATAGCTTTCATCTTTTTCCTCCTTTTGTTGTTGAATAGGTGACAATTTTGAATCTCAAGAATCAAGTCTTGGAAATGGAGTAGGGGCAGCATGTGTTGGTTCAAATGAAGTAGTGGACCTCGATGATCTTGCGATGAATGTCGATGATGGTGATTTTGATGATCACGTTGATGATAAAGATGAAACCATTGATATTGATGATGAATTGAATGATTCAATAAGCAATAATAGAGGTTGTGGCAAAGAAAATGAAGCTTTGTTAGATGAAAATTATGGCTATGATGATGATCGATGATGTACAACTTTGAGTAGGCTATTGTTTTAGACATTATGCTATTGGAGTATTACCATGTGATGTGGTAGACTTTAGAGTTTGCACTATTATGTATGAATTGTGAACTTTTGGTCATGTAACGTTTCATTTTATTTTAGGAAACTTCCATTTATCTTACCTAAATTCTTGAATTTTTTTTATGTTTATAATATATTATTTTTTAATAAGTTTGTAAAATCTTACGATTTTACGATCCGATCCGCAAGACCTTCCGTGATCCGATCCTAAATATACAACCTAATATATAGGATTAATTTTCCACACCAATTTATCACATAAGTTCCCAAACACAAATTAAGAATATTTATCCCAACTTAATTAGCACAATTAATTAATTTTCAATTGAGATGAATATGAAATAAATTGCAAGAGTGAACCACCACTTGCCTTGAGTTACGAAGAAGTTGGACGGCGTAACGGGAAAGGTTGCTTCCAAAAAGCAATTTGACTTCTTGGTTTTATTTCCGTTCCAAAAGCGGTTCCCAGAGGTACCCAAATCACACAAATTAAATAAATTATAATAAGATAATTTATCCAATATCGAAATTTGAAGGATACAAGTATCGATTTCTAATTGAATTTATTTAACTCTAAATAAATCAATTTGAAGGCTTTTCAATAAAACGATTATTTATACGATACTTAAAATCAATTAGTCGTATATTCTAAATAATCATAACATAAATAAATTGATCCAATAATTTATTTATAATCCTACTAATTTCTAACCCAACATATTTTCTAGATGAAGTGTTATAATTTAATAATTCATAATACAAGATAATACCCAAAAAAAAATATTTAATTTTGTTTTAATAAAATAAAACTAATTTATCCTATCATAATTATTCACTAATCCAGATTAATATAATTAATCAAGATTAATAAAAAAACAAAACAAAACAAAATCAAAATCGAATTGGGCAAAATACACTACCGGCCGATGCGCAAGAACACCCGCCGAAAAACTGACGAATTTGCCTTCGTCGGAGCACCACCGGGGCTGGGACCAAAGGGCTTTTGAAGAGGACTACTTGGTGGATCTAGGGGTGGTACCAATTGCAAAAACGAAGCAAGGTGGTGGTCAAATTCTTCTGATGAACAACCGCGGTCGAGATTAGGGTTCTTGAGGTTTGCTTTAGAAAATTGGATAAATCTAATCCATGGGTGAAGCTCTATTTATAGGGCTTTGATAGATCTCTAAAAACCCTATAGATTGGTATAAAATTTGGACCAAAACGATTCCGAATCGGATCCAATTTGCCATAAAAACGTAATGACTTGTTCGAATATCTTTCTTGCCTTTCGGGTGAAATTTGATCTCGTTTGGGGATAATATTTCCCGATTTTAAGGTGTATAAGTTTTGATCTTGTCCTAAAAGCTCATGCCTTAATTGCAAAAAATGGGCCAAAAACGTGGATGCTCCCTAGCCGTGCCACCTAGCCCAAAACCTAGCCAACCTGGCTCTGATACCAATTGATACGAATCCGATGCTCGGATTTCGTCTGAAGCCGGATCTAGGTAGGAAATGGTCTCGGATCCTTCTCTTGGTAACCGGATAAGTACGAACCACCAGGAAGGATGGTCCGCGACTCTCTTATGCTCGCTTGGGCGAGGGTGGGGCGAGAGTGAAGGTTGTGTTTGTAAATCGTGATGTGGTTCAATCGGGTCTAACCAGTTTTGTGACGTCGAGGCCTAAGGAAGGGGAGGAGTTCAACTCAACTACGAAGCTTAGGCATAAATTTCAATGTAACTAAAACGATTACAAGTGAAGGCTATATATAGCCAAAATAGTGCACGACCTTGATGGGCCTTATTTAACCTAATGGGCCGAGTCCATACGCAGATGGGCTCACATACCAAAACAGGAATTAAGCTAAAACTAGCAACTACAAAATAAGGAACTACTAAAAACGGAAAGTACTGAAATACATAGAAAAGCTAATTAAATAGGCTTGTCGGATGCCATGGGGACGCCACAGTCTTGGTCTTCGGCGGCTCGCCGAAGCCTGGTTCAGGACTAGCCAGGAGCGCATCACATAAGTAGCATTTTTAATCCATATAAACCAAGTCTAGGGTGTTAGACTCCAAATAAGGTAGGACCAGTTGAAAATAGACATGTTTTGATATCACATTGCATGTAATTTCCATGGCATCCATTCGTACTTGATCTTAGGGCTGTTCATCGGGCCAAAACTGAACCGAACCGAACAAAACCGAACCGAAACTGAATTTCGGAATTTTGTGGACCAAAAACCAAACCGAACATACTCGGTTCGGTTCGATTTTGGCCTGAAATAACCGAATATTTTGAAATTATGTTAATTTAGGTTTTTGAAGTAGGTTTTTTAGTGTACAAAACCGAATCAGACCAACCGAACTTGGATCGAACTGGACCGAACCGAACCGAACATGGACCGAACTAGACCGAACTGAATAAGGTTGGACTAATTTATCTAGAAATCTAGATTTTTTTAATTATTTTTAAAAATAATCGGTTTTGACCGAACCGAATATTATTTTTATAAAAACTGAAGACTGAATCGAATATAATCGGTTCGGTCGGTTCGGTTCAGTTCGGTCCAAAAAACCGAAAAACCAAACCCGATGAACACCCCTACTTGATCTATGTCATTGAATATATTAGTGTGGTGAACACATAAGGTTTAGTTACGATGTTTTGTGACGAATGCCGCCGTGATCTCATATTGATATAGGAGATAGACCAAATTGAAATAAAGATGAAGTCTATAAAATTAGTCAGGACATGTACACATAAGGAATTTAGTTAATATAACTAGCTTAGTTCATGTGCCATGCACGGGTCCTAGATAAAAAATTATATCAATATTTTTTAATTATTAAAAACATATCGATTTCACATTATTCAAAAAGTTTTTTTATCTAATTAATGACAATATAAATGAAATTAAGATAAATATGATAATATTTCCCCTACAGGCTACAGGCGATCGAAAAATAAAGAAATGGTTAATATATTCAAGTTTTCGAGATCTCTACTAATAATCAAAGTTGAACAAAAATGTGTATAATTGCAAAAAATATTTTATTTGATTTTATAAAATTTGAGTTCGACCTTTTCTTATTACTCTCTTGATTAAAAGTTATACAAGTACCAAAATTTGAATGGTTTCGATGATTTCGGCTGCACTCGAATATTAACGGGTTGCTTACATATCTCTTGGAAGAGAATTTACATAGTTCAGAGTGTTTTATTTTTCATACATCAGAGGAACGAGTCTAAACCCACCTTTTAGGAAGGGTTGCTTAGACACGATCCAACTATCATTCGTACGTCGTGAATAAGTTCAAACTCATCTTCTAGGAAGGGTTGTCTAACCCTTTCACTATATATGTTTGTTTGAAAAAGGTTTTGATTTTGAATTATTTAGTTTTAAATTTGAGATTTGCGACTGTACTCGATACGTATAACATTTAATACTGAGCTCATACGTAGCCTTTGAAGACGTCAAGTCTTTACGTAGTTCTAAAATAAGAACGATATTAGTGAAACTTTAATTTTAGTTTGAAGTTGTGATTGAACTCGATGAGCGATTGCTTTTTATCGAGTTTCCTACGTACCTTCTTAAGAAGGATCAAATTACGCGTAGTTCTTAAAAACGAATCATTTTTAATATAATATAATTTGAAGTGACCCACTAAAACTAATTAGCAATAATTTTCTTCTTTATATTGTAAAGAAATCCATGCCAAAAGTTATTATTAATAGTGGGTCGGTCTCATAAATAAATAAGACTTGTTTCAATTTTACAATGAGGCTTGCTTATCCTGAAGGCATAATTTCATATTTAATTTTGGGCTCGTATTTCCTTTGAAGCCCATAGTTTCTTGGGGTCCAGTTACACATGATCCAGTCTAAATGAAACAACGATTTTAAACCATGTCACCTCTGTAAGCTCGTCATTGATAACCATAAACCTATGACCTCACAAATTTAGCAGAAATCCATCTCAAGATTGGTTTAATTAATAAAATAAAACCCTTGCTTTATAATATATATATATAGCCAATTATTTCATGAGACCAATTTCTGCAAATCACATGTAGATCTCAAACACATTTTTTATTCAATTTTAGCAAAGGTGTTATGTGGTCTTGTAATTTTTGTGAGCATCACATGCCATTGAAAGGACATGCAAGTTTCCACGTATGAAGGTTGTCTTTGCCAATTCATCTGATCTTTTTATATTTGATCTTTATCCTTCTCTTTTGACCCATTGTTTTCATTCTCTATCCTGATGATCTTTCCCTTGTGCACTTTCCCTTTCAATTATAATTTCTACTGAGTTGTGCAGAATTTAGAGGAACCCTCTCTCCTTCTCCCGTCGCTTTGATTTTAATTACGTTTTGTTTTTGTGATTTTCAGATGTGGGAAGACAGGAAGTTCATTCTTTCACTTCTCCAATTTGAAATTATTTCGTAGAAATCCAGAACATCTATGTTTATAACAATCCAGTACTTAAAGATTTTGAAAGGTTAATAACAGGATTGATATTGAGACCCCTTTGAACGACCCAAATTCTAGATTGAAATTAACTTGGTTTGATCCAAATATGAGATTGGTTGTGGTGGAGAAAGTAATTACTTTAAAACCAACCACGAATTTGGTATAGTGGCGAAAGTAAACACTTTTGAGCCAACTACGGATTTTGGACACGAAAAAAAGTAGTTACTTTCAATCCACAATGCCCTATGGTATAATGGTTGGAGGCTTGGAGCCAATTTTAGATTTTTGAGTTCCTCTTTAATCTCTACCAATAAATAAACAGATTAATATATAAAGAATTTAATTATATAAGGAACCACCATACTCTTCTTGTATCTACTTAGACTTGAGACTGAAATTTTGAACGAACAGGGAGGGGACTGGAGTTTGGACAACTTGCTTTCTTTTTCTTCCTTCTTTCTTTGGTTTCTCCAATCCTCCCTGATGTTGCATCTCTTTCTTCTAAATTTTTGAAAATTTCGCCTGATAACTCTGAGTTTTTGACTTTTTCGCGAAATTCTCTAAGGTTTTGACAATTTCGCCTGGGAACCTTGAGTTTTTGACATATTTCGCCTAATAACCCTGAGTTTTTGACTTTTTCACGAAATCCCCTCACGTTTTGACAATTTCGTGTGGTAATTTTTTCGCCGGATACCCCTCCATCCATTTCACTTTAAAAAATATTAACTTTAATTTATTTTTTTCGCGAAATACCCAAATCGTTAAATACAAACAGTTTTATTTTAAAAAAAAACTTAAACCCTAAAAAATTATTTAGGGTTAAGGGCTTAGGATTTTAGGGTTTAAGTGTAGGGTTTTAGGTTTATGTTTAGGGCTTAGGGGTTTAGGTTTAGACTTTTGGGGTTAGGGTTTAGGGTTTTCACGAAATATCCAAATCGTTAAATACAAACGGCTTTGATTTTTTTTATAAAAAATCATAAACCCTAAAAACGTTTTAAGGGTTAAGGGCTTAGGGATTTAGGGTTTAGGTGTAGGGTTTATATTTAGGGGCTTAGGGTTTGGGGTTTAGTGTTTATATTTAGGGTTTTGAGTTTATATTTATGCACTTAAAATAAATATAAACCCTAAACCTAAACCCTAAACCCCTAAGCCTTAAACATAAACCCTAAACCCTACACTTAAATCCTAAAACCATAAGCCCTTAACCCTAAACAATTTTTTTGGGTTTAAGGTTTATTTTTTATTTAAAATGAAACCGTTTGTATTCTACGATTTGGGTATTTCGTAAAAAAAAAAAAATAAAGTTGACGTTTTTTTAAGTGAAATGGATGGAGGGGTATCCGGCGAAAAAAATTAAAAACTCAGGGTTACCACATGAAATTGTCAAAACTTGAGGGGATTTCGTAAAAAAGTCAAGAACTCAGGGTTACTAGGCGAAATATGTCAAAAACTCGGGGTTATCACGCGAAATTGTCAAAACCTTAGGGGATTTCGCAAAAAAATCAAAAACTCAGGGTTACCAAGCGAAATTTCCGCTAAATTTTTTTGCCTTTTGTTTGCTGGTTTGTGCAGGGGTGTACGCAAGTCTTTTTCTTTTGTTCATCCCTTTGTCTTATATAGTGAGGAAGAAAGGCAGTTTCTTTTTGGCCCAATTGCAAGAATACCATATTTTCAATAGCAACTTGTAAAACTACCAGATTTCTAGTATTTTTGCAATTAATAAAGGCTTAATTTATTTTTATTTTTAAATATAAATGTCAAATAAAACATTAAAATTTATGAAAATAAAAAGTAAAATAAAATCTTAATCGGATAATCTAACCTAATTAATCTCAAATCCCACCATTTTACCAGTCTTCCTCTTCCTCCTCTCCTCTGCTTCCCTCTTCCTCCGACCTCTACAAAACCGCCGTCTCCCAAACCCTCCCCGGACTCCGGGACAGCCTCCTCCACCGCTCCATCGACGACTACGAGCTCCTCTCCCGCCCCCTTCCGGGACCCGGCGTGCACCTCCTTCTCCCACTGCCTCCTCAACTACAAGGCTTCCTCACCTGCCAGGCTCACCGCGTCTCCCACCTCCTCTGGTCCCACCAATGCCGCCCCCTCGCACTCCACTCCACGCCGACGTCTTCTCCGTCAACATCCACCCTGCCGCCTCCCTCGGCTTCGACTATGCCGAATTCTCCGTCTTCTGTCAGAAGCAGCAGTTCTTCTTCAAGATAGCAAACCCCAATTCTTCAATCTTCAATTCTTCTTCAAGCATCAGTTCTTCTTCAATCCGAATTCTCGTGAAGAGGTCCTCAAAATTTCCCCAAATCTTCAAGATAGCAAACCCCAATTCTTCTTCTAGAATCGAATCCTTATTTTTCTTCAAGTTCTTGTTGTCTTTCTCTTCTTTGCTCCCTTCGCTTTCATCGTCAAGCCACGACTCATCGGAGGATACAAACATGTGAGTGGAAGTGAACTCCTTCACCCTCCTCGCTCTTCCAGTTCCGCCATCTGAAATTAAGGTATCAAACCCCCAACTTTTTCGATTTTCTCTGATTTGTCATCTCCTTGACAAAGATTCTTCACCCGGACTTCAATTTGGATGCCACAAGCAAGCTGTAACCAAAAGCAAAGTTCACTAATGGCGGATTTAGAAAAAAAGAGGTTTTCTTTCTCTTCTTTGTAACTTAGGAATGTAGTATGTTTATCCCTTGTGCAGTTGTTATAAAATTAGGAACTAAGCCTACAACAATTACATTGTGACTGATATGCAATGAAAATCCCATCTTTGGTGTATATTCAAACTAATAGTTTGTAGAATAAAGAATGATAAATCATCTCTACTACAAAAATCTCTTTTTTTGGGGGGGAAAAGCATCTCAACTAATTAAGATGCTCTCATTATTTACTCAAATTCACATGGTTCTATAGTTGTTCAAGCATCTTGTACGTATATAATTATCAGATGGCGTGCTGGATTGCATAATTATTTTGCACTTAGTAGAATGTATTGATAGATGAATGCAATGAGTACAAATAACAGGACAAATACGTATATAATTATCACGTACATTTTTACAACATTTTCTATTGATTTTTCATATCTAACTTCATATGCCACTTGATATGCAAAATGTTGTTGGCTTTCTCTGAGCAAACAAAAGTTCAAAAGCTTCCTGAAAATGCTTCAGATCAGAAAATGCTTGAAATAGTTATGAAAAAGTAATCAGATCAGGAAATGCTTGAAATAGTTATGAAAAAGTAAGCAAATTTAGTTACTTGTAATATATCATACCACAATGTAGTTTTAACTTCAATGGTGATTCCATCTCTCACATTTGTATGCCACAAATTGCACGTTGAACTCGGAAAGTTATCTAACGTAGTTTTGACTTCAATTTCTATTAATTCTATAAAGGAAAACATTAAGATACGAAGTAATTATCTAAATAAAGGTATTTTATATGAATATTATCCAGACTTCAGTTGCTGAATTTTTCCAAGAAAATATGTTTTGCCATTAATATAAATTGACGTGATTTAGCAAACTATAATACACCCGAAACATTATTATCAACAATATTAAAATTTAAAGTTAATATAACAGAGTAATGATCTGACTACTGACCTGACTACGTACAAATGTGGCCTGATAAAGTCAATATTGTTCTGAAATTTAAAATCGGCTAATATTTGAAATTGTGATATAACAGAGCATTGACCCGACTTCGTATAAATGTGGCTTGACTTCGTACCCATGTGGTCTGATAAAGTACATAATGCTCTGAAGTTTTAAAGTACCTTGTTCATCGCCTATATACATCACCACCAAGCCTTGTTCGACCCCAAGAAAAACACCTCTCGATTCATTAAATTCAAAATCTCACCACACCATCGTCTTCACCATGCTCAAGGTACTTAAACCCGACTCTTGAATCATTTAAAATCACCTCCGAACGACATTGAATCACCTCCGTATCGGCCCGCGTTGTGCATAGAAAACCGATAACTATGCCACTTTGAAGCTCGTTTTCAACGTCGGTGGAAGATCCTAGACTCTGCGACCTATCTTCGGAGAAACCTTGCAGCGTCACAAACCAAACACCACCGCCCTTGCTACATGGACTTGTCGTTCGACTAACCAACGAGCTACTTAAAAGAGCCCCGTTGTTCTTGGCCTCAACCCACCGCAACCCTCTCTGAGGTGGAATAATACTCTCTTCTTTTAGTTAGTTTTTTTCTTATGTTTTTTGATCGAAGTGATCTATACAACAAACTTTAAAAATTGCTACTTGTTGCCACATGTTTACTATTTCTTTTGTGTTCTAATCTCTACAAGAGAACATCATTCTTAACTAGGCGGGTTCTGGTATAAATGGTATAAAAGTGGTTCTGTTTAAAGCTAATATAACAGCGTAATGACCTGACTACGTATAAATATGGTCTGATAAAGTGAATATTGGTCTGAAATTTGAAATTGGCTAACATTTGAAATTTTGTGATATAAGTATATAACATAGCATTGACCTGACTTCGTATAAATGTGGTCTGACTTTGTACCCATGTGGTCTGATAAAGTACATAATGCTCTGAAGTTTTAAAGTACCATGTTCATCGCCTATATACATCACCACCAAGCCTTGTTCGACCCCAAAAAAAACACCTATCGATTCATTAAATTCAAAATCTGACCACACCATCGTCTTTGCCATGCTCAAGTTACTTAAACCCGACTCTTGAATCATTTAAAATCACCTCCGAACGACATCGAATCACCTCCGTATTGGCCCATTTTGTGCATAGAAAACCGATAACTATGACACTTTGAAGCTCTTTTTCAACGTCGGTGGAAGATCCTAGACTCTGCGACCTATCTTCGAAGAAACCTTGCAGCATCACAAACCCAACACCACCGCCCTTGCTACATGGGGTTGTCGTTCGACTAACCAATGAGCTACTTAAAAGAGCCTCGTTGTTCTTGGCCTCAACCCACCGCAACCCTTTCTGAGGTGGAATAATACTCTCTTCTTTTAGTTAGTTTTTTTCTTATGTTTTCTGATCGAAGTGATCTATACAACAAACTTTAAAAATTGCTACTTGTTGCCACATGTTTACTATTTGTTGAAAGACTGCCTTTGAGTGACAAATTGAGTTTACCCGCATTCGATTGAAACCATGGTTTTGTAAGAAAACTTTCACAAATATTCTATTTGACTTGTCAGATCAGATATTTTGGCACGATCACCCCTAAACCACTGATTTCAATTTTCTCTTTTTGCAGGTGTGCCTCTGCTTCTAGTATAATGCACAGCCTCTGCCTCACTCCACCTCAACGCCTCTCTCACTGCCTCCCTCCGCCGGAAGCATCTGAGCAGCGACACAAGGAGAATGAGGGACTAGTTGGAGGAGGAGGTGGTGATGTATTTAACTCGCCGGTCGTGCAATTAAGGAACATATTTAACTCGTCGATCGTGCAATTAAGGAACGTGAGGTCGCATACACCGTGAAACTCCCCGCCGAGGCACGGAATCGGCACCGCCTTTCTGAACGAGGATCTCGAATCGCCGGCCGTGCAATTGAGGAACGTGTAGCCGCGCCGGAGGGACTGGTTGGAGGAGGAGGCGGAGAAGGGAAGCGAGGACGCGCCCGAGGGACTGGTTGGAGGAGGAGGCGGAGAAGAGAAGCGAGGACGATGATCCGATGTGGGGTGCGGTTGTCGCAGGTGAGGTGGAAGCCCCGATAGCCGCACCAGAGGGACTGGTTGGAGGAGGAGGCGGCGAAGGGAAGCGGATGGGTGGGGGTGGGGGTTGGGGTCCGTCGCCAAGTTCTCGAGGGTTTTGAATTTGTCTGTAAGAAAAGTAAACAGGTTATTAAGGATAATTAGCTGTTGTTAAAAGTATAATTTTCACAAAAGAAAAGATAAATAAAAATATGAATTTATCCTTTTCTCAATTTAGAAATCTGACATTTGTGGTACACTTTATGGTAGTTTTGCAATACTTTTTAAAACCTTATATTTTTGCAAAGAGCTATGCAAAAGTTGATATTTTTTGCAATTCCGCCTTTCCTTTTTAGTGGCCCCACCACTTTAATACACTAACCCAAGAACATGTCTTCTTTTTATTACTTTAAATTTCCTTTTTTTTGGTGCTGCAGATGTGCGTACTTTAAGGCCATTTTGCTGATTTCTACTTTTTATTGAGTAATTAGGTACATGCTAGTAGACCTGAGCAAACGCGGGCCGGTCCGCCCGCCAAATAATACGGGCCCGGATAAGGGTTTTAGCCCGAACGGGTCGGTTGGCCCGGCCCGTTCGGGCTTACAGGCCGGACACGGTATTAGGGTTAAGTCCGTACGGGCCGCTCAGCCCGGCCCGCGGTCCGTATATAAATTTAATTATATAAAAATATATTAAAAAAGACCTAACCTAATTCTCGTTCACTCCATCTCTTCTCAGTTCCCACGCCGCTCTCTGCCTCTCTTTCACAGTTTCAATCTATCTCCATCTCAGACAACTCTCCTTACGTCGCTCCGCCTCCGACCAGGCGACCGCCGACCGCTCCGCCTTCGACCAGGCGACCATCTCTCGCATCTTCCGACCAAGCGACCATCGACCATCTCTCGCATCTTCCGAGTTCCGACCGCCGACCATCTCTCGCATCTTCTGAGTTCCGACCAGGCGACCCTCGACCGCCGACCATCGCTCGAGTCTCTCGCATCGCATCTCCGCATCCGGTTAGTATTTCTCATCTCCGCCTCCGCCTTTAACATGCTTGTTTTGGCCTTCCATACCAATGTAGTGTTTGACGTCTTGTTGCTTTATGTACTATGCCTCATTGTTGAATTCACCAATCTCCATCTCAGATTTCTCATCTCTGCCTCGCCTTTCCATTGTCTGTTGTTAGACCTAAGCATATACGTCTTGTTACATGGCTTTGAGTAAAGTCATTTATCTTGTTTATATAATGAAAAATTAATTTCTGTTTGAGTAAACTTAGTACAGTCTAGTAACCTTTTGGTGTTTAACTGTTTATATAATGAAAAATTTAGAATTCAGAATAAGCAACATCTGTAAGCAATTTCTGTGTTTTATTTTGTAGTGTATGGAGACAGAATCTGAGGGTGACAATGGTTAATCACACTTTTAGTATATTTCTATCATGAAGGTACATCATCAATGCTTAAAATTGGTGTTGATGTCGAGGATGATGTCGAGGATGAAGAAGACGAATCGGTAGTGACTGAGATCTCTTAGGATGAAGGAAGCTACATGAAGAATGACTAGATGCATTCACTTGTGTTTTTTTGGTTGTAACCTTGTAATGGATTTAGTAACTTTGTCATTTTATGTTCAAACTCTTGTAATGGATTTAAGCATATTTTTGGATTTAACTTATAATGGATTTAAGCAGGTTTTTGAATTCTATTAAGCAGGTTTTTTAAAAACATCTTTTATATTATATATTAATTACGGGCTGCCCGCGGGCCGGCCCGGCCCGGACTTCCGGGCGAGTACGGTTAACAGTTTCAGCCCGAGCCCGCAAAAACGGGCTCAAAAAATAGGCCAAGTCCGGCCCGGACCCGACCCGGGTCCATATATGCTCAAGTCTACATGCTAGCCACCCATGTATTCCACTGACTCCATATTATTATTCTTTATTTAATTTTAATAATCTGAGGGAAGTTACAAATAGTAACTGATTTCCCCACTCAATAATACTTTTTTTTATATATCTTTGCTTTTAATTGCTTTTTTTTTTGCAATTTATTATATATATTAAAGTTCTCCCCTTTTGAGCTTTTAGAACGCTTGTGGGCCCACCATATTTATATGTCATTTTTTCATTCGTTCTATTTTTAAAAAGTTTTTATTTCACTTTGAATAAAAATCGTTTATCAAATCAAAATTTATATGTAAATATTTAGATTGCAATTACTTCCAAAATCAACCAAACTTTAAAGTGACAAATAACATTGTAAATAAATTTAACCATCAATCTATATGTCTATATTAAAGCTGGCTCTTTTTAAGTTATCAGAGTATTTTTAGGCCCAAGTTGTTAAGGTTTTATTTTTTATTTTTGATTAATTAAATAATCAGCAAAATATAAATTAACAAAAAGACCTTAACACGATTTGCAAATTAATGAGCTCAAAATTTTAAAATCTTATCAAATCTTGACCAAAATCTCATCAAACTAACTTATTTTTACAATAAATGTTAACGTAATTTTCTATGTCACGGAATTGTAAATGGAATACATATATTTTTGTTAATGCAACAATAATATTAATTGACATCTAACATCATCAAAAAATTTATTTAATTAATTAGTTTAAATATTAAATATTGTATAAGGTTAGGTTATATACTTAACTTTAGATACCATATACTTTAATGCTTTTTTGGTAAAATCACGAATTAGTGACAAACTATTAGCAAATTACATGAACCCATGTAAGTTAATTAGTATATCAACATAGCAACAAGATTAGTGAACCCACATAAGTTAATTAGTAACAACCTTTGGATAGCATATATTTTTAATGATTTTTTTATTTACTTACAGTGCATTCACATTTTAAAATTTAAATAAACCCACATAAATTTGATAGCAATAAAATCTTCACTTGATAGATTTCACATTTTCAAGATTTAATTACAAATTTTATGAACTTGAAATAATTGATGATGAATAAAAAATATGTATGAAAATATCAATATACTATTTGAAATATAATTCAATTGGGTTTTATTTGATTCTCTAATTGAGTTAATTTAGTATATTAATAATTACGAATAAATATAAGTGCCTAACATATATATAATAATAAAACAATGAGTAAATTAATATGATTTTGTTTTCAATAATATCATCTCAATGTCTAAAACCTGAATTGAATATTACAAAAAGTAAAAAAAAAAGCTAACAAAAGTAATATTCTATCAACAAACTTAAAAAGTTTTAAAAAGAATATAGATCTAAACATATCATCAGTAACATATTGTTGGAAGATTGACAAATAACATCGTACTAACCTATTAAATTGAAAGAAAAAAGTAGTATATTTCGATTCATAACTTCAATCTCGGATACTGTTTCACTCTAAATATACAAAAATAAAATATTCTTGAGAATTGGTTAAGTAACATGTACAATTGTAATTTTTACATATATTTAGAATGATTTTTTTCCTATAATGTTTATATATATAAATTCAATCACTTCATTTCTATTAGTATGTATATGTTTGAAAAAAATCTAAAATAACTATATGTCAATATATTCTCATTTCATGTATATCTTATCTTTTATAATCACGTAGTCATTAATGTGTACTCATGTGACGTTTATTCGTATACTGAAATTTTCTTTCATAAATATAAGTCGGTCGTGCATGGCACGAGAGTTTAAACTAGTTGTACGTGAATTCCTCCACTATTATACATATAGATGAACGGGCTAAATTTAGCCCAAATTCCATTTCATATTTTTTTGGACTTATTAACAAGTTTTTTGTTTACAAGCCCACTTCCTGTATCATTCGTTGTTGGACTTGGGCTTTGAATAACAACATATTTAGGGTTTAGCCCATCAAGTATATTTTTGGCGTAAAGGGTATTGAAATAATTTTTGACTAAATTTATCTTCGAACAGATGCCCCTAAACTTTGTGCATGTGAGAGTTAGAACGCGTTCAAAGTTCAAATTAAGGTGGTATTGACATTTAATAAATCAAAACACCATATTTGTTTTCCCGTGAAAATTCAAGAGATTATTCACTTGAGAATTTGGTTTGTGTTTGAACTCAAGGCTTTATGCCAAATATAAGTTTTAGTTTTAGGCCAACTTTGGTTTAAGGGCTTTCTAATGAACTAGAAGAATTTGATCTTGATGACATATTGTCGTAAGGTTTGGAGATTTTGGTTATTGTGGAGGATGCCTTTGTGTCAAATATCCAATTTTGGGGGCTTTCAATGACCACAAACAAAAATGATATAGGTCAATATGACTTTTTTTAATGGATAGGAGTTGGTGGGTATAACTTGTTTTGGTTTGAGTGTTGGGGGAGAAGAAATTTGCTTGCGCGATCCCTTTGAAGGAAAATCGGGTTGAGAAGGAAGTTTTTTTGTTTGTTTTTGTGGCTGCACCTAGTATTTGACTGACTAGATTGCCTAGATACCCTCTTTCTGAGGGATCAAGCCATTCTAGTTCATGAGGGACAATTTTTTTCATATGCATCACCGAAATAGTTCAAACCCACCTTCTAGGAAGGGTTGTCTAAAATGATTCGAATATCATTTTGCATACTAAGGATTTTGTTTGGCATACCCCATCTTAATTAAGTGTCTATCTTTGGACCACACTCGAATTTAGTGTAACCCACATATTAATAAAAAATTACAAGGGGTGGAATTTTTACATTTGACACGTCCTTCTTTTGTAGAAGAAAATATTTTATTTGTTTTTGTGGTTGTATCTAGCATTTTGATTAACTAGACTGCCTACGTACCCCTTTTTGAGGGATCAAACCTTTCGTAGTTCAAGAGCGACAATTTACCTTATCATTATTTTGACCCTCTCGTCTTTTTTTTACCCCTCATATTTTCTCTTTTTTTCTCTTCTTTCTTTTTTTTCGTCCTTATTCGTACATGATGCGTTCCTGCCTTCGAATGCCGGATCAAGATCTTGGTGGTGAGTCGCGCGTGTCGAATCCAAGGGGGAATGGGTGGAACGCGGTATTGTCTCTTTGCGCGAGCAAGCGAGCGCGATGATGGGTGGTGGCTCAAAAGGCGAGCGAAGCCGTAGCGTCGCCAGCAGAGGGGATATACTCGAGGAATTTGAGTGGGTGGCTGTAGCGTCGGTAACGGAGGAATGGAGATGAGAAGTAAGAATTGGGGTGACGCCGATCTAAGAGATTGGAGGCAAAAGCTCTCGGCAAATGGTCTTAGATTAAAATGTAGCGTAACCTATTACAGAAGGCTGAGATGGCCTTTTATAGAGGGTAGCGGGACTCGGATGGGCCGAGTTTCGCTTAATGGGCTAGCCCACGCGACACGCGTGGAACACACACCCAAACGAAAACACTGAAAATAATAATGTTCAAAATTAACAAAACAATCAAAGATCGCGATCAATGATGGTGGAGAAGATCTTGAGAGAAAATGCGATCTCTGGACTTGGCTGGAGGCATCTGAGGGAGAACGCGGTCTCTTGCGTCCCTTGGCTAGCGACGACGCGCACAATCAATGATTGTGTCGCGTTGGCGATGGCCTTGACACACTATCTTGTTATAGGGCCTTGTGAGCGAATGCTCATGGCTTCCTCTTCTTCAGTTGCAGTCATGGTGGGTATGGGCGCATCACCCTCCCCCACTTGGTTGTGAAGAGTCCCCGCTTCACCATCGTCGAACTTTGGCTCCACATAAGGCTCCAAGTCGGCGACGTTGAAGGTCGCATGGACACCGTAGTCAGATGGCAGCTCGAACTCGTAGGCGTTGTCGCCAATGGCCTTCACAACACGGAAAGGACCATCACCGCGTTGTGCCAGCTTGGATTTGCGCTTGGCTGGAAAACGTCATTTGTGAAGATACACCCACATCAAGTCTCCTGGTGCAAAGATGATGCGGCGCCGCCCACGATTGTGCTGTGTAGCGTATTGCATAGCGCGGCGTTCCAGCTGCTCCCGCATTCGCCGATGTAGATCCTGGATCATCGCGGCACGGTTGGCCGCGTTAGTGTGCTCATTGTCCTTGAGAGGCCGCAAATTCAGGTCGAGTGGTGTCAATGGGTTTTTGCCGTAGACGACCTCGAACGGGGTAAGCTTTGTCGCGGAGTGCCTAGACCTGTTGTAAGAAAACTCAACAATAGCAAGTAAGTCTTGCCAACGCTTGGGGTTGGATTTGAGCATGGTCCGAAGGAGGGCTCCTAGGGTTCGATTGGTCACCTTTGTTTGGCCATCGGTTTGGGGGTGGTAGCTAGTGGAAAACAAAAGTTTTGTACCCAACTTTCCCCAAAGTGTCCTCCAAAAAAGCCCTACAAATTTGGTGTCGCGATCACTCACAATAGACCTAGGGATCCCGTGCAAACGTACCACACTGTCAAAGAACAATGCGGCGATTTCACTAGCAGTATTGGTGGTCTTACACGCGATGAAATGTGCCATTTTGGAAAACCTGTCCACAACAACAAAGATGGAGTCCTTACCCCTACGAGAGAGAGGCAAACCTGTGATGAAGTCCATGGACAAATCTTTCCAAGGGCTTAGTGGGATGGACAACGGTGTGTAGAGGCCATATGGATTGGAACTAGACTTGGCGCGCTGACATGTGACACAACTCTTACAATATCGTGTCACCTGGGTGGTCATGCGCGGCCAAAAGAAATGCTCGCGAAGGGCAGCTAGTGTTTTTGTAACCCCAAAATGACCGCGTCCTTCATGGGCTTCTTGAATGAGGAGTTTCCTAATAGGTGAGCTAGGAATGCAAAGACGGCCGTCTTTGTAAAGGTACCCCTCATGTAAAAAGTATGTGTCAAACTCGCGGTCCCTAAGGCAGTGCTCAACAATTGGCTTAGAGAAGGAATCAGTCAAGTATAAATCCTTAATTAACGCGAAGCCAAGAAGTTTAGTTTGAAGATGAGTAAGGAGGATATACCTGCGAGAAAGGGCGTCGGCGACCACATTCTCCTTACCTTTCTTGTGTACAACGACGTAGGGGAACGTCTCCATGAATTCCACCCAACGTGCATGGCGGCGGCTGAGGTGGGCTTGGCTCTTCAAGTAGCTAATGGTCGCGTGGTCCGAGTGGATTATGAACTCGTGTGGCCAAAGATAGTGTTGCCATGTCTTTAGCACGCGGACTAGAGCGTAGAGCTCCTTGTCGTATGTGGGGTAATTCAAAGTGGCCCCTGTGAGCTTCTCACTGAAGAACGCGATGGGCTTCTTTTCCTGGTGCAAGACTCCACCAATGCCCACATTTGACGCATTGCATTCAATTTCAAAGTGCTTGTTGAAGTCTGGGAGTTGGAGCAGTGGCGCGTTGCCCAGGGCTTCTTTCAATGCGTTGAAAGCATTCGCATGGCGGTCCATCCAATTCACCGCGGCGCCCTTCCTTGTGAGCTCATGGAGGGGTGCGGCGATGGAGCTAAAGTCGCGGACAAATCTCCTGTAAAATCCCACCAAGCCAAGGAAGCTTCGAACCATTGTTGGAGTGGTAGGTGTAGGCCAATCCCGGATGGCCTTCACCTTTTCCTCATCCACACGTAGCCCATCTTTGGAGACCATGTAGCCCAGAAAGTTCGTTGTGTCTAGACCTGTCAGCTGGGTCGGGCGGGTCGGGTTCGGGTTTGGGTCATGTCGGGTTCGGGTCAAATCGCGTTCGGGTCGATCGGGTTGATAAAATAGTCGGGTCGGGCGGGTCGGGTTCGGGTTGACCCAGCGGGTTGAACATGTCCTTTTTTTCTGATTATTATTATTTAATAAAGTATATTAAAATATTTAATATAAATAAAATAAAATATACAAAATAAAGGGGACTTGATAACAGGAATTTGTCGTTCTAATTCCTACTATGCAAAATATCCAAACAAACCTTAAACCGTAGTCCTAGGTAAGTAAAGGTCGAATCCACAGGGAGGTGAATTCTTTCTAAATATGCAATTCGTATGTCAATCAAACGTAACCAAAGGGGGGTTTTGTGAGTTTAAATAATCTAAGCATGCAAAAGTAAACAAGCGAAAGAGTTGTGAAATCAGTGATGGGAAAAGCACTTAGTCAAACAACATCCACTATTCGTATGACAAGTTGATCATAGATACTCATTCAAAATCTCATGCAATGGTGATTCCAATTCCTTTTCAGATATAACTAATAGCACAACCAGATACTATTAGCACTAACTAATTAAACAACCCTGAAACTATCAAGATTCAGTTTAACAGCAGCTTTACGGATAGGAATATAGTTGGATATAATTCTAGCATAAAACAATCAGATATTATCCTAGAATGTAAATCAGTTCTCTTCTGCATAAGACTAGCACAACCAGATACTAGTACGATGCAGTTGCTACTCTGAAATAGATATGCTCAACCAATAACAATATAAATCTAGCAATAAATCAATAACGACAAACCCTAGTTGCGTCCAAATAGAGATTATCAATATCAATCATAAGCAACTTAAGCAAGAGAAAGATAAAAACCATGCAATAGATTAAGAACAAGAATCTCACAACTGAATCAAAACGAAAGCTTCAGCGTCTGACTAAGCCAGGGAGGCTTAGTTCTTCATAACGTAGAACGTAGAAAAGAGAAGTAGAATTAGGGTTCCGAGATAATGGAAACAAGTCTTTCTCTACCCTTAAATACTAAAGGAAATAATTCTGAAATTAACCTAAAACGAAATAATAAAACGTAATAAAATAATCCAAAAAATAAAACATAAAAAGGAAAATCGGCTCGGCGGACTTCAGACGTTCACGGCGGCCGCTACAACCTTCACGGCGGGCGCCGTAATTGCGGCGGTCGCCGTCTTTCTACGGCGGGCGCCGTCGCTGTTCTTCGGTTCAGCTCTTGCGATACTTTCGTAAAAACGCCATAACTTTGGATTCCCAACTCTGATTGCGCTCATATTTTGAGGAATTGCAGTAGACTTCAAGATCTAACTCCTCGAATTGGAATCACTCCATTTGGACATCTTAGTAGAGAGAACGAACCGACTGAATTCAGCCTACCGTTCTTCTATTCTTCATTGCACTCCCTTGGCGTCTACTACTGGTGGCTTCCTCCTCAGTGTCTCATATGATCTCCAAAACTGCTCAAACACCTCCAAAAACACCAACTTTGCCCCCAAACACCATGCACATGAATGTGTCTAAATCTACCCGAATGACACCAATAAATCCTCTAATGACTCTTAGTTAAGCCCTACAAAGTAGTGCTTATCAGGACTCGTGAGCTCGGATTTGCGTTTGGGTCGAGTCGGGTCGGGTTCGGGTTCGGGTCCTTTGGGTTCGGGTCCTTCTTGACCCAGTAACGTTCGGGTCGGGTTCGGGTCCTTTTGGGTCGAGTCGGGTCGGGTTTTCGGGTTGGGTCGGTTTTTGACAAGTCTAGTTGTGTCTGAGGCAAAGCGACACTTGCCAAGATTGGCATACAAGCGCTCGTGCCTCAAGCACTCTAATACAAGCCTAAGGTGCTCTACATGCTCAGCTATACTACACGAATACACCAAAATATCATCAAAGTACACCACAACAAATTTGCCCAGAAATTCCCTCAAAACATGGTTCATGAGCCTCATGAACGTGCTTGGCGCGTTAGTAAGACCAAACGGCATGACTAGCCATTCATAAAGGCCTTTTTTTTTTGAACGTGGTCTTCCATTCATCACCCTCCTTCATGTGAATCTGGTGATAGTCGCTCTTCAAATCAATTTTGGTGAAGTGGATCGCACCATGGAGCTCATCTAGCATGTCGTCGAGATGCGGGATTGGGTGCATGTACTTCACCGTAATCTGATTGATGGTGCGGCAGTCTACACACATTCGCCACGAGCCATCTTTTTTGGGCACGAGGATCACGGGGACTGCGAAAGGGCTTAGAGATTCCCTTATGTAGCCGCGATCCAGAAGTTCTTGCACCTGGCACTGTAACTCCTTGGTTTCCTCCGGTCCAGCGTGATAGAAAGCACGGTTTGGCAGCGAGGCACCAAATCAATTTGGTGCTCAATGCCTCGTAATGGGGGAAGGCTCTGGGGAAGCTCCTCTGGAAAGATGTCATCGAACTCGTCAAGCAACACGTTGATGGCGCTTGGCAACGGGTCGGCTATTGGCTTATCTAGAATGCAAGGCGTTGGCACCAAGAGGAAATATGGTGCCTTGCCGCTTAAGGTTGTAGTGAGGTCGCTTGGCCGCGCAAGAAGTAATCTGTGTTCACAGGTTCCTTTCAACGCGGCGCTTGTGGGCGCGGTGTTTGCACCTTCCTTGCCACGTGTTCTATCCTTGGGCGCGTTGTCGTTGAAAGTGCTTTCGTGCCGTAAGGAAGTACGCGATCTCCTGCTGCTAGGGACTAGTATGTTGGAAGACTCTCCAGTATCTTGTTTAGATCGCGTCGTCGTTGAAGCGGTCTTTGCAGCTTCCAAAGCCTTTTGTCGATCACGCTCAACCTGATCTTGTAAAATCTCATGGGGAGACATGGGTAAGAGCGTGACGCGCTTCCCGTGGTAAGTAAACACATAAGTGTTTAAATAGCCATCGTGAAGTACGCGTCTATCGAATTGCCATGGGCGCCCCAACAAAAGATGTGTGGCGTCCATTGCAATGACATCACAAAGGACTGAGTCTGAATATTGGCCAATGGAAAAAGAAATAAGGCATTGTCGAGTTACAGTGTTACCAGAACTCGAAGAAATCCACTGTAGGCCATAGGGTTGTGGGTGAGGCGTGGTTGACAGATTGAAATGATTGACCACCTTTTCATTGATGATATTGCAGCAGTTGCCTCCATCTATGATGACACTCAAGGATGCTGTCTTGACCAAGCAATGCGTGTGGAAGAGGTTCTCGCGTTGGTCGACAAGTGTGGCTTCCTTGACAGTGAGGATACGGCGCGTGACAAGGCTCAGAGGTGTGCCTTCATGTAGCACGGCGGCTTCACAAGTGTAAGCCTCCTCGTTGTCATCTTCGAATCCTTCCTCGATGGTCTCAAGGGCCGTTTCCTCCTCCTCGTAAGATTCATAGCCTGCGGCGATGCTGGAGAAGAGGACCTTCTTGTTGTTTGGGCAATCCCGCTTGTAGTGCCCTCGTCCTCCACACTTGAAACATTCTAAGTCACGCGCCCGCTCAGGGGCTGGTGATGAGCCCTTTGTAGGCGTCGCGCGAGGAGCATTGGTGGTGGATTTCACGGTCTTCCCATGTCGGCCCTGATTTGACACGGTGGTTCCTGTGGATGGACCGCGCACATTAGTAGTAGGGGATTGACCAGGGTTAGAATCATACCTTCGTTGACCTGGGGTTTGCCAAGAGGATTGCCGGTGACGCGAGAGTTGGTTGTGTATTTGCATCGCGGTGTGAGTCAAGGTATTGAGATCCTTGATTGGTAAAATCTCGAGCTGGTCACGAATTGACACATTCAAGCCACTCAGAAACTTTGTCCGCAGTGTGGACGGGGCAACACTGATGCTTGCCTTGTAGTACATGTCTTCCAAGTGAGAGAAGAACTCCAGAGGTGTTTTGGTACCTTGTCGCGCCATTGCAATCTCCATTCGCATCTGGTTTCTATAGTCCGCGGGCATGTACTTCTGTGTCATGACATAGACAAGTTGGTGCCACTCTGTGATGGGGGCAAGGTGTCGACGAACGCGGTCGTCCATGAACCTGTGCCACCAAACGTGTGCAGCACCTCGGAAGTGTAGCGTTGCCGCGTCAACATGCTCTTTTGTGGGAATGTGGCAATATCGCAAAGTGTACTCTATAGCCTACACCCACTCAAGAAAAACAGCAGGATCATATTCACCAAGGAAATGCTAAATTTTGACTTTTACCTTGTGGCGGCTAAGCCTTGGTGCGTGTTGAGCAGGTTGTGGCGCATAACCGTGTTGTGCAGGGGCTTGAACGCACCAAAGTTGGCGGTGAGCGCGGCCATCTTGGACATCTTCAGCGGCGAAGTCCATAGGTGGCGCGTTGTACTCAGCGCGTTGTTGTCGTCGTCTTGGAACAGAGGCATCGTGACGGCGACGAAAGTCACGCGGAATGTCCTCGCGTTGTTGCCCATGAGTGTCACGCCTATTGTCCCTGTGAACGCGATGTTGTGGTCCTACTGGCTGGAGTGGGGGCGGAATCCAATCCGCCAACCTATCGTGGAGTTCGATTGGATCACCAAGGGGAGGATGGTATGAGCCTGGGTTGATAATGCCCGCGTCCTCCATCTCCTCGTCGTCGAACTCATTGAAGTCATCATGGATAGTCGGCATCGTCGATCCATAGCCATCAGAGCCATAATGCGGTGTGCGCGTGCTTTGATGGCCAAGGTGGTCATTGACGTCGAAGGGAACTGAAGTGGGATCATGGCGACGCCGACGCGGTTCAATGTCTGTGGCGCGATAGGATCTACATGGCAAACCTGAGTCGCGTTCATCACGTCATACGCGGCCGGCAAGAGGCGTTGAAGCAGTCTCGCGGCGGTGTCTTATTCCTCTAGCTTCATACTTGTCATGAAAGTCAAAAGGTTCAGAGTACTCACCATGGGTATCATTGTCGCGGTCGAAGCCGCTGTCGTAGCCGACAGTGGTTGCTCATGGTGCGTAGCATTCGCGATGCGACACATAGCCTTGGCGGCTTTCGATCACGGATTGTATTATTTGAAGTCGTGGTTGCAAGTTTGAGGTGGAGGGCATCAATCCTTTGCCCTTGTCCACGCGTGGTTGACTTGGCCCGACATCAGTGGGACGCGGAACGCCCAGGGTGTCCATAGGGATCATCATTGTCTGTGTGGGAAGTACTGGCGTAGCGCGTTGTGTGGCCTGCAGTTCAGCAACTTGGCGCCTGAGCTCTTGTATCTCGCGTTGTTCCACGGAGAGCTCCAGAATGGGATCTTCAATGTGTTGGTCATGTTGTGGAACCAAGGATGGATTTGGCGCGTTCTCGTTGACACCATTGCCATCTTCACTTGGATGAGTAGGGGTGATCATGCTTCCTATCACAATGTGACCAGACATCCAAGTAAAAATGAACAATAGACAAGACAACCAATAATCAAGCAATCACTTAACAAGACACAAGTGTTCACGTAGGAAGGCTAGGACTTTAGGCCGTGAGGGCGGCTAAGGCAAACACAAATAACTGTGATATGCAAGCACAAAACCAAACGAAACCAATTAATTAAAGTCTTAACCTCTTACGTAAACAACACAAACACACAAGACCAACCTTCAAGGTGTGAACCTAGACGGTGGAGGGGTTGAGAAGATGAGCCAAGCCGTTGGTGGAAGAAGGTTGCCTTATTTTGGCTTTCCTTCTTTTCTTTCTTTTTTGAATTAAGTCGAGTCTTTTTTTTTAAATTCGACTTTGATTTTTGAATTTCAAATCCGAGATCTTAGTCTTTGACTTTTGATTGAAGATCGGATAAGATTAACACAAATAAAATGAAAATAAACGGCCTAGTAACTAAGGAAAGAAATCATTTGATTTTCGTGATAGGAGAGAGAAGAATATTGCAGATTTGTAACGACCACAACAAGAAGATATGGCAGGATATGCTAGCGAAATTCACGCAATTAATTAAGCCAATTAAGCAATCAATTTCGGAAGATTCTAAGCAAACAAATCACACAAATTTCGGAGGGAATCAATCACGGATTCGGTCAAGGGCTTGCCTTGTGCAACCGATGGACATGCAAGGAAGAAAAGAAAAAAAAAATTGTGACAATGGCGGAAGCAAGATGATGGAGAAGAAAAATTATGAACAAATGAACTTGACAAGCGACTTACAAGATCAAAGGCTCTGATGCCAGTTGATGTGTTCCTGCCTTCAAATGCCGGATCGAGATCTTGGTGGTGAGTCGCGCGTGTCGAATCCAAGGGGGAATGGGTGGAACGCGTTGTTGTCTCTTCGCGCGAGCAAGCGAGCGCGATGATGAGTGGTGGCTCGAAAGGCGACCGAAGCCGTAGCGTCGGCAGCGGAGGGGATAGACTCGAGGAATTCGAGTGGGTGGCCGTAGCGTCGGTAGCGGAGGAATGGAGATGAGAAGTAAGAATTGGGGTGACGCCGATCTAAGAGATTGGAGGCAAAAGCTCTCGACGAATGGTCTTAGATTAAAATGTAGCGTAACCTATTACAAAAGGCTGAGATGGCCTTTTATAGAGGGTAGCGGGACTCGGATGGGCCGAGTCTCGCTTAATGGGCTAGCCCACGCGACACGCGTGGAACACACAACCAAACAAAAACACTGAAAATAATAATGTTCAAAAATAACAAAACAATCAAAGATCGTGATCAATGATGGTGGAGAGGATCTTGAGAGAGAACGCGATCTCTGGACTTGGCTGGAGGCGTCTGAGGGAGAACGTGGTCTCCTGCGTCCCTTGGGTAGCGACGACACGCACAATCAATGATTGTGTCGCCTTGGCGATGGCATTGGCACGCGATCTTGTTATAGGGCCTTGTGAGCAAATGCTCATGGCTTCCTCTTCCTCAGTTGCAGTCATGGTGGGTAGGGGCGCATCAGTACACATCACTGAAATAACCTGAATCCACCTTCTAGGAAGGGTTGCTCAAATCACTCCGACTATCATTTGCATACAAGGACTTTCTCTCATTTAAGTAAAATATTTCCTCACGAACTTTCCATTTACACAAGGATATATCACTTCGCCTTCGATGTGAGAGAGCTCATACGCCCCCTTAGGGAACACCTTGGTGATCACATATGTGCCCTCCCATTTTGGCTCGAATTTTCCTTGCGCTTTTCGGTTAATGACAATTGGTCGTCGTACTATAAGAACCAAGTCACCAACCACAAACGAACAGAATTTGACCTGTTTATTGAATGCCCCAACTGGGCTTGATAGATTTCGAGCCTTTGTTGTGTTGCTAGCCTTTTTTCATCCATTGCTTCAAGCTCAGCTAGGCGAATTTTGACACTTTCTTCAGGATTTATGAGTTGGATCGCAACTCTAAGAGAAGGCAATTGCACCTCAAGAGGTAAGACGGCTTCAGATGCAAAGAACATGTTGTAAGGCGTGCACCCATTAGATGTACGAACGGTTGTTCGATATGCCCACAATGCTTCAGGTAATCTTTCATGCCAGTCTCTTTTCGATTTTGATACCATCTTCTTGAGGATCTTACAAAGTACCTTGTTGAATACTTCTGCTTGGCCATTTGAAGACGGGTTATAGCTCGATGAGAAACTATGTTTGAACCCAAACTTTTCAGCTAGCTTCACCATATGTTGATTTTTGAAGTATAGAGCATTATCAAAGATTATCTTCGTTGGAACTCCATATTTGTAAATCAAATGGACTCTTATAAAGTTGACAACCTCTTTTGCTCCAACTCCTTTCAATGGTATAGCCTCTGCCCATTTTAAAAAATAATTGGTTGCAGCCAAAATGTATTGATGACTACGAGACGATGACGTGCTTATGGGTCCTACAACGTCAAGACCCCATGCATTGAATGGCCATGACAAGGTAGATGGATGAAGAAATTGGGGAGGTTGATGAATGAAGTCACCATGAATTTGACAATGATGAAAAACCTTAGCAAACTCCATCGCATCTTTCACCATAGTTGGCCAGTAATAGCCTAGTCGTTTAATTTGATCGGCTAACTTAGGACCAGCTTGATGTGCTCCACATATCCCTGTATGAGTTTGGGTAAGAATATGTTGAGCTTCTTCTTTTGACAAGCATCTGAGTAACTCTCCATCAAAGGCTCTACGATACAATGTATCATTTTTTTAACAAGAACCTTATAGCTCGTGATAGGTGTTATTTCATACACCTTTACTAGCAATTATTAGCATGATTTGGAGAGGTTTTGGATGAGTTTTGGTGCTAAGTCTGCAATCTAGATTTTTTGGAGAGATGTGAAGAAATCCAAGGTTTTGCAGCTTAGATGGAGCATGAGGATGGATGGAGCTGCTAGAGCTGCTGGAGCATCTATGGAGAAGACTACCAACACTTGGTAGGATTGAATAGCAGCAGAAGCAGAGAAGAAGAGAGATGGAGAAATGAGCTCACCGCCCCGCGTCAGAAGTATCGCGGCCCGGTGGTGACTCTCAGTGAAGATGAAGCCCGCGTCAGAGGATGCCACCGCCCAGCGATGGAAGTTCGACGCCTCACGGTGGAATTCACCGCCCCGCGGTGGCTGTGCTTAATGACCTCGCGCCAGAGATGATTTAGTTTCCTTTTATGTTTGAGACTTTATTTTATTATTATTTTATTTCCTTTAATTTCAGCTTTAGTTTAACCTAGTTTGTTAAGACTATTTAACCATATTTTCTAGGTTAAGAGAAGAGAGAGACTTATCATCACTTGATTGCTTCCGTTTTCAGACGTTATTTTCTATAGAGTTTTTCATCCCCTTTGATGGAGAACTAACTTCACCCTTGTTTTGCTAGACGATTGAAGCAGTACAGTTGATGTGTTTGTGAGATTTCTATTCCTTGTTCTTATCCTTATAAGTGTTGGATTGATTCTCTTGGTTATATTGATATTGATTTCTTGTTGTTCTTCTTAGCCTGATCAACTAGGTTGAATGCTTTTTATCAATTGCTAGGATTGCATATAGGGGTTCCAAGTGCATATCTAGTGGCAAACACAATTGTGCGTATAGGGGTTCCGAGCGTACAATTGTGAGTGAGAATCAGTTGCATGTTAAGTAGGGGAGTGAGTACTTGTACGTCTTTCTACTTGCATGTATCCTATATCCTTATGTGCATTGCTATTGCTGTGTTTGTGCTAAGGTACGCTGACAACTGTGAGAATCAATGGTATTTTATCATTGGCATAGTAATAAGTCTATTGACAACTGTGAGAATCAATAGTACTTAAGATCAGAATGGAAACGACTATAAGGATAATTAAAGAACTTGGACGAAATAGATTTCAGTGATCGAACTTTATCTCTGTACTTGTGGATTTCGCTCTAGTGGAACTATTTTTCCCCCATTATATTTTCTAAACTCAACTCAATTCATTTGCTTTGTTTGCTTTGTTCTCTTAAATACTAAACCCCCGTTTGTGTTACTTGTCATTCACGGTTGCATACTACATCAAACCTTCTCTTTGGGATCGACCCTTACTTGTCTGCTATACTTCTGTTTAGTGGGTTTGTTAGGATAATTTACTTTGATAAGGCTAATCAACGACATTTGCTTGTGCATCTTTTAGCCACCGTCAAATTTGGCGACGTTGCCGGGGAGGGATTTTGTTTGTTTTGTGTTTTCGTGATGGATTTTTGGTGGAGACCTATCTTATGGTCGACACCCGTAGTACTGACCCTATTCTAGATCCTTTCGATCCAGAGGTTGACAGATCTTTCCTTAGGAACCTGCGCAATCAAAGGGAAGACGGAGAAGAAGGAATAGAGATAGTTGAGACCGTTGAGACTGAAACCATCGAGACAGAAACCGTTGAGACTGCCAATACCCCAGCCGTTGCAATGGCTAGAACTGGAACCCTGAGAGAGCTTACTGAGCCGAATATAGGGCCGCAGCCCCTAGCTGTCATCATCCCTGCGCTAGGAGAAGGGGTGAACTTTGAATTGAAGTCGGGAGTTGTTGCTTATCTCCCTAAATTCCACGGGCTGAGTGGAGAGGATCCGATCTCTCACATGGGAAAGTTCCACAATGTCTGTATGACGATGAAGCCCAGGAATGTGACGGAAGACCATATCAAGATGAGAGCTTTTGGTTTCTCCCTACTCGACTCTACGAGCGATTGGTATTACCACCTGCCGCCAGGAACCATAGATACATGGACTAAACTGCACAAAGTGTTCCTGGACAAGTACTTTCCCACGAAGAAGGCGAATGCTTTGAAAAAAGCAATTGCCAACATTGAGCAGGCTGGTGATGAGACGCTGTATGATTATCTGGAGAGGTACAAGAGGCTCTGTTCCAGCTGCCCATTCCACGGATATGCCAAGCAGGACCTTGTCCTTTATCTGCACAACGGTCTGTTGGACCAAGAGAGGAGAATGGTTGATGCTGCATGCGGTGGAAGTATTCTGAACCTGACACCGGATGAGGCTATGGAGAGACTCCAGGAGATGAGTGAGAGTACCAGGAGCTTCGGGAAGACGTACCAGAGAAAGGCAGTCAATGCTGTGACCCCTGCAGGACCAAGCCCGGTGTTGACTGAGTTGGCTGAGCTAAAAGAGTTGGTGCTGAGGATGGCGAATCAGAATGCCCCTCAACAAGTTAAAGCGTGTGGACTTTGCTCTAACCAGTCCCACCATACCGATACATGTCCCCAGCTGCAAGAGGAAGGTGTTGCTGAAGTAAACGCTGTAGGAGGTTACGGACCCCCTAGACCACAAAATGGTGGACAGCCCAATTACAATCAGAGAGGGCGTGACCACCCAGGCTTTAGATGGAGTGACCCTCAAGGTGGTCAACAGCCAGTGCAGCAATAGCAGTACCAGCCGGCGCAACAAAAGTACCAACAGAGAGCCCCTTATCAACAGAGGCCCCAGGGCCAAACATCTGGAGCTTCTACTGAGGATATGCTAAAGACTCTGACTCAGCACTTTGCCACACATGTGCAGGCTACTGAGTCGAGTATCAAGAACATGGAGAGGCAGATTGGTCAGTTAGCCGATGAGGTGACCAAGATTAACCAAAGGGTATCAAATTCCCTACCATCCCAGACCACTGTGAATCCCAGAGAGAACATGAGTGCTATCACGCTCAGAAGTGGTAAGAAGTTGATCGTTGCTCCTAATGCTGAAGAGGAGAACGAGTTCGAGAAGGAAGAAATCATCGACCGCCCCGCGGCAGACCCCACCGCGGCCCGGCCAGAAACTAGGGGAGGAGCCAGTAAAGGAGTTTCATTGACACCGCCCTGCGGTGCTGACTCACGCCCTCGCCACGACCCGGCGCCTGAACCCAGTAAAAACACCGCGAACCCACCGCCCCGCGGTGCTGACTCACGCCCCGCGGTGGGCTCGCAACAACCTGGTCCACAAAACTTTGTCTCCGCTGAAGAGACCTATGATGATTACGTTCGCCCCGCGTTCCCTCCTCTAGGTTCGGAGAAGCCCCCAACACCTTTTCCCGAGGCACTAAAGGCAAAGAGAGTTGTCGACAAAAGTGACCTGTTCGAGACATTTCAGAACTGTGAGGTGAACATTCCCCTGCTCAAGCTTATAAAGGCTATCCCGAGATATGCCAAGTTCTTAAAGGAGCTATGCACGGTGAAGAGGACTCAAAAGCAGAAGACCCAAAAGAAGAGTCAGAAGCGTCTGCCCGCAAAATGCAAGGATCCAGGTACTTTTACTATTCCTATCACTATAGGTGGGCATCTTTTTGAGAAAGCACTGCTAGACTTGGGTGCCTCAATTAATGTTCTACCCTATTCATTGATTGAAAAATTGGAATTAGGACCCTTGCATGATTCTAACATTGTCATACAACTTGCTGATGGATCATGTGTGCCCCCTAAGGGTATAGTGGAAGATGTTCTTGTTAGGATAAGTTCTTTGATTTTCCCTGCTGATTTCTTTGTTATGGACATGGATTATGATGAACAAGTTGCTCCTGTTATGCTAGGACGACCTTTTATGAAAACTTCCATGACAAAGATTGATGTAGATAGTGGAACTTTGACTATGGAATTTGATGGAATTATATTTGAACATAATATTCATAAAGCCAACTCCATTGAATTGTCCACCCCTCTCTGCATTAGTGATATTGATAATTCTGTGCATGGAAATGTTAAAACTGATGCAGTGGAGACCGTAGTTGAGTGTTCCACTAATGAAAGACCTATTGAGTTGCATGAAGTGCGTGTTGGTGATGTCCTGCTAGATGATGTATGAAGTTCTATTCCCTCTACTTTGGGCACTAGCCCCCCTGCACTAACCATACAAGGCTGTAAGCCTTTATCTAGTAATGTACAGCATATTCAGGTTAAGCCATATCAGCCCCCACATCGTTCTAAGTATGGGGGAGACACTCCAAAGGAAGTACAGATGGAGTCAATGGCAAAGAGGGAACATGGTCTAAGGTTTACACCTTTCCATGAGAGGTCTCCACAGGAAGAGACGAGTAGGAGGATTCCAAGGGGATCCTACTCTAAATGGTGACGGATCTGCACCGTCGAGCCAACGACGATAACCAAGGCGTTGTCCGGGAGGCAACCCGTGTTAGTCCTTCTTTGATTTTTCCTTTCATTAGATTATTTTCATAGTTTATTTTGCTTTGTTTCGTTTGCCTGTTACTCACATTTCAGGTACGAAAGTAAACCCGAGAAGAGATATGGTACCCAGCCAGTCTCACCCCCCCCCCCCGCGGCGTTCCCTACCGCCCCGCGGTGAAGGTCAGGTATAACCTCTCGATCTTTTCTTTTTTTTTTAACAGCAAGAATAATGGGCCCCGAAAAAACCTTAAACGGGTGAGTAAAAGCTTATTTCTTAAGTGGTAACTAAGGTTTTGACGGATTGGGTTCCCTCTGGTGGGCCAAGATTTCTCTTTTGGGCCATGGTACATGACCGGCCCATCATCCCTTTCTCCTTTCCCTTTCCCTGACCTAACCCCACTATCTCTTACCTCTCATTCCAACGCCCCCCTCAAGCTCCCACATCTATTTCCCTCTATCCCCCCCCCCAAATCCCTGTCGACCTTGAGCCAAATCTAGCCCCAAATCCCCAATTTGGAGTCTAGCCTCACAAACAAGCCCAAACACAACCCCACCGCGTCGCTTTAGTCCCGCCTCGCCGTTGTCCCGCCTCGCCGTTGCTCTGCCTCGCGCTGCCCCCGCTTCGCATCGCTGCTGCCACCGCCCCGCACCGACTTTGCCATGACCCAGCCATAGCTCCCAGTTTCTCACCGCGACCCTACCACCCCGCGCTGAGACTCTCCAGGCTACGTGTTTGTTTGCTTGTAAGTTCTCTAGATTGCCTTGCTTTGAGCACTTCAATTCCCTACTTATGGCATTTAGAGGCAAGAAGAAAGTGTCGACTAGGGATGGGAGTGAGGTTTATAATGTGGTGAAAGAGAGAAAGGTGTTGGCTTCGAAGTTTTTCCATAAGCCGACTTTGGAGCAAATGGGAATGTTGGCATGTGTGTCCATGTGCTTGACACAGTGTGGGTTAGGGAAGTTTCTGGAAAAGGCTGCCCCTGCATATCCAGAGTTGTGCTACCAGTTTATTGCCTCTTTCAGGAGGCTCACCAATGACTCGGACGATAGGCATCTATACAAGATCATGTTCACCTACAATGGGCGTGATTACTCCTTATCTCTGAAGTTGGTGCATGAAGCCCTGGGTATTACAAAGGACCCAACTGATGGGTGGTCTGGTGGTATTCACGATTCCGAGATGATGGAGTTCTGGCGGGCTGCTACGGGCAGGAGTTTCAGGAAGGGTCAGGAGGTGAATTCCAAGTTGGTGAACTCGTGTCTGCGGTTGATCCACAAGGTGATGATGAGAGATTTCTTTGGCCGTGCGGACGATGGGAAGGTGCCTATGAAGGACTTCTAGTGGTTTATGAGCATCTTGGGGACTGTTGAGTATACGCCGTGTTGGGCTACCCTTTTCTTGGGTTCCTTGGAGAGGATTCGTGATGGCGAGCCACGTGATATTTGTGGGGGTGGTCTGATTACCCTTCTTTGTGCTGGAGTGATTGCTTGCGATCAGATTCCTCGGCTTGTTGCCTATGCGGTGTATGATTTAGCACACATGAAGGTGTGCTCGATGCTGAAGCCACTGGGGAAGGATGGTGATTTGGTCTGGTCATCCTATGAGGGCCACATTCTGATTGTTCCCCGGGAGTTTGCTTATTCGCCTTCTTATGCGGGTTGGTGGATTCCCAGTGATAACCGGATGCCGATCGATGATGCCCTTGCTGTTGCTCCTTCAGGTCCATTTGGGGAGGGCCCTAGTGGTGGTTTTGATGCTGTTGCTGCTGATTCTGTGGGTGGGGACGACCCCATGTCTACCCGGTTTGAGGCTCCTTCGTCTTCATACAGTTCTGTCGTGCCCTGGCAGGAGTTGTATTCTAGATGGGACGCGTTCTCAGTGCGCCAGGATCAGTGGAACTCCCAGGTAGAGACCGGTCTGCAGACTTGGCAGACCCAGTTCCGTGATGATATAGATGAGCGTCTGGACACCATGGACGCTCATATGAGAGACTATTTTGGGATGTACCCACCACCACCTTCAGGTCCACAGTGAGCTTTTCTATTCTTCCCCTATATCATTTGATGTTCTCTTTTCTACATTGAGGACAATGTTTGGTTTAAGTATGGGGGAGGGATATAGACTTGCTATCTTGCTTTCTATCTAGCTAGTGTACATATAGTTTCGTTTCTGCATTGTTGTTTGTCGTTGTTTCTGCACTCTATTTAAAAAAAAAATCAAAAAAGCCAAAAAGAGGTAAAAAAGCAACCAAAATCCTGGGATGGACTGAAAACCCGGAAGGGCAGTTCAGGTAAAAAGCAGGTAGTCCGGCTGGTATAGACCAGGGCAAAATTGGACTGGAGTGATGCGAGTATATGTGAGATATCTAGCAAAATGAAATGAGTGGCTAGGTGAAAACCCGAAAGGGCGCCTAGGCAAGATGAGCGTAAAAGAAGAAGAGTGATTCTAGGATTTCTCTATATTTCTTGGCGAGGCGTCATAAGAAGGGGAGTCATAAGGAGGACTCGGGTAGGCCACTCTTGGAGCGATAAGGAGCTAGATTGGAGTTAGGATTAGGTTATCTTTGCATCACTTATTTTGGTTGTCTGGAGCTTATTGTTGATATGTTGTAGTTGCTAGTGTCATATTGTCTTATACTTCCTGAGGCCTTGGTGTTGATTGAGAGAGTGAGCTTTTCTTTAGTTTACTCGGGACGAGTAAAGGTCTAAGTATGGGGGAATTTGATAGGTATTATTTCATACACCTTTACTAGCAATTATTAGCATGATTTGGAGAGGTTTTGGATGAGTTTTGGTGCTAAGTCTGCAATCCAGATGTTTTGGAGAGAAGTGAAGAAATCCAAGGTTTTGCAGCTTAGATGGAGCATGAGGATGGATGGAGCTGCTGGAGCATCTATGGAGAAGACTACCAACACTTGGTAGGATTGAATAGCAGCAGAAGCAGAGAAGAAGAGAGCTGGAGAAATGAGCTCACCGCCCCGCGTCATAAGTACCGTGGCCCGACGGTGACTCTCAGTGAAGATGAAGCCCGCGCCAGAGGATGCCACCGCCCAACGGTGGAAGTTCGACGCCTCGCGGTGGAATTCACTGCCCCGCGGTGGCTGTGCTTAATGACCTCGCGCCAGAGACGATTTAGTTTTCTTTTATGTTTGAGACTTTATTTTATTATTATTTTGTTTCCTTTAATTTCAGCTTTAGTTTAACCTAGTTTGTTAAGACTATTTAAGCCTCTTATCTAGGTTAAGAGAAGAGAGAGACTTATCATCACTTGATTGCTTCCGTTTTTAGACGTTATTTTCTATAGAGTTTTTCATCCCCTTTGATGGAGAACTAACTTCACCCTTGTTCTGGTAGACGATTGAAGCAGTACAGTCGATGTGTTTGTGAGATTTCTATTCCTTGTTCTTATCCTTATAAGTGTTGGATTGATTCTCTTGGTTATATTGATATTGATTTCTTGTTGTTCTTCTTAGCCTGATCAACTAGGTTGAATGCTTTTTATCAATTGCTAGGATTGCATATAGGGGTTCCGAGTGCATATCTAGTGGCAAACACAATTGTGCGTATAGGGGTTCCGAGCGTACAATTGTGAGTGAGAATCAGTTGCATGTTAAGTAGGGGAGTGAGTACTTGTACGTCTTTCTACTTGCATGTATCCTATATCCTTGTGTGCATTGCTATTGTTGTGTTGGTGCTAAGGTACGCTGACAACTGTGAGAATCAGTGGTATTTTATCATTGGCATAGTAATAAGTCTATTGACAACTGTGAGAATCAATAGTACTTAAGATCAGGGTGGGAACGACTATAAGGATAATTAAAGAACTTGGACGAAATAGATTTCGGTGATCGAACTTTATCTCTGTACTTGTGGATTTCGCTCTAGTGGAACTATTTTTCCCCCATTATATTTTCTAAACTCAATTCATTTGCTTTGTTTGCTTTGTTCTCTTGAATACTAAACCCCCGTTTGTGTTACTTGTCATTCACGGTTGCATACTACATCAAACCTTCTCTGTGGGATCGACCCTTACTTGTCTGTTATACTTATGTTTAGTGGGTTTGTTAGGATAATTTACTTTGATAAGGCTAATCAACGACATTTGCTTGTGCATCTTTTAGCCACCGTTAGCTCGACACTTAACATCAACTTTTCTTTTGACGTTATCTGGCAAGATCCCATGGCAAAGATATGCATCTATTGATTGACGCCAATCAAGATCTTTCTGAATTTCATAAACTGAGGCAACATTCACTTCTTTATTTGGTTGGAGTCTGATGCGACCCTGCCTTCCATGGCGGTCAAACGATGTCCGATTTTGGCGAATTTTATATTCCCGGACTCGTATCGAGATGCTCTACAGGGATATGGAAGAAAATTTTAAGAAAACAGGAAAAAAATTGGACGAAATCTGGACAGAAGTCGAGGGGAATTTCTTATGGTGGCGGAAGGGGTTGTGGCGGGTGGGCTCGGCTATGGGCGCGGCGGTGGGTCTGGAGTTGCCGGATAAGAGAGGCACGCTGCAAGCCATCTGGGCTTTGATAACAGTTGATGCATTCCGAGGTGGCTCGGAGGCACGTGGTGGTCCGATCTAGGCAGGAGCGGGCGCAGATCCTTCTCCGATGGGTAACCTGGATAAGTACGAACCACCTAGGTGATGGTTCGCGTGTCTCTAGTGCTCGCTTTGGGGCGAGGACGGGGCGAGACGCTCGAAGCAACGAGCTATAGAATGAAGGAGATGCGAAGAAAGGAATGTGTTTGACGTCTGAACCCGAAGAAGGAGGAATTCTCACTCTGACTTAACTCGGGTTTAATTTAGACGTGATTGAAATGATTACAATGGAGGCCTATTTAAAGGCACATGGCTCGGCCAAGAACCCTAATGGGCTTGGGCCGAGTAACAAGCTAATGGGCTAGCCCACTATGTAGTAATGGGCACACACCCGAAATAGAAATGACTGAAATGGAAATGCTAAAATGGGAAACATACTAAAACTGTAAATAATACAAAATAGGCTAAATACGACTAAGTCTTCAACCAAGGAGGACGCCATGGTCTTGGGCGCCTTGGGCTCGTCGGAGCCCGACTTGAGTCGATGTCGGGTCGCATCAGAGTCACTCTAAGGTTGGAGTGAATAAATGACGCTCCCCGATTATGACTTGGATATCTCTTTCATCAGGCAATGTCAATGATGCTGCAAGTTTGGCCAAAGCATCAACCTTATCATTTTCATATCTTGATATATGCACAACTTCCGCTTGATGGAATTGGTTAATGAGATATTTTGCCCTTTGATGAAGAAGAATCAAATTTGAACTCTTAACCTCATACAACCCATTTAGTTGTCTAATGATCAGTTGAGAATCACCAAACACTTATATTGGATCAATATGCATTTCAAGGGCTATCTCGAGTCCAATGATAAGTGCCTCATATTCTGCTACATTGTTTGTGCAAACCTCTAGAAGAGAGAAAGAATAAGGCACTATTCCACCAAATGGTGCAACAAATACAATGCCAACACTGGCTCCATTCCTTTTTGTTGCCCCATCAAACTACAATTGCCATGATTTTTCTTCTATCACAAGGACATCTTCATCAGGGAAGTCATATGACAATTCCTCAGTATCTAAAGTTGGATGAGCAGCCAAGAAATCAGCTATAGCTTGTCCTTTAAGCGCCTTTTGAGGCACAAATTTGTTATCAAAAGGTGCCAAAAGCATAGCCCATTTGGCTAGTCTCCCTGAAAACACGGCTTTAGACAATATATATCTTAAGGGATCAGCTTTGGAGATCAAGGTGATTGGGTGGGTTAAGAGATAATGTCGTAACTTCTGGATGACAAATTTCAGAGTAAGACAGATCTTTTCCATAGCGGAATAATTGCATTCTGCCCCCACCAATGTTCGGCTGATATAATACAAGGCAACTTCTTTTCCTTCATCATTGTTTTAGGCTAACATGGCCCCAAGAGACCGTTCAAGGGTTGCGGTATACAGATTCAAAGGCCTCCCTTATATCGGTGCCATCAAAATAGGCAGACTCATCAAATATTGCTTAATGCAATTTAAAGCATTTTGACATGCTTGGTCCCATATAAATGGAGCATGTTTCTTCATCATACTTAGAAATGGTTGACATCTCCCCGTTAGATTTGAAATGAAGCGTCGGATGTATGCAAGTTTTCCTTGCAAGCCTCGAAGCTCACAAAGATTTCTTGGAGGAGGCATTTCCATGATCGCCTTGATTTTTTCAGGATCAATTTCAATTCCTCGATGTCAAACAACGAAACCAAGAAACTTTCCCGATGTTACACCGAAAGAACATTTGAGAGGATTCATCTTCAGTTGATGTTTGCGCAACCTTTCAAAGATCTTTCGAAGATCTCTTGGGTGATCCTCACGTTCCCTCGTCGTAACCACAAGATCATCCATATAACACTCAATGGTATTATGGAGTAAGTCATGGAAAATGATAGTCATGGATCTTTGATAAGTTGTCCCAACATTTTTCAAGCCAAACGGCATCACCGTGTAACAAAATGTTCGGAAAGCAGTCAACTGTTCATCCTAGGGGTCCATTTTGATCTGATCGTACCCAGAAAATCCATCCATAAAGGATAAAGCTTTGAACCCTATAGTGTCGTCAACCAACAACTCAGTTATAGATAGAGGAAATTCATCCTTAGGGCATGCTTCATTCAAGTCCCTAAAATCCACACAAATACGTAGTTGACCATTTTTCTTCTATACAAGGACAATGTTGGCCAACCATTTTGGATATTGAACTACACGGATGAATCCAGATGCAATGAGCTTGTTAACCTCTACATTAATCTGAACTGTCAACTCTGGACGAAAGCGGCATTGTGCTCGCTTTACCGGTTTCTTTTCTTTAGAAATTGCTAATTTATGCATCGCAATTTTCGAATCCAAACCAAGCATATTTTGATTCCCCCAAGCAAATACATCTTTGTACTCTTTAAGGAGTTGTTCATACACCACCCTCTCTTCATCTGTTAACAGTTTACTTACAAGGACTGATTTAGGCTCCTCAACACTTCCCAAGTTAATTTCTTGGAGCTCATCAATCGTGGCTTGACCACCATCTTCCATCTCTAGCGGTGCTGGTTGAATCATGTTGATGAAATCCCGTGAGACCCCATGCTCGGTTGAATCTTCTTTGAGGTTGATAGATGTCACGTTCACCTCTTCAATTTTTGTGTCAATGGAATCGCCTTGCACATGAAACCTCAATTTCTTCTTCTTGATCTTCCACTTTTTAGAGTTTGTGATGTGATTCTTTTTGTTCTTGGGCTTATCAACATATTCAAGCCTTTCGAACACGGAAGGTATTGGTGCTTCATTTTGCGTCACATCGAGCCTTTCAAAAACTACCAACCGGGGTATTTTTTCATTTTCTCCTAAGAACAAACTTTGTTCTTTTGGAGTCAAAGTCATAGGCTCTACAACTTTTGCAGTCAACACGCCACCTTTATGAGAGACTTGCAAGTTCTCAAGCAGACTCTTGTCAATATGTTTACATGAAGCCTTTCCTTTTGAAGTACATTTCGACTCTCGCATTTTCACTTTGAGTTTCCCGTGCGATTGCAAAGGAAAAGACTTGATGAAAGAGCTAGAGGATTCACTTCTCAACACCACTCTCCTTTTATCTCTGATGATCTTGTGAACAATCAACGTCTTCTTTGGTACAAATTGGTCGATCTTTTGAAGAGGACAAGTATAACTTGTCATTAAGGAATGCATAACTTTCTCTATAGAGATCAACGGCTTTTGACCAACTTGTCTCTTGTCTTTCGGTGTATACTTGAACAACACCTTAGGATGCACACTTTCTCCTTCATTTCTCTCCTTCAAAGAGAATTGAGAAAAGTGAGAAACATTTGGCATCTCTTTTCTTTGAGAAATATTTCCACTGTCATTTCTTCCCATTGACACCTTAGGATCAAAGTTCACCGACTTGCAGAATTTGGCATCGGCGTAGTTGACACTTTCCCCATAAAAAGGATTCTGATCCCCTCGGATGGTCTTTTCATTTCCATTCTCATCGGTATACTTCAAGCACTGATGAAGAGTGGAAACAATGGACTTGCTAGCATGAAGCCAAGGTCGTCCAAGCAACACATTATAGAAAGTGTCAACATCTATGACATGAAACAATGCATCTTTATAAAGATCCTCCATCACCACTTTCAATACAATAGTTCTTATGGATCTTTGCCCCACGTGATTGAAGCCTTGAATTGTAAGCAGGGTGGGAGACAAATGACTGGTGGTCAACCCCATGGATCTTAGCACCCTCAATGGAAGGAGAATTATTGTCGATCCACAATCTAGTAGGATCCGATTGATCTTGGTGTCTCCAATAAATCTCATGACATATAAAGGCCGATTCTGATATTCTTCTCCCAATTGAAGGTCTTCATCGGAGAATGTTATACAGGCCATGCACGAGGAACAATGCATTGGTGGAGAAAAAGAGACCTCATTAACCTCAACAGGGTCAACCTAATCCATATAATCATCAGGATCCATTAGAGCTTGTATGAGTGCCCTCCTCAACTCCTTTGACATTTGCAAGTCATCATAGACACTTAAACGTGCAAGAATGCACTTCAAGTGACTAATGACATCATATTTGATTCTTTCTTTGAATGGAGCTTTGCGGAGAATTGTCGGCACTTGATGTGTCTTTTCTTTTAGGGACGCTTCTTGCGTCTCATTTGATACGATCGATCCCCGCGGAGCAAGACCGATCGTAGGTTTGGACCGTTTGTTCTTCCCAAGCAAGCACTCGTTCTTCGTGTTCTTGGCTTTCTTCAAGAACTCCTTCAAGGGAAATAACGTTATGTTCCCCTTTCTTGGGTTTGGCAGATCAAACCCTGGCGGCGGATGGGAGGAGGGGTTCAACGTTATGAACACCCGAGGTGGTGGAAGGAGACCAACGTTATGGCTCCTTAGAGAACTTTGAGAAAAGGCTAGGAGAGCCTTCAAAGAAAGAGAGAGTGTTTGAAGCCAAGGGACAACTAGGAGGGACTCTCCACTAGATTGTCTTAAACTTAACTTGAGAATTACAATGAGAGTTCTACCCTATTTATAGAAAAACAAAGGGAAAACTAGGGTTGAAGAGGAAACCCTAATGGGCTTGGGCCCAAGATACAAGGCCCAACCCATTTACATCATTCTAGAAAGGAAAAGCAAACCCTAGCAAGCAAAGCTATAAATGGAAAGCGGGAAACCCTAGCAAGCAAAGCTATAAATAGAAAGCGGGAAACCCTAGCAAGCAAAGCTATCAATAGAAAATGGGCCCACAACCAAAGTGAGCAAGCCAACGGGACATGGCTCATGAAACGATGTCACCGAGAGCACGCACGCCTGAGAGGCGCGGCCCGGAAATAGAACAACTTGGTAGCCGGCGTCGGAGAAGACGCCCTTCACTCGGCGCCATGGGGGACGCCAGGGACGCGCAAGCCAGATATGCGCTAGACCAAGGTCTTGGCCCAGGTCACTGTCCATCATTCTCCCCTTCTTAAATACGAATCGTCCTTGATTCGTGCACGTAGAGCTGAGGGGGGACACAGAAAACACATTGGCGCTTCTCCCCTTCTTAAAGACAAAGTTGGAGTGTGGGAGGGCGCCAATCATGCGAGTGAGCTGCTGGTGCTGTTGGACGAAAAAAATGTAGGAGCCTTGCTCCCCTTCTTGGAACGAGAATACCTCTCCAGGGTCGAAAGGGCAGCAGAGATGGCCCGGGATAGCTTGGCCAATGGTGTTGGCTACGCAACACTCCATATCGGTATGGCCGCACTCAGGGAACTCCGTGACGAGCTCAGTGCATTGGCCTGACTTCAACTGGTCCGTCTGATCGAACGGCTTCGGTGTAGCAACCGTCATCGGCCAAAGGTCTGGAGGCACGACAGGCGTGTAGCGGGTGATGGTCGGTGTAGCTACATTGTCGTTGTCAGCTGGAAGCACGTTGGTCTCGTCGGTCTGAGGCACAACATCTGTTTTAGGCACATTTGTGGCGCTATCAGGTGTGGAAATAGGCGCTATAGTACACTCTGAGTCTTGAGCAGCTTGGAGGAGAGCAGCTTTCTCGGCGCGCAACTCAGCAATACAAGCAAGAAGCGATGCAGTGTCCTCAGAGGGGGTATGAGCTTGCTCAGATCGTTGGTGGTTGCCCGCAAAACGCCGTGTCATCACATAAGCCAGCTGCTCCCACGTAGAAATGGGAATTAAACGGCGCTCTGCACGCCTCTGTTTGAGCTGAGACCACCATGCACGAGCGTCGTGCGTGAAGTGGAATGTTGCCACCTGAACCTTCTCGTACTCCGTGTAAGGACAGTGGCGCAGAGCAACGGCCGTGTTGCGGAGCCAATGGTGACATGTGGCGTAGGCACTAAAACCGTCAAAGGACTCGATTTACAAACGGGGCACATGGCGGGGACTTGCGGCTGGAGCTCTCTGGCTACGGTCATCGTGGCGGCCTGGATCATGAACGCGGCGTGCAAGGTTGCGATCTATACCATCGCGCTCTGTGCGGTGGGATGGGGCACGCCTAGAGTAGTTGTCAGCCACATTCAAGGGTCGGGGTGCCATCTCGATTGTACCTATACGAAACATGACTAAGCGGTAGTCAAAGCAATCAAAGGCACGAGAACCTAACGACAAACCAAGTCCTTGTCACAAACGACCCCAAACTTTGGCACTCAAGGGCCGAGAAATTTGGGCAAGCGTGAGGCGGATTAGGCTTGACGTAAGGCTAAAAGCAATGAAGTAGCACGCAATGATTCACAGAGGCGTCAACAATTAAATGTTACTCGGGAAACGGAATTTAGATTTTTTTTTTTGACCTCGGAAATGGGCGGTCAAGCAATGAAGAATCACGCTTGAACCGCACAAGTGAAGGTGAGCGGTAACGGACGGGCACAAAGTGAAGAATCACGCATGCACCGACCTTACGAAGGGAACAATGGCGGAAGCGATTGAAATATATGAACAAACTTAGAAACGGAATTTGAGTGCCAAATTTAAAGATCGAAAGGAACAAGAAACTTAGCTTGAGGAATGGCTCTGATACCAATTGATACGATCGATCCCCGCGGAGCAAGACCGATCGTAGGTTCGGACCGTTTGTTCTTCCCAAGCAAGCACTCGTTCTTCGCGTTCTTCGTGTTCTTGGCTTTCTTCAAGAACTCCTTCAAGGGAAACAACGTTATGTTCCCCTTTCTTGGGTTTGGCGGATCAAACCCTGGCGGCGGATGGGAGGAGGGGTTCAACGTTATGAACACCCGAGGTGGTGGAAGGAGACCAACGTTATGGCTCCTTAGAGAACTTTGAGAAAAGGCTAGGAGAGCCTTCAAAGAAAGAGAGAGTGTTTGAAGCCAAGGGACAACTAGGAGGGACTCTCCACTAGATTGTCTTAAACTTAACTTGAGAATTACAATGAGAGTTCTACCCTATTTATAGAAAAATAAAGGGAAAACTAGGGTTGAAGAGGAAACCCTAATGGGCTTGGGCCCAAGATACAAGGCCCAACCCATTTACATCATTCTAGAAAGGAAAAGCAAACCCTAGCAAGCAAAGCTATAAATGGAAAGCGGGAAACCCTAGCAAGCAAAGCTATAAATAGAAAGCGGGAAACCCTAGCAAGCAAAGCTATCAATAGAAAACGGGCCCACAACCAAAGTGAGCAAGCCAACGGGACATGGCTCATGAAACGATGTCACCGAGAGCACGCACGCCTGAGAGGCGCGGCCCGGAAATAGAACAACTTGGTAGCCGGCGTCGGAGAAGACGCCCTTCACTCGGCGCCATGGGGGACGCCAGGGACGCGCAAGCCAGATATGCGCTAGACCAAGGTCTTGGCCCAGGTCACTGTCCATCATCATTTTCCTTTGGAGTCGAACCAGAGATTTCTTCATCAACGAACTCATCAAAAAATTTCTCCTTCAAATTGTCACTAGAGGAAGACTCTTTCTCTTTCCCTTTTGCTTTGGGCTTTGTGGACGCAAGTTGATGTCTAGAATGAAGAGTCACCTCATCAACCTCTAACTCTTCTTCTTCTTCACACATATCAGCCCAAGTAGTCATACAACACTGAGCAGTTTCTTCGCCCTAAAACGTATCATCTTCTGAAGAGTCATCTTCAAAAAAACTTCTTAGGGACAAATCTTGTAAGGTGATTGGCACCCTATTAGGCTGGACCTATTCTTCATCAGAATCAATAGTCGACAATCTTTTCTTTTTCTCCTTTTTGCCTTCTTGTTATTTCTCTTCCTCACAGGCTTTCTTCCAATCATTCTAAAACCTGGAGTATTTGAACTTCGGGTCATCACGGGTCGAGATGTCCTTCGACTTACACAAGTTTGCCAATCACGGTCATTGAAATCACCATCATCATCAGAATACAAATCTTCAATATTTGAGCATGTCATGATCTCATTTAGCGTAGGTTGTCCAGGACCATCTCTTGGCATATCAAGGTATGCCCATACAATTCAGACATCATCATCCACTAGAAATTGCATTGCTATCGCCATCGGAGGCAATGAAACCATTAGAATGCCTTCATTTTCGGTTGCTTCTAATGTTTCTTCAAATGTGTCTTAAGACCCTGAATAAGAAGGAAGTATTTCTACAACTTCCTCCATGGAGATAGTATTTGATGAAGCCATGAGAGATTGTGATGTTGCTTCCTGAATCTTAATCTCTCCATTGTTAACCATCTTTTCGATGATATCTTTAAGGACATAACAATTCTTGATTGGGTGACTAACAATGCGGTGGTATGGACAATATCTCGCATCATTTGTCCTTCCAACTTCATTTGGCCTCTTAGGCTCTAGGAGCGCTAGAAGCTTAGCAGATAACAACTCTTCAAATATCCCTTGGACATCATCATCGTCAAAAGGGTATTTCTTTTCCTTCCTTTCATGAAGAGTAAGCTTCTTGGAAGGCTCTTTAATTGCTTTTCCTTGTGTCTTGGAATTGTTTGCAGTAGGAGTTTTACCAGTAGGCTTAATGAAAGTAGCCATGGATTCTCCTCTCTTTTGAGGCGTTTTACCATCATCTCTTCTGGTCTCACCTACTTGAGAACGACTTGACCTTGTTCGTCCCCGAGCTAATTGTCGTTCAACATTACAATCTTTTGACACCAAAGCATCAAAGGACCGAGGCTCGGCGCTACCAACATGCACCGCCAACTCTGGGATCAAGTTATTGGTACACATTTGCACACACGCTTCTTCACTTAATTTTTCTAGGCATTGGAGTCTCAAACTCCTCCGCCTAGCTATGAAATCATTGGCAAGCTCGTTAGGCCTTTGGAGAGTATTTGCCGGGTCCATAATAGAAACCTTTGCCTTTGAGCTCACGAATTGCGCTAGAAACGCCCTTTGCTAATCATCCCATGCTTGGATCGACCCTGGTTGAAGTTGAGTATACCAGGTAAAAGCCAACCCCTTTAATGATTGCACAAATTGTCTGATGAGTAAAGCATCACTCAATGTAGTTTCTCCACAGGCTGAATAGAAATGAGCGGCGGCCCATGAAGTCCATCAAACTTATCAAAATTTGGTCTTTGGTAGCCCACTGGGAAAGGAATCGCATTATAGTGCACTGGGTATGGCTTCCTATAACCAAGTACATGTGGGTTTTGCGACTCTTGGAATTCTTGGATCCCTTGAGCAATCAACTCCTTAATCTCTTGCGGGGAGATAGATGAACTACTACTCGGCCCCTCATCATTTGTTCTCACTCTTTCTTGTCTACTCTCTTGAGCTTGATTGCCAATTTGAGCCATAAGTGCAACTATTTGAGCTTCTCTCTGAGCAAGTCTTTGTTGTAACTCTTGAAGTTGCTCTTCAACACTAGATGTACCAGTCATTAATACCGGCATATTTTGGGACTCATCTTGAGAGATAGCTTCCATTTGGACCTCCTTAGTGAGCATCGGTGGAAATTCTTCTTCTTGAAAGAGAGAAGTCAGGTCTCCATACAAAGGAAAGCTTGAATTCTCTTCACATTGTGAGCTTGACGGACTCGAAGGTCGTGAGGCTACATCAAAATAAAACATGAGCTTGGCATTCGACCTTGTCATCGAACCATCAACAACATTCGGTTGAACACTTTGTGAAGATGAATTCTTTAAGACACGTGGATCTTCTTCTTCACTTAAAGCACAAGAACAATCACCATATTTTTGAACTCGCACCTTCTTAGTCTTTGAGGCCTTGATGACCTTGACTTTTGGAGTCTTCGCTTGAGTTTCTCCCTTGGAGTAAGAGGTCACACAAACTTACTCAACCTAGTCCAACTTGATAGGGATAGATCCTATGAAAATCCGCCTAGGGGTGATGACTTGAGGAGTAGTCAATGCCTCTTTTGGAACAAGGAGATCTTTTACGGCTCTCCAAAGAGTTGCATTAGCTTGTGCTAAAGCAGGAGAAAGAGCTAGCTTGTGGAGTGGCCCCGTCTTGGAACGCTTTGAGTCATTCTTGCGTCCTCTCCTCTTCTTGGATTTCTTTGCCTTTTTGGCATTGGAAGCGAGTTAAGTGGAGTCAACGACAAGCTCAACATTCTCCTTGAAGACTCGGATGATGGGCCTTTTAGCACGCCTAGTAACTGCTTTGTGCCAATAAAGTTGTTGGGCTTGTTGCCTCCTTGGGACGCCTTCGGAACCCACTGAAGAGTGTTTTGACCCTCCAAGCATTGAAGAGGCTTGAAGGAATTCTTCAACGGGATCTTGGCACATATTGCATTTTGAGTGATGTCAAAGACCACGGAAAAGGACTTTCGGCAGACCTAACGACCTCCTTGGACGACGAAGGTGGCTGATAGCTCGTTGAAGTTCACAATAGCCTTTGACGCCATTTCCCTTGTAACTAGAAGGAAAATCAAGTGTTAGTAAATGTATAACTTAAAGATGAAAAGGAAGAAAATGTCCCACTGGGCGTGCCAAAAATATGTTGAACAAAATTATGCATAATTGCAAAACATATTTTATTTTATTTTATAAAATTTGAGTTTGACCTTTTCTTGTTACTCTCTTGATTAAAAGTTATACAAGTACCAAAATTTGAATGGTTTCGATGATTTCGGCTGCACCCGAATTTTGACGGATTGCCTACGTATCTCTTGGAAGAGAATCAAGCCTTATGTAGTTCAGTATGTTTTATTTTTCGTACATCAGAGGAACGAGTCTAAACCCTCCTTCTAGGTAGGGTTGCTTAGACATGATCCAACTATCATTTGTACGTCGTGAATAAGAACAAACCCACCTTCTAGGAAGGGTTGTCTAACTCTTTCACTATATATGTTTGTTTGAAAAGGTTTTGATGTTGAATTGATTTAGTTTTAAATTTGAGATTTGCGAATGTACTCGATACGTATAACATTTAATACCAAGCTCCTACGTAGCCTTTGAAGGCGTCAAGTCTTTACGTAGTTCAAAAATAAGAACGATTTTAGTGAAACTTTAATTTTAGTTTGAAGTTGTGATTGAACTCGATGAGCGATTGCTTTGTATCGAGTTTCCTACGTACCCTCTTAAGAATGATCAAATCACGCGTAGTTCTTAAAAACCAATCATTTTTAATATACTATAATTTGAAATGGCCTACTAAAACTAGTTAGCAATAAATTTATTCTTTATATTGTAAATAAATCCATACCAAAATTTATTAATAATAGTGGGTCGGTCTCATAAATAAATAAGACTTGTTTCAATTTTACACCGAGGCTTGCTTATCCTGAAGGCATAATTTCATATTTAATTTTGGGCTCGTATTCCTTTGAAACCCATATTTTCTTGGGGTCCAGATTACACATGATCTAGTCTAAATGAAACAACGATTTTATACCATGTCACCTCTTTAAGCTCGTCATTGATAACCACAAACCTATGACCTCACAAATTTAGCATAAATCCATCTTAAGATTGGTTAAATTAATAAAATAAAACCCTTGCTTTATAATATATGTAGCCAATTATTTCATGAGACCAATTTCTGCAAAGTCACATGTAGATCTCAAACACATTTTTTTATTCAATTTTAGAAAAGGTAGTTATGTGGTCTTGTAATTTTTGTGAGCACCACATGCCATTGAAAGGACATGCAAGTTTCCACGTATGAAGGTTGTCTTTACCAATTCATCTTATCTTGATCTTCATCCTTCTCTTTTGACCCATTGTTTTCATTCTCTCTCCTGATGATCTCTCCCTTGTGCACTTTCCCTTTCAATTATAATTTCTATTGAGTTGTGCAGAATTTAGAGAAACCCTCTCTCCTTCTCCCGCCGCTTTGATTTTAATTACGTTTTGTTTTTGTGATTTTCAGATGTGGGAAGACAGGAAGTTCATTCTTTCACTGCTCCAATTTGAAATTATTTAGCAGGAATCCAGAACATCTATGTTTATAACACTATGTTTATAACAATCCAGTACTTAACGAATTTGAAAGGTTAATAACCGGATTGATATTGAGACCCCTTTGAACGACCCAAATTCCACACCGAAATCAACTTGGTTTGATCCAAATATGAGTTTGGTTATGGTGGCGAAAGTAATTACTTTCAAACCAACCACGAATTTGGTGTAGCGGCGAAAGTAAACACTTTCGAGCCAACTACGGATTTTGGACATGGGAGAAAGTAGTTACTTTCAATCCACAATGCCCTATGGTTAATGGTTGGGAGAAAGTAGTTACTTTCAATCCACAATGCCCTATGGTTAATGGTTGGAGGCTTGAAGCCAATTTCAGATTTTTGAGTTTCTCTTTAACCTGTACTAATAAATAAACAGATTAATATAAAAAAAAATTAATTATATAAGGAATCACCATACCCTTTTTGTATCTACCTGAACTTGAGACTGAAATTTTGAACCATCAGAGAGGGGGCTAGAGAGGGGGCTGGAGTTTGGACAACTTGCTTTCTTTTCCTTCTTTCTTTAGTTCCTCCCTGATGTTGCGTCTCTTTCTTCTAATTTTTTTTGCCTTTTGTTTGCTAGTTTGTGCAGGGTGTACGCATGTCTTTTTCTTTTGTTCATACCTTTGTCTTATGTAGTGAGGAAGAAAGGCACTTTCTTTGTAGTGGACACCCCACCACTTTACTACACTAACCCACGATGTGCGTACTTGAAGGCCATTTTGCTGATTTCTACTTTTCATTGAGTAATTAGGTACATGCTAGCCACCCATGTACCCCACTAACTCCATATTATTATTCTTTATTTAATTTTAATAATATGAGGGAAGTTACAAATCGTAACTGATTTCCGCATGTAACACCCCGACTAATGTTGATAGTGTCACACATCAGTGACCTCAAACTATAAAGTCTAAAGCCACCTTAGGCTTTAATCAAAATAATCTACTATATAATAACTAAAGCAAAATCGCGTCTGCACAGGCACGCGCCCCGAGAATGCATCCGACAATTGCGCTGCCACGTGTCATCGCAAAATTTCTTTGTACACGTGTCAGTTTTTTGCTTCATTGGGTAGTTACTAAAATACATAGTTATAGCCTTATATAATATGATTTTCTTTGTTCCATTTTGATTTTAGTAGATTATAAATCTTTCTAAAAAATATGCAATTAATATTCTAACCTAATTTTTCGATTGCAAATCTTTATAAAAATAAACAAATATAATCCAATCTATTTTCTGAATATTGCATATAATTCCAAATATAAGAATGAATAATTTGTAATCAATAAAACCTGCATAATTGTGCAGTATATGATTTATACAAAACATTATAAACTTTAAACCATAAGAAAAATAATAGAATATGCACACAATCAAAAACTTGAAAGACCAAAAATAACCTAAAACATAAATTAAATTCCTAGAAATTATATGCCTAGAAAACACAGCAAATGAACAAAACCTGTCCAGAAAGAAATTTCTCTGGTATACATATTATAAATAAAATTGAAATTAACTATGACCAAATACAAATGCAAAAACACCTGCAAAAACTTGCAAAAACTTGCAAAAAACTTGCAAAAAACCTGCAAAAAACTTGCAAACCTTAATAACAACACATTGCACAAAACTAAACCGGCTTGTGCAATATTAAAACCTGCAACGCTAAACCTGAACCAGAAACAAATCACAATAAAACTTACAATAATATAAATTATGCCACAAAAATACACAAATTATGCAATTGTTGCCTCGACGCCCAAATTATGCATATCAATCTGGTATAAACCTGTCCATAAATAGACATATGACATAATATTTTAGAATATAAAATATATGCATAATAAATGAATCATATCAAAGGAAATCACAAAATATATTGCAGTATATATGACACGGAATCTACATTTTCCAAATGAGAACGTGGCAAAATATTACAGAATAAAAAATATGTGCAAAATAAACGGCGGAATATATATATGGCAAAATATATGGCACTGAAAATCTATGTTTCCAAAAATTAAAACCGATCTGGGACTGATAATATATGGCAAAATATGACAGAATCAATGACTCGGTTTGTGCAGCTATATATTTACAACCTCTCATTCAATTTCAGTACAATCAACTAGACATTGCAGTACAAACAACAGACCATTTTGAGCTATTTACGAGGTAACTTTTGTCATTCACCCAGAAATTACATGTACTGATATTGACTATACATGTCTTTCATTACATTTTGTTCATTAGATTTTTGTTCATTACATTATGATTGCATACTAAATCTATAGATTTAAACCTTCACAAACAAGAGATTTCAAATTAATAGATCTGAACAACTCATACAAATAGAGATAAAATTAGAGAAATTGATAAAGATGAAGACATATTGGGTGTCATTGGGAGAGAGAGTGTGAGTGACTGACTGAGAGAGAGAGAGATACAGAAAGATAACTTACATGTAACAACTTTGGATCTACATAGACAATCTCCTTGGATATGAAAGTCTATGGTCGATCATCTGCATAGAACAAAAAATATTATAAGTTCCATATTTTAGAGACAGACAGAGAGAGACCAAAATAGAGGCAGAGAGATAGACAATAGCTTACATCTTTTACATGCTTCGTATGTTTGAGTTTGGATCGATCTCCTCATCGGCGGAGTTGTTGTGGTTCGAATTTGAAACATAACAAGTATAAGCATAAGGTTAGACTATGAATTATACAAAATAGTGTTAAAAAGACAAGGGTGTGATAATTTTGTACAGTTTTGTAACTGTTTTAGCTCAATAAACATAATTCTATATGAAATATAAAGATATCTAAATTGCTAAGTGTTATAAACAGTTACCATGCATGCAGTATGAATGAAATTAAAGTTTACATTTCTATGTATCTAATAAGCATTGTAGTCATTTTTCTTTTCAGATCTAGGTGAAGGGCTCTTATGCAATCAGACAGTGGAAAACAATTGCAATTTTAGTCTCGAAAATTCTATTACAATAGAGCTAAACTCTACAAGAAAGGTACATTTATATTTAATATTGTTCTGTATATTTATGTTTGAAGATATGGATATTATGTATATTAATGATTATAGCATTTCAAATTTACTTCAAATATAAAACCTATATAACAGTATTAAATCTATTAAAGTGACCTAAGATTGATTATTTTTTTTTCAAATTCAATATCAATATTGCATTTGGTCAAAAAATAGATTTCATTTCCAGTAAAAAATGAATCAAACAAATGAACATATGTACAACAAACATGAAGTATATTTCTAAAATAACCTAAGTATAATTAATGAAACAATATTAGCAGAATAAAACACAAAGACAGAAATATATGGTATCACTTTTTTCATTTGATTATGTTAGGGACATACATGCATAACTTCTTCCTTGAATCACTTCTTTTTGTATCTGAAATGGTTTTGTTGTGAAAATTGCATTTGGTTTAATCCTCGAAAACAAAACACTAAATTTTGGGTTGGAATTCTCCACTCTCAAGTCTCAACCTCATTCCTCAACTCCAACAACTAAACAACCTTCTAATGTCTTAAGATATTTGATTAAAGTCGTGAGAATAAGGGTACTGTATTATTTAATGTATTAAGATAAGGGTACTGTATTAATTAATGTATTAAAATAATTGATTAAAGTCGTGAGAATACATGGTCAAGAAAATTAGGTAAGTCTTCTAATCTGGGAAGAAAATAAAACTTGAACTTGAGACCAAAAAAAAGGAAAAAAGAAAAGTTAAACTTTTATACGTGTTGATGCCTTGATATTGATAACTTAGAGCATGCTAATTGATAAAGATGGTAAATCTACTTTAAGGGAGAGAGAGAGAGAGAGAGAGAGAGAGAGAGAGAGAGAGAGAGAGAGAGAGAGAGAGAGAGAGAGAGAGAGAGAGAGAGAGAGAGAGAGAGAGAGATGAAGAATTTACATTTATCGTTTCTGGAGTTTGGCACAATAGTCTTCCAAGTTTCTTCATCAGCAGTGTAGGTTTGTTCTTCCAGATCTCCAAAGCATAAACCTGTTTCCAGCAAATATAATGTACAAAACCATAAGCTTCATAGAGGATCTTTATGTTTTCAATCTGGATGTTTAAGCTTGATAGAGGATACATAGACCAAGAAAGAGAAATGGAGAAAGGACACAAAGAGGTTTTGGATCTGGATCTATAAGCTTGATAGACGAAAATTCATAGACAGATAAAGAGAAATAGAGATAGGACACAGAGAAAGAGAAATAGAGAGAGAGGACACAGAGAAATAGAGAGAGTACACAGATAAAGAGACTTTTCACCTCCTTTTGTTTCAATCGAACCCTCTAGACAGATTCAGAAAGATATTTTTAATTTTGCTGGCTTTGAAATTGGGCCTTAAAATTAAAGCCCATTTAGCAAAGTACAAATGTTGCATTCTGTTTATACTGGGTTAAAATATAATTGGGCCAATAAGGCCATAATAGTTTCGGTTAAAAGAAATTAACATATACATATTCGTAAATAAAAATTATTTTTCAGGTTAAAATATAATTGGGCCATTATATGAAAATTGGGCCTTAAAAATTACTTTTGTTAGAAGTATTAATATGCAATAAAACATTCAGCGGCCCAATAAGCCCATTCACGTACATTCTTTATTATAGGCCGATAATCCTACATTTTCAGCCCATATATTTGAATTAGTAAAGGCCAGCCGATTTAATATAATAATTATTATAAACTTGAACCGGTTTTATATAATATCAGATAATATAGTCGAGCCGGTTTAGTGGTAATATCATATTTGACCTCATTAAAATATATTTAACAAATAACAGATAAAGAACAATCTTCATCAAGACGATTTTAAATGACAAATCGTTTTCTACTTGAAACCCAAAAAAAAAACAAAGCAAACAACGACAGAATGAACGCAGGAGATTGTCTTATGGGTGGTTCTAGGGTAAAATCTGATATTTTCCAAACGATGAAAATAGTCAAAACCAATTAAACATAGTATAGTAGAGGTAGCTATCAGGTTTTATTCTATCGAAATTTGTTAGGGTTTCAAACTTAAGGGTTCTTCGAATTAAGAGAGAAAGAGATAAAAAGACAGAGAGAGTGGGCGACAGATAGAGAGCTCGAAACAGAGACAGTGACCTTAATGGATTACCAGAGAGAGAGAGAGAGAGAGAGAGAGAGAGAGAGAGAGAGAGAGAGAGAGAGAGAGAGAGAGAGAGAGAGAGAGAGAGAGAGAGCAGATTACCTTTATCCACTGTGGATATGCTCCAAGATAACTTCTTGCTTCCAGAAAATGAAATTTCCAATAAAAACTCCAGATCTACGCATCAACAGTTGTTTTCCCTTGCATGTAACAGAAAATAAGTAAGAGAAATGTGTATTAATCTAGATCTGAGAGAGAAAGTAGATGCATGTTAAAGAGATATGGGATTAACCTATTTTTTTCCGCTTCTATGATCTGTAGTTCGTCTTCTGGAGTTTCTTTAGGGTAGATATCGATCAGAGGTTCACAAAAAACTCAGAATTGTAAGCTCTATACTCCGATGATTTTTTTTAAAGAAAAAATAAGTTGATCTGGGTAGAACTGAAAAAAGAAGGATAATCGGATTGCAGACGGAATTTCCAGAAAGGGGATGATGAAGATAATCGATAATAGTCGGATCTGTAATTAGAAATAGATACGTATTGTGAAAGAAGCGAAAAGGAAAGAAAGTTCATGAAGCTGAAAGAATAAGGGAGAGAGTGAAACGACAGAGAGGCGGAAGAATGAATTAGGGTTAGTTGGGTGGGGTTTTGGGGCTTTTCTGATTAATAAAAAATTGAAGTAAACTGGCTATAAGCAGATTGAGCTTGATGAATGGATCAAGTCCGAAAAACAGCGATTGGGCCTTTTAGCCCATTAATGATGATTTGGCTGTGGCTGATACAATTTGTGAGAGAAATTAAAAGTGTGAATTAGGGTTTGAGGGATGAAGCACGGTTTGAACGAGGCAACAAACAAAGGTTGGGTTTATTGGCCCATAACCCATTAGTCCATTTGGTATTAAAAAAGTCCATTAACCCATACATAATATACAACCTTAAGATTAAAATTACTGATTTTCTGTTAGTTTATTTAAAAAATAAAAGGAAAATAAAAATGAAAAACGAAAAAGAAAAAGAAAAACAAAAAAAGAAACAATCACATATGATACAAGTCAGCTCATGATTATATAAAACTTAATTGCATTGATCAGAAGTCAAAATCTACTAAGACTACGATGCAATTTGCATATGCTAAATTCCTCTTTCCTAACGCATTTCACTTCAAATTGCCAATAACATAATATACACTCAGAAACGAAATGGTAACATATTCAGAGAATAGCAAATTTGCATTTCATATTCTGAAATCACAGCTTGCAAATAGAATATCAAAATTAACGATTTAGTACCAAGAGTGATTTTAGGGGGAGGCTCTTTGTCGGCGACATTGGCCCGCTCCTCCGCTTCAGTCAGGAGCTGTTGAACCTGCGAAAGTTGCGCCGACGCTTTCAGATTAAGCCAAAAGTTCATCAAATGCTCGACCCCTAAATTTCGAACCCCTAATTCGAACCCTAATAGAAACCCTAACTCAGATTTCAGGATAAATTGAGAGTAACAAGAGCAAATTAGATGAATCAAATCCTAATTCTTCCTAATTGCACCCAAGTTCGCAAAGAATACAAAACAAATTTGAGCAAAATCACACGTACCGGTTTGCGTCGGGTCGCTCGTGTTTGTCCGCCGCCGAGTATCTCTCCTCCGCCGCCGGGTGTGTGCCTCCTTCGCCGTTCGTCTTTGATCTTGCGCCACCGGCCGGGTGTTCCTCATCAACGAGTCTTCAGCATCGAGTGCACAGGAGGAGATCGGGGTGAGTTGGGTGGGGGTTGAAGAAGATGAATGGAAAATGGTAAAACATATGTTACTAATTTAATGATTTTTTTCTTTTGTCTATTTTTCTTTTTCATTTTTTCTTTTTATTTTTTAAATAAACTAATAGAAAATCAGTAATTTTAACCTTAAGGTCACGGACCAAACTTATTATAAACTTCGGGGGTACCAACAAGAAACTTTTTAAATCCGGGACACCATCAAGAATAACCTTAACCACAGGGGTACCAAACGGAATTTCCCAATATTATTTAACCAAATTTTATTATTAATAAAGTTATGTAGAGTTCGTCTCTCTTAATATAATGTATTTTTTTGTATATCTTGAATATTTGTAGTCGATTAGTTATTTTTTATTTAAATAACTAATCAAATATATATTGAACAACTGACTCATCGACAATTAAAATATAATATTTTTCAAATATAAAAAAAATTAACAAATCCCGTGCAAGGCACGGGATTTGTTATATATTGGGCCTGAAATACATTTTTTGAAATTTGCATTCGAGTCTATAAGCCCATTACAGTTTTTAAAGCTCATTAGTATTATTAATTATATAATGGCCCAATAAGCCCTATAATTAAATTAGTTTAGTTTATATATATAATATTTACTAAAACATATTGTCTGTTGTGAGCGAAGGCGGAGAATCAATTTAAACAAGAGCTGTTTTGCTATGACCATAAACAAGAGCTAGGGCCAATCTCTTGCAAATGTCGGTTTATATCTTCCACGCCCTGTTTTTAGTCATGGTTAGTTTTATATTGCATCATCAAGGGTGACTAGCAAGAAATGTTTGAAGATATTGATCTGCGACAAAGACAAGAAGAGATATAATATTACAACCAATGTAGTATACAATGAAGTTTTTGATAATTTATAGCAATTTTGAACATCGTGCCATATTTTATGTTTAGGGTTTCATGTTCATGTATTAGATAAACATTTTTATTATGTTTGATGGTTTTAGTAATATTGATGTAAGGGGTGTGTCTATCCATGTTTGAAAGACAACGTAGTCATTTTTATTATTAATAAAGTTATGGAGAGTTCTGCATCTCTTTATATAATGTAATTTTTTGTATATCTTGAATATTTTTAATCGATTATTCATTTTTTATTTAAATAACTAATCGAATATATATTGAACAAGTGACTCATCGATAATTAAAATATACTATTTTTACAAATGTAAAAAAAAAAACAAATTCCATGCAAGGCACGAGTATAAGCCCATTCCCTTACATTTTCAGGTTGTTTAAAGAGTGATTACATTCTTTATTATAGCTCATTCACTTACATTCTTTATTCGGCGGCCCAATAAGCCCATTCACTTACATTTTTCATAAATGTATTTATTGTATTTGAGTATTACATCTGATTACATTGTAATAAATATTTAAGTTTTAATTTGAATAGATATATGATTTTGCAGGGTGACTTTGTTATGGACGAATTAACTCGACATAAGTACATAACAGAGCGTTGAGATTGGATGTTATTAGAGATAAACGACAACGGACAATTTCAAATCTATCAGGTGAACCAATGACTCATCGATAATTTAAAAAATACTATTTTTACAAATGTAAAAACGATATAAACAAATCCCGTGCAAGGCACGGGTATTACACTAGTTATAATTAAATAAATACATAAACATTAAATAATGAAAGAGTAATCAGCGAAAGACTTTTATATAGAAATTCAATCTTTTAATAAAACTCTTCTCGCAAATTGAGAAAGACGATATTACAAACAATGTGAAGTTATAGCGGAAGACTTTTAAGTAAAACCCTAAGCACATGACTAATTTATATATGTATTTCAACTCCTTAAGAATATCAAATCAATACTACACATGTTAATATTACTTTAGAATGAAAACCTTCAACTTCAAGCCTTCGTCTTCGATTGATTACTTCAAATCGTCGGGGACCATGTAACACCCCCAAATTTCCTCTTGAAAGTATTACTGCCAGTGACCTCGGATTCCTCATCCCGAAGTCACCCTAGGCTTTTCCAGTTGATATAAATCATCAAACAACAATTATGATACAAAATATCATAACCTTCAATTAAAAACCATAGTCGCGGAATTTCAACACAATTCCAAATACGACCAAATACATCAGAAATACAGCGGAAGTCTTTATAATACAGAGTAGTCTTAATACAAGACCTTTTTAACACAGCGGAAGTCTTTGAAATAACAACAGGGTCTTGATCGCAATGATCACCCGCCAAGGATCCTTAACCTGGATAAAACTCTTCAAAACACCGTTTGCCTTCATAGTCGTTCTAGCCTTTTTGGACCTGCAACCTATCTGATGTGCCGAAACGAACGGATGACACCAGCCAACAATGTAGATAACAAGTGCGGTTGGTTAGTCTAAATGAATAGACCATGCAAGGGCACAAAGCAGAGTGGTTCGAAGTAGTCGTATTAGGTTAGACTCATCGTCCTCGAATCAAAACTGATAACGATAGTCAACCACCATACTCTACTAAAACATATGAAAAGGCATGAACAAGAGAAGATTCTGAAGACCAAGTCTTACATCAATCAACCCAAAGAAGATTCCAACGAAATGAATCTTATCGGAAATATGACAAATGTTGGGAAACTTAAATAATCATAGAATCACAGTATCGTATACGAGCAATTTAAAAGTTAAGACGAGCTTTCCTAGCTGCACTATCGCCTAGCTGCACTACTCGCCGAAGGTATAATAATTATGTGCGTCAAGAGCACTTAACTTATTAAAACAAAACACACAACACTCTTATACCTTAAGAAGTTCGGAAGAACTCTGCGTATGAGATAACACTTACCACTATACTCTTTTAAGATTCAAGAACAATCACAATATCTTATTCTTACGTTCCTCGAAACGTATCACATAAGATCTTACTCCTATTTCCTCAAAGAGAGTGATACCTTAAGCCTTATAGATGACATACTCGCAAGATGTCAATCCTTGACAATTCCCAAGAGTCCTAACTCTTTATCCTCTGGAAATTCCACTTATCGAGTCCAACGATTCATACTGTCTTTAAACAAACTTATTTCTAACTTTAAATCCTTATATTTCGTACACAATCTACTATCCACCCAGGACTTAATCGCATCATTTCCTTATTAACCTCAAACGAATCTCAAATAGATCTCCCCAAAGGATACCTATGATTTCGTACACTTGGCTGTCTCAAAAGCTTTAACCATTGGTCCTACATGGGTCATACTTTACTTATGATCCTGACCATCCTAACTCCGGATTTCACAGTCTTACTCAAGACCACAATAGGGAAAACGAGATCCTGAAGAATTATTCCCTTAATCAATTGTTCCTTCACAACACTTTATCCACACTAATGCTTACAACATGATTAAGAGCAGCTACAAAGCTTTAAACCTTAGGGTGACAATTATGTTCACCCAAATTAATACAACTACCAAAGCTTATTAATTATGTGCTTAACCGCACTTATCTTATTAAATTACAACACACACACACACGTTATAAGCTTTTAAATATATGTTCCGCCAAGCAGGACATATATCGAAGGAATGAACCTCGCAGAGTCCAAGCCTCTACATCTATCGAAGGAATGAACCTCGCAGAGTCCAAGCCTCTATATCTATCGAAGGAATGAACCTCGCAGAGTCCAAGCCTCTATATGTATCGAAGGAATGAACCTCGCAGAGTCCAAGCCTCTATATCTATCGAAGGAATGAACCTCGCAGAGTCCAAGCCTCTATATCTATCGAAGGAATGAACCTCGCAGAGTCCAAGCCTCTATATCTATCGAAGGAATGAACCTCGCAGAGTCCAAGCCTTTATATCCCTAGGGTCTTGATCGCCCTTTTCACCAAGTTATAAAGAAACGAATGGACCTCACAGAGTCTAGGCGTTCCTACGAATACTCGTGCTAACTAACAGTTCAACACAGTAATATTATAACTACTAGTGCTAACTAAACAGTTCAAGCACAACCATATTATAACTACTAGTGCTAACTAAACAGTTCAAGCACAATAATAGTATAATTCACATTAAAGTCATCCTGTCAATCAACTTAAACACATATATAATAGAAACGACTAATCCTTACCTGGACTTAGCTTCCCTACGAATACTCGTGCTATTCTAGCATTAAGTCAACATTAAATTCACAACAATACCATCACGGTAATTAACACACAGTACTCGAGCTAATTAAACAGTTCACTTTAATTGCCCTAGCCCAAATCCGAACAGCAGAATATTCCTGAATCTGCATTCAATATGGTTTTGGCCATAACTTTAGTTATACAACTCGGAATCCAATTCCGCAAAGTTCTAGACGCTCGTATGAAAGTCTAATATTTACTGAGCTTAACCCCAACTTTATCAAAATTACAGAACTGGCCCGGTATTTCCGGCAGTGCACGAACAAGTCCTTCAGGCAACATATGTCTATAATAGCGTTGATCTAGCAGATATACAACCTATTATAACATCATATTCTTTTCATCAAATTATTTATCAAAACTGTTCCCAACATAAACAGTAAATCATTCCAAATTAATTAACAACTAACAATTGATAATTAAGGAAAGTATGGAAGGATGAGCAAGAGCAAACCGCCACTTGCCTGGAGTAGATTCGGCGATGAATCTAGACGAGACGACTACTGATGATATCATTTCCGAGGATATGGCCTAAGTTTCAGATAACTCCAACATATTACGAGTCCACACGCGATCCAACAGATCACGTTCTAACGCTCGAATAAATTCGGGTTGAATCTGGACTGGAAGGGTTTTGGGCCTCTCGGCCCAGCAACAATTAAACAGGGGGGGGGGGGGGGGGAGGGCCCCACCTTGCTTCTTCTTCCCCGAATAACAACAACAGCACAACAATAACAAGAACAGAGCACAACACCACGGCAGCAGCAACGACCACGCCGGGAAGGGCTCCTCGCCGGGGGCCTCGCCGCTTCGTCGCCGGGGATACAACCACCAGCAGCGGCAGCCACACGAGACACACGACATCAGCACAGCACGCAGTGAACAACAGCAAGCGGCTCTAGAACGCAGCGAACACCAGCGATGGCGAGCGGCACCGCGACTTCGTCGGAGAAGAAGGAGAAGGTTGAGCACGAGAAGATGGTGGCTGGGCAGAGGAGCTCACCGAGAGAGAAGATGAGAGGGAGATCGATCTGGTGTGTCTTTCTACCCTTCACCAACACCACTATATATAGCCAAGAACAGGGATCCCAAGGAGGGGGCAAAGGTCCGACAACTCTCTTGCAAGAGGGCCGACCATGCACAAGTTGGAAAGCCAAGTGGGAAGCCAAGATAAGATTGTACGTGGAGGATAAGTTTGCACAGGGATAAGATTTGGTATGGGTTTTAAACCCCGGAAATTATATGTTTGTATTCAAACAAATATTCTAAGTCCCAAAAATACATCGAATGTATTTTATACCACTCGGGGAATTATTACGGAGATCATGGATATTATTGAAAATCCAAACTCCACTGAAAGCGAAAAATTTATCGAACGAAGGATGAAAAAATTACCCAAATACCCTTACTAAAAATGAGGGATATTACAGACCAACCATTGATGTGCCGTATAGGACGGATGACACCGGCCAACCATACAAGGAATATAAACGGTTGGTTAGTCTAATGAAAGACTACGCAAGGGTGAAAAACAGATTGGTTCTCGTAGTCGTATATAATCACTTCACTTGTTTCTCGAATAAAACTCGATAAATGGTATATGACTATAGACTTCTACCGAAAAGAATGAAGAGGTATGATTAAAAAGAAGACTCCATATGTTGAGTCTTATGGGAAATTACATGAATTTGTTTGGGAACATTATATTATCACACAAAGTTTTAAAAACATCTCATTGAATATTTGGGTCCTCGACCAACTTCACCGCGTAATGCGAATCTTGATTGGAAAGAGGACTTACTTTAGACAAGAGACCGGACGGGTTCCACGTTGTACTTCTTGCCCGAGGGTATATTAATTATGTGCAAATGGAACTTATCTTATTTAATTTCAAAACGCGCATTTACAGCTTTTAATCCATACTAATCTCGCAATGAGAAATATAACATGGGACGAATCCCGAATTTTGGTACTAGCTAAGTGCGCCAACAGTTATATAAAATAAGGGTAGGTCATGACCAAAAGTATTAGGGCAATTATTCTCCTAATATCAAGTTATAAGGAAATAGCTAAACCTCGCAAGATAAATGACGTTCCTACGAATACTCGTGCTAACTAGCATTTATATTTACACCAATGCACAACAATTCACACCAATTATTATCTAACACCCTATTTATGATCCTAAATAATCATATCATAAATAAATTAATAAAATAGTTTATTTATGATCCTAATATTTTCTAAGTCAAAACGTTATCTAAATGAATAGTCATAATTACCCATTCATAATATAAGATAATATTAAAACAATTCTAATTAATTTAATTTTAATTTTCATAAAATATAATTAATCCTAAAATATTTTTCACTAATCTGGATTAATTAATTTAATCAAGATTAATCCAAAACAAATCAAAAGCAAAAATCCCGAATTGTGTTTAAAACAACCTCGCCGGATTCGTTCTTGGACACCCGTTGGAAAATGCCCAAATTTCGTGGCGGTGGTGGATCTCCGATGGAGTTTGTTGAGGGCTTTTGAAGGAAACTCGTAGGCTCAGATAATGGTATGCTCATTTTTCCAAACCAAACTCAAAAGCTCTCGAATTTGGCTCAGGAACAAGTCGGTACCCTATTCTAGGGTTCTTGGATTGAATCGTGAAATTGGGTGCCTTAGGAGTCCGATTGGGGAGGGTTTTTACAAGGGTTTTGGTAGGTGTGAACACTCTAAGCATTAACCCTCTCATTAATCCCTCTAATTCATACCCTATAGGATCAATTTTGAATCGAAGTGAATCTGACCTAAAAACGCAACGAATGCATTTGGGACAAAATCCCGCAATTTTCGTCGACATTCAACCCAATTGAATGAGGGATTATGTGCGTGATAATATTGTCTTCAATGTCCAGTGAGTAACTGTTCAAATCAGGTGGAAGAAGACCTCCATTTCCGCCATTAAAATGGTCCTTTAAGCTCGCGACTTGGCTGGGGAAAAAGATGACTGGTTTCGGTTATTTACAAATGTGGACCATTATTTTTGGTTTGTGGCAAAAATGCCCTCCACAACTTTTCATAATTTATAAAAGTTGCCCAAACTTAATATCTTTAATATTTTCAACTTGTAATATTATTTTAACCCAAATTTAAAGTATATAAGAATTAAACTTAGGTTAAAATAAGCTTAAATTATTTTTCTTATTAATTTGACCATACTTAAATCCTTAACAAAAAATTGTTAAACTTGATTTAAAAATTCTAAGTCAAAATTAATAAGTTTTATCTAAAATATAATTAATATAAGGTTAATCATAATTTGGACCATTCTTAGCTTAAAGAAATTACATACTAGGACATTTATTATTTTATCCATTTTTGGATAACATAATAATTCTTATGACCTTTATTGTTATTTAAAATTCCAAAATTACATTCTTTGTTATACTTTCCTACACCATACTATTATAGACCATTTGATAATTTGTACAAAATTATCTTAACCCAACCTTTGAACCTAAGTTCATCAAAATTTAAATTATTCTTCTAAAAGAAATAAAATAAATTTCATAACTTTTATTTTATCAAATTAAAATTACCATTTTACCCTTCTAATTTAAGTGGGATATTACAATACTACCCCCTTAAAAATAGTTTCGACCCTGAAACTAGCGTTAACAAGGAAGTGGGATCGGTTTTCACATTAACCTCCCTACTTGAGCTTAGTATCCTCAATTATTTTGTACTCAAAATTAATCCTAGGAAAGTCGATCCGTTTCCTCAACCAAGACATTATCTCGTATATCTCGTCTCATATATTATCCCACTATTATGCGCTACTCACCTTAAAGAACTTAGTATCTCTTAAGAAAAGAACATATTTATCTTCCCATTTCCTTTCTATGATCGGATCCCAAAATATGTACACAACGTCCGTATAACACAAATATCAGTTCTTAGTAACTTCCAAACATCGGATCTCCTTATTCCTTAAATGTACGTCTCCCAAGAAGTCCCATTATTTATCTCAATTAAATTTGGCATTTATGCCATCTATAACCCAAAAAAATTTCATTAATCAGGCTCTAACATAAAACCTTTAAAATTTCTTAATTTTTCCCAAATAATCACACAAAAGTTCATTCCTATTTTCCTCAAACATGATTTTTAATAATTCATTTAACACGATCATGATCAATCACCTTATTTATCCAAAACGTGTCATAAGATTACCTTATTTGACATAGGTCACTCTTTCATCAAGTCCAATTGATAAAAATCCATACACTTACGTTATCCCACACTACTAATCCACATAAATCAAAATAAACCTTAAATCCTTAAACACTTAATTGTCCTTACATGATTTATTATCCCAAATTAAGCAAACCTTTTGCTTAACGGAAAGTTACTATTTACCCAAGACATCGTCTTAATACTCCTCATATCATTATATCATTTCTTTAAGAAAGACTTATAATGAAACCTTAAATAGGTTTTTCAAAATAATAATTTCACACATTTAGCTCTTCCAAAAGCTTTAAGCCACTTGTCTCACAACGGACACACTCAATTATAAACACCATAATTATAACTCTTAAATTTTAAAGTTTAACTCGAATTCGTGTTAGAGTACAATCATTTTAGAGAAAACCAACTCCTTATTAAGTACATCTCTTACAAATTTATTTACTTACATAAATAATTTATATTAAGTATTTTGAGCTTTATATTAGCTCACCACACCAATTGTTATCACAACCAATGCTCGGAGTATACATATCTATTATATATATTAAAGTTATCCCCTTTTGAGCTCTTAGAATGTTTCTGGATCCAACATATCTACATGTCATTTTTTCATTCGTTCCTTTTTTAAATTTTTTTATTTCACTTTAAATAAAAACCGTTTATCAAATCAAAATTTATATGTAAATATTTAGATTACAATTTCCAAAACCAACCAAACTTGAAAGTGACAAATAACATTGTAAATAAATTTAACCATCAATCTATATATCTATATTAAAGTTGGCTCTTTTTAAGCCACAAAGTGTTTTTATGCCCAAGTTGTTAAGGTTTTATTTTTTTCTTTTTCTATTTATTATTATATTAAATAATCTGCAAAATATAAATTAACAAAAAGACCTTAATAAGATTTGCAAATTAATTAGCTCTAAATTTTAAAATCTTATCAAATCTTGACCAAAATCTCATCAAACTAACTTATTTTTGCAACAAATGTTAACGTAATTTTCTATTTGACAGAAATGTAAATGTGATACATATATTTTTGCTAATGCAACAATAGTATTAATTGACATTTAACATCATGAAAATTTTATTTATTTAATTAATTTAAATATTAAATATTGTATACAGTTAGGTTATATACTTAACTTTAGATACCATATATTTTAATGAATTGTTTTGGTAAATATCATGAATTAGTGACAAACTATTAGCAAATTAAATGAACCCATGTAAGTTAATTAGTATATTGACATAGCAACAAGATTAGTGAACTCACGTAAGTTAATTAGTAACAACCTTTAGATAGCATATCTTTTAAATGATTTTTTATTTACTTACAATGCATTCACATTTGAAATAAAAAAATAAACCCACGTAAATTTGATAGCAATAAAATCTTCACTTGATAAATGTCACATTTTCAAGATTTAATAAAAAAATTTCTATGAACTTGAAATAATTGATGATGAATAAAAAATATGTATGATAATATCAATATACTATTTGAAATATAATTCAATTGAGTTTTATTTGATTCTCTAATTGAGTTAATTTAGTATATTAATAATAAGGTATAAATATAAGTGCCCAATATATATATATATATAATAAAACAATGAGTAAATTAATATGATTTTATTTTCAATAATATCATCTCAATGTTTAAAACCTGAATTGAATATTACAAAAGGTATAAAAAAACAAAAGCTAACAAAAGTAATATTCTATCAACAAACTTAAAAAGTTTTAAAAAGAATATAGATCTAAACATATCATGAGTAACATATTGTTGAAAGATTGACAAATAACATCGTACTAACCTATTAAATTGAAAAAATAGTATATTTCGATTCATAACTTTAATATCGGATACTATTACACTCTAAATATACAAAAATAAAATGTTATTGAGTTAAGTAACATGTACAATCGTAATATTTACATATATTTAGAGTGAGTTTTTTTCCTATAATGTTTATATATATAAATTCAATCACATTATTTCTACTAGTATGTATATGTTTGGAAAAAATCTAATATAACTACATGTCAATATATTCTCATTTCATGTATATCTTATCTTTTATAACCACTTAGTCATTAATTTGTACTCATGTGACGTTTATTCGTATACTAAAATTTTCTTTTAAAAATATAAGTCGGCTCGTGCATGGCACGAGGGAATAAACTAGTGAGAAATCAATCTCAAACTCCATTGAGCATTAACTACACACGCTTAATTTCCTATGGCAAGGAATATTTACAATACTAGACTCTCGAGACAATGCTCGTCAACTCGAGCAAAGGAAATAAATAATGTCAATATCTAACTTGACATTATTCCAAGAATATAGAGAGATTTTTATGAATGGATCTAAAGAATAAGTAACAAAATCGAAGCTTGCAGAAGTTTGAAAACCACTTATTATTTAAACTTTACACTTTCAAACATTAATTTTCTAAAAGGATTATTTATATATGTAATTTCTTAAACTAGCGATATTTACAAACTTTACCAAACCGAAAACTACTCTTTCTCAATTATAATCATAAACTCTTAAATTGAACCGTTATAACGCCATTTTATAAAAGACTATAAAAATAACTATTAAAGTCCTAATAGTTAAACCATAACTTTTAATTTTGTTTTCTAAACTTTAAGAATTATTAAAACGTTAAACCTAATGCTAATAATGTAACTTTTCAAACATTCATTAATAATAATAAAACAGTTTGAAAATAGTTTCAAAAATAGTTTTAAAAATTCTCAAACCTAACAATAGGCCAGAATTTTAAAACCATTGCTTTGATACCATAATTGTAACACCCCCCGACTTATGTCGGTAGTGCCACACGCCAATGACTTGAGACTGTAAAGTCCAAAGCCACCCTAGGCTTTAATCGAAACAATTATGCTTAAATAAATACATAAACATTAAATAATGAAAGAGTAATCAGCAGAAGACTTTTATATAGAAATTCAATCTTTTATTAAAACTATTCTCGTAAATTGAGAAGGACGATATTACAAACAATGTGAAGTTACACTGGAAGACTTTTAAGTAAAACCCTAAACACATGACTAGTTTATATACGTATTACAACTCCTTAAGAATATTAAATCAATACTACACATCTTAATAATACTTTAGAATGAAAAACCTTCAATTGCAAGCCTTCGTCTTCGATTGATTACTTTAAATCGTCGGGGACCAACCTCTGATGTGTCATATAGGACGAATAACACCAGCCAACCATGCAAGGAATAGAAACGGTTGACTAGTCTAATGAAAGACTACACCAGGGTGAAAAACAGATAGGTTCTCGTAGTCGTATATAATCACTACTCTTGTTTCCTGAAAAAACCCAGTAAACGGTATATGACTATAGACTTCTATCGAAAAGAATGAAGATGTATGATTAAAAAGAAGACTCCGATGAATTGAGTATTATGGAAAATTACATGAATTTGTTTGGGAACATTATATTATCACACAAAGTGTTAAAACCATCTCATTGAATATTTGGGTCCTCGACCAACCTCACCGCATAATGCGAATCCATATTAGAAAGACAAGAGACTGGGCGGGTTCCACGTTGTTGTTCTCGCCCGAGGATATATTAATTTATATGCTAAACGACACTTGTTTGATTTAATTTCAAAATGCGTATTTACGTTAAAGCTTTTAATCCACACCAATCTCGCAATGAGATATATAACATGAGACGAATCCCGAATTTCGGCACTAGCTAAGTGCACCACCACTTATATAAAATAAGGGTAGGTCATGACCAAAAGTATTATGGCAATTACCTCCTAATACCAAGTAATAAAGAAACTAGTAAACCTCGCAAGATAATTAGCGTTCCTACGAATACTCATGCTAACTAGCAATTATATCCACACCAATGCACAACAATCCACACCAATTATTATCTTGCACCCTATAATAATAATATATATAAGGGTTATAGATCGCATATATACAACCTAATAAAAAGATTCATTTTACACAACATTTTAACACACAAGTTCCCAAACGAGAAATTAAAAATATTTATCCCAACTTAATTAAGACAATAGATTAATTGTCAATTAAGAAAAATATGGACTAAATTAGCAAGAGCGAATCACCACTTGCCTTGAATCACGAAGAAGATGAACGGCGTTACGGAGATGGTTGCTTTCGAAAAGAAAATCGGCTCCCTGCTTATCCCCGTTTCAAACGCAATTCCGAGACGTACCCAAATCACACTACTACAATATTGACCTAAGGAAGCGGTCAATAACTGCTACAATAAGTATAAAAAACGCTGCCTTACGTCTATTGTAGCGGTTGTTAACCGCTTCATCTGTTCGCGCTGCATTAGACCTAATGAAGCGGTTTTTGTAAGCTAATGTAGCGGTTGTGATAGCAATAACAAAACCGCTTCATTTGTTAAGAAAACCGCTAGTGATTACCTATTGCAGCGGTTGTTGCAACACCTATTGCAGCAGTTTTTGCAACACTTATTGCAGCGATTGTTGTAACTTATTTCAGCGGTTTCATTTATCTATTGCAGCGGTTATGATTACATAATGCAGCGGTTGTGGTTATCTATTACAACCATTGTGATTACCTATTGCAGCGGTTATGGTTAACTATTGCAGCGGTTGTGGTTCTCTTTTGCAATAGTTTTTGATCTAATGAAGCACTTTTCATATTTTTTTAGCCGCGGGTTTAAATCCTATTACAGCGGTTCTATTTGTGAATTAAATATATATATCCATAATATTTTTTGCTGATTTATGTACATATTTTCCCTGCTTAAAAAATGCAATATTATACTAAAATTTCAGTCATTATATAAGAAACCTGTTAGTTACAATATATAAGTGCATAGCTTGCCCAAATGTACCTACTACCTACTGTACGAAAAACCAAGTCAATAAATATATAGAGTTGGCTTGTACTAATTAACACACCAAGTGTTAGCTAAATGTGCTAATATACCAAAATTATGGACCAAAATCAAAGTATCATTACCCTAAAAAGTAGACATGTTAATCCTATACCCGCTAATATCCATGTTTTCTTACTTGTCCAATAAAATCAAAAACCTGCAAAAAAAAGTAAAATAACCAATGTAAGATTAATCCCTCCTAACTAAGGTAAATTAATTCTACTCAACAATAATATACTAACTATATGAAGGAATCTACAAACATATATATTTCACTCAATAACACCAACAATTGATAAGTGCAATTCAAAAGAAAACTGAAATGTTATTTTTTTGCTAAAACCACTTCAGACTATTGTTTTCCCCCTTTAAATCATTACATATTCTTAGACACTAATGCATCTTGACATCCAGCTCCACGTGAAACTAGATTTCGCTCAATAGTAACACCAACAATCCCTCAAGTAAACATAGAAGAGCAACATGGAAACATATTCTAAATATAGCTACGTACAACCTCAAGAAATACTTGAAAACATACATTCATATAACATCGTCCCTCTTTACACATCCACTGAGCAATTCACATAGCTTCTGTCCCCTCAAATTCATCGACAGGGTCCCTAAAAATCAACACAAAAATATAAGAAACTCAAACATGTTTATGGTTTGACTTTAAATTATTAATCTTACTCACCTAATTAAATTAGCATTAGAACTAGATGTATTTTCTTGGCTACTTGCTACTATATAATCAATGAAACTACTTGCTACTATATAATCAATGAAACTAATATTTAGAAGACAACCTTTAAAAAAATTAATAACACAACTGTTAACATTGTTATGTTCATTTGTAAATTGGCCAAGTAATACTCTAGAACTATGATGGTATCTCATCTTTTCCTTTTAACATCCACTTGTGTGAATACTGAATACTACCACCAATAATTGAACTCTACAAAATTCCAACAAACCCAAACTGATTCTTATATTATTATTATTATTATTAATTATATTATAGTTACAAAAAGTTAGTGGGGAGCCGAGATACAATCTGGGCCCCCACTCCTTTAGCAATGGCAAAACTGATCCTAGTGAAAATATGTGCCGCAGTCCGTGTCCCAATGTCTTGAGATTGAGAAAATTTATGTATCCTCTTGAGTAGGGCCATAGCATCCGGCTCAAGTTCCCCTAACGAAGAAAAAGAGAAGGGTAAGAAACCATAACCAATAGCCTTGCACTTAGCTTGATACTTGACCCGCTTACGATGCGCCGCCTCAATCACAACACGCCCTGGCACGAAGTCAGACATCCTAGATTGCGTCAGAGGTGATGACCCAGTCAAGTCAACACAAACATCAAGCCCACCATCCCAAGAGTAAAGTAACATGTCTGCAGGTCGGAGAGGTTTCCCGTCTCCCCTACACAGTCCAATATCAACCTCTTTACTGAGATCCCGGAACGATAACAAACATTCACCAAAGTATCACGGACATCATTATGTCGATGTTTAATACCAACAATACCTGCACATGACACAGCATGATCTCCAAAAATGTCTCCCTCAAAGACCCTGGAGCAAGCAGAGCAAGGCTTCGAAATGGAAAACAGAGGGATGCCCAATCGATAGCACAACACACAACGATACGTCTTACCATTCATAGTCCGACCCAAACCTGAAATCGGGACAGCCCTAAGCCAATCAGTGGCACGGTCTCCTCGCTGAGAACTCCACAAAGCCATCTGTCGCGGTGACAAGGAAAAAGTAGTTTCTACATCTTTCGTAATCTTCGTGAAATATATATCTACCAATTTCTTCATGAGTTGGGGGCAGCGATCTCACTAGGATTACTCAAATCGTCAGTCCCTACCTTTGTGTTAAAAGAACACAATGCGTCTTCAAAAACAGGCCCTGATGTTGTGACAGCAGCATGATGAAAAAGCTTATTCTGTAGGCCAGCGGATTGCAAATGCGATGCCAGAAATGCATAGATCAGAACATCGCCTGCAGAATAAACACCAAGGCCCCCAAACTTAAAGGGCAAAGTGGCAAGCCTCCATTTCCAGTTGCCAAACCCCGGTCCAAAAGCGATGACAATACGTTCCAAGGAACATCGAAGAGCTTGGTCAAACTTAAGCTGGACAGATTCAAAGACACAAGGCGAGCATGTACGCATAGCAAAATAGAGTCTTGAAACTCCAGTACAAGCACGCAGCAACAATAACTCACATTGAGGGTCACCAATTTTTAGCAACCGCATCCATAAGCGCAATAGTTTTGTCCACTCTCTTCATCACAAGCTCACTACTGAACTCGAAATCAACACTGACAGGTCCACCAAGAAGTTTAACCCCATGCAGCGGCCTAGCAATGTTAGGTGGAAAGACACCTGCTAGCCTACTCCTAGAGTCTTCTTTCGGCCAAAAAACTTCCGTTTTATCAACATTGAGGTGTAGGCCATATCGGGGTCCATCCTCAATAATCAGCTGTAGAACCTTCCCCACAACCAAGGTATCACCAACAATAGTGCCATCATCTAAATACCAAGCCTGCAAACACAACTGAAAAGTATCTCTGATTTTGCACACCAAGGGATGCAACACTAAAGCAAATAGTAAAGGGACGAGAGGATCCCCCTGTTGCACCCCCTGGCAAGACCACAAGGTGTGCTCCCCATAGTACAACCTAGCTGGATTGGAGTAGCAAAATTCAACCCAACGAGAAATAGCAGGACAACGAAGTCGGACTTCACGGATCATGACCTCCCGATCAACCAAGTTGAAAGCATTTCTAAAGTCCACCAACAACATAGTAAGACCCTCAGCATCACCACGATCCTCGATCAAACGATTCATAGCATGGAGAATGGCTTCGCCCCCACCAGACACACCAACACCAAACTGAAAATCATCTAAATAACCACTCAAGGAATGACCAATCAAGGAGGCACTAACCTTGGAAACCAAACACCTCCAAACAGTACCCACAGCAATAGGGCGAATACCGCCGCCAGGCTTGACAAGCGGTGTGAGAGGAGCACTAGCAATGTACTCGCCCAACACCTTAGGACATTTCCCATCCAGAAAGAGATTAACCACTTGGGTGATAGAATCGACTAACTCATCAGAAATAGCAACAGCAGCCCCGCTCAAGCAATCCATAAGATGTTGAGCACGTAAACCATCCCTTCCACATGATGTACCACGCGGAAAACTCTTAATTCTATCCAAAACAACATATTTAGACGCGACGAAGTTATGGTGATCAATAGGAGTGTTAGGTAAAGAGGGCGCTGGCGAGAAAGGATGTTTAGCCTTTAAATCCTCAAGAGTAGCACTATTATAAGGAGCAATGCCAGAAGAGGAAAGAACTCTGACGGCAGCGGTGTAATGTCCATCACAAATCTTCCTCTTACACTGCTTGATATTACGCTCGCCCAAATCAAGGTCCTCCTCATCAACTTCTGACAAAGGAGGAGAGGGTTCGGTAAGAGTTTCCATAACAAGCTGCAAAGTACTTCCAGGCTCACTCGAAGAACGAATAGCATTGACTATACATTCCTCCTGCATCAGCCGCTTGTTAGCAGACCTGGACTCACGGTTACTTCTCGGAGAAAAAAGTTTTCAGAATACAAGTAGGCAACACCAACAATCTAACCCAACCACCGATGTCGACCGGATTGCTAATCACCTTATCAAGCGCTCCTTTCATGACCCGAGAGAACCCAAGGCGACACCTAGGGGGAATAGATTTCACAGTTCGTAACCTCTTGGAAAGGATACGATCGAGGAGAGCGACATTGAAAGTACACTGTTGTTCTTTCACCAAACCAACATCATGAACAAGCTGCACAGGAGAAGAGGTAACTTGTGGCATGGTAAAATCATAAAGCACAAATCTAACCACACCATCACCAACATCAAGAGGCTGTACAAAATCAGAACCCCTTCCATGGCGACATTTAGAACGTAGAGAGTGTGTTTTGAAACATACCCCACACAGCCAAATCCCCATCCTCTTAAAAGTAGTTTCGGCCTCAGTGAAAACAAGCATGTTAGAAGAAAGAGCATCTCTTGTCGTTACCTGAGCATCCCCCGTACAATGACGATCTCTAAGATGCGTGATTAAGGACGTCTTGGTAAGCCCTTGTCCACCACCATCTTGACATCCGTTGAGACCCACGAACGGACAATGAAACCGAACCGTAACAGGCGGCATCGGCAGGCAAAAACAAAGACCAGCAAAATCCAGCAACCACCAGCAAAATTCAGAAATCAACGCCTGCTAAACCGGAGAGGGAGAACCACCGAGAAAACTGAATTCCCAAACACCTCACCGACGAACACAGAACAGCCCTCAACACACCTCACCGGCGAACCACTGCCCAGCTGTGCGCCTACAAAAGACCGGAGAAGCACACCGAAAGATTTCGCAACCGAACGCCGCCCCTGAAACCGCAGAACGCGAAACCGAACGCCGCCCCTAAAACCACCGCTGCACATCAACGTGGAAGGAGACACCCACCCATGGCCGCCAGCCACAACACGCCGGAGAGAAACCTCCTCCTTGGCGAGCGAAGAGACGCTTCGACTTCGCACAGAGACACTTTGATACATTGGGGAGCCGAGATACTATCTGAGCCCCCACTCCTTTAGCAATGGCAAAACTGATCCTAGTGAAAATATGTGCAATAGCCCGTGCCCCAATGTCTTGAGTTTGAGAAAATTTTTGTATCCTCTTGAGCAAGGCAATAGCATCCGGCTCAAGTTCCCCCAACGAAGAAAAAGAAAAAGGTAAGAAACCATAACCAATAGCCTTGCACTTAGCCTGATACTTGACCCGCTTACGATGCGCCGCCTCAATCACAGCACGTCCAGGCACGAAGTCAGACACCCCGGATTGCGTCAGAGGTGATGACCCAGTCAAGTCAACACACACATCAAGCCCACCATCCCAGGATTAAAGTAACATGTCTACAGGCCGGAGAGGTTTCCCGTCTCCCCCACACAGTCCAATATCAACCTCTTTACCAGTCGAGATCCCGGAATGATAACATACATTCACCAGAGTATCACGAACAACATTATGTCGATGTTTAATTCCAACAATACCTGCACACGACACAACATGATCTCCAAAAATATCTCCCTCAAAGACCCTGGAGCAAGTAGAGCAAGGCTTCGAAATGGAAAACAGAGGGATGCCCAATCGATAGCACAACACACAACGATACGTCTTACCATTCATAGTTTGACCCAAACCTGAAATCGGGACAGCCCGAAGCCAATCAGTGGCACGGTCTCCCTGCTGTGATCTCCACAGAGCCATCTGTCGCAGTGACAAGGAAAAAGTAGTTTCTGCATCTTTCGTAATCTTCGTGAAATATATATCTGCCAATGTCTTCATGAGTTGGGGGGCAGCGATCTCACTAGGATTACTCAAAATGTCAGTCCCCACCGTCGTGTTAAACCTACACACGGCATCATCAAAAGTCGGCCCTAATGCAGTGACACCAGCCTGGTGAAGGAGCTTAGTCTGTAAGCCAGCAGATTGCAAGCGCGGGGCCAGAAAAGCATAGATCCGAACATCACCTGCCGAATAAACACCAAGTCCCCCAAATTTAAAGGGCAAGGTGGCAAGCCTCCATTGCCAAGTGCCGAATCCTGGTCCTGAGGCGTTGACAATACGTTCCAGGGAACAACGAAGGGCCTGATCAAACTTAAGTTGAGCAGAATCAAAGACATGAGGCGAGCAAGTACGCATAGCAAAATAAAGTCGTGAAACTCCAGTACAAGCACGCAGCAACAACAACTCGCACTGAGGGTCACCAATTATTATTATTATTATTATTATTATTATCTAAGAGATAGTAAAGACAATAAGACCAACACTTTTCAACTTTGTCAAAATGATGAATAGGGTCAAGCTTATCCAACATACTTTAAACTTGGCCACGTTTCAATCATACATACCCAAATGCGTTATGGACCCAAATTCAATTATTGTGTCTAATCCTTCCAAGAAGAAAGAATATTGTTGCATATAAACTATGTTAATGGATCAGTTGGAATGATTGGTGTTAGAAAGGGTAGTCAAAAGAGAATTGTCAAGAAACAGAATTTCCTTGCTTTGGCATTATCAATGAAGCCAGCAAAAGGAAAGCATGCAAGTTAAATTGTGATTTTAAATCTAGCACACCCTTAGAAGCAACAATATTTCTACACTGAAGGATCCAAACTGGACCAAATTAATTTCACCACTAACCAAATACTATCCCATTTTCCAAAAAAAAAAACACAATTTGGCAGAGTAAAAAGAGGATTGATTTCATATAACATGCTGAATTTTGTTTGCATAAGATCAAAGTTAGATGGAATACCGTACCTTCTATCCAATCCCTTGTGTATATTGGATAAGATCAAACTCTTAACATGTTGAATCAACCAGATCCCACTGAGAAGTGACATGAAAATGTTGATAATTTTATCTCATTTATGGAAGAACCTTATTTTGCTGCATGAGATAAAAAAAAAGTGTATGAGAAGTTGCTTTTATAGTTTTCCTGAATGATGAATCTTGTACATGCCTTTACAGGAAACAATAATTAATAGAATCTAGATTTCTGATTTATTTCAATGTGAACATATTAGTTTTGTTGCGTTGAGTGATATATATGAACATGTACTATTCTAGTTCTTAATTTTTTAATTCAATACATGCTACGGGTATGTACATTTTCAAGGATGAAACCAGGACTTTATGCACATGATCTCATACAGAACTACCAATTATTAACATTAAAAAGTGATGGTTGTAAAGCAAATGTCAGAGAGGTTCTGAGACAAAGTGCTGCCACGATGCAATCTCCTAGATTAACTTCAGTTTTGATTGCTCATTTTGATAAAGAGGTAACTTTTCCAGCTAGCATATATTCATTAGCGATATGCTATATCAATATGAATATTGGAGATTCTATATTATCTACTTTTTCCTTGTGGCTATATTAAAATGGATGTGAGTTGATGAGAAGTATTCACTCCTGCATTCATTTTTGAAAGACTTGTGCATATGTTATAACTTGAATCTAAATCACTCCTTGAAGTTTTAACTTGAATTTAAAATGGATGTCAGTTTCTTGGTGAATAAACTGGAAAGTATAGTAATGAAGTGGTAATAACTCTTATGTACATTTCTACCATTTTTAGGCACAATTGTTGCAGGTAATCATCAGAAAACCTATATATTTAACTATATTCTATAGCTTTCCATCTAAGTCTTTCATAAAATCATTTTATCCTTAGAACAGTGACCTACTAGGTTACAACTTACAAATTTAATGTCAGATGAACAACATAAGAAGTAGAAAGCAAGGAAACAAAAAGATCAGATCATGATAATCCAAATTATCATTAATTAAATGCATTCCATCTCTGATGAATATCTTGCAACAAGAAAATAAAAGGAAAAGTATATAATCTACAAGCTCTTTTTAATTCATGAAGTAATAGCTTAAGCAAATGATTTCTAACACACCGCATATAGATCTACAATGAAGAAAAGGGTCTCATAAGCTTCCTATAAATATAGTAAGGTGAAAAATGACACTAGATCAGTTGACAAAAAAGAGGAAAGAGAACATCCAACTTTTACAACATTTAGCACATGGCTAAATTACAATCCTTGATGTAGTTATGTGATATAATCATTCAAATAATCATACAAATGGGAAACTTGTATAAAATTTAGCTAAGATTCAAATACTCAAATGAAAATCTTCATGGTGAGGCTACTACTAGATTACATTCAGGTTGTAAATGTGGCATTGACAGTCAACACATGTATGTTGCTTAAATGGACTGCAAAGAATGGATTGGGCCTAGAGCCGTGAATACAAAGGAAAGTAGAAAAGGGAAAAGGGAAAATGGATCATGATTTCACTCTGCAAGTACTAAGTTTTTTTTCTGAATTGTGTGTTCTAACAAAAAGCAACGTTGCAATACTCAAGTGGCATATCATCACTAGCAAACCTGCCAGGCTTCACTGATAAGCTCAGAAACAGAAGCAAAGAGACCTAGTCCCTAACTCTCCCGGTTCAGGTTGGACATCACCGATTCGTACCACAAGCTTTCATACTATCACAAATGAATGCTGATAGTTACAACTTCAATATTCAGATCTTGCAATTCCAGCCTTATATCCAATACAACTACGTACTTAAGCTGACACGCCATCAGCAAGACTGCATTCCAACCTTATATTCAATACAACCACTTTGTGTAAATTTACTAATACATGACACGCCATCAGCAAGACTGTAATACATGTCTATCTTATATTCAATACAGCTACTTAAGCTGACACGACATCTGAGGTACATTCTATTGTTTTCTTAATGTCTTTCAATTCCACTGTTTATCTGGTGCTGCTATTATTTTCTCAAATCCTACAGATGGCATATCTTATATTGTTGTTAAAAAGTGGAGACCTTGCTATTGATTTGTATCATGGAGAAGCCTTTGTGCAAAGACCAGAAGAAATCAAATACATAGATATACAAACATCCAAAGAAAAGTAAAAACATAGGAAATATTTATTAATCTACTGCACGGCTCAGTGGAAGAGAAAGCAAAGTTGGTCTTCAAAAAGCTAAAGGGTAATGTATATGTCAGTATAGAGCTACTTACAATTGCAAGCTGAAAGAAAACGCTTGGCTCGGTTTGTTGATAGGGACGCCGCTGAAGAGTGAAACCCTTGTTGTGCTGGAAGTTGAAAGCAATGGAGGATTGAAGGAGAAAACACATAAAAAAACGAGAAGGAGGCAACAAAAGCAAAATTTATGGGGAAAATACCTTGTAAGCTACCGATTCAAGTCTACTTGAGCACCAAATCGGGGACTCTCCTTTGAATTAAAGCAACACAAGACGAGTAGCACCCCTAACCAACCATTCCAAATAACATTCTTCTTTGAATTTGAGAAACAACAAATCAATCGATTGAGATCCCTTCGAATTCCAGAGCATGAAAAAACCTGGTTTTTAGGAAGAAACTCCATCGCTAGTAGCTGCGTACTTTGTTTCCAGTTTAGGTTTAATTTTTTTTGTCTAAGTAAAACGGGGGAAGAAATAATAAGGCGGGGATAATAATTAGAAGCGCGCAAGTGCTGCAATAGCCTTATCTTTTGATTTTATAAACCGTTGTAATAGATACGTAAACCGTTTCATTAGATTTTATTAATAAAACCGTTGTAAGAGACGCTATAATTGAATGAGACCGTTACACCCAATCGCTGCAATACTCCCAACCGCTACAAACAATCGCTTCAATAAGTAAACCGCTACCCTTAACCGCTGCCTAATCCTCAACCGCTACAATCAACCGTTTCATTTGTTCAATATTGTAGTAGTGTCATACACAATGAATAAATTATATTAGATAATTTATTCAATATCATTATTTGAAGGATACAATGTCTCGATTTCTAATTGAATTTATTTAACTCATAAATAAATCAATTTCAAGGCTTATTGATAAAACGATTATTTATATGATTAAAAATCAATTAGTCATATATTCTAAATAATTATATCATAAATAAATTAATAAAATAATTTATTTATGATCCTAAAATTTTCTAAGTCGAAATATTATCTAAATGAATAGTCATAATTTACCCATTCATAATATAAGATAATATTATAACAATTCTAATTAATTTAATTTTACTTTTCATAAAATCAAATTAATCCTAAAACTTTTTCTCTAATATGGATTAATTAATTTAATCAAGATTAATCCAAAACAATCAAAAAGCAAAAGCAAAAATCCCGAATTGGGTTTAAAACAACCTCACCAGATTCGTTCTTGGACACTCGTCGGAAAACGCCCAAATTGCGTGGCGGTGGTGGATATCTGGCGGCGTTTGTTGAGGGCCTTTGAAGGAGACTCGTAGTCGCAGCTAATGGTATGCTCAATTGCCCAAACAAAACTCAAAAGCTCTCGAATTTGGCTCAAGAACAAGTCGGTACCGTTTTCTAGGGTTCTTGGATTGAATCGTAAAATTGGGTGCCTTAGGAGTCCGATTGGGGAGGGTTTTTATAGGGTTTTGGTAGGTGTGAACACCCTAAGCATTAATCCTCTCACTAATCCCTCTAATTCATACCCTATTGGATCAATTTTGAATCGAAGTGAATCTGACCCAAAAACGCAACAAATGCATTTGGTACAAAATCCCGCGATTTTCGTCGACATTCAATCCAATTGAATGAGGGATTATGTGCGTGATAATAATTCTTCAAATCTATTGTCTTAATTAGGTGGAAGAAGATCGATTTTCGTCTTGAATTCCCAGTGAGTAATTCTTCAAATCAGGTGGAAGAAGACCTCCATTTCCGCCATTAAAATGGACCCTGAAGCTCGTGACTTGGCTCGGGAAGAAGATGACTGGTTTCAGTTATTTACAAACGTGGACCATAACTTTTGGTTTGTGGCAAAAATGTCCTCCATAACTTTTTATAAATTACAAAAGTTGCCCAAACTTAATATGTTTAATATTTTCAGTTTGTAATATTATTTTAACCCAAAATTAAAGTATATAAGAATTTAGCATAGGTTAATATAAGCTTAAATTATTATTTTTATGAATTTGACCATACTTAAATCCTTAATAAAAATTTGTTAAACTTGATTTAAATATTCTAAGTCAAAATTGATGAGTTTTATGTAAAATATAATTAACATAAGGTTCATCATAATTTAGATCATTCTTAGCTTAAAGAAACAACATGTTTTTAACAAATCAATTATTTTAAAAACTAAAATTTTAATTAATTTCTTTTTAAATATTTGATTTTATTTAAAAAGAAATTAATTAAAATTGTAGTTTTTAAAATATTTGATTTGATTTATTTTTTTTAGTTATGAGAGTGACAAAAGAACATAAAAACTAAAATTTTAATTAATTTCTTTTTATAAAGAATATAATAATTTATATTATAAAGATACAATTTTAACTGATTTGTAGCAATATGTTTTTAACAAATCAGATATTTAAAATATGAAATATGTTTACATGATTATAATAAATATATTTTATAATATTATCTTTTTAATAAAAATGATAAATTTATAAGTTCGATCTATAGTGTTAAATAAGTATTAACAATAATTTTGATTTTTTTTTTGGAAAAGTCTTAACAATAATATTGAATACAAAATTTGGGGAAAAAATGTTCATACAAAATTTGGTAAAAACAACGTCTTAACAATAAAAAATAAATAAATTGGGAAAGTGTTAACAATAAATTTGAATACAAAATTTGGGGAAAAAAACGTGGAAAGTGTTAACAATAATTTTGCATCCAAATCAAAATATATTATATGCTAATTAATAATAATTGAATTAATGGTTTTTTAATATTAATATAATATAAATAAATTTTGTATCCAAATCAAAAAAACGTGGTTGCTTTAATATTAATATAAATATATTGTTAATAAAAAAGTGAAATAACTACAAATTAACAAATTATTATTAAAAAAAATTGAATTAACGGTTTTTTAACGGGGATGATAACGGAGGGTTATTTGACGGACTGTTTAAAAAACTCAGGTTTACCTCGTGAAATAGTCTAAATCTGTGGACACCTCGCGGAATTTGCAAAACCTCAGGGTTATCTCGCGGAATTCCCTTTACTTTATTTTTTTGCAATTGTACGTGGATTTCTCCACTATTATACATATAGATGAACGGGCTAAACTTAGCCCAAATTCCATTTCATATTTTTTTTTGGCTTATTAACAAGTTTTTTTTTGTTTACAAGCCCACTTCCTGTATCATTCGTTGTTGGACTTGGGTTTTGAATAAAAACATGTTTAGGGTTTAGCCCATCAAGTATATTTTTGGCCTAAAGGGCATCAAGATAATTTTTGGCTAAATTTACCACCGAAGAATCAAATAATAACGATCAATGTAATTTAGTACATACATAATATATTGAATCAAATCATATATCTAGAAATAAATAAATTAAAAGAAAATTTGAATAAAATGTGACTAACTAAATGGAAAACCTAAAAGTGAATATTCAAAAAATACCTTATATATTCTATCTAATATGAAAACCATGATCAAATGTGAATAATCTATATGTTGAAAAAGAAATAAAGATCATATCTAAAATATTTTATATAGTAATAATAATATGAAAAAAAATAATTTATTGACATGGCACAATGTGGAGTTGACATGTAAAAACAAATAACGTAGTGTAATATCATAACGAAGTGGTCTTAGTTAGGTTTTACTTTTGTATTATATAATAGATTATACACCAATCATATAAACAGATAACCTTGTAAATCTAGAAATAGGTGTGATAATTATTTAAAAATATGATATACATAGTCCCTTAAACTATTTAAATTAAATTAGAAATAAAGTTGTTCCACAAACAATAAATATCTACTTCAAATTTTTAAGATATTTTTATACTATTTATTAAATCAACAATTAAATTCTCCTAATATATTAATATATCATTAAGATGAGGTATTTATGATTAGATTGAATTTAAATCTAGAAAAATATCAAAATAACAAAAATAAATTTTGATTTAGATATTGTATTGCAAATAAATATTAATTAAAAAAGTACATGAATTTTGATATGGGTTTTCGTTTATATGGGCATAAATAAGATGTTTCTGAATCTTTGATTTTATGACATATGTTTTATTTACTCTATTTTTTTATACATAAAGTCGTTATAACCAAATCTTTTGACATATCATACTAATTAGGTAAAATAAAAAATAAGTTAGTAGTGTCAAAATTTATTCTGGTTAATTAAGACCCATAAGCAAAAAGGGAGAATTACGAAATTGAAAGAAAAAATCAATAACAAAACTAATATCCTAAATTAACTTTAAATATTGTATTTTCGATCTCATATCGAATATCTTTTAATTATTTTTTGTAAAAAATAGTTATAACTTATAACCAAAACTCATGATCTTTGATTTTTTTACAACTTTTATTTGGCTCACAATCATATATCCACAAATATGTAGCAATTAGATACCTTGATGCTTACCAATTATGAGTTGATCAGTTGTGGAAGTTTTGGATTTGTTATTGTTTGTGAGTAGTTTGTAATCTTAATTTGTAATTGATTTGTACTCATTGTGAATGATTTGTTTTTACATTAGGAAAATATTAGTGGTTTAGGATACAAATATTTGATGTATAATCTTTTCTTTCCTAATAAAATAATCTTATTTGTTCTTTAAGTTTTATGATTGTTGATAAACTATCTAAAAACATAAAAAAAGATATTGCTTGTATTTAAATTATTGTTTAGTAGATATATATAATATTCTTTTAATCTTTTTTTCCTAATAAAATAAAAGATCTTGCTTGTGAAAGCGCCATGTGGAGAAATTAACGTGAAAGCGCCATGTGGCGTAACTTTATTCTATTTTAGTAGTTATATGGTAGATTTGACCTTTTTACTTTTATTTATAATTATTAAATCAGTTTATAAAAATAATATTTTAGAAATATACAGAAATATATTGAGAATAATTTCATAATATTCGTATTGTTGAAATTGGAAAGAAAGAATATGGATTTGATTTAAAATTTTTTTTGATTGATTTGTATATAAATTAAGAATATATTAGGTTAGGTTTAGGAAACAAATCTTAATATATAATACAATTTAATTAAAAAAGTGAAAAAAGAGATGAAATGACATGTGTCAATTTTAATGTTGGTGTGACATGTAGCATAGTGAAATTCTAGTTTAATATATATATAGTAGATTGTTTTTAAGTTCATAAGTAGCCCAAGTGGGAGATTGTTAGTTTTTTTAATCTCTATTATGTACACTTACATATTTAATGGAACATATTTATTGTATGACAAATGATTAGATGACTTGATTCAAGTTATTCGATTATGAAAAGCCCATAGACTTCAACGATATGAGCTTAATGGATGGATACTAGATTTTGGCCCAATAGGCTTAATATGATTCTATTAGGTCAATATATAAAGATATTTAGGTTATGGTTTCCAACAAATCAAATCGTTCAGCAACTTTCAGTTTCTCTTTCCGTAAGAGAGAAAGCAAAATCCTAAAGTAAGATATTTAATTAAGGAAGATGATATATATACAGTTCTCGTTCGTAGTTTCGTAAAAGGTTCGATTATCATCATAAATACAAGTATGTCAATCTTGTTCCTTAATAACTCTAGCATGATTGATCTTAGTGTTTTAGATTTTACAGAAATTAATTTTCAACATTAATATTATTAATAAATTTTTTTTATATCAGGATTATGTCATTAAGCAATTTGCACATATTTGCGCCATTCATTATGCTAGGTAATGACGTGATATACCTTGAGAATTTCATTTGGGATTCAAGAGTTATTTCTAAATGACGTCATTTCGCAATTCGCACATACTGGCCCCATTTTTTTTTCTTTGGTCGAGACTTGCCCCATTCTGTATGTTAGTTAATGACATGATATTCCTTCAAAACTTCATCGATATAGTATGGTTCTTGTATAACTTATTTTGCGTGTTATAGTATATGATTTGATAAGGTAATTTTTAGATAATAAAATTTAATAAAATAGCTGATAGACATATTAAGATGGATAAGATAATAGTTGCTACTAAATATATTATTTTTGTTAGGGAAGGTATCCCGTGAGTGCGGGTTATTAGGAGAGAACGATTTTGGGCCATTCATATCTGTAAAATACTTGGTCGATATCATCCTTTCTTTAAAGAGCGAAAAAACGATATGATCATATTTTATCTGAATAATACGCGAATTTTAAAAAAATGCACGTGCTGTGAATGGAATTGAGATGTTTCTCACTTTTATGCATAGATGTGCATCACACGTACACGAATAAGTGTATATGTGCACGTTATTGTGCATCGTCCACAAGTCTATTTTATTGTGCATCATCCATAAGTGTATATGTGCAAACACATAAGTGCATCACATTTATGTTTATGTATGCATCAGAAGTCTATTGTATTATGCATCACTTTATGCCTACATGTGTATCAAAAGTCTATTAGTATTGTGCATCACTTTTCTTTTAGTATACACACTTTACGCATATTGTGTATCAAAAGTCTATTGTTACGTGTACATCACTTTTATGCCTATATGTGCAGCCGAAACCTATCGTATTGTGTATCGTCCATTAGTCTACATGAGCAAGTAACTTTGGCATTCCATGTGGATTGTTTTTCGGATTCGTTATGCATCATTATCAACAAGAATTGTCCACAAGTACATAACCATGAATAAAAATAAAAGAGATTCACAAAATGCATCTAAGAAATTAAAAACCTACTTTTTATTTAATTTAGACTTAATTGCATTTCAAAGATTACCAATTTGTGTGCCTAGAAAACACAAACACAAGCATACAACTACTATCGAATTCTATATTGCTTAGTACAAAAACGATGCAATCCTTAGATATTATGATGCACATATTAGAATAAAATTGACTTACGTGAGAATATACTTGCCATATTACAAGCTCGCATGGACATACATGATGTGTTCTTAGTTCTCATTCGAGAAACCGTCCTCATCCAAACCGCTCTCATTTTTGTAATATCAAATATTCTCTTGATTGTACTTCTACCATTACCTACTTTTCAGCTTAATTGTACTTTTGTCATATCAAGTATACTCATACAACCCTTTTGAAATCACTCTCTTGAGGTATGCTATGGTATTTAAGATTCTTTGGGTGTAAAATGCGGACATTTATGGGCCGTTGGATGGGCATTAGAAACGGTCCAGATCGCGAGCTCACTAGATGCATGTAAACACGTGTGCGCCCAAAATTTTCTCCGATGGCATTTTTGTAATTTTTGCAAAAACCAATGCAAAATTACAACCGCACCCTGACCTCTTTCCTAACCCCAATTCCATCATCTCTCTCATGTGAACACAAATCCGTTCGCTCTCCTGAACGACAATGACGACGAGGATCTCTTCTCCTAGATGACGACGATGACGAGGAGCTCCTTGTCTTCAACGATGGACATTGCTACATTGCAAAGACCTTCAAGTTGAACAAAATTTTGAGATATCCTTTGCAGCCAGATTTCTAGGGTTAGGAATTACATACTTACCAATCTAGAATCAAAGTTATTGTCTTTTACAAGATGTATACGGATCTTCTAGAGCAGGCTACACAACAATCAATCACAGAGCGTCTCAAAGGCATAGTCGCCAATGATTTAGTTCGCAGGTGCCCAGTCACCGGCAAGAGGTGCCTTGTATCTCCCACACTTTCACTCGTACTATATGTTTATATTGTGTCTTTGAAGAAAATACTTTTCTAGAAATTCTTAATTTGTTTATAATAACCCTAATTATTTTGAATTTTTATAAAGGACATTTATGTTATAAAAAAAAACTCGCGGTCAAAACGTAAATACTCGAGAATTTCAGATGATGGTGTTGGAACCTTGACGTTCCCTCTAGTTTCGATGATGATAAACACCATTAGCTTTTATGGTTTTTATTGTTCCTATGAGTTTCAAGTTTTATGAAAGAATTAAGGAACAATGAAGAAGAGAAAGCAGAGGATTGCTAAGGAACGTTGTGAAAATATGGAACTGTTACGCGGAAGCAAATTAAAGAATGAAGCGCGCATATATTTCATATAAGGAAACTTTTATACATGGAACCAACATTTAAGGAACAATGCAGAATGCAGGAATTGCCAGCTGTTACCAGGTGAAGACCGCTACATATGGAAATCATATTTGAAGATCTACTCGGAGAGAGAAGAGCTAAATAGCGTGTCTTAGGAAAGTTTTTACATGGAAACTATGTGATCATGAGCTAAATTGTTTAGTTGGAAATAAAATCTTACACCGTTACCTTGTATAGAAACCTATAGATGTTTTAGGTATTTGGTAAGAAGATCTTTGCTACCACTATAAGTAGATGAGTTTACCTTAGGGAAAGGTATCTCAACCATCACTAAGGAAGCATACTGAAGAGTTATTGCAGTTGAGATCGAAGGTTCAAGGCAAGGTACGAACTAGTGTTGTGAGTACTTGCTTAGAGTCTTTATTGTGTTCTTGTGTTGCTACTAGTTGATTGCACTCAAAGTCTAGAAACCTAGGATCTGTGTGAGAATAGGTGGAGAGAAGACTTATGAGATTGTACAACTTATTAATGATACAAGTACACATTTTGAAATCCTTCTAGGGTAACACCTAGAGGTAGAGGTTTTCTCTTTTCAACTAGTTGGTTGATAGAGTTTCCTCTCTAAGGAACTGTCTTAATGTTACTACTGAATCTCTGTTATTTCTGCTGCCCAGGGAACAGTTTCATCGTTTCCTGTCTAACACACTATGATTCAACAATTGGTATCAGAGCAGGTTCACTCTAGATTGTGTGTTCTTTTCAGATTCACAGGTAACAATATCTTTAACTCAAGAAGTCGGGATTGGGAACAACAAACCACCGTTCCTGCCTATCGGTGGAAAGTTTCAACACTGGAAGGACCTCTTCACCGATTGGATGAAGAGTAATGACTACCAATGCTGGAGAGTCATTGGAGTTGGTAATGAGAAAGTTGCTGAAGAAGTACTCAAAGGAACAACACCTTGGAGTCCAGATGATTTCAGAATCATGGAGAAAAACTCTTAAGGCTCGCATGTTCATCAACAACGCCCTTAGTGCTGAAGATGCTTCAAAGTTATAGTCTTGTGCAACCGCTAAAGACATGTGGGCTGCTTTGGAACAGATGTACATGGGAAGTTCCGATCTTAGAGAGATTGATCGCTTTCAAGCTAAGAAAGACTTCTATAACTTCTCCATGATTGATGGTGAGTCCGTTTCCTCTTACCAATCCAGATTTGAGGAAATTATGGCTCGACTTGCTTCTCATGAGGTCAAGGATGAAGAAATTCTTCCCAAGGAGAAAGTTCTCATCATCAATGATGGACTTCCTCCAAGGCATAAGATGACCAAAACCATTCTCAAAGATAATCCCAAAACTCTCTCTCTTACACTTCATGAAGTGTTTGGAAAAATAAAAAAATACGATGAAGAAGTCAAGTATGTGAAACCTAAAGGCATAGCCTTGACGGTTGAAAAGGTTGTCAAGATGATATAAGACAACAAAGACGAAAACTTGGATGCTATAGATCTAGAAACTGCTCTTCTCACCAAGGCTATGCGTTCCCTCTATCGAAAGGGCAAATCATTCAGGAATGATGGGAACAATGGTGAGAAACGTGATCTCAAGGATGTTACATGCTGCAATTGCAAAGACAAGGGTCACTATGCTAACAAGTGTCCCAAATGGAACAACTCAGACAACACCAATGGTGACAATACTGGGAACGACAAGAAGAAAGCTTTCGTTGCTGTCTGGGGTGATGAGTGTGCCAACTTTGATGATGATGAGCCAGAGGCATGGGGGAACAACATAATGTGTGCAGTGACTCTGAAGTCATCAAGTGAAGAACAAGAGGTAGATCCTGAAACTTTCTTTGAATCTCTTGTCAATTTTGATAAAAAGTCCTTGATTTCACTTATCAAAAGCATGTATAATGAGAACCTTAAAACTCAAAATGACTTGAGTAATACTGAGGATAAATGCATTGAATTGAATGAATCTCTATCTAGAATTGCTAGTTCCTCTGCTGTTCCTTGTGTTAAATGTGATGCTACTCGCAGTGAACTTGATCCTTCTAAGACAAAGAGGGAACTGTCTAAGATGAAAGCTGAGATTAACAAGATTCACTCTATTCTAGTTGAGCAAAAGCTTAAGGAGGAATAGATTACCTTTGTTGAGTCCAAGTATGGTATGGGGTACAAAGGTGAAAAACAAGAGAGTGAGGAATATGAGTTAACCATTCCTGAGCTTAGAGAATTGAAGGATATGGATCTCCAAAACACCAAGGATAGGAACATGTACCTAGAAGAGCATGTGAAAACTTTGGAGAATGGGTTGAATGCAAACCAATCTTGGTAAATAGGTCAACATGCCCATAAAATGTATCTCATACAATCCCAGGGAAACCTACCTAGTACACCTGACCTAGTTAGAGCCAAACAACGTAGGATTCCCGTTCCCAACCGTAAGTACACCTTGGGAGATTATTATAAGATATGTTGGCATTGTGGGAACAACGGCCATGTTGTGAAAAACTGTGCTAAGAAGCAAAAGTTCACTAAAGAGCACACTCAACAGAGGAACAATAGAAGTAACAATGTTGATTTGAATGATTATGATGCATCTCCTGATGTGTGCCATGCTAAGCCTAGAGAATATCATTTTGTTTCTAAACGACCAGGTAAAGCTAAGCTTGTTTGGGTCGCTAAACACTAACTCTCTCAATGAGGATGAAGTGAGGGGGAACAACAAGTGGTTCATCGATAGCGCGTGTTCATGCCATATGACAGGAAATAGAGATCACCTTACCTCACTTCAACAACACTCTAGGGGAACTATTTCCCTTGGAGGTAAACGATGCAGAGAGATAGTGGGAACATGAAAAACTGCTTTGAACTCAAACATCAAGATAAAAGAGGTTAGTTTGGTTCATCAACTTGGTTTCAATTTGTTAAGTGTAGCTCAGCTATGTGATCAAGGAGACAACGAGACTGTCTTCACGTCTCAAGATTGCTATGTAAGGAATAGAAAAACCAAGGAAATCGTGTTGAAGGGTGTCCGATTCAATGATGTGTACACCGTTGACACAACATTCAAGCCTTCAAGGGAACTGTGCTTTGCGTCCCTAGATGAAGAGACGGAACTGTGGCACATAAGGCTTGGACATGCTAATCTTCAACTCATTCATAAACTCCATAAGAAGGAACTAGTTTGAGGTCTTCTAAATGTCAAACCTGAGATCCATGGAGTTTGTGAAGCCTGTGCAAGAGGGAAGCAAACACGTTCCTCTTTCAAGAGCAAACCTGATGTCACTACTTCTCGTCCTCTAGAACTGATCCATATGGATCTCTGTGGTCCCATGAGGATAAGAAGTCATGCAGGGAACAGGTATGTGTTTGTTATTGTTGATGATTACTCTAGATTTACATGGACAATCTTTCTCTCTTCCAAGGAACATGTATTCGAGACATTTGAGTCTTTCATCAAGGGTGTGGAGACCAATTTGGGACAAAAGCTAAGCGCCATTGAATCCGACCATGGAACGGAGTTTGAGAATGCAATGTTCCTTGATTACTGCAGGGAACATGGTATTTCTCATAACTTCTCGGCTCCTAGGACACCACAACAAAATGGAGTGGTTGAAAGAAAGAACATGACATTGGAGGACATGGCTAGAACAATGCTCATAGCAAGCAACCTTTCTCGAATATTATGGGCTGAAGCAATCAACACTTCGTGCTAGGGCTGTTCAAAATGGGACCGGACCAGAAAACCGGACCGGAAAAGACCGGACCGGTGAAATTACGGTCCGGTCTCCGGTCCAGGTTTTCCCCTTAATCCGGGTCTGGTCCGGTCCAAACCCGGAAAAAAACCGGTCCGGACCAGTGGACCGGCTTTTAAAAAAAATAAATATTTTTCTTAATTTATATGTTTTTATATGTTTTTTTGGAGATTTATATGTTTTTTTATAGATATTTTTCTTAATTTAATAAGTTAGGAGTATAAATGTTTTTTAGATATTTTTTATAGATTTTAAATAAGAATTAAAATTTTTTTTAATAAGGACCGATCTAAACCGGTCCTAGACCGGACCGGACCGGACCGAAACCGGACCGAATAGGTCCGGTCCAGACTTTTGAAAAAATCCGGTCCATCGGACCGGATGAACACCCCTACTTCGTGCTATATCCTTAATCATGCCATGCTTAGACCCTTGCTCAATAAAACTGCCTATGAACTAATCAGGGACCGCAAGCCCAATGTTTCCCACTTGCGTGCTTTTGGTTGCAGGTGTTACATTCACAACAATGGAAACGATAACTTGGGGAAGTTTGATCCAAGGAGTGAAGAGAGCATTCATGGGATATGCTAATACAAGTAAAGCTTACATAGTCTATAATAAGAGAACCCGAAAGATTGAAGACAACATTCATGTTGTCTTTGATGAACACTCAAAAGCTATGAGTGATGATTCCAACACACCGTTCTCTGATAATCACTTTCCACGCATGCAACGAGAAGACTCAGATGATGATGGTGATGATGGGAGTCACTGTGGTAATCCACGTACATGGAACAATGCCCCCAATGCTGGTGGGAGTACTACTGGTTCTCTCAGAGTTACCACAAACAGTGGCGATGCTAATACCACTACTACACCAGCGCTTGATGTTCCCATAACATCCACTCAAGTCATAGATGCTGATGTCACTACTGTTCTCAACGAAACTCCTGGTGATGATACTTCGGATGCACATCTCGTGCAAGATGGCCAAGAGAGTGATGATGTGGTAACAATTACTGAGGAAGAATCTACGAATGCTGTTATAGGAATTGTCCCTGACGTAGCTACTTTGGATGCTGCTGATGTTCCTCTTTCCTCATCCTCGACCACGACAACTAATGCTGCTCTTTCTCCTATTCCCCCGCTTCCTGTTTCCAAAAGCTCCAGGATTTAAAAAAGTCATCCAGTTGATGCTCTTCTCACACCGTTTGAACAAAAAGGTTCACGTTCCCAACTACACAACTTTTGTGCTTTTCTTTGCCTTTATTTCATTTGTGGAGCCAAAAACTATCAAAGAGGAATTGAAAGAGCCAGATTGGATCGTTGCTATGCAAGAAGAGCTACACCAATTTGAGAGGAACAAAGTATGGAGACTTGATCCCCTGCCCAAGAACAAGCATGCTATTGGCACTCGCTGGGTATTCAAGAACAAGCTTGATGACTCTAGAACTGTGACAAGGAACAAAGCAAGACTGGTTGCTCAAGGCTACAACCAACAAGAAGGGATAGACTATGATCAGACATATGCTCCAATAGCTCGTATCGAAGCCATTCGACTTCTCATCGCTTATGCTACCTTCAAAGGTTTCACATTGTATCAAATGGATGTCAAAACAGCCTTTCTCAATGGCTATCTTCAAGAGGAAGTATATGTGAAACAACCCCCTGGATTTGAAGACATAGATCGTCCTGACCATGTGTATGCACTGGACAAGACACTGTATGGGCTTAAGCAAGCACCCTGTGCTTGGTATGACAGGCTGGCACAGTTCCTACTCTCCAATGGATATAGACGTGGTACGATCGACAAGACTCTGTTCCTCTCGGAACACAAAGGTGAGATTCTCTTAGTTTAAGTCTATGTTGATGATATCTTTTTTGGTTCCACTAACCCTGCCCTTGTAGACAAATTCAAAAATCTCATGAGCAGTGAATTTGAGATGAGTATGATTGGGGAATTGTCATTTTTCCTTGGATTACAAGTCTCTCAATCTCCTGAGGGAACAAGATGCAGATCCTGGATCATCGCGGCGCGGTTGGCCACGCTAGTGTGCTCATTGTCTTTCAGAGGACGCAGAAGCATGTCGAGTGGAGTCAACGAGTTTCTTCCATAGACCACCTCGAACGGTGTGATCTTTGTCGCGGAGTGCCTAGACCCGTTGTAAGAAAACTCAACAATTGCAAGTAAGTCTTCCCAACGCTTTGGGTTGGATTTTAGCATGGTACTAAGGAGGGCTCCTAGGGTTCGATTGGTCACCTCTGTTTGGCCATCTGTTTGTGGGTGGTAGCTAGTTGAAAACAATAGTTTGGTACCCAACTTTCCCCAAAGTGTTCTCTAGAAAAGGCCCATGAATTTGGTGTCGCGATCACTCACAACAGACCTAGGGATCCCATGTAAACGGACTACGTTGTCAAAGAACAACGCGGCGATTTCACTAGCAGTGTGTGTGGTCTTGCACGCGATGAAATGTGCCATTTTGGAAAACCTATCCACAACAACAAAGATGGAGTCCTTACCCCTACGAGAGAGAGGCAATGTAGGATCGTGATTGTTAGATTAATAATCAGGGAACTGAGAATACAATTTATAGTTCTCTTCGCAGCGGAAATAAACAATCAACTAAATGAACAAGTTCCTTATAGTGGAAACCTTCGATTGCCAACTAGCAATCTAGGGTAAAAACCACTACCTTTCTTCCGAAAGGATTTCAAGGTCTACTTCTTGATTTCTTATCACTTCGGTTACAGCTTATCCTAGGAACAAACACACAATTTCTTTGTCTTACACACAGTTAGACAATCCTAGATAACTTAACAGAAAGTATACTCAATCCAAGAAGCAGTCCTAAGCACTAAGGAACTAACTCACTTACAATCACAGGAACTTGCATACAACTCTTTGATTCCTTGACTGGTTCCTCTTGATCTTGTTCTGATTTGATGATCTTGTTGAGAACTTCACACTATGATATTTGCTATGGAGTGTTATTCTAGTAGTTGTGCTTTAAGATAATAGCAGAGCTTATCTTTCTTATATAGTGGATTCTCAAGGTTGGATCTTCTCTTGGTTCCCACAGATCAAGCTTGCCCTAGGATGTGTGGTAATCCTTGATTCACGCTGTCTTTGACATGTACCAACAACCTAGGCAGATCAGAATCCACTTTGGTTGGTCAACTGCTTCAGCCAAGTCTGCCAAGTCGTTGTCCAACTCCTTTCGTTCGAGGTTCAACAATCTGGACACTTTGGAACTGTCCTCTGGATAGTGACAGCTTTATGACAGGTCACTTTCAACAACCTTTGTCCGAGGTTCGGCATTCTAGGCATCTTGGAGTTTTGCTCTGGATGGTGGCACACTTTTGGAAGCTTCGCTCAAGTCGCTTTCACCATCTTTTGTCCAAGGGTTGGTGTTCCCAGATTTATCGGGAAAATCAACATCATGTGTTGGATTTCTGGGCACACCTGGGTTCCTTTGGCTTGCTTGTTTGGTTTCTTTATCTTGTTTGGCTTCCATGGTTCCAACAACTGTCCTGTGGTTCCTCTAAACACATATTTGAGATAAAACATTAGTATCAAAATATTTGTCATCTTCAAAAGTAGAGAAATTGAGGAAAGGAACTCTTAGGGGAACCGAAGTTCCAGAGTTCCGTTTCCTAACAATTTCCCCCTTTTTGATGATGACAAATATAAGGAACCTAGCAACATAATAAGGACATAATATTCATGAGAACGGTTGAGCTTAGAGATTTACAACTTTATAAAATAATGAGAGAATATTCAATAGTTGCAAATTCCCCCTAAGCAGATGAACTAAGTTATTCAAGTTCCCCCTAAGCAGATGAACTAAGTTATTCAAGTTCCCCCTCAGAAATAGAACGGGTTCGGATTTCCTATAAGTCCAGTAGTTTCAAGTTCAAGGTTCCTATCCATTCTTTCCCCTTTTGACATCATTGAAAATATCAATTAACATATAAAGTAAAGGATATCAAAGGGAAATAAACAATTGCGCTAAACCCATGACAGAGACCATAATAGAAACTTAAGGCAGAGACAAATAATGCATTATAAACGTAGCCAAAAGAGTCCATTAGTCATGAGAGCTTAATACATTGTTCAAACACAGAGTAGAGAGAGAGAGACACAAGATCACAAAAGAAAACTTTAAAGCAGACAAAAGAAAGGATAGAAGAGGGGAGTGGGATCCTAGAGAACTACTAGCACACTGTGGCGTTATAGCACTGGAAACTAGGAGAGACGTTCCTATGGCATGTCAGTGGCCTCCTCTTCATCATCCTTCTTGTCGTCAGTTCCTTCATCCTGGCCTGTGGCCTGATTTGCTCCAGTTGCATCCTCCCAGGTTTTCTGAAGCACCTCCACTAGACTGGAAACAACAACTCTAGTTTTCCCCAGTTCATTTACTTGATCACGGAGGGCAACTGATATAGCATGGGAACCATCGGTGATATCTTTTTCAATACGACCCAGAGAAGTTAGGATCGCAGAGGAGTCTTGAGTGGGGTAGAGCGGTGGAAGAGAGCTTGGGGAGGCTTGGGAACTGGCCTTTTCCTTAGGCGGATCAGCTTGAGTTTCAGAGGGAGCGGCCTGGTGATCTTTGGTTTTGAGTTTTCTTACTGTGGCGATGGTGAGGAACTTGTTGTAGGCGGTTTCAGGGAAGTCATCAGGATATTGGTTGAGCATGGAGAGAAGTTGTTTGATGAGGTGAGGGAAGGGCATGATGTGACTACGTCGCATCATGAACAAGACTCAAGCCATTCAAGCCATGAAGAGTCAAGCGCCGTCGCCGCCGCGCATAGGGCATCCGAGCTAGGGCATGGAAGTTGGCCTGGCGATTCTCACAACTCTCCGAGCCATATTTTGGGGGATGACTCCACTGGTCCTCTAGGAGATATTGAGCACAAGAATGCCTATGAAACTGGCGTGAAAGCAAGGAAGTGCCGCACACCTATGGTAGGCACAAGGGAGGCCGGCACTCGGGTCTTTCCGGGGCGAATCACTCAGGCTCGGGCTCGAGCATTGCAAGAGGGACTCCAGGCTGGCTTGATGACCATGGGAGCGCCGAGCTAAATGGAAGAAAAGGCCATGTGTGCCTTGGTGCAACAACCGGGCCAGGCGTAAGGTTTCCTTAAGTCATGTGGGGCTTGTTTTGAAGAGGCATTTAATGCCGATTTTGTGTGGGTCTTCATGACATTTTCTACCTTAGTTATTGGCTATGTGATGGCTAAATTTCAGCATTAAAAGTTGGGTATATAAGGGATAGCCGACCCTTGTTTTCATTATGCAAACTTGAACCAAAAACTTTGTTTTCTCTCTCGTTTTTCAATGGAGTTTTCTGCAGAATTTTAGTGTTTCTTCCATCACTTAGATAGCTTCAAATCCCAGGTTGTGAGTCATATCAACCTCCGTGCAAGGGCCTTCTTTGGTGCGTCATATCCAAAGCGAGTTCTTCACTAGTTCTTACAAGGCGAGGTGCGTCATATCCAACCTTTGTAAGTCCATATCCCTTCGATCTAGCCCTATCTCTCCGCCTTCCATCCTGTCCTCAATCCACCCTTGAATCACCCCAAGATCATCCAAAGAACCAGCCCAAGGCCTGCCCTCAATCAGCCCTCAAACTTCCTCTCGCCGGTGCCAAGTTCCTTGCGGAACCATGTCGTCGACATATACTTGAACAACCAAGATATCATCCTTAACTTCCAGTAAGAAAAGAGTTTTATCAATCAAACCTCTTCTGTATCCATTGGATAATAGGAACTCAGCAAGACGGTCATACCATGCACGGGGAGCCTGCTTTATCCCATAGAGAGCTTTGTCTAGGAAGTAGACGTAGTCAGGATGCTCTCTGTCCTCAAATCCAGGGGGATGCTTGACATACACTTCCTCTTGAAGAATTCCATTTAGGAAGGCAGTTTTGACATCCATTTGGAAGAGTTGGAATCCTTTGTGAGCAGCAAAGGCAATCATTAGGCGAATAGCCGCCATTCTTGCAATAGGAGAAAACATCTCATCGTAGTCAATTCCCTCTTGTTGATTGTACCCTTGAGCTACCAGACGAGCTTTGTTCCTTGTGACGACACCTGAGTCATCAAGCTTGTTGCGAAAGATCCACTTAGTTCCTATGATGGTTCTGTTGGAAGGACATGGAACTAAGCGCCAGAATTTGTTATGATCAAATTGATGTAATTCCTCTTGCATTGCATGAATCCAGTCTGGATCAGTGAGTGCTTCTTTGTAGTTCTTGGGCTCTACAAGAGATAAGAAGGCATTGAAAGCACAAAAGTTATTTAGAGAGGATCTAGTGGACGAACCTGGTTTATGATATGGAGTTATGATTAGATCCACGGGATGAGATCCTTTGTACTTGTAGTTGGGAATAGGAATTGAGTCATTGGTCACAACAGGATGTGTGACATCAGGGTTCCCTACAGAATGATCATCAGAGTTCCCTGTGGCATGATCATCGAGGTTCCCTTCAGCATGGGAACAGGAAGCAGGAGCATCGGAGGAGACGGGTTCCCTAGGATTGGGAGCTTGAACAAGCGTTCCAATGTCTTGAGGACTCTCAGTGGATGGAGTATCATTTTGCTGATCAGGATTCGGAGAAGCATGAGATGATTGCTCTTCAGAATCGGGGGAGTTCCCAACAGAGTCGCCAGACAGGTTGAAAGAGAACTCAGGAGTAGATGAGGGGAAGGATTTATCGGGGTCATCATCAGCAGGAGGAGAACTAGAGGGTACCTGTGGCATGTTAGAGAAAACAGATTCATTGAATACAACATGAACACTTTCCTCAATCTTTTGTGTACGAAGGTTGTACACTTTGTAAGCCTTGCTGTTGCTGACATAGCCAAGGAATATCCCTTCATCTCTTCTGGGATCAAATTTCCCAATTGGATCTTTTCCATTATTGTGCACAAAGCATTTGCACCCGAAGACCCGAAGATGGGAAATGTTGGGAACTCTGCCTTTCAGGAGCTCATAGGATGTCTTCTCAGTCATAGGGTGAAGCATGACACGATTCAGAATGTAGCACGCGGTGTTGACTGCCTCTGCCCAAAACCTGTAAGGAAGACCATCATATAGGAGCATAGTACGAGACATGTCTTCCAATGTCCTATTCTTCCTTTCAACAACTCCATTCTGTTGAGGAGTGCGAGGAGCTGAGAAATTATGAGAGATTCCCTTGTCCCTGCAAAAGGTTAGAAACTTGGCATTTTTGAACTCAGTTCCATGATCGGAATGTATGGCACAAAGATTGTGCCCAAGGGAGTTCTCAAGAGTAGGAACAATAGCTGAGAACCTGTCAAAAACATCATCTTTTGATTTTATGAAAAGGGTCTAGGTGAAGCGAGAGAAATCATCAACAAGTACAAGAATATACATGTTCCCTCCAAAGCTTTGAGTACGCATGAGACCACATAAATCCATATGAACAAGTTCAAGAGGATGAGAGGAACTGATCTCAGATTTTGACTTAAAGGAACTACGTACCTGTTTCCCCCTTACACAGTCTGAGCAAATGTTGTCTTTTTCAATTTGAACAGAGGGAAGTCCTCTCACCAGTTCCTTCTTGTGTAGCTTATGAATAAGCTGAGGGCTAGCATGGCCAAGTCTTTGATGCCATATTGTCGTTCTATCAGCTATAGAAGACAAGCAAAGATTTTCCTCAGGAATGAAGCTTGTGTCTACGGAGACATTGTTGTAGCGTTTCCCTTTCAAAAGAGTTTTGTGTGTCTCTGGATTCAGCACGAAGCATTCTTTGGGAGTGAATAAGACATGGTTCTCCCCTTGATCGCAAAGCTGTGACACACTCATTAGATCAAAACCCAAATTGTCAACAAGATGAACATCACTTACCTATACTTTGTCAGTTAGGTCCACGCATCCAACGCCACAAATGGCTCCTTTTCTCTTGTCACCGAAGGAAATCTTTCCTCCGTTGTAATTCTGAAGTGAGTGCAGTTTCTTCCTGTTTCCAGTCATATGGCATGAAGCTCCACTGTCTATGTACCATTTTTCTTCTTTACTCACTTCAGCCTGCACAATTAAACATCATTTCTTACGAACCCAGGTCGGCTGACCGTTCTCGGGTTTGTTAGGAGGAGAGTTCCTAGGTGGATTAACATGATCAGTTCCCTGAGAAGGAGAATAATAATAATAGGGATCATTCAAGTCAGAAATTTCAGTTCTTTTCCTATTATATTTTCTCATATAGTTTCTCTTCATAGAGGCCTTTTCCTCGTCCCTTTCCTTCTTGTTGCATTCGTCAATGTTGTGACCTTGGTTCTGTTAGGAAACGGAACTCTGGAACTTCAATTCCCCTGAGAGTTCCTTTCCTCAGTTTCTCTACTTTTGAAGATGACAAATATTATGATACTAATGTTTTATCTCAAAGATGTGTTTTAAGGAACCACAAGAATACACCAAAGGCAAGAAAACCAAACAGGACAAAGAGAACCAAAGGAACAAGACAGAAGAAGGAACCCAGATGTGCCCAGTAACGTAGCATGCGACATTGCGATTCCCGAGAAATCTGGGGACATACAACCTCAGACAAAAGTTGTTGAAAATGACTTGTCCGAAGCTTCCAAAGGTCTGCCAATGTCCATAACAAAACAACAAGATACCCAGAAACGCTGAACCTCGGACAGAGAAGGTGAAAGCGACAGGACATAGAGATGTCACTGTCCAGAAGACAGTTCCCAAGCGCCCAGCTTGTTCAACCTCGGACGAAAGCATTTGGACAACGACATAGCAAGACTCGTCTGAGGTAGTTGACCAACCAAGAGAGATTCTGAGCTGCCTAGGTTGTTTGCACATGCCAAGAACAACGTGGACCAAGGAGAATCACTGATCCTAGGGCAAGCTCAATCTGTGGGAACCCAGAGAGGATTAAGCTGCGAAGAATCCTCTATAAAAGGAAGACTAACTCAAGAGTTATCTTCAAACACTGAAATACGAATCACACTCATTAGCAAATATCAAGTGTGAACCTTCAAACAAGATCATCAAAGCAAACCGAGATCAAGAGGAACCAGTCAAGGAAGAGAAGAGATGAGTGCTAAGTTCCTGTGACTGTAAGTGATAGTTCCTAGGTGCGAAGGTCTGTTTCTTGGATTAATTATTGATTGTGTTAAGTTATCTAGGATTGCCTAACTGGGTGTAAGGAAAAGAAACTGTGTGTTTGTTCCTAGGATAAGCTGTAACCAAAAGAGATAAGAAATCAAGAAGTAGACCTTGAAATCCTTTCGAAAGAAAGGTAGTGGTTTTTATCCTGGATTGCTAGTTGGCAATCAAAGGTTTCCACTATAAGGAACTTGTCATTTGTTTGATTGTTTATTTCCGCTGCGAAGGGAACTTAGAATCCATATTCTAAGTTCCTTAAGTTATTATCTAACAATCACGATCCTTCAATTGGTATCAGAGCTGGAAAAGCTCTAGATCTTTGTTAAGTTTGCAGATCATGTCTCAACCAAGCAAGTTTGAGCTCGGAATCTCCACCAACAAGCCACATCTCCGAAAGAAAGGAGAAGAAACATGGTGGGAAAAGTGCATGGAAAGCCACATCAAGACCAACGACTACCAATGCTGGAGGATAGTCGAAAATAGAGATGGCTATGTCGACCTCACCATGAAGGAAGAAGACTGGAAACCAGAACACTACGTTATTATGGAGAAGAATGCCAAGGCCAGGCAGTTCATCCTCAATGGATTGGACAGAGAGGACATGGACAAGGTCATAGGAATCAAGACGGCCAAAGAGATGTGGAAAGCTCTCAAGGAGATGCATGAAGGAAGTGAGGAACTAAAGCAAAGTAGAAAGTTTGCCTTGGAAGGAGAATACCACACCTTCAAAATGATGGAAACTGAGACCATCTCAGAGTACTACTCCCGCTTCAACAGATTGATTGGAAAGTTAACAGCGGAGGGAGTCGATCTTGATGAAGTCTCCAAGTCCCTAGTGGTCATCAATGGACTCAACTCCAAATTCACCCTTCTGAAGGGAATCATGAAGAACACTCCAGGCATCCAATCCCTTCCCTTGACACAAATCATAGGGAAACTGGAGGTTGAAGAAGGAGAGCACACCAAAGCCAATACCGACAAGAAACTGGAGAAAGGAATTGCCCTCAAGATCTCCAAAGCCTTCTCTAGGCTCGAGATGGAGGAAGAAAACCCAGACCTTGAAGAAGAGGAGGACGAACTAACAGCCCTCTTCACAAAGAACATCAAAAAATTATTTGTGAAGGGAAGGTTCCAAAAGGGCAGTTTCTCTCACAATGGACCAAGAAGAGATCTCAAGGAAGTCTCCTGTTACGAGTGCAAGGAGAATGGACACTACGCTAAGAACTGTCCCAACAAAGAAGAGTCCAAGGAAGAGGAAATACCTCAAAGAAAGAAGGCTCTCGTAGCATCATGGGGAGAAGACTCAGATGAGGAACTGGATCTGAGTGGCTTCTCTGGAGGGAGATGTCTCATGGCAAAAGGAGACTCAAGCGACACAGAAGACCTTGAGGTAACCTCTGACGATCTCTTAAAATCCCTAGTTGATTGTGATAAGAAACAACTTCTTAAGATCATAAAGAAACTAGGAAAGGAAACCAGTTCCCTTCAACAGAAACTAGATGATTGTGAAGATGAAATTGCTTTCTTGACTGTCGAGAATTCTGTTTGGAGTAAAAAACTTGATGAAACTGAGAAAGACCTAGCTGAAACTCACTCCAAACTCATTGATATTATAAATGTGCATGCTAGTCACCTTAAAATTTGCAAATCTTGTGATGAAACTAGCATAGACTCTGTCAAAGTTCCCTTGCATGCTAACCCACCTGGAAATGACATGCTTCAATCCATAATTGATAGGTTAGACATTCTCACTGATTCCATTAATGAAAAAACGATAAATCAAACTGTTTTTTTGAGACAACGCCATGGATTAGGATATGTCAATAATAAAGGGAACAATGATGCTGAAGAAGAAAAGGCTAGGCGAGAACTTGTTGAGATGAATGAGAATCTCAGTATTGCTCTTGCCACTTCTCGTGATAGGAATCAATTCCTATCAGAGAAGATCATGGTCCTTGAGAACAAGGCTGAGGTTGCCAAACGTCTCAATAAAGGCTCTCAAAGTCCTAAGAAGGAACCAAAGGGAAAAGAAAAGATGGTTCCTGAAAACCAATGGTTCACCAATTCCTTTGCTCACAAAAGATATATTGACATGGCCCATAGCAAGGTTAGAAACAATGTTGATTTTAACAAAAGGAAAACTGAAAAAACCTTTTAGGCCAGGAAAAGGAAAATATGGACATGTTGTTTACAATCGTTTGTGTACTTACTGTGGTAAGAATGATCATTACAACACTGATTGTGCTAAGAAAAGGAACTTTGAAAAGGAGAAAAGTACTCATTACCATGAAAGGAACCAGTTCCCTGGTTATTCACAGACTCACAATGCTAATCCCCCCAGTAAAGCCAAGCTTCGCTGGGTTCAGAAATCTTAGTTCCCTTATGTGCAGAAAGATGAGAGGCAACCTCAACTATGGTACATCGACAGTGGTTGCTCATGCCATATGACTGGAAGAAGAAATCAAATGACCTCTCTTCAACCTCTCCAAGAAGGGAACATATCCTTTGGAGACAAAAGCAAAGGGAAAATCTGTGGAATAGGAACTGTGAAACTCAACGACCACATTCAGGTAAACAAAGTTCACCTTGTTGATAATCTTGGTTTTGATCAAACGAATGTTCAGTCCTTGACTCCTCGAGACAAATCATCCTAAAAGGGAAAAGATTCAACAATGTCTACATAATTGATCCATCCTTTGTCCCAAGGAGAAACTTTGTCTCTCAACTGTGAATGACCAAGCTGATTTGTGGCATCAACGCCTCGGTCATGCTAGCACCAAGCTGATTCAAAAGCTACACTCAAAGGAGCTAGTCAGAGGGCTGCCAAAGCTAAGTGGCACATCTAAGGAACTGTGCTCTGACTGTGTAAAAGGGAAACATGCTCGTAGTTCCTTCAAGTCCAAAAACATGGTAAGCACCTCAAGGCATCTTGAACTCATCCACATGGATCTGTGTGGACCCATGAGAGTTTAGAGCCTAGGAGGGAACAAGTATATATTTGTTCTTGTCGATGACTTCTCTCGCTTTACTTGGACCATCTTTATTAAATCTAAGAGTGAAGTTATTGACCGCTTTAAAGATCTGGTTCCCTTGTTAGAAAAATCTCTTGATTGTTCACTCAAAGCTATTCGGTCTGACCATGGTACCGAATTCGAAAATAGAGAATTTCTAACCTTTTGCAGTGAGCATGGAATTGATCACAATTTCTCTGCACCATACACTCCTCAACATAATGGAGTAGTGGAGAGGAAGAACAGAACTTTGGAAGACATGGCCCGGACTATGCTGATCTCAAGTGGACTCTCTCAATCATTTTGGGCTGAGGCGATCAACACAGCCTGCTACATCATCAATCGAGCCATGCTTCGCCCAATCACAGAAAAGACACCCTATGAGCTCCTAAGAGGAAGAGTTCCCAACATCTCACATCTGTGGGTGTTCGGATGCAAGTGCTTTGTGCACAATAATGGGAAGGACAATCTTGGAAAATTCGACCCAAGAAGTGATGAAGGAATCTTCATTGGATATGCCTCGGGTAGCAAGGCGTACAAAGTCTTCAACAAAAGGACTAAAAAGGTAGAAGAAAGTGTTCATGTTATTTTTAATGAAAAATCACTTGGAAAGATTGTGCAGAACACCACCAATTCCTTTGAAGACCCATTTCCCAAGTCATATCAAGAAGATCCAGATGAAGATGTCACTACACCCAGTTCCTGTCCTGCTGCTCGGAACCCTCCAATGGCTCCTCCACCAGTTCCCATGGATAATGAACAACAATCCATCTCTGGGAACCAGGAGCATGACGACAACATCTGTGGAGACTTCAATGATTCATCTTCCCATATGATCTTCAATGGAGAAGGTGATCCCAACAAGGAAGCTGAATGCTCAACTCAGAATGTCTCCACATCAAATGCTCTAGCTCCTAACAGAGAAAGAAGAGTCATCAAGCCTCTAGTCAGGTTCGAACATCTAACCTTCTTTGCCTTCAATGCCTTTCTATCTATTGTGGAACCAAAGAACATAGGTGAGGCACTGAAGGATGCGGACTGGATCCAAGCTATGCAAGAAGAGCTTCATCAGTTTGAAAGAAACAAAGTATGGCATCTAGTTCCCCGCCCCAAGGATAAACACATCATAGAAACTAGATGGGTTTTTTAGAAACAAGCTAGATGATACAGGAGCTGTGATAAGGAACAAAGCAAGACTCATTGCTCAAGGATACAATCAACAAGAAGGCATCGACTATGATGAAACCTATGCTCCAGTGGCAAGGATTGAGGCAATAAGATTGTTGATTGCCTTTGCATCACACAAAGGGTTCAAGTTGTTCCAAATGGATGTAAAGACGGCCTTCCTCAATGGAATTCTTCAAGAAGAAGTCTATGTCAAGCAACCACCTGGTTTTGAAGACGACGATCATCTAGACCATGTCTACTTTCTAGACAAGGCACTATATGGCCTCAAGCAAGCTCCCAGAGCTTGGTATGATCGACTTGCTCAGTTCCTACTCTCAAATGGATATAGGCGTGGAGTTATTGACAAGACTCTCTTCATCCTATAAGAAGAAGGTAACATCTTGGTGGTTCAAATTTATGTTGATGATATTATTTTTGGCTCCACTAACTTGTCCCTTGTAGACAAGTTCAAAAACTTGATGAGTAGTGAGTTTGAAATGAGCCTAATTGGGGAACTCACCTTCTTCCTCGGATTACAAATCACTCAAAAAGAAGATGGTATTCAAATCCACCAACATAAGTATGTCAGAGAACTACTGAAAAAGTTCAAAATTGACTCATGCAAGCCTCTTTCCACTCCCATATCCACCATTGCCCATTTGGATAAGGATCATTCGAGTCCTCTAGTGGAGGAGAAGCTTTATAGAGGTATATTAGGATCACTTATGTACCTAACCGCTAGTCGACCAGACATTGTTTTTGCTGTTGGTTTGTGTGCTAGGTTCCAATCTTGTCCAAGAGAAACCCATTTGGCTGCTGTGAAGAGAATACTTAGATATCTCAAGGGAACTGACTCTCTCTGCATTTGGTACCCCAAAGAGTGTCCCTTTGAGCTAATGGGCTTCACTGATACTGATTATGCTGGATACTTGGTGGATAGGAAGAGCACTTCTGGAATGGCACAGTTCCTAGGCCCTTGCCTTGTGTCATGGGGATCAAAGAAACAAGTCTCAGTCTCCCTCTCCACCATAGAATCCGAGTACATTGCGGCTGCCTCCTGCTGTTTCCAACTTCTCTGGCTAAAGCAACAACTCGCGGATTTTGGTATGTCTTATGGCCCTCTTACAATTCTTTGTGATAACACTAGTGCCATAAACATTTCAAAGAATCCTGTGCATCATACTAGGACCAAACATATCGACACAAGACATCATTTTCTTAGAGATCATGTTGAGAAGGGAAACATCATTATGAAGTTTTGTAGAACTGAAGATTAGGTTGCAGATATATTCACCAAAGCCTTGAATAGAGTTCCTTTCGAGAACCTTAGATTGGAACTAGGAATGATTCCTATAACCTAGTAGTGACTTTAGTATAAAGGTTCCTTTCCAGTTCCCCTGATTGTCTAGTTTAAGATTGTCAACTTGTTGAGTCTTGATATCTTTGTGTTATATCTTTTGCTACAAACCCTACTTTTCATAATGGTCTCTTTAAAAAAGGTTTAGATAAATATTGCTGGCTCGTCTCCTTTTGGTCCTCATTATTCTTTCCACTTCTTCATTGTTCAAGTTTCTTTGAATGGCCCAAAAGTCACAATCTGATCATATTTCTAACCCAACATTACAAGCCGAAATGATGATTGTGTACTAAGACCTTCCCCTGCCTCATTGCTCAATTTAATTCTCTATGATCCATCCCTAAACCCTCTCTGATAATTATTGTGCAATGCGATAAATGGCCTACCCTGCTTCCTTGTATGGGAACGTATTTTTCTGGTTCCATTGTTTAAACCCACATCAAAGGTTCCCATTTGTCCTTCTAGCACGTTGAATATATCGCCAGAAAGGAACCAGGATGAAGCATACTTCCAACGGCTACTTTGGCTCTCCCCCAAAGCTATTTATGGCAAAATCGCAGAGGTCAGTCTCGTCCTATCAGTTGGCAGACCTCCCTCTTCTCTGAATGGGTAAGCTTTGAATTTGTATTGGCCGTTCGGAAAAGCTGCAAAGAGCCTTCAATGCTCCAGATTCTCCCCAATCTTCTCAACGGCTAGATTTGTCTCAACGTCCCTTCCGCCCTCACCACCTTTAAGAGTTGCCCTGTTACTCCAAGCTAATCCCACAACTCGCTATTTCTCTGATCTTCCACTTCTCTCTCTCTCAAACACAGAAATCCTTAACTTCTCAAAATGGCTAATCCAAACCCTAATGTTATTCTGGATGAAGAGGAGGCATCCCTTCTCAAAGCTTTTCGCGAAAAGAAGGCAGCATCTTCCTCCAAGCCTATTTCTACCACCACTTCTCCAAAAACCCAACCTAAAGAGAAAACTGTGGAGACAACAGCGGAGAAACCTGAAGAGAAACTTGAGAAGCCATCAAAATCACAGGCTGAGGAGAAAGCCATAGCTATCACCCCGGCCTCGGAATCGGCTATAAAATCCATCTCCGAAGGTGACTCGCATGACTCCTCCCCTGACAAGTCTATCCAAACGCTTTCCAGCCCTAAGCCCTCACCAGCAAGCCTAAAATCAAAACCCCCTTCCAATCCTGGTCCCTCTGTTGCCACCAGGCTAAAACAACGGAAAAGGAGTTCCCAAGCCTTGGTTCCCTATGATCCTCAATCCAACGAGCAGAAACCCTCCAAAAGAACCAAAGCCCTAACCGTCTCTGCCTCTTCCTCCATGGGTCACGTCTCCTCTCTCTTCTCTAAGAGGAAGATCCTCAAGCCCCTCATAATCGGCAAAGAGTTCTGGTCACAAGAACTGGAAGAAGAAGATGATGATATGTTTGGAGAAGCCCTTGCTGAGTTCCACTCCCTCCTGCAGTACCAAGGATGGGATGAGATGTTGATTGAGCCCTTCTCTGCTTCTGATGAGGTCGTCCGCCTGTTTTACCAGTCTATCGAGTTTGTACCCGCTAAAGAAAACTGTCCCTGTAACGATGCTATTCTCATATGGAAGGGAACCAACTATCCCCTATCCTCCAACCTCATAGCATCCGCTCTAGGGATTGAGTCAAGGTCTGGGTTTGGCATTCTCCCTCAGAAAAAGGGGTGGCCCAAGGGAAAGGGCTACAAATCCAAGGGAGCAGTGGTCAAGAAAATCTACAACGGCGCCTCCCCCCAATCTTTGGAGACAAAGGACCTCTCCATCACAAACAAGATGTTACACTTCTGGATCACCCGTAATCTAGTTCCCAGACAGGAGCACAGGAACGATGTCCTCATCACATACGCCATTTTTATGGACAAGGTGCTCTCTGGTGTCCAGATTGATCTCCCTTGCATTGTGTTGGCTCATATGCAGTTCTGTTCATCCCATGCCTCCCATGCCCTACCCTTCCCTCATATCATCAAAACCATTCTCTCTAACCTTCACCAATACCCAGATGATTTGCCTGAGACAGTCTACAGCAAGTTCCTAACCATCGCCACTGTTCGGAAGTTGAAGACTAAGGAACAACAGACCAACCCTTCTCAAGCTCAAACTCAACTGCCTAAAGAAAAAGCCAGTTCCCAGGCCCCCTCAAGCTCCCAGCCACATCTCAACCCCTCTCAAGACTCCTCTGTGATCCTTTCTGCTCTGGATCGTATTGAAAAGGCCATCATGGTGGGCTCGACTGCTATCCCGGTCTCCCTCCGTGATCAAGTAAAAGAGTTGGGACGAATGAGTTATGCTATTGTGGATCTGGTAGAAGTTCTTCAGAAGGAGTGGAAAGATGCAATCGGTGTTCATCAGGCCATGGGCCAAAATGTAGGAACTGTCGACAAAGATGCTGAAGAGGAGGCCGCTGCTCTGCCATAGGAACGCTTGGTCTAGTTCCCAGTGCTGTAACCTCACAGCGTACTAGTAGTTTCCCCTAGGATCCTACTTCCCTCTTCTATCCCCATGTCGTCTTTCCTAACGATTGCTTTTACTGTTGTTTGTGTCGATTGTTGTTAAGTTGTTCGTTTGTGTTGTTTTATGGTGTGTCTTACCCGTCTTTGAACAATGATCAATTTTTCAGCTTTAATGACTATCTTTTGGTTTCGTTCCAATGATCAATTTGTCTTTGCCCTAAGTTTACATTATTCTTCTGTTATGGGTTTGATGCAACTGTGCATTCACTTGGATATCATATTCTCAACTTGTTAACTTATCTTTTCGATGATGTCAAAAGGGGGAAGAAGGATAGGAACCTTGAACTTTGGAAACTGCTGGACTAATAGGAACTCTGAACTAGTTCTACTTCTAAGGGGGAATTCGAATAAACTCGTTCATTTGCTTAGGGGGAATTTGCAACCATTTGAATGTTCTCGCATTAGTTTATAATGTTGTAAATCCCTTAAACTCAATATGGTCTCATGAAATTCAAGTCCTATTATGTTGCCAGGTTCCTTGTATTTGTCATCATCAAAAAGGGGGAAATTGTTAGGAAACGGAACTCTGGAACTTCAGTTCCCCTGAGAGTTCCTTTCCTCAGTTTCTCTACTTTTGAAGATGACAAATATTATGATACTAATGTTTTATCTCAAAGATGTGTTTTAAGGAACCACAAGAATACACCAAAGGCAAGAAAACCAAACAGGACAAAGAGAACCAAAGGAACAAGACAGAAGAAGGAACCCAAAGGAACCCAGATGTGCCCAGTAACATAGCATACGACATTGCGATTCCCGAGAAATCTGGGGACACACAACCTCAGACAAAAGTTGTTGAAAACGACTTGTCCGAAGCTTCCAAAGGTCTGCCAATGTCCAGAACAAAACAACAAGATACCCAGAAACGCTGAACCTCGGACAAAGAAGGTGAAAGCGACAGGACATAGAGATGTCACTGTCCAGAAGACAGTTCCCAAGCGCCCAACTTGTTCAACCTCGGACGAAAGCATTTGGACAACGACATAGCAAGACTCGTCTGAGGTAGTTGACCAACCAAGAGAGATTTTGAGCTGCCTAGGTTGTTTGCCCATGCCAAGAACAATGTGGACCAAGGAGAACCACTGATCCTAGGGCAAGCTCAATCTGTGGGAACCCAGAGAGGATTAAGCTGCGAAGAATCCTCTATAAAAGGAAGACTAACTCAAGAGTTATCTTCAAGCACTGAAATATAAATCACACTCATTAACAAATATCAAGTGTGAACCTTCAAACAAGATCATCAAAGCAAACCGAGATCAAGAGGAACCAGTCAAGGAAGAGAAGAGCTGAGTGCTAAGTTCCTGTGACTGTAAGTGATAGTTCCTAGGTGGGAAGGTCTATTTCTTGGATTAATTATTGATTGTGTTAAGTTATCTAGGATTGCCTAACTGTGTGTAAGACAAAGAAACTGTGTGTTTGTTCCTAGGATAAGCTGTAACCAAAAGAGATAAGAAATCAAGAAGTAGACCTTGAAATCATTTCGAAAAAAAGGTAGTGGTTTTTATCCTGGATTGCTAGTTGGCAATCAAAGGTTTCCACTATAAGGAACTTGTCATTTGTTTGATTGTTTATTTCTGCTGCGAAGGGAACTTAGAATCCATATTCTGAGTTCCTTAAGTTATTATCTAACAATCACGATCCTTCAGGTTCCCACAGTACCAGCAAACCCGATTATTGGGAATCCAGAGGTACTTACCCTTTTTACGAAAGGGAACTGAGTTGGCTTTCTTTCTTTCCCTTAGGTCAACCTTTTTCGTGGGAGTATTTCGCCCAATTCCCTTATACATCTCATGTATCTTAGAATCATTTGGAGCGCATGGAAGGTTTTCATTAGATTCATTTTCAAGGACCTTGATTCTTTCTTGCAAGTATTCATTTTTGCAATTTGAGGTTTGAAGAGCTAAATCAAGTCTTTCATTTCTAGCCTGAAGATCACTAGACACTTTATCAAGGTCACTATGAGCATGACAAGGGGGGGTCAGATGAATCATTTGGAAGATAACATATTCCAGCCCTAGGTCTCACAAACACAGTTTGATTAACAGTATTTTCATGAATACAAGCAGAGAGAGAGTCAAGTTTATCAACGATAGACAACAACAATTCATGATTAGGAGAGGAACTATGAAGAGAACTGTCACCAAGATTCAGTTTATCATGCAAATCACAAGTAGGACAGATAACATGCGAAGTGTTACTAGACTTAGAAGCATCCTCAAATTTCTTACACCAAACAACATTCTCATCAGTTAAGCTAGAAATTTCTTCTTCATTTTCAGTTATCTTTTCTTACAGAGAGTTATTTTCATCGCTAAGTTTGATAATCAGTTTAATCAAGTGCTTTTTATCATACTTAGAGAGAGTTTTAGTGAGTTCAGCAGACGATACCTTAGGTTTAGTAGGGTCTGAGTCAGCACTTGGGTCTGTATTTGCCATGAGACAGACGTCAAAGGAACTGGTATCTAGTTCCCTTGAAGATGACGTTTCAGCAATCAGACACTGTCTAGCGGATAAGTCATCTGCTTCCCCTTCAGATTCTTCATCATTGTCACCCCATGTGGATGTAGCAACCAGCGCCTTTTTCTGTTGTGGTTCAACATCCTCCTTCTTGTTTGGGCAATTTTTAGCAAGATGCCCAACCTGGTTGCATTGGTAGCATCTGAATTCCTTGTGTTCCCTCTTGAAGTCTTTCCTCGGGAACTTGCCTTTCTGAAAGTTCCTTACAGTGCGAGTCAGAAGAGCTGTGATCTCATCATCATTTTCTTCATCAGAGTTTTCATTAGTCTTCAGCCTTTCCATAACTTTGGTCAGCATCAGGGCAATGCTCTGATCAGTTTTCACTTGCTCTTGAGTTCATTCAGAGATAGGTAGAAGCTTGGTGGGATCCTTTGAATCAGTTGGCTTAGGATAGTTCCCATTCTCCAAGACATACCAGCATTGCATGTCGTTGGTTTGCATGAAGCCAATAAGTTGTTGCGTCCACCAGTTGATTTGTCCATTCTTAAGGATGTAAGGCTTGTTGATGGAGACACCGAGTTCAAGTTCGTTGTTGCGAGACATCTTGACAACCTGATTAGTAAACACACAATCTAGAGCACTAGCTCTGATACCAATTGTAGGATCTGTGCATTAGTTTCAAGGGAACTGAGACACAAGTGTGTTCAGTTCCTATGGGCAGCGGAATAATGAGTAAACAAGTTATCAAGAACAATTACTTAAGGTGGAAACCTTTGATAACCAACTAGTTATCTAGGATAAAAACCACCCCTCTTTCGAGGATTTCAAACAGTCTACTTGTATATTAATATGCGATTACAACTTCCGAACTATCTCGTTTCAGTCTATCTCACTAAGACTAAACCTAGTTCCCTAGAAATCACAGATTAACACACAATAGACTTACTTTGACACTTTCAACTCGAACACTTCGTCTTCTTCTTTGACTCACAGATGCACTCTCAAGCTCGTCAAAAGGCATAAGTAAAACCCTAGCAGCATAGAGTATTTATACAATGTATTTGTTAAGGAAAGATCTCGGAAGAGATATTCTTTAAACAAAAAACATTCCATAAATCCAAAATGCAATATTTTATCTCTTACCAAAGATAAGATATAAAATATACTCTAAACCGAATCCTAATTTACACAATCATATAAAGATACTCTATGTGTAAAAATGCCTAAGATCTTCGGTTGAAGGCGTCCAGAAACGGCAAGAAAATCTTCACGAAGATTCTGTGAGATTTCCTCAGATACGCTGATGCGATGCGGTTCCCATCCAGTTCCCTTGATCACGATCTTCGCTCACCTTGGACTTGATTCCCTTATCTTTTCAGCTGTAGATTAAACACTAGAATAGCTAGTTAAGTTCAAGTGTTTGTCATCGTCAAAACAAGAGAAACAGAGGAAGGGAACTCCATGGGAACTGATGTTCCAAAAAGTTCCATTCCAACACTTTCACTTGCCGACTTTAGTACCTCTTGTTTCTGATTTTTGACTGCCTTAAACACATTAAAAACAGAACATTTTGAGTCCATAAACCGAGCCTTGTATCCCCTGGAGCACCCTTGCATTTTATGCACATCTTGACTAGCATGCTTGCCTAGTCTTGTGTTTAGGATACAGGAACGGTTGCCTGGATTGATTTTTGTTTTTGTTTTGTTTTGTTGCATGCTGATTGTGACTTGCCTTTGCTTGTCTCGACTGGTTTAAAAAAAAAAAGCTCAAGAAAAACCCGGTCTAAACAAGAGAGACCATAGAAAAAAGTGAGCTCATTCGGCTTGTTGTTTGCTCTTGAAAAAAGAAGGTGCTCAAGAAAAACCCGTCCTAAATAGGAGAGGCCATATAAAAAAGTGAGCCAACCTAAGAGCCAATTCAGTTTTTTTAAGTGAAAAATGAGAGAGAAAACAAAGTTTTTGGTTCAAGTTTGCATAATGAAAACAAGGGCCGGCTATCCCTTATATACCCAACTTTTAATGCTGAAATTTAGTGTTTCTTCCATCACTTAGATAGCTTCAAATCCCAGGTTGTGAGTCATATCAACCTCCGTGCAAGGGCCTCCTTTGGTGCGTCATATCCAAAGCGAGTTCTTCACTAGTTCTTACAAGGCGAGGTGCATCATATCCAACCTTTGTAAGTCCATATCCCTTCGATCTAGCCCTATCTCTCCGCCTTCCATACTGTCCTCCATCCACCCTTGAATCACCACAAGATCATCCAAAGAACCAGCCCAAGGCGTGCCCCCAATCAGCCCTCAAACTTCCTCTCGCCGGTGCCAAGTTCCTTGCGGAACCATCTGCGACACCTCAGTAGATTCGCCATATCTTCCGACTCCTAGATCAGTTTGCGCTCAGATTTCAGGGAACAAGCTAGACTCCCGGATCTACCACTGGGATTTGGAATCACTCAATCTGGAGCCCGGACCAGAGAGAACGATCCATCTGAATACAGAAGATTCCCCTTGCCGGTTTGGTGTTGTCTCGCCTAATTCCTTTGTCTCTTGTGGACTTCCTCGCACCGAAGGCTGCATCCCGATCCTCACGCATCATGTGGTATCAGAGCCATGCGAGGTATGTCCTAAACTTGGCTTAGAATTTCAGTTACAATAGTGCAAGTGAAGTTCTAGCCGAATTGTTGTTGGCCTTGTTGTCCATGCGTATTGTGTCTTGTTCTTGGACATTTTTCTGCAATTTTCTGGGTTCATTTTCTGCATATTTCTGAGTGGAGATGAAGGTTGAATGCATCCATAAAAGAATGGGAGTTGTGGTTTGATGAAAGGTCTTGTGCATTGATTGTTTCGGTCCTTTGTCGAACCTTTCTGTAGGATCTGTGCGTTAGTTTCAAGGGAAATGAGACACAAGTGTGTTCAGTTCCTATGGGCAGCGGAATAACGAGTAAACAAGTTATCAAGAACAATTACTTAAGGTGGAAACCTTTGATAACCAACTAGTTATCTAGGATAAAAACCACCCTCTTTCGAGGATTTCAAACAGTCTACTTGTATATTAATATGCGATTACAACTTCCGAACTATCTCGTTTCAGTCTATCTCACTAAGACTAAACCTAGTTCCCTAGAAATCACAGATTAACACACAATAGACTTACTTCGACACTTTCAACTCGAACACTTCGTCTTCTTCTTTGTCTCACAGATGCACTCTCAAGCTCGTCAAAAGGCATAAGTAAAACCCTAGCAGCATAGAGTATTTATACAATGTATTTGTTAAGGAAAGATCTCGGAAGAGATATTCCTTAAACAAAAAACATTCCATAAATCCAAAATGCAATATTTTATCTCTTACCAAAGATAAGATATAAAATATACTCTAAACCGAATCCTAATTTACACAATCATATAAAGATACTCTATGTTTAAAAACACCTAAGATCTTCGGTTGAAGGCGTCCAGAAACGGAAAGAAAATCTTCACGAAGATTCTGTGAGATTTCCTCAGATACGCTGATGTGATGCGGTTCCCATCCAGTTCCCTTGATCACGATCTTCGCTCACCTTGGACTTGATTCCCTTATCTTTTCAGCTGTATATTAAACACTAGAATAGCCAGTTAAGTTCAAGTATTTGTCATCGTCAAAACAAGAGAAACAGAGGAAGGGAACTCCATGCGAACTGACGTTCGAAAGAGTTCCATTCCAACAATTTCCCCCTTTTTGATGATGACAAACAAATACCAATCTTAAGCATATAACCAATAGGCAAAGATAAGTGACATATTATGGAAACAAAGATACTAAGATAAACGCTTTATAGTTTCCCCTTAATATTTGAACACAGTACTTAGTTCCCCCTTAGAAAGACACCAGTCCTATTGGTTCCAAGATTCCAGAGTCTATTCCCCCTTTTGACATCATCGAAAAGATAGATTAGTTTCAAATGGTAACCCAGAGAGGAACATGTTCAAAGCAAATGGCAAGTCGCAACTGAGCAAACAGATATTCATTAATTATAACAAAAGATGCACAAAGCAGCTAATAAACACACGAAGAGCAAACAAACAAGATCACGAAGATATAAAAAACCAACAAAGCAGGGCAGCTAGTGAGCAGGGGAGTTCCTAGGGAGACTAAGCCAGAGACAACATAGGGAATTCAGGAGGAACTGGGAGGCAACTTGGCAATTAATGCAGCCGCAAGAGAGTTGAAGGCAGCAGTCAGTTCCTTCACAACAACAATGAGTTCCTTGAGCTCAGCAGAGATGGCAGCAGTGACAATCTGGGGGTCGGAGGTCTCATGCGCATATTGGTCAGTGGAAGCACGAGTCCTCTTAGGCATAACCTCCTTTTCCTCATTAACCCTGAGATGGTTGATGTAAGCCATATCAATTTAGTGATGATACATCGTCTTTAGAGGGGGACTCCGGGTACACACCAAGTGTTGTCAGCAGGGCTTTGATGATTGAGGGGTAAGGCAGAGAGTGCGAGGGATGAGAGTGGAAATCTTGCATATGAAGGATAATGATCCAGCAGCTCAGTTCCCTTTTTTTTGTTTTTGTTTTTGTTTTTTTTCAAAGGCAACGGATCAGAATCACATCACATCCTCAATGTTCACAATCGGATAGAATTTGCAGGGTTTCATCATGATTATCTCTGAACACAGTAAAGGAAGGAGACACAATATCCGAGACGACGACAGAGAAAGCACACAAGCAGCAACCTTTTCAGTTCCCCTTAGTTCCTTAGAAGTACCTGGCTAGGGAAGGCGTTGGATGCATATATGTAGTGGGTATTTAAATCATGAAAAATACACATCCAAAAGCATAAAAATAGCAAGAAGGCAATTTTAACGCTAAACTAGTAAGTTCCCAGTTGTGGACTAATCAGAAGAAGGTTCATAGAGAACTACTAGGGAAGCCAGGTTAGGGACAACTTATAATCAATCATCCTTTTGGCTTATAATGTGGGTTCAGAGATCAGATTGATTATATATTGTTGAAGAAATGCAATTAAGATATTCACACAACGCATGAAGGCGAGAAGAATGTCCAACTAAAATCATAACAATAAACACATGAAGGCAGAGATGGACAAGAAAAGCAGTAAACATAGTTCCCAACTAGTTACCAAAGAAAATAATAAGTCATATAACTAGTCAATACCAGGGAAATAGGCAAGGGAACTCAGAACCGCTAAGCTATGAAAATCATTCCAAGAAGGAGTCTAAAGTACTCATAAGGTTCTCGATTAAGGGCTTTTGTGAATATATCAGCAATTTGTTCCTCAGTACGACAATGTTCCATAATAATGATCCCTTTTTCCACATTATCTCTCAAAAAGTGGTGCCTTATGTCAATATGCTTAGACTTGGAGTGAAAGACAAGATTCTTAGAGATGCTAATGGCACTAGTATTATCACATAGAATTTTGAGAGGGCCATAGGATTTACCAAAGTCCGCGAGTTGTTGTTTGAGCCAGAGGAGTTGAGCACAGCAAGCAGCAACCGCAATGTATTTGGACTCAGTGGTGGAGAGAGATATGGAGGTTTGCTTCTTGGAGCCCCATGAGACCAGGCAGGGACCAAGGAACTGAGCCATACCAGATGTGCTTTTTCTGTTCTGGAGGAATCCAGCATAGTCAGCATCCGTGTAGGAGAGGAGCTCGAAGTCACAGTGTTTGGGGTACCAAAGACAGAGATTGTCAATTCCCTTTAGATAGCGGAGAATTCGTTTCACAGCGGCCATGTGCTTTGAGCGAGGGCCAGCCTGAAAGCGAGCACAAAGACACAAATAATACATAATATCTGGTCTACTAGCAGTTAGGTAGAGAAGGGAACCTATCATTTGCCTGTATAAGGATTGATCATCCTTGGGATCAGAATCTTCCAACGTGAGCTTGGTTGCTGGGGAAATGGGAGTTGCAAAGGGTTTTCAAGTGTCCATCTTGAATTTTCTAAAAAATTCCTTCACATACTTCTGTTGATGGATCTGAGTTCCCTTTGAGAGATGATTCACTTGAAGACCTAGGAAGAAGGTCAGTTCCCCAATCATGCTCATCTCGAATTCACTGCTCATTAAGTTCTTGAACTTTTCTACAAGAGAGAGGTTAGTGGAACCAAAGATAATGTCGTCGACATATACTTGAACAACCAAGATATCATCCTTAACTTCCAGTAAGAAAAGAGTTTTATCAATCAAACCTCTTCTGTATCCATTGGATAACAGGAACTGAGCAAGACGGTCATACCATGCACGGGGAGCCTGCTTTAGCCCATAGAGAGCTTTGTCTAGGAAGTAGACGTAGTCAGGATGCTCTCTGTCCTCAAATCCAGGGGGCTGCTTGACATACACTTCCTTTTGAAGAATTCCATTTAGGAAGGCAGTTTTGACATCCATTTGGAAGAGTTGGAATCCTTTGTGAGCAGCAAAGGCAATCACTAGGCGAATAGCCTCCATTCTTGCAACAGGAGACAACATCTCATCGTAGTCAATTCCCCCTTGTTGATTGTACCCTTGAGCTACCAGACGAGCTTTGTTCCTTGTGACGACACCTGAGTCATCAAGCTTGTTGCGAAAGATCCACTTAGTTCCTATGATGGTTCTGTTGGGAGGACAGGGAACTAAGCGCCAGACTTTGTTATAATCAAATTGATGTAATTCCTCTTGCATTGCATGAATCCAGTCTGGATCAGTGAGTGCTTCTTTGTAGTTCTTGGGCTCTACAAGAGATAAGAAGGCATTGAAAGCACAAAAGTTATTTAGAGAGGATCTAGTGGACGAACCTGGTTTGTGATATGGAGTTATGATTAGATCCACGGGATGAGATCCTTTGTACTTGTAGTTGGGAATAGGAATTGAGTCATTGGTCATAATAGGATGTGTGACATCAGGGTTCCCTACAGAATGATCATCAGAGTTCCCTGTGGCATGATCATCAAGGTTCCCTTCAGCATGGGAACAGGAAGCAGGAGCATCGTTGGAGACGGGTTCCCTAGGATTGGGAGCTTGAACATGCATTCCAATGTCTTGAGGACTCTCAGTGGATGGAGTATCATTTTGCTGATCAGGATTCGGAGAAGCATGAGAGGATTGCTCTTCAGAATCGGGGGAGTTCCCAATAGAGTCGCCAGACAGGTTGAAAGAGAACTCAGGAGTAGATGAGGGGAAGGATTCATCGGGGTCATCATCAGCAGGAGGAGAACTAGAGGGTACCTGTGGCATGTTAGAGAAAACAGATTCATTGAATACAACATGAACACTTTCCTCAATCTTTTGTGTACGAAGGTTGTACACTTTGTAAGCCTTGCTGTTGCTGACATAGCCAAGGAATATCCCTTCATCGCTTATGGGATCAAATTTCCCAATTGGATCTTTGCCATTATTGTGCACAAAGCATTTGCACCCGAAGACCCGAAGATGGGAAATGTTGGGAACTCTGCCTTTCAGGAGCTCATAGGATGTCTTCTCAGTCATAGGGTGAAGCATGGCACGATTCAGAATGTAGCACGCAGTGTTGACTGCCTCTGCCCAAAACCTATGAGGAAGACCAGCATATAGGAGCATAGTACGAGACATGTCTTCCAATGTCCTATTCTTCCTTTCAACAACTCCATTCTGTTGAGGAGTGCGAGGAGCTGAGAAATTATGAGAGATTCCCTTGTCCCTGCAAAAGGTTAGAAACTTGGCATTTTTGAACTCAGTTCCATGATCAGAATGTATGGCACAAAGATTGTGCCCAAGGGAGTTCTCAAGAGTAGGAACAATAGTTGAGAACCTGTCAAAAACTTCATCTTTTGATTTTATGAAAAGGGTCTAGGTGAAGCGAGAGAAATCATCAACAAGTACAAGAATATACCTGTTCCCTCCAAAGCTTTGAGTATGCATGGGACCACATAAATCCATATGAACAAGTTCAAGAGGATGAGAGGAACTGATCTCAGATTTTGACTTAAAGGAACTACGTACCTGTTTCCCCCTTACACAGTCTGAGCAAATGTTGTCTTTTTCAATTTGAACAGAGGGAAGTCCTCTCACCAGTTCCTTCTTGTGTAGCTTATGAATAAGCTGAGGGCTAGCATGGCCAAGTCTTTGATGCCATATTGTCGTTCTATCAGCTATAGAAGACAAGCAAAGATTTTCCTCAGGAATGAAGCTTGTGTCTACGATATAGACATTGTTGTAGCGTTTCCCTTTCAAAAGAGTTTTGTGTGTCTCTGGATTCAGCATGAAGCATTCTTTGGGAGTGAATAAGACATGGTTCTCCCCTTGATCGCAAAGCTGTGACACACTCATTAGATCAAAACCCAAATTGTCAACAAGATGAACATCACTTTCCTGTACTTTGTCAGTTAGGTCCACGCATCCAACGCCACAAATGGCTCCTTTTCTCTTGTCACCGAAGGAAATCTTTCCTCCGTTGTATTTCTGAAGTGAGTGCAGTTTCTTCCTGTTTCCAGTCATATGGCATGAAGCTCCACTGTCTATGTACCATTTTTCTTCTTTACTCACTTCAGCCTGCACAATTAAACATCATTTCTTACGAACCCAGGTCGGCTGACCGTTCTCGGGTTTGTTAGGAGGAGAGTTCCTAGGTGGATTAACATGATCAGTTCCCTGAGAAGGAGAATAATAATAATAGGGATCATTCAAGTCAGAAATTTCAGTTCTTTTCCTATTATATTTTCTCATATAGTTTCTCTTCATAGAGGCCTTTTCCTCATCCCTTTCCTTCTTGTTGCATTCGTCAATGTTGTTCTGTTAGGAAACGGAACTCTGGAACTTCAGTTCCCCTGAGAGTTCCTTTCCTCAGTTTCTCTACTTTTAAAGATGACAAATATTATGATACTAATGTTTTATCTCAAAGATGTGTTTTAAGGAACCACAGGAATACACCGAAAGGCAAGAAAACCAAACATGACAAAGAGAACCAAAGGAACAAGACAGAAGAAGGAACCCAGAGGAACCCAGATGTGCCCAGTAACGTAGCATGCGACATTGCGATTCCTGAGAAATCTGGGGACACACAACCTCGGACAAAAGTTGTTGAAAACGACTTGTCTGAAGCTTCCAAAGGTCTGCCAATGTCCAGAACAAAACAACAAGATACCCAAAAACGCTGAACCTCGGACAGAGAAGGTGAAAGCGACATGACATAGAGATGTCACTGTCCAGAAGATAGTTCCCAAGCGCCCATCTTGTTCAACCTCGGACGAAAGCATTTGGACAACGCTGCCTAGGTTGTTTGCACATGCCAAGAACAACGTGGACCAATGAGAACCACTGATCCTAGGGCAAGCTCAATCTATGGGAACCCAGAGAGGATTAAGATGCGAATAATCCTCTATAAAAGGAAGACTAACTCAAGAGTTATCTTCAAGCACTGAAATACGAATCACACTCATTAGCAAATATCAAGTGTGAACCTTCAAACAAGATCATCAAAGCAAACCGAGATCAAGAGGAACCAGTCAAGGAAGAGAAGAGCTGAGTGCTAAGTTCTTGTGACTGTAAGTGATAGTTCCTAGGTGCGAAGGTCTGTTTCTTGGATTAATTATTGATTGTGTTAAGTTATCTAGGATTGTCTAACTGTGTGTAAGGCAAAGAAACTGTGTGTTTGTTCCTAGGATAAGCTGTAACCAAAAGAGATAAGAAATCAAGAAGTAGACCTTGAAATCCTTTCGAAAGAAAGGTAGTGGTTTTTATCCTGGATTGCTAGTTGGCAATCAAAGGTTTCCACTATAAGGAACTTGTCATTTGTTTGATTGTTTATTTCCGCTGCGAAGGGAACTTAGAATCCATATTCTGAGTTCCTTAAGTTATTATCTAATAATCACGATCCTTCAATTGGTATCAGAGCTGGAAAAGCTCTAGATCATTGTTAAGTTTGCAGATCATGTCTCAACCAAGCAAGTTTGAGCTCGGAATCTCCACCAACAAGCCACATCTCCGAAAGAAAGGAGAAGAAACATGGTGGGAAAAGTGCATGGAAAGACACATCAAGACCAACGACTACCAATGCTGGAGGATAGTCGAAAATGGAGATGGCTATGTCGACCTCACCATGAAGGAAGAAGATTGGAAACCAGAACACTATGTTATCATGGAGAAGAATGTCAAGGCCAGGCAGTTCATCCTCAATGGATTGGACAGAGAGGACATGGACAAGGTCATAGGAATCAAGATGGCCAAAGAGATGTGGAAAGCTCTCAAGGAGATGCATGAAGGAAGTGAGGAATTAAAGCAAAGCAGAAAGTTTGCCTTGGAAGGAGAATACCACACCTTCAAAATGATAGAAACTAAGACCATCTCAGAATACTACTCCCGCTTCAACAGATTGATTGGAAAGTTAATAGCGGAATGAGTCGATCTTGATGAAGTCTCCAAGTCCCTAGTGGTCATCAATGGACTCAACTCCAAATTCACCCTTCTGAAGGGAATCATGAAGAACACTCCAGGCATCCAATCCCTTCCCTTGACACAAATCATAGGGAAACTGGATGTTAAAGAAGGAGAGCATACCAAAGCCAATACCGACAAGAAGCTGGAGAAAGGAATTGCCCTCAAGATCTCCAAAGCCTTCTCTAGGCTCGAGATGGAGGAAGAAAACTCAGACCTTGAAGAAGAGGAGGACGAACTAACAGCCCTCTTCACAAAGAACATCAAAAAATTCTTTGTGAAGGGAAGGTTCCAAAAGGAAGTCTCCTGTTACGAGTGCAAGGAGAAGGGACACTACGCTAAGAACTGTCCCAACAAAGAAGAGTCCAAGGAAGAGGAAAGACCTCAAAGAAAGAAGGCTCTCGTAGCATCATGGGGAGAAGATTCAGATGAGGAACTGGATCTGAGTGGCTTCTCTGGAGGGAGATGTCTCATGGCAAAAGGAGACTCAAGCGACTCAGAAGACCTTGAGGTAACCTCTGACGATCTCTTAAAATCCCTAGTTGATTGTGATAAGAAACAACTTCTTAAGATCATAAAGAAACTAGGAAAGGAAACCAGTTCCCTTCAACAGAAACTAGATGATTGTGAAGATGAAATTGCTTGCTTGACTGTCGAGAATTCTGTTTGGAGTAAAAAACTTGATGAAACTGAGAAAGACCTAGCTGAAACTCACTCCAAACTCATTGATATTAGAAATGTGCATGCTAGTCACCTTAAAATTTGGCTCTCGTGGACTTCCTCGCACCGAAGGCTGTATCCCAATCCTCACGCATCAGGGCAGGGCATGGGATTAATGAGACTTACAGAACTGCATATGGGCCAACACTATCCTGGGGAGATCAACTTGGTTACCAGACAAAATCTTATCCATGAGAATTGCATCAGTGATGAGAACCGTGGCTCTGTGCTCCTGCCTGTGAACCAAATTTCTGATGAGCCAGAAGTGCAACAGCTTGTTGGAGATGGAGAGTCCCTTAGTGTGCAGGCTCTTTGGAGTGTCGCCATCATAGAGCTTGGTTACCACCTCAGTCTTGGTTTTGTAGCCTTTTCCTTTGGGCCATGTCTTCTTTTGGTGCAAAATGTCAAAGCCTGACCTGTGCTCAATCCCTAGAGCAGAGGCAATGATGCTGGGGGACACAGGATACATAGTTCCCTTCCATTGAATGATGGCCTCGTTGCAGGGAGAGTTTTCTTTGGCTGGCACAAAGGTCATGGACTGGTAGAAGAGGCACACGACTTCGTCGGAGACTGAGAAGGGTTCCACCAAGATTTGGTCCCATCCTTGGTACTAGAATAGAGAGTGAAACTCACTGAGGGATTCACCGAATTGATCTTCATCTTCTTCCTCTAGGGTTTGGGTCTAGAACGCCTTTCCGATAATGAGTGGCTTGAGTATATTCCTCTTAGAGAAGAAGGAAGACACTTGTCCCAGAGAGGAGGAAGAAAGGGTGGCGGATTTGGGCTTTTTTGGGGCAGGATTGTAAGGAACCAAGGCCTGGGAACTGCGTTTGCGAAGTTTGAGCCTTGTGGCAACTGAGGGAGCAGGGTTAGAGGCAGGTTTGGATTTAAGGCTGGCAGGCGACAACTCTGAGCTGTGGATCTCCTGGGTGTCCTTGTCCGGAGAGGAGTCATGGGAGCCTCCTTCTGAGACGGTGTGGGTAGCAGATGCGGACAGAGGAGGGAGGTCCTTTTCTTTCTTCTCAGCTTGCTGGGCTATAGGGTTTTGAGAGGGGGTGACATCAAGGGATTTCGAGGATGAGGATGCTTTCTTTTCTCTGAAAGCTTTGAGGAGTGCGGCTTCTTCCTTATCCTGAACAAGATTAGGGTTAGGGTTTTTGTCGGCCATTTGAGAAGTTGGGGTTTTTTGAGAAGTGAGAAACAAAAAGGGAGCAATTGAGAGAAGGGGAGAGTTGGAGAGTAGCAAGGCAGAGTGCTTGATTCAATCAACAGGAGCCCTTTAATAATCGTTGAGTGTTGTTGGTGCCGTTGGAGAGATCGAGCCGTTGAGAGAAATACTGGGAAATCTGAAGCATTGAAACGGCTCCAAGGATTTGCAGCCTTTTTGAAGTTGAACGGTCACAAATTCAAAGCTCAACCACTCAAAGATGGAAACTGTTCCAGGCTGAAATGACATGTCTGACACCTGAGAATTTTCCATAAAAGCCGTCTTGGGAGGAGCAATTTGCTTACTAGCCATTTAGAGGGTAGTCCATCCTAGTTCCTTTCTGGCGATTTTTTCAGTGTGCTAGAGGGGTATATGGGAACCTTTGATGTGGGGTTTTAAAACATAGGACCTGAAAGTACGTTCCCATAAAAGAAATCGGGGAAGGCCATTTATCGCATTACACAATAATTCCCAAAGAGGGTTAAGAAATGGATCATAGGGAATTGAATTGTGCACTGAGGCAAGGGAGGGTCATAGTACACAATCATCATTTCGGCTTGTATTGCTGGGTTAGAATATGATCAGATTGTGACTTTTGGGCCAACAAAGAAATTTGAACAATGATTGAGTTAAAATGAATAATGAAGACTCAAGGACACGAACTAGAAAAATGTATCAAAGCCTTTTGAGTAGCTATTATGGAAATGAGGGTCTATTGCAAAAGATATAACACAGAGATTCCAAGACTGAATAAGTAAAAGATCTAAACTAGTCAATCAAGGGAACTGGAGAGAAACCTCTAAACTAAAGTCACTGCTAGGTTATAGGAATCAATCCCAGTTCTAATCTAAGGTTCTCGAAAGGAACTCTATTCAAGGATTTGGTGAATATATCTGCAACCTGATCTTCAGTTCTACAAAATTTCATAATGATGTTCCCTTTCTCAACATGATCTCTAAGAAAGTGAATGATTTTTATACTGGATTGCTAGTTGGCAATCAAAGGTTTCCACTATAAGGAACTTGTCATTTGTTTGATTGTTTATTTCTGATGCGAAGGGAACTTAGAATCCATATTCTGAGTTCCTTAAGTTATTATCTAACAATCACGATCCTTCAGGTTCCCACAGTACCAGCAAACCCGATTGTTGGGAATCCAGAGGTACTTACCCTTTTTACGAAAGGGAACTGAGTTGGCTTTCTTTCTTTCCCTTAGGTCAACCTTTTTCCTGGGAGTATTTCCCCCAATTCCCTTATACATCTCATGTATCTTAGAATCATTTGGAGCGCATGGAAGGTTTTCATTAGATTCATTTTCAAGGACCTTGATTCTTTCTTGCAAGTATTCATTTTTGCAATTTGTGGTTTGAAGAGCTAAATCAAGTCTTTCATTTCTAGCCTGAAGATCACTAGACACTTTATCAAGGTCACTATGAGCATGACAAGGGGGGGTCAGATGAATCATTTGGAAGATAACATATTCCAGCCCTAGGTCTCACAAACACAGTTTGATTAACAGTCTTTTCATGAAGACAAGCAGAGAGAGAGTCAAGTTTATCAACGATAGACAACATCAATTCATGATTAGGAGAGGAACTATGAAGAGAACTGTCACCAAGATTCAGTTTATCATGCAAATCACAAGTAGGACAGATAACATGCGAAGTGTTACTAGACTTAGAAGCATCCTCAAATTTCTTACACCAAACAACATTCTCATCAGTTAAGCAAGAAATTTCTTCTTCATTTTCAGTTATCTTTTCTTGCAGACAGTTGTTTTCATCGCTAAGTTTGATAATCAGTTTAATCAAGTGCTTTTTATCATACTTAGAGAGAGTTTCAGTGAGTTCAGCAGACGATACCTCAGGTTTAGTAGGGTCTGAGTCAGCACTTGGGTCTGTATTTGCCATGAGACAGACGTCAAAGGAACTGGTATCTAGTTCCCTTGAAGATGACATTTCAGCAATCAGACACTGTCCAGCGGATAAGTCGTCTGGTTCCCCTTCAGATTCTTCATCATTGTCACCCCATGTGGATGTAGCAACCATCGCCTTTTTCTGTTGTGGTTCAGCATCCTCCTTCTTGTTTGGGCAATTTTTAGCAAGATGCCCAACCTGGTTGCATTGGTAGCATCTGAATTCCTTGTGTTCCCTCTTGAAGTCTTTCCTCGGGAACTTGCCTTTCTGAAAGTTCCTTACAGTGCGAGTCAGAAGAGCTGTGATCTCATCATCATTTTCTTCATCAGAGTTTTCATTAGTCTTTAGCCTTTCCATAACTTTGGTCAGCATCAGGGCAATGCTCTGATCAGTTTTCACTTGCTCTTGAGTTCATTCAGAGATAGGTAGAAGCTTGGTGGGATCCTTTGAATCAGTTGGCTTAGGATAATTCCCATTCTCCAAGACATACCAGCATTGCATGTCGTTGGTTTGCATGAAGCCAATAAGTTGTTGCGTCCACCAGTTGATTTGTCCATTCTTAAGGATGTAAGGCTTGTTGATGGAGACACCGAGTTCAGGTTCGTTGTTGCGAGACATCTTGACAACCTGATTAGTAAACACACAATCTAGAGCGCTAGCTCTGATACCAATTGTAGGATCTGTGCATTAGTTTCAAGGGAACTGAGACACAAGTGGGTTCATTTCCTATGGGAAGCGGAATAACGAGTAAACAAGTTATCAAGAACAATTACTTAAGGTGGAAACCTTTGATAACCAACTAGTTATCTAGGATAAAAACCACCCCTCTTTCAAGGATTTCAAACAGTCTACTTGTATATTAATATGCGGTTACAACTTCCGAACTATCTCGTTTCAATCTATCTCACTAAGACTAAACCTAGTTCCCTAGAAGTCACAGATTAACACACAATAGACTTACTTCGACACTTTCAACTCGAACACTTCGTCTTCTTCTTTGTCTCACAGATGCACTCTCAAGCTCGTCAAAAGGCATAAGTAAAACCCTAGCAGCATAGAGTATTTATACAATGTATTTGTCAAGGAAAGATCTCGGAAGAGATATTCTTTAAACAAAAAACATTCCATAAATCCAAAATGCAATATTTTATCTCTTACCAAAGATAAGATATAAAATATACTCTAAACCGAATCCTAATTTACACAATCATATAAAGATACTCTATGTGTAAAAACGCCTAAGATCTTCGGTTGAAGGCATCCAGAAACGGCAAGAAAATCTTCACGAAGATTCTGTGAGATTTCCTCAGATACGCTGATGCGATGCGGTTCCCATCCAGTTCCCTTGATCACGATCTTCGCTCACCTTGGACTTGATTCCCTTATCTTTTCAGTTGTAGATTAAACACTAGAATAGCCAGTTAAGTTCAAGTGTTTGTCATCGTCAAAACAAGAGAAACAGAGGAAGGGAACTCCATGGGAACTGATGTTCCAAAAAGTTCCATTCCAACACTTTCACTTGCCGACTTTAGTACCTCTTGTTTCTGATTTTTGATTGCCTTAAACACATTAAAAACAGAACATTTTGAGTCCATAAACCGAGCCTTGTATCCCCTGGAGCACCCTTGCATTTTATGCACATCTTGACTAGCATGCTTGCCTAGTCTTGTGTTTAGGATACGGGAACGGTTGCCTTGATTGATTTTTGTTTTTGTTTTGTTTTGTTGCATGCTCATTGTGACTTGCTTTTGCTTGTCTCGACTGGTTTTAAAAAAAAAAGCTCAAGAAAAACCCGGTCTAAACAGGAGAGACCATAGAAAAAAGTGAGCTCATTCGGCTTGTTGTTTGCTCTTGAAAAAAGAAGGTGCTCAAGAAAAACCCGGCCTAAATAGGAGAGGCCATATAAAAAAGTGAGCCAACCTAAGAGCCAATTCAGTTTTTTTAAGTGAAAAACGAGAGAGAAAACAAAGTTTTTGGTTCAAGTTTGCATAATGAAAACAAGGGCCGGCTATCCCTTATATACCCAACTTTTAATGCTGAAATTTAGTGTTTCTTCCATCACTTAGATAGCTTCAAATCCCAGGTTGTGAGTCATATCAACCTCCGTGCAAGGGCCTCCTTTGGTGCGTCATATCCAAAGCGAGTTCTTCACTAGTTCTTACAAGGCGAGGTGCGTCATATCCAACCTTTGTAAGTCCATATTCCTTTGGCTCTTGTGGACTTCCTCGCACCGAAGGCTGCATCCCAATCCTCATGCATCAGGGCAGGGCATGGGATTAATGAGACTTACAGAACTGCATATGGGCCAACACTATCTTGGGGAGATCAACTTGGTCACCAGACAAAATCTTATCCATGAGAATTGCATTAGTGATGAGAACCATGGCTCTGTGCTCCTGCCTGGGAACCAAGTTTCTGATGAGCCAGAAGTGCAACAGCTTGTTGGAGATGGAGAGTCCCTTAGTTTACAAGCTCTTTGGAGTGTCGCCATCATAGAGCTTGGTTACCACCTCAGTCTTGGTTTTGTAGCCTTTTCCTTTGGGCCATGTCTTCTTTTGGTGCAAAATGTCAAAGCCTGACCTGTGCTCAATCCCTAGAGCAGAGGCAATGATGCTGGGGGACAGAGGATACATAGTTCCCTTCCATTGAATGATGGCCTCGTTGCAGGGAGAGTTTTCTTTGGCTGGCACAAAGGTCATGGACTGGTAGAAGAGGCACACGACTTCGTCGGAGACTGAGAAGGGTTCCACCAAGATCTGGTCCCATACTTGGTACTGGAACAGAGAGTGAAACTCACTGAGGGCTTCACCGAATTGATCTTCATCTTCTTCCTCTAGGGTTTGGGTCCAGAACGCCTTTCCGATAATGAGTGGCTTGAGTATCTTCCTCTTAGAGAAGGAGGAAGACACTTGTCCCAGAGAGGAGGAAGAAAGGGTGGCGGATTTGGCCTTTTTTGGGGCAGGATTGTAAGGAACCAAGGCCTGGGAACTGCGTTTGCGAAGTTTGAGCCTTGTGGCAACTGAGGGAGCAGGGTTAGAGGCATGTTTGGATTTAAGGCTGGCAGGCGACGGCTCTGAGCTGTGGATCTCCTGGGTGTCCTTGTCCGGAGAGGAGTCGTGGGAGCCTCCTTCTGAGACGGTGTGGGTAGCAGATGCGGACACAAGAGGGAGGTCCTTTTCTTTCTTCTCAGCTTGCTGGGCTATAGGGTCTTGAGAGGGGGTGACATCAAGGGATTTCGAGGATGAGGAAGCTTTCTTTTCTCTGAAAGCTTTGAGGAGTGCGGCTTCTTCCTCATCCTGAACAAGATTAGGGTTAGGGTTTTTGTCGGCCATTTGAGAAGCTGGGGTTTTTTGAGAAGTGAGAAACAAAAAGGGAGCAATTGAGAGAAGGGGAGAGTTGGAGAGTAGCAAGGCAGAGTGCTTGGTTCAATCAACATGAGCCCTTTAATAATCGTTGAGTGTTGTTGGTGCCGTTGGAGAGATCGAGCCGTTGAGAGAAATACTGGGAAATCTGAAGCATTGAAACGACTCCAAGGATTTGCAGCCTTTTTGAAGTTGAACGGTCACAAATTCAAAGCTCAACCACTCAAAGATGGAAACTGTTCCCGGCTGAAATGACATGTCTGACGCCTGAGAATTTGCCATAAAAGCCGTCTTGGGAGGAGCAATTTGCTTACTAGCCATTTAGAGGGTAGTCCATCCTAGTTCCTTTCTGGCGATTTTTTCAGTGTGCTAGAGGGGTATATGGGAACCTTTGATGTGGGGTTTTAAAACATAGGACCTGAAAGTACGTTCCCATAAAAGAAATCGGGGAAGGCCATTTATCGCATTACACAATAATTCCCAGAGAGGGTTAAGAAATGGATCATAGGGAATTGAATTGTGCACTGAGGCAAGGGAGGGTCATAGTACACAATCATCATTTCAGCTTATATTGTTGGGTTAGAATATGATCAGATTGTGACTTTTGGGCCAACAAAGAAATTTGAACAATTATTGAGTTAAAATGAATAATGAAGACTCAAGGACACGAACTAGAAAAATGTATCAAAGCCTTTTGAGTAGCTATTATGGAAATGAGGGTCTATTGCAAAAGATATAACACAGAGATTCCAAGACTGAACAAGTAAAAGATCTAAACTAGTCAATCAAGGGAACTGGAGAGAAACCTCTAAACTAAAGTCACTGCTAGGTTATAGGAATCATTCTCAGTTCTAATCTAAGGTTCTCGAAAGGAACTCTATTCAAGGCTTTGGTGAATATATCTGCAACCTGATCTTCAGTTCTACAAAATTTCATAATGATGTTCCCTTTCTCAACATGATCTCTAAGAAAGTGATGCCTTATATCTATATGCTTGGTCCTAGTATGATGCACATGATTCTTAGAAATGTTTATAGAACTGGTATTATCACAAAGAATAGTGAGAGGACCATAAGACATACCGAAATCCGCGAGTTGTTGCTTTAGCCATAAGAGTTGGGAACAGCAAGAGGCGGCTGCAATGTACTCAGATTCTGTGGTGGAGAGGGAGACTGAGATTTGTTTCTTTGAGCCTCATGACACAAGGCAAGGGCCTAGGAACTGTGCCATTCTAGAAGTACTCTTCCTATCCACCAAGTATCCAGCATAATCAACATCAGTGAAACCTATCAGCTCAAAGGGACACTCTTTAGGGTACCAAATGCAGAGTGAGTCAGTTCCCTTGAGATATCGAAATATCCTTTTCACAGCAGCTAAGTGTGTTTCTCTTGGACATGATTGAAACCTAGCACACAAGCAAACATCAAACACAATGTCTGGACGACTAGCTGTTAGATACATGAGAGAGCCTATCATACCTCTATAGAGCTTTTCTTCCACAAGAGGACTTGAGTGATCTTTGTCTAAATGAGCAATTGTAGAGATAGGTGTGGAGAGAGGCTTGTATGAATCCATTTTGAACTTTTTTAATAGTTCCCTGACATATTTTTGTTGGTGAATTTGTATGCCATCTTTCTTTTGGTTTATTTGCAATCCAAGGAAGAAAGTGAGTTCCCCTATTAGACTCATTTCGAATTCACTGCTCATCAAGTCTTTGAACTTCTCTACAAGGGACAGGTTAGTGGAACCAAAAATGATATCATCAACATAGATTTGAACCACTAAGATGTTACCTTCTTCTTCTAGAATGAAGAGGGTCTTGTCAATAACTCCACGTTTGTAGCCATTTGAGAGTAGGAACTGGGCGAGACGATCATACCAAGCTCTAAGGGCTTGCTTGAGACCATACAGTGCTTTGTCTAGGAAGTAGACATGGTCTGGATGATCATCATCTTCGAAACCAGGTGGTTGCTTGACATAGACTTCTTCTTGAAGAATACCATTGAGGAAGGCGGTTTTTACATCCATTTGGAATAGCTTGAACCCTTTGTGTGATGCGAAGGCAATCAACAATCTTATTGCTTCAATCCTTGCCACCAGAGCATAGGTTTCATCATAGTCGATGCCTTCTAGTTGATTGTACCCTTGAGCAACAAGTCTTGCTTTGTTCCTTATCACATCTCCTGAATCATCGAGCTTGTTTCTGAAGACCCATCTAGTTCCTATGATATGCTTATCCTTGGGGCGGGGAACTAGATGCCACCCTTTATTCCTTTCAAACTGATGAAGTTCTTCTTGCATGGCTTGGATCCAGTCTACATCCTTCAGTGCGTCACCTATATTCTTTGGTTATACAATAGACAAGAAGGCATTGAAGGCAAAGAAGGTTAGATGTTCAAACCTGACTGGAGGCTTGATGGTTCTTCTTTCTCTATTGGGAGCTAGAGCATTTGATGTGGATACATTTTGATTTGAGCATTCAGCTTCAGCTTCTTGGTTGGGATCACCTTCTACATTAAAGATCATGTGAGAAGATGAATCATTGATGTCTCCACAGGTGTTGTCTTCATGTTCATGGTTCCCAGAAATGGATTGTTGTTGATTATCCATGGGAACTGGTGGAGGAACAAGTGGGGGATTTTGTGCAGCAGGGAAGGAACTGGGTGATGTGATGTCTTCATCTGGATCTTCTTGAGGAGGTTTGGGAAATGGATCTTCAAAGGAACTGATGGTGTTCTGCACATTTCTACTAAGTGATTTTTCATTAAAAAAAACATGAACACTTTCTTCTACCTTTTTGGTCCTTTTGTTGAAGATCTTGTAAGCCTTGCTGCTTGATGCATATCCAATGAAGATCCCTTCATCACTCCTTGGGTCAAATTTGCCAAGATTATCCTTTCCATTGTTGTGCACAAAGCACTTGCATCCGAACACCCTAAGATGTGAAATGTTGGGAACCCTTCCTCTTAGAAGTTCATAGGGTGTCTTCTCTGTGATTGGGCGAAGCATAGCTCGATTGATGATGTAGCAGGCTGTGTTGATTGCCTCAACCCAGAATGATTGAGAGAGACCACTCGAGATGAGCATAGTTTGAGCCATGTCTTCTAAGGTTCTGTTCTTCCTTTCCACTACTCCATTTTGTTGAGGAGTGTATGGTGCAGAGAAGTTGTGATCAATGCCGTGCTCACTGCAAAAGTTTAGAAATTCTCCATTTTCGAACTCGGTACCATGGTCAGAACGGATTGAATTAATGGAACAGTCGAGAGACTTTTCTAACATGGGAACCAGATCCTTAAAACGTCCAATGACTTCACTTTTAGATTTTATGAATATTGTCCAAGTAAAACGTGTAATACCTCGACAGCTTAGCAGCCCGACCCATCACAGGGCTGCAGCCCATACACCCCAACCCCTCACTGGCCCATATTAAATGGCGCCCAGTAGGTTGTTCATGAGTCTCGAACCCAAGACTCACGAACAACCTATTGGGCGCCATTTAATATGGGCCAGTGAGGGGTTGGGGTGTATGGGCTGCAACCCTGTGATGGGCCGGGCTGCTAAACTGTCGAAGTATTACATAAAAGTACACTTTTAATGTGGGATAGGGGCTCCGAGCCCAACCGGCCCAACCATTTCTATCCCCCATGGGCCGCAGCCCATGTACCCCAACCCATCCCCCAAACACGGGTAGGTTGTTGGCGAGAGTCGAACACGCGACCTCTCCACCCTTTATCAAGCCTCTGAAGAGCGCCTTGATACCAATTGTGCTGCAACACAATTGGTATCAAGGCGCTCTTCGGAGGCTTGATAAAGGGTGGAGAGGTTGCGTGTTCGACTCTCGCCAACAACCTACCCGTGTTTGGGGGATGGGTTGGGGTACATAGGCTGCGGCCCATGGGGGATAGAAATGGCTGGGCCGGTTGGGCTCAGAGCCCCTATCCCATATTAAAAGTGTACTTTTATGTAATACCTCGACATCTTAGTAGCCCGGCCCATCACAGGGCTGCATCCCATACACCCCAACCCCTCACTGGCCCATATTAAATGGCGCCCAGCAGGTTTCTCTTGGACATGATTGAAACCTAGCACAAGTGAACCAATCTCTTCCCTTGACTCAGGTCATAGGGAAACTGGAGGTTGAAGAAGGAGAACACATCAAAGCCAATGCCGACAAGAAACTGGAGAAGGGAATTGCCCTCAAGATCTCCAAAGCCTTCTCAAGACTTGAGATGGAGCAGGAGAACTCAGACCTAGAAGAAGAAGAGGACGAATTTACAGCTCTCTTCACAAATAATATCAAAAAATTCTTCGTGAAGGGAAGGTTCCAAAAGGGCAGTTCCTCTCACAATGGACCAAGGAGAGATCTCAAAGAAGTCTCCTGTTATGAGTGCAAAGAAAAGGGATACTACGCTAAGAATTGTCCCAACAAGGAAGACTCCAAAGAAGATGAAAGACCTCAGAGGAAGAAGGCTCTTGTGGCCTCATGGGGAGAAGACTCAGATGAGGAACTGGATCTGAGTGGTTTCTCTGGAGGAAAATGTCTCATGGCAAAAGGAGATTCAAGTGACTCAGAAGACCTTGAGGTAACTTCTGACGACTTCCTAAAAACTCTAGTTGATTGTGATAAGAAACAATTTCTAAAGATCATAAAGAAACTAGGAAAGGAAACCAGTTCTCTTCAACAAAAACTTGATGATTGTGAAGATGAAATTGCTTGCTTGACTGTTGAGAATTCTGTGTGAACTAAGAAACTTGATGAAACTGAGAAAGACCTAGCTGAGACCCACTCTAAACTCATTGACATTAGAAATGTGCATGCTAGTCACCTTAAAATCTGCAAATCTTGCGATGAAACTAGTATAGACTCTGTTAAAGTTCCTATGCATGATAACCTACCTGTAAACGATATGCTTTAATCTATAATTGATAGGTTAGACATTCTCACTGACTCTATAAATGAAAAAACGATAAATCAAACTGTCTTTGTGAGACAACGTCATGGAATTGGATATGTTGATAACAAGGCCAATAATGATGCTGAAGATGAAAAGGCTAGACGAGAACTTGTTGAGATGAATGAGAACCTCAGTACTGCTCTTGCCACCTCTCGAGATAGGAATCAATTCCTATTAGAGAAGATCATGGTTCTTGAGAACAAGGCTGAGGTTGCCAAGCATCTCAATGAAAGTTCTCAAAGTCCAAAGAGGGAACCTAAGGGAAAGGAGAAAGCATTTCCTGAAGACAAGTGGTTCACTAATTCCTTTGTTCACAAAAGGTATGTGGACATGGCTCATGGTAAGGTTAGAAACAATGTTGATTTCAATAAAAGAAAAACTGAGAAACCTTTTAGGCCAGGAAAAGGAAAATATGGACATGTTGTTTACAATCGCTTGTGTTATTATTGTGGCAAAAATGGTCATTACAACACTGATTGTCCTAAGAAAAGAAACTTTGAAACTTTGAAAATAGCTTATTACCATGAAAGGAACCAGTTCCCTGTTCAGTCACAGACTCGCAATGCTAATTCCCCCAGTAAAGCCAAGCTTCACTGGGTTCAAAAGTCTTAGTTCCCTTGTGTGCAGAAAGAAGAGAGGCAACCTCAACCATGGTACATTGACAGTGGTTGCTCATGCCATATGACCGGAAGAAGATATCAAATGACCTCTCTTCAACCCATCCAAGGAGGGAACATCTCCTTTGGAGACAAAAGCAAAGGGACAATCTGTGGATTATGAAATGTGAATCTCAATGACCATATTAAGGTAAATAAAGTTCACCTTGTTGATAATCTTGGTTTTGATCTAATTAGTGTGTCACAGCTGTGTGATCAAGGAGACAACGAAGTTAGATTCAAGTCAAGTGAATGCACTGTTCTAGACTCCTCGGGAAAGATCATCCTAAAAGGTAAGAGGCTCAACAATGTGTATGTTGTTGACTCATCCTTCGTTCCCAAGGAGAAACTCTGTCTCTCAACTGTGAATGATCAAACGGACTTGTGGCATCAACGTCTTGGTCATGCTAGCACCAAATTGATCCAAAAGCTACACTCAAAGGAGCTAGTCAGAGGCCTTCCAAAGCTAAGTGGCAAATCTGAGGAACCATGCTCAAACTGTGTAAGAGGGAAACAAGCTCGGAGTTCCTTCAAATACAAGAATGTGGTAAGTTCCTCAAGGCCTCTTGAACTCATTCACATGGCCCTTTGTGGACCTATGAGAGTTCAAAGCCTAGGATGAAACATGTACATCTTTGTTCTCATCGATGATTTCTCTCGTTTTGTAATACCTCGACAGCTTAGCAGCCCGGCCCATCACAGGGCTGCAGCCCATACACCCCAACCCCTCACTGGCCCATATTAAATGGCGCCCAGCAGGTTGTCCGTGAGTCTCGAACCCGAGACCTCACGCTTTAACAAGCTGCCAAAGCATCACTTGTCACCAATTGTGCTTCAACCTCCAGTTTCCCTATGACCTGAGTCAAGGGAAGAGATTGGATGCCTGGAGTATTCTTCATGATTCCCTTGATGAGGGTGAACTTAGAGTTGAGTCCATTGATAACCACCAGTGACTTGGAGACTTCATCAAGGTTGACTCCAGCCGCTGTTAGCTTTCCAATCAGCCTGTTGAACCGAGAGTAATATTCTGAGATGGTTTCAGTTTCCATCATTTTGAAGGTGTGGTATTCTCCTTCCAAAGCAAACTTTCTGCTTTGCTTCAGTTCGTGACTTCCTTCATGCATATCTTTGAGTGCTCTCCACATCTCCTTTGCCGTCTTGATTCCTATGACTTTGTCCATGTCTTCTCTGTCCAATCCATTGAGAATGAACTGTCTAGCCTTGGCATTCTTTTACATGATGACATAGTGCTCAGGTTTCCAGTCTTCTTCCTTCTGGTTGAGATCGACATAGCCATCTCCATTTTCGACTATCCTCCAACATTGGTAGTCGTTGGTCTTTATGTGGCTTTCCATGCACTTTTCCCACCATGTTTCTTCTCCCTTCTTTCGGAGATGTGGCTTGTTGGTGGAGATTCCGAGCTCAAACTTGCTTGGCTGAGACATGATCTGCAAACTTAACAAAGATCTAGAGCTTTTCCTGCTTTGATACCAATTGTAGGATCGTGATTGTTAGATTAATAATCAGGGAACTGAGAATACAGTTTACAGTTCCCTTCGCAGCAGAAATAAACAATCAACTAAATGAACAAGTTCCTTATAGTGGAAACCTTCGATTGCCAACTCGCAATCTAGGATAAAAACCACTACCTTTCTTCCGAAAGGATTTCAAGGTCTACTTCTTGATTTCTTATCACTTCGGTTACAACTTATCCTAGGAACAAACACACAGTTTCTTTGTCTTACACACAGTTAGACAATCCTAGATAACTTAACAGAAAGTATAATCAATCCAAGAAGCAGTCCTAAGCACTAAGGAACTAACTCACTTACAGTCACATGAACTAGCACACAGCTCTTTGATTCCTTGACTGGTTCCTCTTGATCTTGTTATGCTTTGATGATCTTGTTGAGAACTTCACACTATGATATTTGCTATGGAGTGTGATTTTAGTAGTTGTGCTGTAAGATAACAGCAGAGCTTATCTTTCTTATATAGTGGATTCTCGAGGTTGGATCTTCTCTTGGTTCCCACAGATCAAGCTTGCCCTAGGATGTGTGGTAATCCTTGATTCACACTGTCTTTGACATGTACCAACAACCTAGGCAGCTCAGAATCCACTTTGGTTGGTCAACTGCTTCAGCCAAGTCTGCCAAGTCGTTGTCCAACTCCTTTCGTCCGAGGTTCAACAATCTGGACACTTTGGAACTGTCCTCTGGATGGTGACAACTTTATGACAGGTCGCTTTCAACAACCTTTGTCCGAGGTTCGGCATTCTAGGCATCTTGGAGTTTTGCTCTAGATGGTGGCAGACTTTTGGAAGCTTCGCTCAAGTCCCTTTCACCATCTTTTGTCCAAGGTTTGGTGTTCCCAGATTTCTCGGGAAAATCAACATCACGTGTTGGATTTCTGGGCACACCTGGGTTCCTTTGGCTTGCTTGTTTGGTTTCTTTATCTTGTTTGGCTTCCATGGTTCCAACAACTGTCCTGTGGTTCCTCTATACACATCTTTGAGATAAAACATTAGTATCAAAATATTTGTCATCTTCAAAAGTAGAGAAACTGAGGAAAGGAACTCTCAGGAGAACCGAAGTTCCAGAGTTCCGTTTCCTAACATGCAAACCTATGATGAAGTCCATGGACAAATCTTCCCAAGGGCCTAATGGAATGGGCAATGGCGTGTAGAGGCCATAGGGATGGGAACTAGACTTTGCGCGTTGATGCGTGACACAACTTGTGCAATAACGCGTCACTTGTGTGGTCATGCGCGGCCAAAAGAAGTGCTCGCGAAGAGCAGCTAGTTTCTTGGTAACCCCAAAATGACCGCGTCCTTTATGGGCTTCTTGGATGAGGAGTTTCCTAATGGGTGAGCTAGGAATGAACATGCGCCCTGCTTTGTAAAGGTACGCCTCATGTAAAAAGTACGTCTCAAACTCGCGGTCCCTAAGGCAGTTTTCTACAATTGGCTTAAAAAATGGATCAGTCAAGTATAAATACTTAGATTGAAGATGAGTAAGGATAACATACCTGCGAAAAAGGGCGTCAGCGACCACATTCTCCTTACCTTTCTTATGCACAACGACGTAGGGAAACGTCTCCATGAATTCTACCCAACGAGCATGGAGGCGGCTGAGGTGGGCTTGACTATTCAGATAGCTGATGGCCGCATGGTCCGAGTGTATAACGAACTCGCGTGGCCAGAGATAGTGTTTCCATGTTTTTAACACGCGGACAAGAGCATAGAGCTCCTTGTCGTAGGTGGGGTAATTCAAAGTTGCCCTTGTGAGCTTCTCGCTGAAGAACGCGATGGGCTTCTTTTCTTGGTGTAGGACTCCACCAATCCCCACATTTGACGCGTCACATTCCACTTCAAAGTGCTTGGTGAAGTCTGGGAGTTGTAGCAGTGGCGCGTTGCACAAGGCATCTTTCAATGCGTTGAACGCGTGATTGTGGTTCTCCTTCCAATTCACCGCGGCGCCTTTTTTTGTGAGCTCATGGAGAGGCGCGACGATGGAGCTGAAGTTGCGAACAAATCTCTTGTAGAATCATGCCAAGCCCAGGAAGCTTCTAACCATTATTGGAGTGGTAGGTGTTGGCCAATCCCGGATGGCCTTCACTTTGTCTTTATCCACGCATAGCACATCTTTGGAGACCACGTAGCCCAGAAAGTTGGTGGTTTCAGACGCAAAGCGACACTTGCCAAGGTTGGCATACAAGTGCTCGTGTCTCAAACACTCTAACACAAGCCTAAGGTGCTGTACATGGTCATCTAGACTACATGAATACACCAAAATGTCATCAAAGTACACTATAACAAATTTACCCAGAAAGTCTCGCAAAACATGGTTCATGAGCCTCATGAACGTGCTTGGCGCGTTTGTGAGACCAAACGGCATGACTAGCCATTCATAAAGCCCATATTTTGTCTTGAACACGGTCTTCCATTCATCACCCTCTTTCATGCTAATCTGGTGATACCCGCTCTTCAAGTCAATTTTGGTGAAGTGGATCGCGCTGTGCAACTCATCGAGCATGTCGTCGAGGCACGGTATGGGGTGCATGTACTTCACTGTGATCTGATTGATGGTGCAGTAGTCGATACACATGCGCCATGAGCCATCTTTTTTTGGCACTAGGATCACGGGGACCGCGCAAGGGCTTAGAGATTCCCTTACGTAGCCGCGATCCAGAAGTTCTTGCACTTGGCGTTGTAACTCCTTGGTTTCTTCTGGTCCATCGCGATAGGCAGCGCAATTCGATAGAGAGGCACCAAGCACCAAATCAATTTGGTGCTCAATGCCTCGTAATGGGGGGAGGCCTTGTGGAAGGTCCTCTGGGAAGATGTCTGTGAACTCATCGAGCAACTGGGTGATCGCGCTTGGCAACGCGTCGTTGTCGTGGTTCTCCGACATGCATGGCGTTGACACCAATAGGAAACATGGTGCCGTGCCGCTCAAGGTGGCAGTGAGGTCGCTTGGCCGCGCCAGAAGCAGTTTGTTCTCACAGGTGCCTTTCAACTTGGTGCTTATGGGCACGGTCTTTGGACCTTCCTTGCAACGCATTCGATCATTGGACGCGTTGTCGCTGGTAGAGACTTCGTGCTTTGTGGAAGAACGTGTTCTCCTGCTACTTGGGTCTGGGGTGTTGGAAGCATTATCAGTATCTTGTTTGGGACGCATCGGCTTTGACGCGGTCTTTGCTGCTTCCATAGCCTTTTGTCGATCACGCTCAACCTGATCCTATAAAATCTCATGGGGAGACATGGGTAAGAGCATGATGCGTTTCCCGTGGTAAGTAAACACATAAGTGTTTAAATAGCCATCGTGAAGAACGCGCCTGTCGAATTTCCATGGGTGCCCCAACAAAAGATGTGTGGCGTCCATTGCAATGACATCACAAAGGACTGAATCTGAATACTGACCAATGGAAAAAGAAATAAGGCATTGTCGAGTTACAGTGTTACCAGAACTCGATGAAATCCATTGTAGGCCATAGGGTTGTGGGTGAGGAGTGGTTGGCAGGTTGAAATGGTTGACCACCTTTTCATTGATGATATTGCAGCAGCTGCCTCCATCGATGATGACACTCAAGGACGCGGTCTTGACCAAGCAACGCGTATGGAAGAGGTTCTCGCATTGGTCGACAAGGGTTGCTTCCTTGACAGTGAGGAGACGGCGCGTGACAAGGCTCATAGGTGTGCCATCATATAGCGCGGTGGCTTCACAAGTGTAAGCCTCCTCGTTGTCATCTTCGAATCCTTCCTCGATGGTCCCAAGGGTCATGTCCTTCTCCTCATAAGACTCATATCCCGCGGCGATGTTGGAGAAAAGGACTTTCTTGTTGTTTGGGCAATCTCTCTTGTAGTGCCCTCGTCCTCCACACTTGAAACACTCCAAGTCACGCGCACGCTCAGGAGTTGTTGATGACCCCTTTGTAGGCATCGCGCGAGGAGCATTGGTGGTAGATGTCGTGGGCTTCCCCTATCGGCCTTGATTGGACGCGGTGATTCCTGTGGGTGGACCACGCACATTAGTAGTAGGAGATTGACTAGAGTTAGAATCATACCTTCTTTGACCTGGGGTTTGCCAAGAGGATTGCCGGCGACGCGATTGTTGGTTTTGTATTTGCATTGCGGTGTGAGTCAAGGTATTGAGATCCTTGATTGGCAAAATCTCGAGTTGGTCACAGATTGACACATTCAAGCCACTCAGAAACTTTGTCCGCAGTGTGGAGGGGGCGACACTGATGCTTGCTTTATAGTACATGTCTTCCAAGTGAGAGAAGAACTCCAGGGGTGTTTTGGAACCTTGTCGCGCCATTGCGATCTCCATTCGCATTTGATTTCTATAGTCCGCTAGCACGTACTTCTGTGTCATGACATAGACAAGCTGGTGCCACTCCGTGATGGGGGCAAGGTGTCGGCGAACGTGGTCGTCCATGAACCTGTGCCAGCAAACGCGTGCAGCGCCTCTGAAATGTAGTGTTGTCGCGTCAACATGCTCTTCTGTGGGAATGTGGCAATAACGCAAAGTGTACACTGTAGCCTGCACCCACTCAAGAAACACAGCGGGATCATATTCGCCAAAGAAATGCTCAATTTTAACTTTTACCTCATGGCGGCTAAGCCTTGGTGTGTGTTGAGCAGGTTATGGTGCATAAGGGTGGTGTGCAGCTTCTTGAGCGCGATGATGAGGACGGAAAGCTTGGCCAACCTGTATATCTTCAGCGACGAAGTCCCTAGGTGGCGCGTTGTACTCAGCGCGTCGTTGTCGGCGTCATAGGACAGGGACATCTTGTTGGCGACTAAAGTCACGCGCCAGGTCCTCGTGGTGTTGGCCATGAGTGTCACGCTTGTTGTCGCCTAGAATGCGATGCGGTGGTCCTACTGGTTGGAGTGGAGGTGGAATCCAATCCGCTGGCCTATCTTGGAGTTCAATTGGATCACCAAGGGGAGGATGGAAAGCGCCTGGATTGATGATCCCCGCGTCCTCCATCTCCTCGTCGTCGAACTCATTGAAGTCATCATGGATAGTTGGCATCGTCGATCCATAGCCATCAGATCCATAATGCGGTGTATGCACGCTTTGATGGCCAAGGTGGTCGTTGACGTCGAATGGCACTGGAGTTGGAACATGGCGACGCTGACGCGGCTCACTGTCTGTGACGCGATAGGATCTACGCGGCAAACCTGAGTCGCATTCCTCTCGTCGTGCGCGGCCGATAAGAGGTGTTGAGGCAACCTCGCAGCGGCGTCTTGTTCCTCTGGCTTCATACCTGTCATGGGAGTCAAAGGGTTCAGAGTACTCACCATGTGAATCATTGTCGCGGTCGGAGCCGCTTTCGTAGCCGAATGGTGTTGCTCGCGGTGTGTAGCATTCGCGATGTGACACATAGCCTTGGCGGCTTTCGATCACGGATTATATTCTTTGAAGTCACAGTTGCAAGTTTGAGGTGGAGGGCATCAATCCTTTGCCCTTGTCCACGTGTTGTTGACTTGGCCCAGCTTCAGTGGGACGCGGAACGGCCAGTGTGTCCATAGGGATCATCATAGTCTGTGTGGGAAACACAGGCACAGCGTGTTGTGTGGCCTGCAATTGAGCAACTTGGCGCCAGAGTTCTTGTATCTCGCGTTGTTCATCCGAGAGCTCCAGAATGGGATCTTGTTGGGGAGTGTTGGCGAGAGGGACAACTTCATGTTGGGCAATGTGTTGGGGTGGGTTATTGTTGTTGCCATCTCTTTGGCCACTACCACCGGTGGGCGCCGTGAGGCTACCTATCACAATGTGTGCAGTCATCAGAGTAAAAACGAACAATGACAATAGAAACCAACGAGCAAGCAAGCACTTAACAAGTAACAAGTGTTCACGTAGGAAGGCGAGGTCCTTTGGCCGTGAGGGCGGCTTAAGGCAAGCAAAGCAAGTGTGATATGCAAGCACAAAAGCAAACGAAACCAAAAGAATGAAGTCCTAACCTCTTGCGTAAACAACACGAACACACAAGACAAACCTTCAAGTGTGACACTAGACGGTGGAGGGGTAAGAGATGAGCCTAGTCGGTGGAGGCTTTCCTTTTTTTTTATAGGTCGCATTTTTTTTTAATTCGACTTGACTTTTGAAATTTGAATTTCAAATCCGAATCTTAGTCTTTGACTTTTCATTGATATCGGATAAGATTTGAATAAAAATAAAATAAAATAAAACGGCTAAGTGACAATAAGGAAAGAAATTACGAGATTGTCGCGATAGGAGAGAGAGAAGATTGTTGGAGATTTGTAACGGCCACACAAGAAGATATGCAAGATATGATTAGCGAAATTTAAGCAATTAATTAAGCAAATCAATCAATTAATTACACAGATTTCATGCAAAACAAATCACACAATTTTCGCTAGGGGATCAAGCAATTAATCAGCCAAGAGATTCTCTTGTGACACCGAATGGACAAGCATGTGTTTCAAGAAAAAAATTGAGTAACAATGGCGGAAGCAAGTATGATGGGGGAGAAAAAAAATTCGTGAACAAATGACAACTTGACAAGCGACTTACAAGATCAAAGGCTCTGATGCCAGTTGATGCGTTCCTGCCTGTGGATGTCGGATCGAGATCTTGGTGGTGAGTCGCGCGTGTGGATTCTGAGATTGAATGGGTGGAACGCGGTGTTGTTGCCTCGCGTGAGTAAGCGAAACGCGATGATGGTGTTGGCTCGAGAGGCGAGCGAAGCCGTAGCGTCGGTAGCGGAGGGGGGGGGGATAGACTCGAGGAATTCGAGTGGTGGCCGTAGCGTCGGCGGCGGAGGAAGGAGGTGAGAAGAGAGAGGTGTTTGACATCGGATCTAAGGTGGAGGCAAATGGCTCTCAACAATACTTAGATTGAAAATGTGATGTAACCTAGTACAGAAGGTCGAGATGACCTTTTATAAGGGATAGCGGGACTCGGATGGGCCGAGTCTCGCTTAATGGGCTAGCCCACGCGACACGCGTGGAACACACACCCAAAAAAGAAATAACTTAAAATAATGATGTTCAATAAATAACAAAACAATTCAAAGATCGCGGTCAATGATGGTTGAGAGAATATTGACAGAGAACGCGTTCTCTAGACTTGGCTGGAGGCGCTTGAGGGAGAACGCGGTCTCTTGTGTTCCTCGGCTAGCGACGACGCACACACTCAATGATTGTGTCGCGTTGGCGATGGCTTTGGCACGCGATCTTGTTATTGGACCTTATGAGCGAATGCTCATAGCTTCTTCATCATCTGTGGCAGTCATGGTGGGTAGGAGCGCATCACTAAGCATATTGATATTCGTCATCATTTTCTTGGTGATAATGTTGAGAAAAATTTCATTAGAATGGATCATTGCAGGATAGAAGATCAAGTTGCTGATATCTTCACCAAAGCACTAGATAGAAAACCCTTTGAGCATTTGAGAATGCTCCTTGGGATGATCTCTATAAAATGAGGAACTCACTATCCACTATTCCCTCCATGATTGGCTAGATTGATCAATCTTAATCAAGGAACAATTTCTATGTTGCTTATTCATTGCAAAATTTAGTTTATTATATCTTGTTATGTGCTATGTGTTACATGATATCATGATTACTTGCAACTTCTATTCTTGATGATTTGTGCTTCATGGTTACATGATAACATCTTATTTCATGCCCAAAGCAACCAATTTGATTATCTGCACCCACCATTACAAGCCAAAATGATAATTAGTTGCACTACCGTCCCAAGCATGGATCTAGGTAAACGTTTCCTATGAACCTTTCTTTGTTTACCAAATTTTACTAGGAATAATTATCTGGATCGTCTTTGTTCCCTACCTTTATTTTTGTTTGGATATATCTTTTCAATTTTGTGTGAACCCAATATAAGTATCCAAACTAGCCTTTCTATCCACTCAAGTATCTGGGAGTCGTCTTGAAGGAGCTTTGCCTAAGGGGGAATTGAGACAGGAATAGTGGACATGAACAGTGTGTTGAACGTTGAGATTTGCAGGTGAACATTGCTCTCTGCGATGCTTAAATTGAATGCTGATTTGATAGCTCTACAGCGAGGAACGACCAGTTTTATGAGAAACGAGGAAAAGTGAGCCGTTACCTGAAGAGAGAGAAAAGATTTGATTGCAGGTTGGATGATATCAATGGCGAGATTTTTGGTAAGTCAATCCTTAATTTTCCATAATTACCTTCTTCCCAATATCTCACCCCTTCTATAAATCTTTATTCCTTTCTTCGATCCAATTTACCCTATTCTCTCTCTTCCTAATTCTATCTTGCTCTCTACAATTCTCTCTTTGTTTTCTGCCGTCTTCAACCCTAATCACCCTCAATCTCTTCTTTCTCAAACACAACCATAACCAAAATGTCTACCCCAACCTCTTCCTCTGGCCCTGCCATTGATGTCTCTAGCTTCACCGAGGAGCAACTGGTTGTGCTCAAGCAATCTATTGAGGCACAGTAGGCTGTGAGAACTCCAACCTATAAGGAAGCCACCTCCATTGCTGCCGTGGTAGAAATAGCCAAAGAGGCCGCATCCTTTATTGCCGAACTTCAGAAGGAACAACCTCAGGAAACAGTGGCATCCAGGAAACTGGTGGCTGTCACTGATCAAGAGGTCAACTCCCCTCCTAAGTTAAAAGAGGATGATAAGGATGAGGCCATGGATGAGGTGGAAGGCGAATATGGTCTTCACACTCTTGAAGATGTTGAGCCCAGTTACAAGAGCAAGCACACCATCGGTTCTGAGGATGATGAGGAAGAACCTGATGTTGTGATTATTGGGGAACATCGAGTGTCCACTGTTTTTTCAACTCCGACAAAGTCTACCACTGGTGAGACCACTCCAGGAACCTTGAAGGAACGCCTGCGGTCGGCTAAGAAAACCGAGGCGAAGAAAACTGAGTACAGAAAGAAAGCGAAGGTGGAGGAACAATCCGTTGAAGGGAAAAAGATCCTTCCCCACCTCTTGATTCCTGAAGGGTTCCTTGCTGAAAATGATTTCGGGGAAGTCTTGTAGAGGCTTAAATTTCAAGGTTGGGAACATCTTTTCTCAAACCGCGTCTTGGTCAATCCTGACCAAGTCCACGAGTTCTACCGTTTCTTCCAACTCAACACCTTCTCCACCATGGTGGGAACGTCGTCTGTCAATGGGGAAGATTTGTCATTCACTGAGTCGAAGGTCGTTTGACTGTTGGGTGTCTCTGCTGAACGGTACTGTGAAGTTCCTAGTGAAAAGATTACTGATGCTCAGAAGAAGGCCAAGGAGGATAGTGCTCAGAGGCTCTTCCAGTCCACATCTGGAGCCACTCACGTGTCTACACTCACTCTGCCTCAGCGAATAGCGCATCTTATCATTATGAAGGCTGTCGTTCCTAGGTAAGAGAAGAGGAACACGATCACTTCCACCGATCTGTTGCTCCTGGATAGATTTTGGCACAAGGAGAAAATTGACCTTCCTAGGGTCATTCTACAACACATGGAGAAGTGCAGTGCCATGACTCACTCCCTAGCCTACCCGCACGTCATCAGGCTTATTCTACAAGCAGAGGCAGCTTACAGAGCAGAAGGAGAAGTTCCCATGGTTACCGAGGTGGATATAGTGAATGCCAATAAGATGAAGTATCAAGGAGATGACAAGGGAACTCTGCTTGTGTTCGAGATTTTGAAGCGAGAAGCTGGTGATGGAACTTCGAGAAGCGGCTCTGTGCAAAGCCAAATGTTGGCTGAGCTGCGCGAGATAAAAGATAGTTTATCGCTGCTTCTTGAACATTTTCTCCAAAAGGACAAAGACCAGAAGGAGGATTCTGAGTCTTGAGTGGAACCCCTTTTCTTTCCTAGCCCGTCTTTCCTATTTCTCTTGAATTTCTTATGTTATCTTGTTTCCTTGCTTGCTCTTTGATCTTTTGTGTTGTTTGTCAAGTTGTCTATGATTTTGTGTAATCATTTCCCTGCTCGATCAATGAACTTTATTTTGTCATTAATTTGCTACAATAGTCCTATTGTTCCCTTGTTTATCTTTTGATCTTTTGATGATGCCAAAAGGGGGAATTGTGGAAAATTGTGCGAAGAACTCAGTAAAGAGAGGTAACAGTCTTATTGTTCCTAATTCAACGATGATGCAACTTGAAGGTATGAACTGGTTTGATTCATTTGACATAAAATTTTACTTAACACTTGATCTTAGATGCATGATGATTTATGTCTTTCTGCTTATTACTCTTTGTTTTGATGGAACAATTTTTGAATGGGTTTGTCATCACCAAAAAGGAAGAAATTATCACCAAAGACCATAGTAATAAAAACAATAATACAATGGAGAATAAAGAATCAATTCCGCTCCCCGGGAGAGTTCGTTAGGCGATTTCGTGCTGGTGAAGTTAGCCTTTTGATCAGTTGATTCGGCGGCGTAAGATTGCGATGAGTTCTCCGGCGGGCGTGACGACAAGATTTATGAAGAAAACTGGCCGTGGAAGTGGCAAGAGTGCAGATCGGAGTTCATCCAATCCTCCATTGCCGGCAAGGTCAGATTTATCAGTTTTGAATGTGAATCCAAATTTGGCTAAGAATTCAAGTGTCAACTTGATTGCTCATTCTAATCCTAAGAATCAGATCATGAATTTTGCTGTTAATTCATCTTCTACTCCTGAGGATTGTGAGGTCAATGGTGTTGAAATCGACGGACCCTGGATTGAAGGCTGTTGAGTCAGAGGATAGACCTAGATCTGAGGCAGTGTTAGAATCGGTTCTCGGTCTTCATTCTAAGAAATCGTATGAGGATTTGGAGAAAGGTAAGGATCGAAAGCGATCGTTAATACATAAATTGGAAAAAATCGAGATTGAAGATAAGGAAGTTTATGCTTTCACTGAAGAGGAAGTTAAAATTGAAGCTGATATATGGAAATTTACTCTCATTGGAGGGGTTTTGGGGAAGCAATTATCATTGGATGATATGCTTCAGTTCATTAAACTGAATTAGGGGGAATCTTTTCCAGAAATTCAGATGAAGAAGAATGGAATTTGGACCTTTCGATTTGGATGTAAGGAACACATGGATCGGGTGGTAGAGAATGGTCATTGGATTGTGGATGGTATTAAAACTTTGGCTTTGAAGATTTGGTCTCCAGGAATGGCAGTTGCATGGTCTAGCTTTGAAGTTGTTCCTGCTTGGGTTCAAATTAAGAATTTGGATCCAATTTTCTTCTCGAAGCATATGTTGAGTGTCATTGGGAGTATTATTGTCACACCAGTTTGTATGGATGAGTTCACTGCCAAGGGAAGGAAGATGTCATTTTCTCGGCTTCTTGTTTTGGTTAATGTTCAGGATATCCAGAGAGAGGTTCCAAGGCTCAGACCTATAGTTCAGTTCTTCTGAACTCTAATTCTGCTAGTAACTCTGTCTCTAAAGGGAATGGGAGTGGTAGCAGCTCCAAAAGCATTCCTAATGACTGAAATCAGATTTGGTGCTTGGAATATTAGGGGATGTTGTTCCTCCCCTAGAATAAAGATGATCAGAGATTTTGTTCGACAAAACAAGTTGTGTGTTGTTGCTTTCTTAGAAACTAAAATCCCTAAAAGTAAGGAATTGGATGTGGCTGGTAGACTCATGGCTCAATGGCCTTACAAGACTAATAGCTCTCCTGTTGATAGAGGTAGAATTTGGTTAACTTGGGATTTTGCTGTGGTCAATGTGTCTATTTTGCATACTTCAAGATAGTTGATCCACTGCTTGATCACAAGTAAGGATGGGCAAATTTCTTTCCTTGCTTCATTTGTATATGCTTCTAATGCCTTTATTGGTAGAATGGATCTTTGGAGAGAATTGGATACCATTGGTAGTTCTGTTGTTGGGCCCTGGACTATAATTGGTGATTTCAATTGCATCATGTGTTCTGCTGAGAAGATCTCCTTCAGACAGGAAGTGAGAGTTAACAATGAATTAGTTGATTTCATGGATAAATTGGAGTTGCATGATCATGCTTATTCAGGTGCAAAGTATACTTGGAGCAATCAACAAGAAGGGATGGATAGAATTGCTTGCAAATTGGACAGGATGATGATTAACAAAGATTGGGATGCAATTTTTCCTGATTCTAAAGTTTTCTTCTCTGATCTAAACATTTCTGATCATTCTCATTGTGTAGTAATGCTTAACCCTTCTATTGGGAGTAAGAAAATTCCATTCAAGTTCAGAAACTTCTGCACTGAGGAGGAGGATTATGAGATGTTGATTAGGAATATTTGAGGCAAACAAATGCTACCTTTGTATGCCTCATTCCTAAGGTGGATCTTCCTTTTTCTGTGAAGGAATTTAGACCTATTTCTTGTTGCAACACCATGTTGAAGATTATTTCCAAGATTTTAGTTATGAAAATGAGACCACTCCTGGATGAAATTATCTCAATCAATCAGGGAGCTTTTGTGCCAGGGAGATCAATCACCCATAACATGATTGTGGCTCAGGAATTGGTTAGAGGTTATGATTGTAGTAATACTTCTCCTAGATGCATGATCCAGATTGATTTACAAAAGGCCTATGACTGTGTCTCTTGGGAATATCTTGAAGAAAGCTTGATCTTTCTGAATTATCCTAGTCAGCTAACCCAGTGGATCATGGAATGTGTTAAGACTCCTTGTTTCTCTATCATCATTAATGGTGAAGCTAGAGGTTTTTTTTTGAAGGGAAAAGAGGACTTAGACAAGGAGATCCTCTTTCTCCATTCCTGTTTGTGATAGTGATGGAATTATTTGCCAGAAAAATGAGGAAGGTGAGTGCAGATAAGGATTTCCGGTTCCATCCTAAGTGCAAAAAGATTCAACTGACAAATATTGCTTTTGCTGATGATTTGCTGATCTTTTGTAAGCCTACTCTTCCCTCTCTCAAGTTACCCGATGCTCTTTTAATTAATGCTCTGCAAAGTTGCTCTACGCAATGCTCGATACCCTTTAATTGATTCCCTACAAAGTTATTTACAATCACTTTTCCTATGCTTGATGCCCTTTAATTGATGCTCAACAAAGTTCCTCAACCCAATGCACTCATTTTTCCTCTACCTAATGCTCTTTAATTAATGCTTTGCTAAGTTCTTCAACCCAATGCACTAACTTTTCCTTTGCCCGATGTCATGTAATTGATGTTCTGCAAAGTTCATCAACCCAATGCATTCCATTTTCCCCTACCTGATGTCCTTTTAGTTAATGCTCTGAAAAGTTGCTCTATCCAATGCCCGATGCCCTTTAATTGATACTCTTCAAAGTTGTTCAACCCAATGCACTCCATTTTCCTCTGCCCGATGCCCTTTCCCAATGCACTCACTTTTTCTAAACCTGATGCCCTTTAATTGATTCTCTTCAAAGTTTCTCAACCGAATGCACCCCATTTCCCTCTTCCCAATATCGTTTAATTAATCCTCTAAGTTGCTCTACACAATGCCTGAATCCCTTTATGATGCTGCTACGCTTGTATATTTTTCTCCCTATATATACATATGCTTAAGGAAAATATATCTCTACAATTTTCCTCTCTCCTAAGCCCACTCCCACATTCACTCTTTGAGATATTACTAATCATTTCAAATTTACCTTAAACAAGGATCCCAATCCTATCTTCTCTTAAGTTTTCAACCCAAATGATGGTACATCATCCGATGAGCTTGAAGATACAATTAATGAAGCTCTATCTAAACTGGTGTCTCTAGAAACAAGATGTCTATCTGAGGGTGAAAGCTCTAAGACAATACGAAGTCAAAGGTACATTGATCGGGAGCGTGAAAAGGGTCATCAACAACTAGTCAAAGATTATTTCTCTGAAGTCCCACCGCCGGTGTATTCTGACGAAATATTTCGAAGACGATTTAGAATGCGTAAACCCATATTCTTACACATTGTTAACCAAATGGCAACAACATTTGAGTATTTCCGTCAAACAAGGGATGTAACTGGTAGTCTAGGATTATCTCCATTATAAATATGTACTTGCAACTATTTGCATGTTGGCTTACGAGATGTGTGTAGATCAGGTAGATGAGTATCTTTGAATGGGCCAAAATACTGCACAAAAATGCCTTGCCAACTTTGTATAGGGAATCATTTCTTCGTATGGTAATACATACCTTCTTAAGACCAACCAAAGAAGACTTGGAATGACTCCTTTATGTAGGAGAAGTGTGTGGATTTCCTGGAATGATAGGTAGCATCGACTGTATGCATTCGTAAATGAAGATTTTAGTAGAGTATTAAAGCATTGAAGAGATGAAGGCCAAGAAGCCACTACAGGAGACCCGGGAGGAGCGTGATGGGAGAAAGCTGCGGGAGTGAGGAGCAAAGATTTCCGCGGGCGCGGAAATACAGCAGAAGCAGGACGCAGAGAAGCACAAAACCGCGATCGCGGGGATCTTGGTCGCGGTCGCGGGTCCTTTTCTGGCACGGAGCGCGTCGACGATTCGTCCATGATTTTTAGTTTATTTTATTTCCTTTTAGTTCGTTTATTTTATTTTTAGAAGATTATATTTCTTATCTTTAGAAATTAGGTTTTGCTAAGTCTTTATATTCATTCTTTAGAACATTAGATTGGGGAGTTCATTTTCCTCCTTCTTCCTCTTTTCCCTTTTCTTTGTTTTATCTTTGTTTTGTTTTTGGCTAGACAATTGAAGCCTTGGTTTGAATTTGATTGTGAGATTATTCCTTTACTCTATCCTTGAATGTTAATGATTCTCTTATTCTTCATCCCATTGAGTTTTATTGATTTCTCTAGCCTGATCAACTAGTAGTTATTGGTATTATTCATACTGTAGGATTAGGGTTTTGAATTCTATTGGTTTATCTAGTTTACCGTTTCGTTGTGATTAGTATTATTAGTATTGGTTTCCCTAGCCTGACAAACTAGTTGAGATTGGTATTATCTATAGTGCTAGTTCCCCTAATCTGGTCAACTTGTTGAGATTAATATTGTTCATCTCTAATTCAGAGTAGCAACCACGATATTTTAGAACTGGTTGGAATAGTTTATTGTAGAAGAGAATTGATTGCATGTCGAGTACTGACTGGTTGTTAAGTATTGCATGAACCTATCTATTCCTGAGCTTACTACTGTTGTTAAATTGAATCTTGATGGTTTCTTGATTGTTTAATAGTTAGGATTATCAGGACTGGTAATTAATTTAGAACAGGGATTAGGACATTCATAAGAATTGAGAACTAAAGATAATCAATGATCGATCAACCAAACTAAATGTGGATATTTGTCTAGCCAAGCTATTTATGTTTTATTTATCTTTTTCTTAGTTAGATTCATATAAACTCCCCCCTTTGTCTTTGTTATCAATTGGTGATTGTTTTGTCACACAGGATATATAACTTGATTCTCTGTGGGATTCGACCCTTACTTACCAGACTACATTAGTTAGGTTTTTGAGGTTTACTTTGTTAGGTGCATTCGACAAAACGCCTATCAATATGTTTTGGAAGGGATACACCTCTAGTGAATTTTACTATCAACGACCATGAGTATAACATGAGTTACTATCTCATTGACGGTATTTACCCATAATGGGCGACATTTATACCGTCAATTCGACTTTCACGAGACAATAAGGCAAAGTGTTTTGCTCATCCTCAAGTGGCGTATCGAAAGGACGTCGAATGAGCTTTTGGTGTTTTGCAAGCTCGATTTGCCATAGTGAAGAACCCAACACTTGCTTGGGACTTGGTTTTATTGGATATATTATGAAAGCGTGGATCATATTGCACAATATGATAGTGGATGACGAACATGATATATATAATTTGTACTATGATGCATCTCAATTTGAGCAATCAAGGGCTAGTGATGACACATACTCCACTACTCAACCAATATCCATGACAGACTATATCTCTAATCGAGTACAGCTTGAAAATAGAATTGCACAACAACATCTGAAAGATGATTTGGTTAAACACATATGGCAAAGTTTAGGCATGGTTATAATATAAATTAATAATTTTATGTATAATTTCATAATTATTCGGTTTTATATTTGAATGTTTTGTTATCATTTTATGTATTTGCATGTTTTTTATTTGAATGAAGTTTGTATCGTTGTTGATTTTATATTAATGTCATTTGAAAGTTATAAAATAAAAATATATTTAACTTATTTTAATTCATTAAAATGAAATTGTAATATATTATATTTCATTATACTACTTTACGTATGTTAATATCTTCAAATTTACAATTTAATATGTATATATTATTATATTTTCTATGTGCATGATTGGTTAATAAATATGAAGATATGAAATTGGATTATAAAACCATGAATGTAGAGAAAAAGTAAGATGTATTTCTTAGATATGGAAAATAGAGAAAAGTGGAAAATGGGTTATGAAAGCCACCATATGGAACCACCATTGTGACATGTGAAAAATCGCCCGTATTTCAGCTGTGACATTTGCAATTCCTTGCTGCAATATTTTAATCGCCCAATACCATATTGTAGGATCGTACTTGTTAGTTATCGAGGGAACTGAGAGTCCAGTTCCCTAAGCAGCGGAATAAGTAAACAGTAGCAGATTCAAGATAAGTTCCTTTTTCTATGACTTTCTTCAATTTGCCTTTTCTTATGAATGCAATCATGAATATAATGACCATTTTTACCACAATGCCAGCAAACACGATTATAGACAACATGACCATACTTACCATGACCGGGTCGGAAGCATGATTTCGAGTGCTGTGAAGAAGTTGTGCCGAGTTCTTTGAAGAAGAACGAAGTAAGTTGCTTGCTTGTTGTTTGCTTGGTTAGGTCGAACTAGGTAGAGAGTCTTTAGTGTGTCTAAGACTTTAAGCTGTGTGTTCTATTCTAGTTGATTGTAATCGAAGCATTAATACAAGAAGTAGACTTTGAAATCCTCTTGCAAGAGAGGTAGTGGGTTTTATCCTGGATAACTAGTTGGTTATCAAAGGTTCCCACTCTAAGGAACTTGTCTTGAATCTGTTATTGTTTACTTATTCCGCTGCTTAGGGAACTGGACTCCCAGTTCCCTCGGTAACTAACAAGTACGATCCTACACATATTCACTACTCCACATCCTTTGCAAATGTCATCTTCCAATATCAGTAGGAAAATGCCAAAATCAACCTCTCCGCTTCAATCATGAGCTTGAGATTCAAGCTCTTAGCTCAGCCTCCCTCAGCTCCACTTTACTCTTCATGCTCTATCGGCGCCGACGACATCCACAGAGTTCTTCCCAATCCACCTTTCAAATAAAATTTGCAAAAGATACTAAAAGTGCACCCATCGACAAGAAATTCCGTAAACGCTCTCCCAATATTGTGCCATAACTGAAATATTGAAGATGGTAACAACCGATTAGCTCAATTAGATGAACAACGTAGAAGCCACACAAAAAATAGGCAGAAAAGTACTTGAAGATGGTGATGCGCGCAAATGAGCGAAGAGAGGGTTTTGAGAGATTGCCTTCGAGTGTTGTGATGGAAAACATAACAATTTGCTTTTTTGCTCCTCCCTTTTGTCGCTGACGACATCGATTGAGCGTTCTTGGTGGTCAGGGCTCGTCCATCGGCTGGTTCCTATAAAGACTTTCATCGGGAAGGATTAGGATTTATGCGAGAGCCATAGGAAGAAGACCTTCAAAGAGATTCAGAACATGGAGAAGAATTTGGGTGAAATTAAAAATTAAATAACATGGGTTGCATCTTTTTTTTTGAGTAAAAATTAGATCGAAAATCACATAAGATACGGTTTCTCAGTCTATAACATCCTTACAGATTATAACTAAAAGTTATAAATTTGTTTGAATGTCTTATAAGTACTTTATCAATTTATTCTATATATACCTATAGCCTAATATTTGAATGGAAAAAATATATGAATTATACCAACTATTAAGTATGGATTTCAAATAATATGAATTTTAAAAATTATAAATTAATAGTCACACTAATGTAATATATACCAATAATAATATGCCCTAACTTTTCGGGGAGAATTCGAGCCATATTTCACCGAACAAGTAGTTTTTTATTAGTTTTGCTATATGTTGCAATAATTTGGCTACCATATTACAATATTTTTTTTTTAATTATTTTTAGTCTACTAATATTAGGTTATTCTTTCTATTCATATGATTTTATGTGGCTATTGAATATATTTATATTCCTAGTGAAACACATTTATTATTGATATTTAATGGTAACAATAATTTTAAAATCCAAAAAGTTTTATAATAAGAGAAAATATATTAATTATATATTTTTAGAATAAGTATTAATTAATATTTTATAAATATTAATTAATATTGATTAAAACACTAAAAAGCTCATAAAAATATATTAATATGAAACTATGTATCATATTTAAAATTGACACAACATTTTAAATTTTATATCTTATTATTTTCACATAATTATATTCATATGTCAATTTGCACCTAGATCTAAAACTGTTTTTCGTTCCTTAACAAGTACTACTAATTCTACGCATTATTTTCACATAATTATATTCTAAGCATTATTTTCTATATATACTAAAGTCCTAATTTTCTTTTTTATGTGTCAGTCAATTCACATTTTTTTATATCTACTTACACTCTTTAATTGGGGTTTGAAATTTTATACTCATAAACTCACTTTAATTTTACATATACTATCTTATCCAAGATTCCTCACAAGATATCAAATTAAATATAATGAAAATAATAAATGATAATATATATTTTATGAGATATATATACTCAACAAACTATTATAAAACATATATCTTAGAAAGATACATATTTTTTTGTCAGATATGGTTCTTTTTGTTGGGTGAAATTCCGGTGAGGAAGGCCTCTTAGAGAAGGAATAAGGATAGACTTCATCCGTAGGATGGAGTCCATCCAAGGGCCAGAAACTAAGAAGCTAAGTGGGCCGGCCCACTCTCGCTTTTCGATTGAAAGTTAGCGGGCTCCTAAAACACTGTTCACTCTCGCTTTTCGATTGTCTTCTTCGTTCCCTGAAATCAAACCGTTCTCTCTCTCGTTCTTCTTCGCTCTCTTGCTCTCTTGCTCTCTTGCTCTTGCTCTCTTCTCGGTTCTCTCTCTCACTTTCACAAGTCGACCATCCACTGCACAATCAAGCATTTCCCGAGTGATTTCTAGCGATTCGAAACATAAACCCTAGAAAAGGCGATTTTCACCGAATCAACAGAAGAGAAGAAGAATCGTCGCAACAAACTAGAACTCAGAAATATGAAGATTCAACAACAAAAGAAGAACAAAATGAGGTCAAAGATAGCAAGTGGAACACAAAGTATATTTCTCACTAAATACATAATCGCAAAAGGTCGATGTAGATATTTCTCACTAGATACATGCTCTGATTTGAAATATCTTCTATATATTAGACTGAATGTAAGTCTGTGCATAATAGATCAGTAAAAATATCTTCTATATATGTCACTCGCTGCTTTTGCTCTAACATGTGTGTGTAGATGCATCACTCAAGAGTGTTAGTGCATGAGTAAGTGTTTCTAGGCTCATGACTTAGTGTGTGATGGTGTTTGAGTACCTATGTGTGTATATGCAAGACTTCATGAGCCTATTTATATAGGTGCATGACTGAAAACGAATTGGTGCATGCGTAAGTGTTTATAGGTGCATCAGCTAATGAAGATGCATGAATATATCTGTGTGCATGAGTCAGACAATGTGAGTGCATGAGTAAGTGTTTCTATATGCATGACTTAGTTTGTGATGGTGTATAAGTAACTATATGTCTATGTGCCTTTCTCTTTCTATGCAGTGTTTATATGTGCATGAGTAATTATGTGAAGGTGCATGAGACAGTGTTTTATAGGTGCATGCCTTGTTATGTGGAAAGTGCATGAGTAATTATGTGTAGGTGCATGAGACAGTGTTTATAGGTGCATGACTTGTTATTTGTATGTGCATCAGCTAATGAAGATGCATGAATATATCTGTGTGCATGAGTTATAGAATATGAATGCATGAGTAAATTTGTTTCTAGGTGCATGACTTAGTTTGTGATGGTGTATGAGTAACTATATATATATGTGCCTTCCTCTTTCTATGCAAGTGCTTGAGTTAAGAGTGTGTAGATGCATGAGCCTAACATGTGGTTTTGTGAATAGTACTATCTATTATGAATGATATATATATATATATGTGTATAATATGTAGGAAAAGGAAAGCATTGTGATGACAAAAATCCACCCGACATAGTCAAGGAGTTAAGATATGGTACATTAATCATTACTCAAACACAATCACCAAGCGAAACTCAAAACAAATCTAGGTCTCAGGCTAAAACAAAACAACTAGATCCAGTTACTACAAACACAACTTTGCCATCACCATCAATAACAAAAATAGTAACAAGATCACAAAAATATATAGACACTGGTAAGTCAAATAGAAATATAAATGCATGAGTCAACTAGAAATACAAATGCATGAGTAAAAAATAACTAAACTGCATGAGTTATTTCTTATTGGTGCATGAGTTATTTCTTTGTAATTTCTTGTTGGTGCATGAGTTGGTATGTTAGTTCATGACTCACTATCTGATATAGCATGAGTAAATTACTTCTTGGTGCATCAGTATGTTTGTGCACCAATGAACAACCACTCATGCACTTTAACAATATAGTCACAAGCACAAGCACTTGTATCTGCAACATTTCAAACAAAATTATGCATCAATGAAAAAGCACTCATGCATAAGTATGTTTGCAAAAGGTGCATGAATAACTGGTTGTGCTTGTGTGTTTAAAAATGTGTGCATGAACATATTCTTGTGCACTGTGAATTAACAGACATTGAAGACCAACCAATTGTGCACCCAGCCACAGTTCATGGAGATGCACCCCCTCCCACTCCTATGTTTGGTAAGCTATTGCTCGTTATATCTCTTAAAATTTTCATCGCCATGGATTTGTTAGTCAATATCTAATGCATTTTGAGTTTTGAATGCAGGGAAGAGAAAAAAGAGCATGGCAAAGCGCCCTCACTATTCAAAGAGGCCAAGGGTCTTGGACCAAGATCAGAGTGATAATGACGATATACCCATTGCTGAGATACTACTGAAGATGGAAAGCAAAGCAGCAGAAGAGAGGGAGTATGCTCGTAAAAAGGCTATTGCAGACACAAAGGGCAAGGCCAGATTGGAGGAGGGTGAGCAGAACAATACAAAAAAAACACAGAAAAAGGTGAGAGGGGATAAAGAGAGTGTGGACAGTGTGTTTGTTGTAGAGTCCAAGATCCCAAAGTTGGGCAACAAAACGGGTATTAAATAACTGAGGAAGGACTACCCCATGCTAGTTTGTAGAACATCCCCCTCTGTCATTTCATCCTACGTGCTTTCCCAGACTGATTTCACAGCCAATCAGAGAAATGCTCTGATGGAAATTGGCTTTGAGAGTATTATACACTGGGACATAAAGGACATGCCTATGAGGCTAGGGCATTATGTCTGCAGTAGGTTTCACCCTCTAAACTCTACAATAAAACTCAGCGATGGGAGGAAGATACCCGTCACAGATACTGATGCCTATGATTATCTTGGCATTCCCAAGGGACAGGTTGAGATTGATTTGCCTAAGGCACTCACCAATGAGGAGGTTCTGCAGCAGTTGAAGGCTGATTTTGAGGGAAAGGAAATCAGAAATTTGACTGCAACCGACATCTTGAAGAAGATGAAAACATATGATGGAGGGATTTGGTTCAAAAGATATTTCATTCTGTTGTTTGTCAACACGATTGTTGAGTCTTATTCGAGTGGGAAAATAAATCTGAAGATTCTTCAATTGCTGGAGAATGTAGATCAAATAAGGAACTTTAACTGGAGCTCATTCCTCTACAAGGCCCTCATCAATTGCTCTGTTGCATGGGCAAATAAGAAACAAAAGACTTTTAATGGCAGCTTGCTTCTACTGCAGGTAAACATTCCCATTTTGGTGTTTTCATAACTGCATGAGTTAATGTGTGTATATGCATGACTGAAAATAGTGTTGGTGCATCACTTGTTGTGTCATAGTGCATGAGTAATTATGTGTGTAGGTGCAAGGGTTAAGAGTATATAGTGCATGAGTAATTATGTGTAGGTGCATGAGCCAGTGTTTATAGGTGCATAATGTTATATGACTGTGTGCATCATATAATATATCTGTGTGCATCTAGGAGCATGATTTAGTTTGTGATGGTGCATGAGTAACTACATGTCTATGTGCCTTGCTCTGTGTATGTAGGTGCTAGAGTTAGCATTGTGTAGATGCATGAGCCTACTTGTACAGGTGCATGACAGAAAATGTATTGGTGCATGAGTAAGTGTTTATAGGTGCATAATTTAATGAGTGCATAAGTAAATTTGTTTCTAGATGCATGAATATATATGTGTGCATGAGTCAGAGAATATGAGTGCATTGGTAAGGGCCGCTGAGTGCATGAGTAAATCATTATCTAGTAATATATATGTCGGCTATACAAGAATTCTATGACTAATTTCTTTTTGAATTATGTTTTCCAGTTGATTTATGTGGATAGGTTGAAGTGGAAAGGTCTAAATATCCACAGAAAATTCCCCATTATCAAGAACTGGACCACCAAAATGTTAAAAGATAGGGAGGATGAGGAAATACTGCATGGTGGGTTCGGGAATGGATTTCTCCTCAGTAGACCAACCTTCAAAGAACCTGCAGAGGCAAGCGCGACCAGGGAGGTTAATGAGCCAGAAGAGGCAGAGCTTGATGTTCCAACTGAACAAGCAAATGTCGTTCAAACGGATGAGCAGGTGAAATCTTTTATGGAGGAATACCTAAAAGAGATTAAAGGCATGGCTCGTAGTGTTCGAGCTGTTTTGATGAAAAAAAAGCAAATCCCGGCACAACTGAAGAAAAATAGTGTCTTGCAGACTGTCAACAACCAGGCCAAAAAAATTATCAATGTCAAGCTTACCTCAACGATTCATGATGAGGTGTCTGAGGAGCAACCAACACAAGACACTGAGTTCTGGGATATAGCTGTGAAATGTATGGAGGAGGTTGAGAAAACACTTACTGAACAAAAAGAACACAGCGGGAACATGTTTATTCCCGGGTTTTCAGATCTCATCCATACAATCACAAAAGAGCATGATGATAATGGTGTGCAATATGAGGAAGTTGACAACATGGATATTGATGAAGAAGTTGTCATTTCTGACAAGGCTGTAGCTGGGGAAGACGTTGAGAAGGACGTTTGTAGAGGAGTGGATGTGGAGGATATTGTTGATAAGGGTAATGAGGGTAAGGACAAGGACAAGGACAAAGATAAGCAGGCAGAAAATAGGAGGGTAAGTGACTCTACAAAAATATTTTGTACATGATTCTCCATGAATAACATTAACATTTAGTGTATGATACTGATGCTTTTTCTTAATTATTGCAGATGGGTCCAGAAATCCCTAGTTTTGACTTGGGTCTGTCACCAATACAGGTAAAATCTACTTTAAAATTACTGTTGAGGGTGGTTTAGATGCATGAGCCTATTTATATAGGTGCATGACTGGAAGCTGATTGGTGCATGAGTAAGTGTTTATAGGTGCATAAGCTAAAGAACGTTGGTGCATAAGTAAATTTGGTCCTATATGCATGAATGTATCTGTGTGCATGAGGCAATATTAGAACCCACTAAGTGCATGAGTAAATATGTTATATAATTAACAAAAAATACTGTTTTTTGAAGGTGGAATTAGAAGGACAATTGGAGGCTGTTGTTGTAGAGGAACTTAACAAAGAAGTTGATGACAAAGAGGACAAGGAGAAGAAGGACAAGCAAATTGCTGACAAAAAGAACAAGGACAAGGAGGTGGAAGAGAGTGTACAACAACAAGAGGTGGATCAAGCAGGACAAGGGCATCAAGAGAGCAATAAGGAAGTTGCTGGCAAAGAAGGGATTGTAACTCAAGAACAAAAGAGTACAAGCATGGAAGATATTGTATGAGTTAATGATTATTAGTGCATGAATGAATAATTATTGGTGCATCAATGAATGCTTGTTAGTGAATATTTGTTAATAACTGTCAGTGCATGAATGAATGCTTTTTGGTGCATCTGTGAATAACTAAATTCTGTGTGTATGTGTTGTAGGAGAACATCACCAAGGAAAAAGTGCAGGATGATAATGTAGATAAGCAACCAAAAAAGGTATATAAAACAACATGTTTATCTCTGAATTATACATTGTCTAACTAAGTGTTATCCATTTCAAACAATTTCCTAATTAAAAAACTTGTGAATGTGGGGTTTGTCAGGTGAAATTTGTGTGCAGTTCTGAGCCAAAAGGTATATCTGATGCTACACCAGCAGAGAAAAGGAACATTTTTCCTTCTGAAAATACAATTTCACCATTTAAGGAGAAAGAGGTAAATATTTGTGAAAGAACAACAACCGATGAGAAGATCATTTACAATTGGATAACTGTTGAAGAAGGAGGGGAAGAGTAAGTACATATTTAATCATATGAATTTGTTTATAACATTTAATAACATGTACCTAGTTTACAAATTGATTTTTTTTTTGTTGCAGTGAAAAGGTTTTCCAAATGGTAGATACAACTCTCAAGAAAAAGGACTTGATTTCATTGGTTGTAAATGCTCTAGTAGACAGTCTGTGCATTGATGCATTTACAGTCATGTTAAATGAAAATGAAACATATAGGGGTCATATGTCACCGTTGAGATTCTTTCTACCGTCATTGACTATGGTAAGACACAGCTTTGCAACAATATTATGTTAATTTGTGCTCTAATTTATCAATTTCCATTTTTTGTGTTCGCAGACTTTTGCTTGTGATGACACATCATACAGCATGGAGGAGAAATCTAGCCTATTCACAGATACAATGCTAGAAACATTTAATGGTGTCAAGGGTTTTAAGAATAAAAACTACACAATTAAAAATGTTGATGTGGTAATTATCTTAAACTCAGCTTTTACTGGTGCATTAGTATGTTCATCACACTGCACGAGGTTTTTATTATTGGTGCATGAGTTAGTATGTTAAAGTTCATGAGTGATTGTGTGATATTATGTTGGTCCATGAGACAGTGTTTTGTATGGTGGTGCATGAGACTTTTTATTATTGGTGCATGAGTTAGTAGGTCAATGTTCATGAGTGATTGTGTGACTGTATGTTGGTGCATGAGACAGTGTTTTGTATATTGGTGCATGAGGCAGTGCTCAAAAGTGCATGAACCAATGCTTGCAGGTGCATGAAATATTGTTTGTACAGTGCATGAACTATTCTTTCTGGGTGAATCAGTGAGTTAATTTGAAGGAATAGTTGTGAGTGCATGAGGGGGTGGATATATGTGCATGATAACTGCATTAATGTGCATGAGTAAGTCAATATTGATATTAGATAACTTACAATCTGTTTTTCTTTTACTTGTACAGTTCTTTTTCCCAGTTATTAGCCACGGGCATTACTATTTGATGGCAATAAATGTCAAGAACCCAAGTTTCTATATCATAGACAATTCATCAAGTGGGGACGATAACAAGTATGGAAAAGTACCATCTATTCTGGTGAGTAAACATTCAGTATAATGATTTTATAACAATTACAGCTTTTGATATACATAAATGTTAATAGAATTTAACCGTTTTATTTGTACAGAGACATTTGATGGTCAGTTTCTTAATGAATAATGATATGGAAGCCAAAGCTAAAGCAATTGAAGACATTGCAAATGTCCCATGTGAAAGGCTGCAAATGAAATGGAGGGATGCTAAAAACAAAGTTGACTGTGGGGTCTTTCTACTAAGACATATGGAGACATATATGGGCAATGGACTCTCAAGCTGGAATCCTAAACTGAATACGGGAGACAAACGCCAGTTGGCAAAGCTTAGGATCAAGTATTGCTACGCCCTCCTAACCAGCGAGTTTAATGAAAGGAAGGCCAGAGTTGAAGAAATTATTCAAGAGAAGAAAGCTGGAAATGTAGCAGCTGTGCGTGGTCGTGGGCGTGGGCGTGCGAAAAAGAATGTTTGAATGTAATGTTGGCTAATCTAGTGAACAGTTTAGGTAATGGTTCTACGAATTTAGGTAATATAGCAGATGTTTTCAAGAAACAGTAGGTGTATTTGTAAGTATCAGGTAATCCATCGGACAGTAGGCATTTGAACAGTTTATGAATGTTTCTCATTGAAAGTTCAATGCTCATTCAAGCGTTGCAACAAAGTGCATGAGTTAATATTTAAAAATGCACGAGTTATTATGTCCGACAGTTCAAGAGTCATTGTTTGTTGGTGCACCAGTTGATATGTAAAAGTGCATGAGTCACTGCATTTTGGTGCATGAGTGAGTATACATAAGTGTTTCTTAATATTGACGACAATATCTGAATACCTAATTTACAGAAAAGAGAAATAAAAGTGCATGAGTCACTGTATTTTGGTGCATGAGTGAGTATACATAAGTGCATTTCTTAATATCTGAATACCTAATTAACAGAAAAGAGAAATAACAGTGCATGAGTCACTGTATTTTGGTGCATGAGTAATTATGCATAAGTGCATTTCCTACTATCTGAATACATATAAAATTTGAAACACCTAATTAACATATTGAGCACAAGTCGTGATGTTGTGTCCCGACCTTTTACAAAGAGTACATAATCTTGTCTTCTTTTTGGAATTTTCGATTCCAACCTCTTGACCGCTTCTAATGCGCATCTTCCTGAACTTGTTCTTTGCCATTTCCGGAGGATGGACATTCACTTGATCCGGTAACGGGCCTACAAATTTCTCAAACTTATAGTTGCTAGCTGATGTTGAGGCAGAAGGATCAACTACTTGTGACGTTGTGAGTGCAGCCTTTTGTTCCTTTAAAATAACTAAAAACTCTTTCAATTTGTCTATATCGTCACCAACAATGTCGACACAAGCGTACATTTCTGTCATCACTTCAGCCAGCAGTGTCTTCTTTTCATCGATTTGAACACTCGCATCATACACTGCACCATCCACTTCAAAAATTGGTTGTAGAATCGCTTGCTTTGTCCAGCGAGTGTTGATGAGGGTAGGAGGTAAGACAGTTGCATGAGTATTCTTCAAAGCAAAGAAAATATGTTGGCAGGGAAAGCCCATAGTGAGGAAATTATTGCAAGAACAGTGATACTCATTGCTTGCAACAACTTTCTGAACAACACAGATTCTGCCAAATTCGTCTTCAACCCTAAAGTGATGGATATCGGCATCTTTTTTCAGTTCATCAAGGCTGCAATGATACGTGCCACTAACAAACGCCTCCTGGACATCATAAAATGCATTGATAGTGTAAATAGCTGCTAGGTTCTTTTCAAACTGGTAAGGTGTCTTCATCCGTGGAGTGCAGGTAGCGGAATCCATATCACACTTTTTCTGATTATGCCGCTGCGATTCAATTGCACTGCTATACTGCATCATGAACACCACTAGGCTTGATTGAGACCCTATGAAATTTCCAAAAAAACTGTTTTGACTCTCGGACCTTGATGTCGTCCTCAATAAGGACGACATTCTCACATCATAAAAAAATGCAGGGATCCAATAACGCCGTAGCTCAAACATTACTCCTAGCCACTCATGCCCTTGGAAACCAAATTCTTCAAGAACCGAGAACCACTCATTTTCAAACTCAATTGGAGTGAGTTCGTCACTCCAAACAATCTTCTTGAACTTCTTTTGAAACGAATCAATGATAGAAGGATTTTTATTTGGAGGGAACTTAACCTTGTTAGCAACCTTCATCATTATATGCCACATTCACAAACGGTGGACAGAATGAGTAAACACTCGTTCAACAACAGCCTTGACAGATGCAGCTTGATCAGTTATAATGACATGAGGTTCATGGCCCATCGCCTTCTTGAAATTCTCAAATAACCACACATAAGAGTCAATGTCTTCATGCAAAAGCAAAGCAGCAGCAAATGTAATAGGCCTCTTATGATTGTCCACTCCAGTAAATGGTATGAACACCATATTATATCTGCAATATGGGGTGCAAGAGTTTGAGCATGTTAGTGCATGAATGATTCAGTAAAGGTGCATGAAGCACCAGGTATAGGTGCATGAGCTGATGAGCGTAGGTGCATGAGTTACCCATTATAAATGCATGAGCTGATGAGCATAGGTGCATGAGTTACTCATTGCAGGTGCATGAGTTACTCAGGGCACATGGAGAAATCATTTGATCATACATAAATCGGATTACATAAGTAAAATGAATGAAAATAAAATTACCTAATCAACTGGTATGTAGCATCAGCCGACACTACATCACCGAAATAAGAGAAACTCTTCCGATTGATAGGATCACACCAAAACAAACGGCATAGCTGGCCCTCCTTGTTTATATCATAATCAAAATAATATGCATTGCAGCATTCTTTCTTCTTCAAAAAGTCATTGATGACCATTTGAGCATCACTGCCTTCCATGTATGAGTTCAAACCCCTCATAAAGTTCTTGAAGTCAACAACAGTGGCGCCTACGTTAGAATATGAACCCACTAGATTCTTGTACACTTTGTAACTCTTAGTGACACCAATGTTGGATTTAATACAGTTCATCATAATTTCTTGATGAAATGGAGTCACTTGCCTGTTCCCTTTTGAGAAAACCATATGAGACAGCTCCAACATAGCATGTGTATGACCATACTCCAATTTTGTAACACGGTAACCATCATTACCTTCGTACTTGAGCCAACACTTAGCTTCACAACCATATCTATTAGATATTCTCCTCCTTTTCACAACATCTCCATCTGTCGGGACAGCCTGGTTGAACTCGGAATATGGAGAGACAACTTTGTATCCTTCTCTGTTACAACAAAGGTGCTTCCAAATAACAGTCGGCGGTACATCCTTGTTTTTCTTGGTAGAACAAACACGAACAGTAAAACCACATGCCGCTGCATAAGCTTCGTAAAAGGCAATAGCATCGTTAAGAGTCGGGAAAAGCTGCCCAAGATACGGCTTCAATGAATCATTGCACTCCGGAATAATATATTCAGCGGTAATGCTTGGGGAAACAGATATAACATTATGCTTCATTTTATGCTCATCTCCTGACGAAAGAAAGAGTGAAATTAATAATAGAGTATGAGCTAATAAGTGCATGGCCTTATACATAAAGGTGCATGAAAGAGTGAATAAAGGTGCATGACTTATGGAAACAAAGTGCATGAGCTGCATAAACCAATGGAATAAGTGCATGAGCTTATAAGGGGGACTGTTGACTCAAAGAAAGTGCATGACCCAATGAATATAGGTGCATAAACAAATAAAGTAAGGTGCATGAGGTATTTATTTCTATGCAATATTCACACAATCAACAAGGATAAAGGTGCATGCACCAAGCACATACCTAAAAATGCAATACACAGATCTTATTTGCAATACCTAAAATTCAAAACTGACAAATTCAACCAAGCACATACCTAAATCCCAATAAACAGAGAAATTCTGCTGAAACACACATACATAAATGCCTAAATACCTAAAAAACAAATAAATCAACAACAAATTACAGATCTGTACCTGAATCAGTAGAAGGAGTAACCATGTCGACTAAGAACGACGAGACTAAAACGAAAACAACAAGAAAAAAATAAGGCACACCGGCGGCAAGACGGAAACGATCGGGCGATGAAACGAGCGAACGGATTAGTTTTATCACGAAGAAGGATGCATTACCACAAAGAAGGATGGATTACAAGTAAAAACGAAACAGCAAGCAACCTGGAATCTGGTTTTTTGGAGCGAGCGAAGAGAAGGAATCTGGTTTTTTGGAGCGAGCGAAGAGAAGGAAGGCAGGGAATAGTGAAAATTAGAAGGAAAAAGAAAAAATCACGAACGGCTGCGATTAGATTGTGATGGAAAAGAACGAACGGCTGAGAAGCATCCTCATTCCTACCCTAATACCCTATCCTCACGTGATCTTTTTCCCTTTTTGTTAATACTTATATTGTATAAAAATAGAGAAGTTCATCTTACTTTAGTTATACAAAATTCGTAAGCTAGAAGCGATAACATATAATACGTTAATAGTTTGCTTTCGTTTAAATTTTCAAATTTGTATAGTTTAATTTTTATCCTAACAATAATTATACAATTTTATATATTAAATTCATCTTAGAATTCATCTTTCTATTATATTTTATTTGTCTTTCTAAATTTATACGTCTACATACATCACTAAAACCGAACTAATTTGTCTATATACAATACTATAAAAATTTATCTTATGTATTAGCTATATCACGTGGCAATATTTTTACCAATAAGCTTTCCACCATTCACATTTATTGTATAGTATTTGATCTCTTTTTCACATTATTCATCCAAATTATCTTTATCTTAAGATTATAGATGATAAGGAACATATTTTTATACGATAGTAATAACCATATTTATATGTCACAAAAACTCTACTTTACATGGAATAAATCATTCTCATATGCGCAAAAATAACTAAATTTTTTAACAGCCTAATCCTTACTTTCATAATATATATTTTATTTTTATTTTTGAGGAGTCTAATCCTTTCCATATTTTTAGCATCCTGAAACTACCTAATTCTTATAATATTGTATACACGTTAGTATTATTGTTATAAAATGAATTTAATTCGTTATTGAATATGTAATTTATATTTACTCAAATCTTGCAGGACGCGATGACATATGCTAGTTTCTACTTATTAGTGATGCATATGACTGATAGTATTTACATATATATAGCCCATTGCGAAATAGAACCCCCTCTACACATATATATATAAGCATTTTGTTCCAAAATTACAAACCTACCACCCTCATTTTCTTTCTCACTTCGCCACCCTCTATTTCTTTCTTCACTTCCCATCTCACATTTGTGCAAAATCAGCGCCCTCTTTCAAAGTTTAGCCACTAAATCGCCATCAATTTGGATCAAGAAGGTGCCACACTTGAAGAATCAATCAACCGTCTCCATAAAAATGCATGTTTAGCCACTAGTTATAATTTCGTATTTAGGGTTTTGTTGAATTTTGTGTATTATAGGTTAATTTGTGTTATAGATTCGAATTTGTAAGTTTATAGATGGAAATAATGTATAGTGGATATCATTTAGATTTCATTCGCATGGTGGTCGATATCGCCATTGTTGAAGGGCGGTGAAGAGACGTTCTGATGAAGAAGACGACGTTCCTCCGTGACAGATGGAAGTGTTCTGTTGGTCACGGGTGATTTTTTTATGAATTTTTTCCCTATGCATTTTCATGGTCAATTGGTCACGGATGATCCATGTTATAGATGGATGAGACTAGATCGGGGCATGCACACATGAGAGACGCAAATCACCAAATAGATCGCCAGTACGTCAGAATACGCCGTAGGCCGTCTAAAGGGCCAGTAGCTATGTTTCTCGAGCCAACACCAAGTGAGGTCGAGGTGACTTTGTACGAGACTCCTGTTACACACGAGATGCATGCTGCATACGAGATGCTTGTTACCTACGAGATGCCTGCTATATACGAGCCACCAATTACATACGAGTTGTCGTTGACGAACGAGTAACCTATACCATATCTGTCAAAGAGAGGGGATGCTAGAGACGCATAGGAACCGACTTCTTCTGCACACGATGACCCCCCAGCTCCAACTGCACGTCTAACACGAAGACATGCACCACATAGACAAGGTAGAGGAGGGGGCGCAAAAATAATCGATCTATTTTTGACTACGTCTTGCGGTGAAGGTCCTCGTGTGCCATGCCTTTTGCATAGTTTCGAAGCCCAGGTGGAACAATATATTTATCAGGGCAAGGTAAGTAAATTTATGAATCTGTAATTGATTTCACCGTTATTTGATTTTATTGCTTATATAACTAAAAATAATTGTTTTATAAGAGCGGAAAACACTTACAGTTCAGTTAAGGGATAAATAGTTGAAAGCATGGCGTCTAGATGATGTATCTCCATGGTGTATGCTCGCCAGAAGCAGCGGCCTGACTCACCTGCATGACATTGTGTATGATCATATCAATGTGCCGCTGATTTTTGCGTTTATTGAGAGATGGCAGCCAGAGACCAACTCTTTCCATATGCCATTGGGAGAGATGATGGTTACTCTCCACGATGTGTGTCTCATCCTGGGTATCAACAAAAATGGAGATTTACTTATACAACCGCTTTCTAAATGGTGCTGGATATGAAGATTTTGAGACGCCTACAAGGTGCATGGGCAATGAAGTTCTTTAGGATGACACCAGAAATGATGTCTACCTTAGATGCTAAGAGCCGAGGATACCAACACAAGGCACTATGCAAACATTGCTTGAGGTCGGATATGCAAGACTTTCCCGAGGTCGTCGCTTCAGGTTATCTGTTATACCTAATTGGTTCCACGCTCTCTCCTGACAAGTCGCAGCACCAGATACCTGTGGCATATTTGGGCCTCGTACAAGATCTCGCGACTATTCAGACTAGTTCACGGGGAACGACTTCTCTTGCACATCTGTACTGAGCGCTAGGAGAGTGTTCATGTTTTGCAGGTAACAATTTATTGTATTTTTTATGTTTGTATATCATTTAACTCTTTTTATTCTTGATGGACTTGTGACTATACATATATACTTGTACATGCATGGATCTATCAGTACTTTTCCTCATTTTGTCTTGCACAGAATAATTTGTGGGATGGTAATGTGTCATATGCTGTGCAATGGAGTGATACAACTAAAGGAACTAATATATCTAGTAAAATGCACATTGCAGAGCATAGTTTGATTGTATTTATGTGACAAAGGTAAGTAATTTATTGGTTTTTGTTTCAGGTTTATGTTAAAAAACAATCATAGTTGGGTTATAAATTTTGACATGTTTTTGTTAGGTTAACTGGAAACCCTATGGAGAGCTTGATTTCAGTTCAAGCCTAGCCGCTTCCAGATTTCATGGTTTGATATCATTCTTGTCCAAATCCTAGTCATACATGTCGCATCGTGTCGCGATGCAGTTCGGCCGTGTTCAGGGGGTACTAGGAAAAGTTATTGAGCCACTGAGTGCAATCAGACCCACCGAGCTGAAGAGTTATGTAGTTGAGTACGATAGGTGTACTTGGATTTGGGACGCGAGGAACTTGCACTCCATTAGCCTCGAAATGATGGGCCCTCCTGTGATACATGGGTTTGTGTACAACGCATATTACATGGCGTGGTACAAGCCTCTCACACACATGTATGTCTCGCCCCCTCCCGATGCTGACGTCAAACCCACATATCAGACCGAAGGGATGCACGTTCTGAGGTGATAATATATGTCTTTTACACTAACAAATAAAATCCATAGCTATATTTTTTATTTCAAATATGTGTATAGCATTGGACAGGTCGTGGGATAGCTCTCCCCATTTACAAACGTAGATACATGCCCCCCTGATATTCACGAGGCCATCGGGAGATCATTACGTGAGCTAAGAGGCGATATACCCCCATCCACTTTTGAGGCCGGTTCTAGTAGTCGTCATGTTCCATATGATGATGATGATTAGTGGATATGGTAGTTTGTTTGACACAAACTCTTTGTTGGATGTTTCAGTTTGTTAAGACTTTTATCGAACTTTTTTGTCTTTGTATGTCCGATAAATCTTTTTGGATGATTAGTAGTATGATCAAATGAGACAAAAGAACTTGCAATCTGTCGGCTCTTGCGTGATGACGATGCAAAATGGAACACAAGTAAACAAAAATGATCCATAAAGCCGCTACGCGAGTGGCAACAATACAAAAGTATTATCAAACGGGAAATACGAAATATCCTAACACAACAAAACCAAGTAAAACTAGACATCAAAGCATGAAAAATGGACAATGAACTAATCAGAATGTGACACATTTTGAATTAACTTGCGACCATGTTTGACTTTGGGAGCAACCTTGTACTTGTAGAAACGCAAAAGAAACTAATAGATCAAAGGAGACACAGAGTCGTGATGATTACGATGCATTAAGGCATATAGATCTGGCAATGGTGAATCCTCAGATAGGGAAACCTACAATATGAACAGTATGTACTTGTATTTTAAAAAGTATATAAACTCCAAAGTTGTAAGAAGGTTAGTAATATACCGAAATGAAATGATCCTCCTTTGTCAACAGGTAGATACAGATCGTCTGAATCATAACATTTAGAGGCAAAAAAGCCTGGTTCAAGCCACCCAACACGACAAAGGCACAATTGAATGTAGTAGTGATCAAGAAGCCCAATTCTGGAACTGATAACCAAGTAGGTTTTTGAGCAAAACTCGACCCAAAATGATCAAGGGCATGTCGCATGGTAACTTTGTCATAAAAACATAAAGTTCTTTCAAACATATTTGGGTTTTCATCCAGCTTATCAATCATGCTTTGTCTGACGTATAGTCATTTCTCTTGCCCAAGCCCTAGAGATTCTACAGCTGCTCTGTATCCAAAGTTTCCATCCGGTGAATAGATTGGTAACTGTTCAGGTGTGTGTGCATACACATCAGAATGCATCAAAACATGGGAAAGAAATAGGCGCATTCGATGACACCGGAGGCGTGGGAGCTCTAATAGAAGACACTTGAGGTATGTGAGCTCTAACGTGAGACATTTGGGGCGTGAGACTATGAGAGGTCTAATCTAAGACGGTGTACCCATGGAATTTGGATGCTTTGGGGGCCTACCTCGTTGCTTCTTTGGAAGTGTTTGTTTCAACTTTTGCTCAGTGAGCTCCCACGAAGAATGAAGTCTTTTGTTCAGACTAATCTTTGGTTGTGCCTTAGTCTTCACAATTGTCGGTTCTTGCAGATAAGTCCTCTCTAGATAAGCTAACTCTAATACTGCCTAGCACATTTAATTTGTTGATCAGCTGACAAATTAGGGAAATTATTACTATAGAAATCATCCATCAGCGATCTGGCGACTTTGCGCTTCCACCCTTCATCTTCTTCATTCTACACATCACCCAAGTCCAATTGTCTCCAAAAGCTATTCAAGGGTTTAGGTGGGATATGTATTTGATGCTCTACATATCGTGCAAACTTAAGGACACATGGCAACCCATCTGCAACTGGGTCAAAAAATTTATCTTCCCCACTCATGTATTCCTTTATTAGCTGCTTCATGGTTTCGTCAAAGACCTTGTTCTTCAACTGCTTGAAAACATCTGCTACTATCACCATACACATCATTTTCTAGAGACTCACATTGAAGGTTGTCTTGATCTCATTTACTTGGATGTGCATTAAGGAATAATAATAACCTACTACAGTGTCTAACCTACCATGTGGAGTAGTCAAGAAGTCTTTCAAAGACGAGTGTTCTCCTTCAACCCTACAGTTGAAATAATAGAAACGACATATAATCATATTCTATCCATGTATAGGTTTTAAAATGATGCATTGAATAATATATTATATTGCACAAACCTGTTTGTCGTGGTATTTCCTAACGTCAAAATCGTATCCATCCAAGTTGACACAATTTTGTCCTTATAAGGCTTAAGCCACTGATTTCTTACATACTGAAGCAGGTTTTTTCTGTCACTCCATTCAACTTCAATTTTGCGCAACCGCCGCATATATGCCTCTACAGTTGTTTCCTTGAACAATTCTATGTCAACATTTGCAAACCTTGTTGTAGTGTCTACATGTTTGATGACTATCTTAGCTTTGGCCTCTATGTTCTTGTATTCATGATGGCTACAAAGGATTTACTTTTCCTTTGGAAGCATTTTATCCACCACATTCATCAAGGCAAGCTCTCGATCCATCACTATATATACATGTAGGTGCCTTCTGTACACGCCCACAAAGTATGGCAAGTTGCTTGATATCCCACAAGTAGTTTTCTTCCCTCTCATGTTCCAGAAATGCCCCCACTACATTGTAATTCTTCCATGTAGAAGTGAATACTACAATTTTCAGGAAAGGCATCTCATATCTACACACAAATTAACATGTTATTGTGTAATAAAATAACATTTTAGTAGCTAGATAATAAAGAGATGTGTGCGATAGTTACATGTTTGTACTGTAGGTGGAGTCCAACAATTATACATATGGAAATGCCTTGAGGAGTGCTATGGAGTCCGGGCTGGCAAAAAAATGTTGATGACCTTATTGGTTTGAGGGTCCCTCTCCTATGCTCCATATAATAGTTGTACTCCTTACATTTAAGGAATAACTGTTGGACATCTGTTCTTTCCATTCCAGCCCTTCGTACATTATACCACTCAAGGTACACTTGCTTCTTTCTAGTGCAATTCCCAGGGAACCCGTTCAGTGCAGTTGCAATCTGGGTTGGCGTACAATGTGTCTTTGTCATCGACTAAACCAAACTCTTCTACTCATCTATAAGCCTGTTAGCTAATGTTGTAGTACCCTAGATTTGTAATCCTTTATAAGGAATAGAGTGTTACCCATGTCAACAAGAGTTCTTCCTTTTCATGGTTCAAGTGAGGACAAAAAACTCAAATGTTAAGCGTGATAGGGCGGGAGTAGTACCAGGATAGGTAACCTCCTGGGATGGCATAGGATAGCGCTTCTAAGCCCTCGGGTGTAACAAATGGTTTTAGATCCGACTCTAATATTTATGTTCATCATTTGAATACTGAGGTTGCAAGAATGATCTTGGAAATTGCAAATTGCTACAAGTTAGATGCAATTGTTTAGCTTCAGTTACTAACTATTAATACTTATTGCAAGAAATGTCTGGAGCAATCATAGAGGGGAAACGATCAAGTTATTGGACACATTATATCCACAAACATCAGTGGAAAAAATGGTGAGCCCAAAAGGGTGAGCAATTGAACCTTTCTAACTATTTATAATCTTTTATAAGGGTTAGAGTGTTATTCATGTCAACAAGAGGTCTTCCTTTTCAGTGTTCAAGTGAGGACAAAGAACTCTAAAGTTAAGCGTGCTAGGGCGGGAGTAGTACTAGGATCGGTGACCTTCTGGGAAGTCCCCAAGTTGGCATTGTATGACGCTTCTATGGCTCGGGCCATACAAATGGTATCAGAGCCGACTCTGTGTTACGAGTGGACTTGGACTTGAGGGTGGTCGCTCGACCCAAAGGGCGGTCTTTGGGCCTTGATGAGGTGTCAAGGGTTTAAGTGGGGGTGATTGTAAGATCCCGTATTTGTGATCACTTATAAGGATTAAAAGTACTACCCATGTCAACAAGAGCTCTTCCTTTTCACGGTTCAAGTGAGGACTAGAGTTGAACACGGTTCATGAACCGCCGGTTCAAGGATCAAGGGAACCTTGAACCGGAAAATCCCCGAAATCGACGGTCCGGTTCAAGTTTGGGCGGTTTCCCGCCGGTTCAAAATCCGGTTCAAAAAAATTAAAAAAATTAAAAAAAAATAAAAAAATAAAAATTTAAAATTTAAAAATTATAAAAAATTAAAAGGGTTTTTAGGGTTCATCCGGTTCACAACGGCTAGTTTTTTTTCCTTTTACTGAGATTTAGCATTTTATTTTAAGGTTTAATTAGGGTTTAATGAAAAAATGATTTTTAGGGTTAAGGGTTTTTATTTTAAGGTTTTGTAGAGTTTATGGTTTAGGTTTTTTTAAATAGAATTATTTGAATTTTTTTATGTGTTTATGATTTTTGTAGCTTTTTTAAGATTTAAAGGGTATCGTAAGTTGTAACATTTAATGATCTAGGTTAGGGTTTATAGTTTATGGTTAATGGTTTGTATTATAAAGTTTTGTATAGTTTATGGTTTATGGTTGGGTTCTTTTATATTTAATTTTTTTAACATTTTTTACTGTGTTTATAATTTTTGTAACTTTTTTAAAATTTAAAGGGGATTGTAAGTTGTAACATTATATGATCTAGGTTAGGGTTTATAGTTTAGGGTTAAGGGTTTGTATTTTAAGGTTTTGTATTTTATGGTTAGGTTCTTTTATATTTAATTATTTTAACATTTTTTAATGTGTTTATATTTTTTGTAACTTTTTTAAGATTTGAATGAAATTGTAAGTTGTAACATTATATGATCTAGGTTAGGGTTTATAGTTTAGGGTTAAGGATTTGTATTTTAAGATTTTGTAGAGTTTATGGTTAGGTTCTTTTATATTTAATTATTTTAACGTTTTTTAATGTCTTTATGATTTTTGTAGTTTTTTTAAGATATAAAGGATATTGTAGGATTTAGGACTCTAGGTTAGGGTTTATAGTTTAGGGTTAAGGGTTTGTATTTTAAGGTTTTGTAGAGTTTATGGTTTATGGTTTGTTTTTTTATATTTAATTATTTGAACGTTTTTTAATGTGCTTATGATTTTTATAGCTTTTTTAAGATTTAAAGGGTTTTGTAGGATTTAGGACTTTAGGTTAGGGTTTACAGTTTAGGGTTAAGGGTTTGTATTTTAAGGTTTTGTAGAGTTTATGGTTTATGGTTTGTTTTTTTATATTTAGTTATTTGAACGTTTTTAATGTACTTATGATTTTTATAGCTTTTTTAAGATTTAAAGGGTATTGTAAGTTGTAACATTATATGATTTAGGTTAGGGTTTATAGTTTTAGGGTTAAGGGTTTGTATTTTAAGGTTTTGTATAGTTTATGGTTTATGGTTAGGTTCTTTCATATTTAAACATTTGAACATTTTTTAATGTGTTTATGATTTTTGTTGCTTTTTAAATATTTATAGGGTATTGTAAGTTGTAATATTATATGATCTAGGTTAGGGTTTAGGGTTTTTATTTTAAGGTTTTGTAGAGTTTATGGTAAGGTTTTTTATATTGAATTATTTGAACATTTTTTATTGTGTTTATGATTTTTGTAGCTTTTTCAATATTTAAAGGGTAATGTAATATGATTTAGGTTAGAGTTTATAGTTTTAGGATGAATGGTTCGTATTTTAAGGTTTTTAGAGTATGGTTTATGGTTTAGGTTTTTATTATATTTAATTATTTGAACATTTTTAACGTGTTTATGATTTTTGTAGCTCTTTTAAGATTTAAAGGGTAATATTATTAATGTAGGATGTAGTAGGACTTTATGGATTATAGTTTTAGGGTTTATAGTTTTCGGAGGGTTTAGGGTTTTAGGGGTTTAATGGATTTTTCTTTTTTATTTTAAGTTTTTTTTAATTGAACCGTCGGTTCATGAACCGGTTTACAAACCCGGTTCATGAACTTTCAGTTCAACCACCGATTAACCCCCGATTGAACCGTCGGTTCATGAACCGATTTACAAACCGGGTTTATGAACCTCCGATTCATGAACCGACGGTTGGACCTTCGGTTAAATCGACGATTGAACCGCCGGTTCACCGGTTCAAAGATGTCTTGAACCGGAACCTGAACTAGTCGGGACCTTGAACCGCCGGTCCGATCCGGTTCAGGGTTTGACCCGGTCCGGTTCCCCGGTTCAGGGTCGGTTTTGTCCAGCTCTAGTGAGGACAAAGAACTATAAAGTTAAGCGTGCTAGGGCGAGATCGAGTAGTACCAGGATGGGTGACCTCTTGGGAAGTCCCTGGGTTGGAATGGGATAACGTTTCTAAGGCCTCGGGTCTTACAAATACATGCCTGTATAAATTAGACCCAAATTCATGGTTGTGAGTTCCATGTAATACATCGATCTTCCATGAGCCTCTAGGATGTTCACGGCAATTTGAAGGGACACCCACATTTCTTTGTCTTTGTGTTCTCCTGGACTCTGTTTTCTCCTCCTTTCGATGGGGTGTACATTCATTATCTTTTACACAACAACATGGTCTTTCCAATGTGACAATCATCTTTTCTATCTCGGCTAATCTTGATGGGCATGTTATTTTGAAGCCCAATCACTTTAACCCACTTAATTGTCGCATCCCTAGTGCAGAACACAATATCTATGGTAATCAACTAAGAATAATCGGCAGAAATTTGCTTTACATCCTCTATGGGCACCGTCAATTGCGGTTGTGTATGCAATGGTGGGAACCCAAACTGCGGTTGAGTAAATTTGGCCTTTACTCGTAAAAATCCACTACGAATTTGTGATGTTGATGCATTCGAAAGTGATTATGAGGGTACAAATCCATCGCCAAACACTCCAAGCAAACAATTTGGCGTGTATGAAGAAAACGTTTCATTTTGTGCAAACCCATAATAAAGGTTTTGGTCATTAAGATCACTATAAAGTTCATTATTCTCTTGTTTAAACAACAAAACAAATTATATGAGTTACAATAACACAAAAGAATTCGTTTCAGTTACAGTAAGCTTCCTTCGTGACGGATGGACCAACTTCGTCCGTCACGGAAGGACAAGCTTCCTCCATCATGGAGGGACAAGCTCCGCCCCTTTATGGACGAAGCTGGTTATTTCTGTGAATTTACAATTGCAAAAAAATAGTTCTTTTCCTATGGATTCGACTGTTTTTTTTGTAAATTTATACTCGCATATTGTGCAAGTTACAAACACTAAAACTTACCTAAAACTAGTCTAAAACACCAACATATGGCTAGAACAACATCAAAAAATAATCTATTTGCAACAACTATCTTTAATCAAGTTAAAGTTTAGCCTTTTAACAAGTAAAAGTCAAAACTTTCATGAACATGTATTTGTAAAGTAAAGTAAAAACTCAAGTTTGAAGTAAAAACAAAAGAAACTTACCTCGGTGTGATTAATCATGAATGAATCATCTCCTCCACTTGTGGTATCATAGAAATCATCATGATTTGTCATAAGATAAGAGAGTGTTTTTGTTTGAGGGTGTAAGAATTGCGTCCCTCCGTAGTCAATTCACGGACATAAGGTGGGTGCTACGAAGAAATATAGGATGGGCGTTAAATAACAACCGTGTATATATGTATCTAACTAATAAGAAATATATATATAGAGGGACACTCAGGTAAAACGAGTATTGTGGTAAAACGAGTGGATGAATGAAGGACGTTGGATGCAAGGAGATGGACTGATGGATTAAGAGAGTGTAGATTAGTTATGGTGGGAGTGTTTCCATAATAATATGGGGTAATGAAGCAGTTACCATATAATATGGGGAATATTAATTTAAAAAATCCTAATATGGCAGATCTGCACCAAGATTGGAGAGAGAAGACGTTATTCTGCATCCCAAATCTGTACATCGTCTTCTCCCTCATCTCTCCTCCCTTCTCCATCGATCAGACGAGCTTCTACAAAATGTCTACTCCATCAATCCTCTGCATCTCGGATATGATGCACATCTTCTTCTCCATCGTCTCTCCTCCCTCCTCCATCGATCTAACGAGATTCTGCACATCGTCTTCTCCATCGATTCTCTGCATCACAGATCCGGCGACATCATCGTTTTCATCGTCTTCTACATTCTTCAAGTTGTTCTGCTTAAACCAATCAAACCATAGGAAATTGAATCGGTTTCAACATAGGTTTAGAAGGCATCGTTTTCGTTGACATGGAATAAGGTGAGTTCATTCGCTTTTGATGACCAATTACAGTAATTACGAATGTCAAACATGTTTTGCAGGTGTGGTTTGTTTGATTCGTTCATGAATTAGGGTTTTCAAAGTTGATTCGAATAATCAGTGTTAGATGAATACGGTTGCAGTATAGATAAACATGGTTTCTTGCGGGAATCCTCGTACCTCGAGTATTGTTGTGATATTCAAAATTGCGTGTTTTTTGATATTCGTGTTGTCAATTTAGATATTCATGTGTGTATTCATCTCTTTATGGGTATCGTCAACGTATTTAAGAGTGATGCAATATGTTTGTGTAGTGATATTCGAAAAGTTCTGTTTTATATTCACATGTAATTCATAGATATTCATTGCTACATTTGCCTTTGTCATGAATATCGAGCATGCAAATTTGAATATCAAGTCACATGCAACAACTTAGTATTGATATACATGCATTGTGTATACATATTCATGCAGTACATATATTCATCATTGGTATTCATTAGTTTTTTCACATGTACTATCAGGGTTGCGCATAGAGAATGATTCAAGCTAAGGACAAGGACAATGACACAAGTTGAAAGATGGAAAGAAGAAGGATATAATTGTACTAAAGAAGGGCATGAGGAAATGCAAAAGGTTCAACAAGTATGCATGACATGACCGTGGGAATTGCAAAAAAAGATTTATAGTCTAGATATTCGCATTCTTATTCTAGATATTCATGTTTTGAGTAGCGATATTCATACCCTTTGCACTAATAATAATTGGGCTTGTATTCGATATATATGACTTGATATTCGTATTCTAATACAATATATTATATGCTTGATCCAAAAATTCAAGATTTGCCTAGCAAAACGTGTATGTTTTGTATTACTATGATTGGATTTGTATTTTTATTTTCATGAATTTATAAGTGATCTTCAAACATACTATGTGAAGTGCAAAGTAAACTTGTATATTTGATAATCAGATTCATGTTTAATACATTCACATTAACTAAATTGATATTGATATTAATTGAATTATTATTATTGAATTTCTTAACGATATTCATTGAGTTACATTTGATATTCATGCATATGTCGTCGTGCACAGAGTTGTGACTGTTGTGTTATACACTGGTAGAATCATTTGAAAATATTGATAAAATATGAAAGAATATCAAATAATAACATAGAATAAAGTCATATATAAATGTAATCCTGAAGTTTACGTGTAGTAAATAGTTTCGATTGAACTAAGCTGCAAAACAAATTGCATAATAGTCATTAAAATTGGTAAATCCAATAACCTTGAATATTGCTATGCTTGAATCCAGTTTTACAATACTTTATACCTTGACCTAGGTATGCCTCCACATGGCATATACGTATACACCACAATCAATCTTGTTTTATCGTCACGCCACTTCATGTTCAGAATTTCGTGCTTCTTTTTGGCGAAACCGATGAACCTTGTGCCTACATTCATTAATTAATTCCTTGGACTTATATTCATGAATATCATCAAAGTATACATGAATATCAATAACATAAAACATGAATATTGCTATACAATAATATGAGAGAGACATAGAACTCTACATGGTCTTTGTATTCTTGAACATCAGTATATACCTGTATGAATATCAACAACATAACACATGAATATCAAAAAGCCCATAAACCCTAAACCAATAAACCCTAAACCACTAAACCCCAAACCCTAAACCCTTAACCCTAATTCCTAAATCCTAAACCGATAAATGCTAAACCCTAAAACCTAAACCAATATACCCTAAACCCTAAAACCTAAACCAATAAACCCTAAACAAACCAATAAACCCTAAGCCTTAAACCTCTATACCATAAACCTTAAATCCATGCACACTAAACCCTAAACATAAACTCCAAAACTGATCGAACATGAATATCAAAAGCATTTGTATGAATATCACATCAAATAATTTGAATATGAATTGCAACCAATACATACAATACCAACAAAACACTAAAACTGATCCAACATGAGTATCAACAACATCATAGTGAATATCACATCATAACATTCGAATATCAACTACTTAAAGCATGAAACGTACATCCAACATGAATATCAAAAACATTTTTATGAATATCACATCAAACAATTTGAATATCAAATGCAAACAATACAAACAACACCAACAAAACACCAAAAATGATCCAACATGAATATCAACAACCTCATAGTAAATATCACATCATAAAATTTGAATATCAACTACTGAGAACATGAAACGTACATCTAATATGAATATCAAAAGCTTTTTTATGAATATCACATCAAACAATTTGAATATCAATTGCAAAAAGCTCCAAACAACGCCATTAAACCATTAAATTTCTCCAACATGAATATCAATACGATAAACATTAATATCACAAACAAAAATTGAGTATCAATTACTAAAAGCTCAAACAACACCAACAAACAATGAGACTGCTCCATTATGAATATCAATAGCATTATCATGAACATGAGATAAACAAACTTGAATATCAATTACGAAAAGCTTGAAAGGCACTTCCTACAAATTCAAATCCTACACGTGAATATCAGTTCATACATTCATGAATAATACAACAACGTAGAATCATGGGGTATAGTCCCGGAATTTGGATAACCCAAATCCCTTACATCAAAGAACTCAAAAAACGCTAAATCTGACAGCAAACAAATTATTAGGTATAAGATCGGTTTTAATGGCGGATTTCAACAGATTTGAACACCATGAAAAAACCCATAAATTTCAACACCATGAAATAAAAAATGCCAAAAAATCTTAAGTGAATCGACATATTTAAAAGAAAAAGTCGGATGGTTACTAACTTTTGTGCAGAATTCCGGTTGGAAATGTTGGTGTAGAATCAACGACGGCTCGCGAGAAGCACTTAGAGATGAAAAGGATGCAGGTCTTTAGAGTTGCTTCAATGACGGTTGAGCAGAGCTTTGCAAGAGAGGATTGAGAGAAGACGATAGAAGCAGATCAATCAGCGATTTCACTCGATGAAAACCTATCCCTAAAAATCCGCTTGGGAGATAATTTTGGTGTGTGCAAACCAATGTACAAAATTTGCACCCCAATGGATAAATCTAGTACGTTGATATCACCCTCGTCTAATGGCTTTAATTTGTCCACTCATTTTACCCTAATAGGCTATTTCACTAAAGCCTATAACCATATATATAGGATGAATAGCCCAAATTAACAACACCAACACAATAACCCATAATAATATTATGACTTCTTATAAATATATAATTTTTCTAATGTATATAAGTAATAGATTTTCTCATATAATTAATTGGTTGAATTTTTCAATTTATTTTTATTATTAAATATCAATAATAACTTGTTTCATTAACAATAAAAATATATGTACATTGACCATCTAATATGACCTAAAAAAGAGGCGGATCTGGTGCGAACTGTAGCTAAAATGCGAAGCTGTGGGCAGATCTGGGCCGTCGACGAGGAGACAATCCAACAGAGCACAAAAAAAGCGCTGAAAAGGATAAGAAATGTTCCAGCGCGGGTGCGTGAACACACCTCCCCCTCTCATCCTTCCTTTAAAGCAACAAATCTTTGCCTAAAACAAACAAATCATTCGAAGACCACAAAACAAAATCGACTTGCGAGCAACTCAACAACAAAATCGACTTCGCAAATCATAAACTACAAGCTCGTAGGCACTGTAAAAAATGGATTCAACCCCAAAAAATCCTTGCGAAGCAACATGTGAGAAACAAAATCTTTGAGACACCTGTTCTAAGGAACCTTTCGATCTAAATTAAAAGAAAATAGATATCCTTGAACGAAAACAACAAGTATCTTATTTTTGCACCACTGTAAGAAGATTAGTTCACTGTGGACATATCTACAATATGTGCACCAAGTATGAACGATTTGTGCATCGACAAGTAACACCTTTGTGCACCACTGCAAGAGGATTATGTGCACCTAGATTTTCTGTGAGACTGTGTTATCTATAGTTTGTTCACCAAGTAATTCATATGTGTGCATCGAAAAGTAGTACATTGTGCACCACCGTATCACGGTCACGTGCACGTTGAGTTTTTACCACTATTTTGTTATTTTACAGTGTGTGTCACAATACACTTAGTTGTGCACCACTTTAAGATGAATTTATGCACCTTAAATTTTTAAGGGTGGGGGGGGGGGGGGGGGAGGGGGGGGGGGGGGGGGGGGGGCGTACACACCTATAAAATTTTGTGCATCGTGAATACGTAGACTAGTTCACAGTGGACATATCTACAATTTGTGCACCAAGTATTGAAGATTTGTGCATCGACAACTAGCACCTTTGTGCACCACTCCAAGAGGATTATGTGAACCTAGATTTTTTTTGGAACTGTGTAATCTACAGTTTGTTCACCAAGTAATTCATATTTGTGCATCTAAAAGTAGTACATTGTCCACCACTGTATCAGGATCACGTGCACCTTGAGTTTTTACCACTTTTTTGCTATTTTACAATGTGTGAATCACAATACACCTAATTGTGCACCACTTTAAGATGAATTTATGCACCTTAAATTTTTTAGGGTGGGTGGGTGGGTGGGTGTGGGGGGGGGGGGGGGGGGGGGGGCTGGCACCAATAAAAAATTGTGCATCGTGAATACGTACACTAGTTCACTCTAGACATATCTACAATTTGTGCACCATGTTTTATGAATTTGTGCATCGACAAGTAGCACCTTTGTGCACCACTACAAGAGGATTGTGCACATCTAGATTTTCTGTGAAACTATGTAATCTATAGTTTATTCACCAAGTATTTCATATTTGTGCATCTAAAAGTAGTATATTGTGCACCACTGTATCACGGTCACGTGCACCTTGAGTTTTTACCACTATTTTGTTATTTTACAGTGTGTGCATCACAATACACTCACTTGTGCACCACTTTAAGATGAAGTTGTGTACCTTAAATTTTTGTTAATTAGTTTTCAGCATGGCTATAAAAAATTTATGCATCAATTTTTGAATATTTGTGCATTCAAATACACTGTTCTGTGCACCACTCTACATTGTATCTGTGCACATAAAAAGTGTGAAATATTATTGTTTGTGCAGTGATTTGTTGAAGGATTGTGCACTTCTTCAAACAATGATTGTGCAACTCTTTTAACAATGATTATACACTTATTTACATCTTGCATTTCCTTTGTTGCAGGATCTGTGTCTAATCGTGAAGTTGCTGAGAGTTTTACAGCTACTATATCTCTTGGAAGTTCAAAGTTCTACATTCCTGTTTGTGATCTGGAATTGAAACCTTTTATAGGACAAATATTTGTGAGTCTACAAACTGCATTCGAGTTCTATAGGAAAAAATGTGACTAGATGTGGATTTGATTTGCGTCATAGCACAACCAAAATGCACAGATATGGCTCGACAATATGGAAATATGTTGTTTGTAGTAGGGAGGGTTCAAGAAAGTGCCCAGAATTTACCTAATAGTGTGAGTTCGCATGGTACACCTAGTTTTCAACAAAGTAATAGGAAAAGGGATAAAAAGCATAGAAGAATATCGAATAGGTGTGGATGCATAGCTAAGTTAGCCTTCTGTCATGTGGGGTCTAGGGGTTATTCCGTCAAGATATTTGAGGAAAGGCATACACATGTTCGGAATGATGAGAAAGACAAGCACTTTGCAAAAGGGAACAAACAGATTAGCACGTTACATGAAGATTTAATAATGAACTATGCTAATGCCAACACGGGCGTTGCAAAAAACTACAAGGTGTACAAGGAGATTGTCAGCAGACATGCAAATGTAGGAGCAACTCTACTTGACTTTAAGAATTTCAAACGAAGTCTAAATGCCTACTTGTTAGGTGGAGATGCTCAAATGGCGATTAACAATTTCAAGAAGAAGCAAGAAACTTGCCATGCATTCTACTTTGAGTATGAAATTGATAGTGAACAAAAATTGAGCCGTCTCTTTTGGTTTGACCCTATAAGTAGAAAGAGCTTCAGCTTCTTCGGAGACGTGGTCTCAGCAGATGCCACGTACAACACAAATAGGTAAATAAAAAAAACTAATCCACATTATTATCATTACCATATACATGAACACTTAGTCTATTGTGGGTGCACCATTTTGATAAAAGAACTGATACATAATCTAGCAATGGTGCATAACTGATCAGCGCTACTTTGTAGGGTTTAACTAGGAGTTGTTATCAGTGTTTTGGGTACCATTTGGAGATGTTTAGAGCGTATTATATAGATTGGAGTTGAGAAGTAGAAGTGCGGATATGGTGGTTTGGAGGAGCTTAAATGAAGATATATTAAAGAGAGAAGGAACCACCCAAGAAGACGAAGAATAGACCCAACTGGGTCTACAGAAGAAATCCGCGACCGCGAGCGAGCAGGGGTTTATCGCGGAAAAGTCGAAGAAAGTCGAGAGCAAAATGGAGATTTCCGCGACCGCGGAAATTCATCCGCGATCGCGGAAATATGCATCAGCGAAACGAACAGGAAAGGAATTTTCCGCGACCGCGGAATTTCATCCGTGATCGCGGAAATGCACAGCAGCGAGCCGCGCGAGACTTCTCCGAATATATTTTATTGTACTTTTCCGTTTTTCTTTTAATTTCTTTATTTCGTTTATTTAGTTTATTTCCTTTTTAGATTATGTTTGTGATCTTTGGTTTTAGGTTTAGGTTATTTAAACCTAGTTCCATAGCCTCCATTCATAAGCTAGACTATTATTTTCAGTTTTCCATTCAGTGTTGTTTTTCCCTTTTCGAACTATGAAGAACTAAGCAACCTTTGCTTAGTCCGACGATTGAAGCCTTCGTTTGAATAATGGTTGTGAGACTCTAATTCTATTTCTTGTCCTTTGAATGTATTGATTCTCTTGTGCTTCATCCCATTGATTCTTACTGATTTCGCTTGTTGGACGCAACTAGTTGTTATTAGTAATTGTCTATTGCTAGGGTTTGGTAATTACTGTTTCAGTTACCTAATTCATCTGTAGCAACTGCAATATTCTAAGAACTGTTTGGACTGGTTTATTGTAGAGAGAATTAATTGCATGCAATAGTATGACTGTTTGCTACTCTTGCATGTATCTATCGAAATTCCTGTGCTCATTGCTGCTGTTGAATTGAATTGTGAGGTTTTCATGGTTATTTAATAGTTAGTATTCTCAGGGTCTGTTTGTTCTGTTTATAAACTTACAAAAAGGAATAAGAACATTCATAGGAAGGAATTAGAGAGAATTTAGGATCAACCAATCGAATGAATGGTGGATATTTGTCTGGCTAAGTACTTTTTCCCAATTGATTACCATCTTTGTTATTTCGTTTACTTTGTTTACTTGCAATCAAACAATCAACAAAACCCCCTTTTGTTACCTTTGACATACGACTTTGCACTTTGAAAGATTACTTCCTCCCTGTGGGATTCGACTCTTTCTTGCCTTTGCTACTTGTTTAGGTTTGTTTAGGAATATTTTGTTTAGACGCCTCGACAACGTCTATCAAATTGGCGCTGTTGCCGGGGAGACAAGTTTTGTCTTTATTTGTGTGTGTTTGTGTGCCAACTTTTGTGTGGACCTATCTTACGGTCCACACCCGTGCTACTGATTATTTTTTGTTTTTAATTTTGATACAGAAATGGATAGATTTCTGCAGTTCTGGCAGGAACCGCAATATGGCCCATACTCCTACGCATACACTCCAGGGTGGGGAGATCACCCCAATTCGAGTTATGGGAACCAACAATACCCTTGTTATGGTCCTAACTACCAAGAGTTCTACCCGGAGCCACAATCGTTCTATCAGCAGGGTACTCCACACCAGTACTATGCAGCCTACGAGCATCGCTCACCAGTGTCTGATTCAAGTGCCTCCATGTCTGCTGTGGAGATGGTCCGACACTTGGAAAAGCAGATAGGGCAAATGGTTCAAGCAGTGAGGAAAACGGAGGCCATGATGAAACTACTATCTCACCTAGTAGTGCGCCAGAGCGAGAATGTATTTTCAACGACCCTTCAAAGTACTGAGCAGCTGCATATCGCCCCCTTAGCTGAAAGGGAAGAGCAAATTAGTGAGACGGGAGCAGAATACAACAAGATGTTGGAAGAAGAAAACCCGAGACCGTGGGAGGTGTGCCGCGATGTGCTCTCTGAAGAAGATTTTTTCCGGGAGCAGGAAGAATTCTTCGACCGCGAGGAAGAGGGCCGCGGCCGCAGATTTGTTGCTGAAAAAGAGCCAGAAATTGATGCTTTTCCGCGATCGCGGAAAAATCCCTGGAGAAGAGGACCTGCTTGAAGAAGTTCCGCGACCGCGGACAGAAATCCGCGATCACGGAAAAACAACTTGGGACGAACATTTGCTCGAAGAATTCTGCGACTGTGGAGAGGAAATCCGCGATCGCGGAAATGCCCTTGGAGCCCAAGACGATTTTGAAGCTATCTACGATGCTTATTTTCGCCCCGACTTTTCTCCGCTCAGTACATTAAAGCCTCCCGCCCCATTCCCTGTGGCACTGAAGGACACCAGAAAGGTGGAAAACGACAGGGATTTATTCGAAATCTTCAGTAAATGCGAGGCAAACGTTCCTTTGGTCGAACTGGCAGACAACATCCATCGCTGTGCAGAATTTTTAAGGGCGCTGCGCAAGATCAAGAAGAAGCTGAAGGGAAAGCACAAGAAGGAAACCGTGATTCGAACGGCGAATTTCTTCACACTGGATATGAGGCAGGACACGTATGCAGCCCCTGAGATGTTGGGTAGGGCGTTTATGAAGATGGCAAGTGCATTCATTGATTTGAATAGCGGTCCACTCACCATGAAGTGCAGGAGACTAGGGGTAAAGCTCAACATAGAAAATACAAAGATGCATCCCCCTGATATTGATCCCAGGAGTTCAGTTGTTGTGAGCAACCCAAGTTGAGTAGGAGAGTAGTAGGTCGAGCCACGACAATAACTAAGGCGCTGTCCGGGAGGCAACCCGAGGTATGTTTTTCTTTCTTGTTTTCCATTCCTTGTTTTTAGTTGCTTTGTGTTATTTTGTTTTTGCTTTTGTTTTTGTTTTCGTTTTAGACTAACCTGTAGGAAGGAGATCCAGAGCCCAATTGAAGAAGGTGAATTATGCACCAGTAAGATTTCCACGGGCGCGGAAATCCCACTGTAAGTCTCCTATTTCCTTGCACTCGAAAAAAAAAATGTTCTACCGAAGGCCAGCTGTCCGAGTTCCCCATGGAGAGATGGTGCTCATCATGTTGTCAAGGAGGAGACATTAACCCGACATTTTATTTGGCAACGATGATGGCCCTACAGTCGACAACTGAGGAGGAGGAACACCAGGGCCCACAACACGATTACATGTGGGCCCATTTTTTGTATTCGTTGAAGGCCGTGCAACCCCGTTTCCTTTGATATTCCACTACACCTTACAGTGGATTCCTTTGGTTGCACGGTGGGATTTGATTGAGTTTGAAGACCGCCAACACCAGAGACATGAGCTTTCATTGTTTTACCGCCAGCAACAACTTCCACGTCCAAGCCAACTCAGCGACGGTTGTGAGTACTTTTCTGCTTTTCCCTGTGCTTCATCTTTTTGTCTTTCATTACATTGAGGACAATGCAATGTTTAAGCATGGGGGAGGATTCTACTTGCTAGTCGTCTGAGGAGAAAGAAAAAGAAAGAGCCAAAAATTTGAAAAAAAAGGCAAAAATAGAAATCCTGGGATAAGTCGAAAACCCGAAAGGGCGATTTAGGTAAAAAGCAGGTGGCTTGGACCAGCATTAGGCTGGGGTAATAATTGGTCAAGAGTGATGTGAGTTTTATGTGAGCCCATCTATTGAAAAATGAAATGAGTGGCTTGGTGAAAACCTGAAAAGGCGCCTTGGCAAAATGAGTGAAAAGAAGAAGAGTGATTATTAGGAATCATCATTTTACCTAGCGTGGCGACATAAGAAGAGGTGATATAAGGAGGTTTCGGGTAGGTCACTCTGGGAGGTATAAGAAGATAGATGGAGGCTAGGATTAGATTGTTACTCACTCTATGGTGTTCGGGATAAGCTTGGGGGAAGTATTCTGCTTTCCTTTTAGCTTGGTTGGTGTTGTGGTTATGTATTGTGTTTTGTTGAGCTTATTGTGTTGGTGCCTTGGAGTTTCATGATTAGGTGCAATTCTTAGTGGAGATAATTTTGCTATGCTTCCTGAGACCTTGGGGATTTGATTGGAGGAGTAGGTTTACATTAGGTTACTCGAGGACGAGCAAGGTTTAAGCATGAGGGAATTTGATTAGCGCTACTTTGTAGGGTTTAACTAGGAGTTGTTACCGGTGTTTTGAGTACAATTTGGAGATGTTTAGAGCGTATTGTAGAGATTGGAGTTGAGAAGTAGAAGTGCGGATATGGTGATTTGAAGGAGCTTAAATGAAGATATATTGAAGAGAGAAGGAACCACCCATGAAGACGAAGAAATGACCCAACTGGGTCTACAGAAAAAATCCGTGACCGCGGGCGAGCAGGGGTTGATCGCGGAAAAGTCGAAGAAAGTCGAGAGCAAAATGGAGATTTCCGCGACCGCGGAAATTCATCCGCGATCGCGGAAATATGCATCAGCGAAACGAACAGGAAATGAATTTTCCGCGACCACAGAATGTCATCCGCGATCGCGAAAATGCACAACAGCGAGCCGCGCGGGACTTCTCCGAAGATATTTTATTCTACTTTTCTGTTTTTCTGTTAATTTCTTTATTTCGTTTATTTAGTTTATTTCCTTTTTAGATTATGTTTGTGATCTTTGGATTTAGGTTTAGGTTATTTAAACCTAGTTCCATAGCCTCCATTCATAAGCTAGACTATTATTTTCAGTTTTCCATTCAGTGTTGTATTTCCCTTTTCGAACTATGAAGAACTAAGCAACCTTTGCTTAGTCCGACGATTGAAGCCTTCGTTTGAATAATGGTTGTGAGACTCTAATTCTATTTCTTGTCCTTTGAATGTATTGATTCTCTTGTGCTTCATCCCATTGATTCTTACTGATTTCGCTTGTTGGACGCAACTAGTTGTTATTAGTAATTGTCTATTGCTAGGGTTTGGTAATTACTGTTTGAGTTACCTAATTCATGTGTATCAACTGCATTATTCTAAGAACTATTTGGACTGGTTTATCGTAGAGAGAATTAATTGCATGCAATAGTATGACTGTTTGCTACTCTTGCATGTATCTATCGAAATTCTTGTGCTTATTGCTGTTGATTTATTGAATTGTGAGGTTTTCATGGTTATTTAATAGTTAGTATTCTCAAGGTCTGTTTGTCCTGTTTATAAACTTACGAAAAGGAATAAGAACATTCATAGGAAGGAATTAGAGAGAATCTAGGATCAACCAATCGAATGAATGGTGGATATTTGTCTGGCTAAGTACTTTTTCCCAATTGATTACCATCTTTGTTATTTCGTTTACTTTGTTTACTTGTAATCAAACAATCAACAAAACCCCCTTTTGTTACCTTTGACATACGAGTTTGCACTTTGAAAGATTACTTCCTCCCTGTGGGATTCGACTCTTGCTTGCCTTTGCTACTTGTTTAGGTTTGTTTAGGAATATTTTGTTTAGACGCCTTGACAACGTCTATCAAATTGGCGCCGTTGCCGGGGAGACAAGTTTTGTCTTTCTTTGTGTGTGTTTGTGTGCCAATTTTTGTGTGAACCTATCTTACGGTCCACACCCGTGCTACTGATTATTTTTTCTTTTTGATTTTGATACAGAAATGGATAGATTTCCCAAGTTCTGGTAGGAACCGCGACATGGCCCATACTCTTATGCATACACTCCAGGGTGAGGAGATCACCCCAATTCGAGTTATGGGAACCAACAATACCCTTGTTATGGTCCTAACTACCAAGAGTTCTACCCGGAGCCATAGTCGTTCTATCAGCAGGGTACTCCACACCAGTACTATCCAGCCTACGAGCATCGCTCACCAGTGTCTGATTCAAGTGCCTCCATATCTGCTGTGGAGATGGTCCGACACTTGGAAAAGCAGATAGGGGAAATGGTTCAAGCAGTGAGCAAAACGGAGGCCATGATGAAACTACTATCTCACCCAGTAGTGCGCCAGAGCGAGAATGTATTTTCAACGACCCTTCAAAGTACTGAGGAGCTGCATGTGGCCCCCTTAGCTGAAAGGGAAGAGCAAATTAGTGAGACAGGAGCAGAATACAACGAGATGTTGGAAGAAGAAAACCCGAGACCGTGGGAGGTGTGCCGCGATGTGCTCTCTGAAGAAGATTTTTTCCGGGAGCAGGAAGAATTCTTCGACCGCGAGGAAGAGGGCCGCGACCGCAGATTTGTTGCTGAAAAAGAACCAGAAATCGACGATTTTCCGCGATCGCGGAAAAATCCCTGGAGAAGAGGACCTGCTTGAAGAAGTTCCGCGACCGTGGACAAAAATCCGCGATCGCGGAAAAACAACTGGGGACGAACATCTGCTCGAAGAATTCCGCCACTGCGGAGAGGAAATCCGCGATCGTGGAAATGCCCTTGGAGCCCAAGACGATGTTGAAGCTATCTACGATGCTTATTTTCGCCCCGACTTTTCTCCGCTCAGTACATGGAACTGAAGGACACCAGAAAGGTGGAAAACGACAGGGATTTATTTGAAACCTTCAGTAAATGCGAGGCAAACGTTCCTTTGGTCGAACTGGCAGACAACATCCCTCGCTGTGCAGAATTTTTAAGGGCACTATGCAAGATCAAGAAGAAGCTGAAGGGAAAGCACAAGAAAGAAACCGTGATTCGAACGTCGAATTTCTTCACACTGGATATGAGGTAGGACACACATACAGCCCCTGAGATGTTGGGTAGGGCGTTTCTGAAGATGGAAAGTGCAATTATTGATTTGAATAGCGGTCCACTCACCATGAAGTGTAGGAGACTGGGTGTAAAGCTCAACATAGAAAATACAAAGAGGCATCCCCCTGATATTGATCCTAGGAGTTCAGTTGTTGTGAGCAACCCAAGTTGAGTGGGAGAGTAGTAGGTCGAGCCACGACAATAACTAAGGCACTGTTCGGGAGGCAACCCGAGGTATGTTTTTCTTTCTTATTTTCCATTCCTTGTTTTTAGTTGCTTTGTGTTATTTTGTTTTTGCTTTTGTTTTTGTTTTCGTTTTAGACTAACCTGCAGGAAGGAGATCCGGAGCCCAATTGAAGAAGGTGAATTACGCACCAGTAAGATTTCCGCGGGCGCGGAAATCCCACTTTAAGTCTCCTATTTCCTTGCACTCAAAAAAAAAAAAGTTCTACCGAAGGCCAGCTGTCCAAGTTCCCCATGGAGAGATGGTGCGCATCATGTTGTCAAGGAGGAGACATTAACCCGACATTTTATTTGGCAACGATGATGGCCCTATAGTCGACAGCTGAGGAGGAGGAACACTAGTGCCCACAACACGATTACATTTGGGCCCATTTTTTGTGTTCGTTGAAGGCGGTGCAACCCCGTTTCCTTTGATATTCCACTACACCTTACAGTGGATTCCTTTGGTTGCACGGTGGGATTTGATTGAGTTTGAAGACCGCCAACACACCAGAGACATGAGCTTTCATTGTTTTACCGCCAGCAATAACTTCCACGTCCAAGCCAACTCAGCGACGGTTGTGAGTACTTTTCTGCTTTTCCCTGTGCTTCATCTTTTTGTCTTTCATTACATTGAGGACAATGCAATGTTTAAGCATATGGGAGGATTCTACTTGCTAGTCGTCTGAGGAGAAAGAAAAAATAAAGAAAAAGAATGAGCCAAAAATTTGAAAAAAGGCAAAAATAGAAATCCTGGGATAATTCGAAAACCCGAAAGGGCAGCTTAGGTAAAAAGCAGGTGGCTTGGACCAGCATTAGGCTGGCGTAATAATTGGTCAAGAGTGATGTGAGTTTTATGTGAGCCCATCTATTGAAAAAGGAAATGAGTGGCTTGGTGAAAACCCGAAAGGGCGCCTTGGCAAAATGAGTGAAAAGAAGGAGAGTGATTATTAGGAATCATCATTTTACCTGGCGTGGCGACATAAGAAGAGGTGATATAAGGAGGTTTCGGGTAGGTCACTCTGGGAGGTATAAGAAGATAGATGGAGGCTAGGATTAGATTGTTACTCACTCTATGGTGTTCGGGATAAGCTTGGGGGAAGTACTCTGCTTTCCTTTTAGCTTGGTTGGTGTTGTGGTTATGTATTGTGTTTTGTTGAGCTTATTGTGTTGGTGCCTTGGAGTTTCATGATTAGGTGCAATTCTTAGTGGAGATGATTTTGCTATGCTTCCTGAGACCTTGGGGATTTGATTGGAGGAGTAGGTTTACATTAGGTTACTCGAGGACGAGCAAGGTTTAAGCATGAGGGAATTTGATTAGCGCTACTTTGTAGGGTTTAACTAGGAGTTGTTACCGGTGTTTTGAGTACAATTTGGAGATGTTTAGAGCGTATTGTAGAGATTGGAGTTGAGAAGTAGAAGTGCGAATATGGTGATTTGAAGGAGCTTAAATGAAGATATATTGAAGAGAGAAGGAACCACCCATGAAGACGAAGAATAGACCCAACTGGGTCTACAGAAAAAATCCGTGACCGCGGGCGAGCAGGGGTTGATCGCGGAAAAGTCAAAGAAAGTCGAGAGCAAAATGGAGATTTCCACGACCGCGGAAATTCATCCGCGATCGCGGAAATATGCATCAGCGAAACGAACATGAAATGAATTTTCCGCGACTGCGGAATGTCATCCGCGATCGCGAAAATGCACAGCAGCGAGCCGCGCGGGACTTCTCCGAAGATATTTTATTCTACTTTTCTGTTTTTCTTTTAATTTCTTTATTTCGTTTATTTAGTTTATTTCCTTTTTAGATTATGTTTGTGATCTTTGGTTTTAGGTTTAGGTTATTTAAACCTAGTTCCATAGCCTCCATTCATAAGCTAGACTATTATTTTCAGTTTTCGATTCAGTGTTGTTTTTCCCTTTTCGAACTATGAAGAACTAAGCAACCTTTGCTTAGTCCGACGATTGAAGCCTTCGTTTGAATAATGGTTGTGAGACTCTAATTCTATTTCTTGTCCTTTGAATGTATTGATTCTCTTGTGCTTCATCCCATTGATTCTTATTGATTTCGCTTGTTGGACGCAACTAGTTGTTCTTAGTAATTGTCTATTGCTAGGGTTTGGTAACTACTGTTTGAGTTACCTAATTCATGTGTATCAACTGCAATATTCTAAGAACTGTTTGGACTGGTTTATTGTAGAGAGAATTAATTGCATGCAATAGTATGACTGTTTGCTACTCTTGCATGTATCTATCGAAATTCTTGTGCTCATTGCTGCTGATTTATTGAATTGTGAGGTTTTCATGGTTATTTAATAGTTAGTATTCTCAAGGTCTGTTTGTCCTGTTTATAAACTTACGAAAAGGAATAAGAACATTCATAGGAAGGAATTAGAGAGAATCTAGGATCAACCAATCGAATGAATGATGGATATTTGTCTAGCTAAGTACTTTTTCCCAATTGATTACCATCTTTGTTATTTCGTTTACTTTGTTTACTTGCAATCAAACAATCAACAAAACCCCCTTTTGTTACCTTTGACATACGACTTTGCACTTTGAAAGATTACTTTCTCCCTGTGGGATTCGACTCTTGCTTGCCTTTGCTACTTGTTTAGGTTTGTTTAGGAATACTTTGTTTAGACGCCTCGACAACGTCTATCAATAACACATCTTACTTAGTAATGAGTGCACACACTTTCAAACTCTGGTGCACCAATAAAAATACTTTAGTGCATAGTTTATTCTGTTATTGGTGCACAATCTTGTTATGATATTATGCATAGTCTAGATGTAATATGGTGCACAATCCTTCTATATTGCACTGTATTGTTTACTGTCTTTTAGATGCACAAACTTCCTAAGTTATGGTGCACAAACTTCCTAAGTTATGGTGCATAAACTTCCTAAGTTATGGTGCACAAATTCCTTTGTTCAGGTGCACAATCAATTAATATTATGGCTGCACCATTTTGTTATAAAATGATGCACAATCTTGTAGTGGTGCATTGCACAGTCAGGTGCACTCCTTGAAAGCGTGTGCACTCATAACATAGGAAGTTTGTGCATCTACAAGACAGTAAACAATGTAGTGCAATATAGTAGGAATGTACTTAGTGGGGAGGGGGTGACCCCCCCCCCCCCCTCCTCCACCAACTTAAATTTTTTTTATATAATGTTATATTATTTAATGTTTGTGCATCAGGTTTAAAAATGTCATTCATTTCATCATATATGTGTTATCAATGCACAAACGAATTTTATGAGCGAATACTTCACTTTTAGACTAGTGCATAGTCGGTGGTCTGAAGGTACACAAGACATTAATACTTTCTTCCACACTGGTGAACAAATATTTATAAACAAGTGCACTAGTATTGCACAAAATTCCCAAATATATATGTTGTCCAAGTTCATCGACTAAAACTCAAAAGAAAAAAACACAAAACTATTTGACAATATGTTCATTTCCTAACACAACTATTCATCACATAAAACACCTATTGTTTTGCTTTTTTGAGTTTCTTCCTCATGCGCTTTGGAATGAGTATGTTTTGCTGGCCTATGGACGATGTCTTTACATGCTCTGCTAATGTGTTTTGTGGACTCGACAATATGGCTGATAGATATCTCCCCCGCAACATGTTTATCTGACTTTATTTACCAATCGTTAGTCCAGAATTGAAGTCAGTCATCCCATTACCTTTATATGTCTCCATATGGCGCATCAAATAGATACCACAATCCACCTTGTTATATGGATCCATCCACGGCATCACTAGCCGTTCTGTCTTAACCTTCCCTTTAAAGGGAAGGGCCTTGGATTCCATTCCATGACACTCCAGAATCGAAAGCATCATTTGTCGCAGCAAATTGATTGCCAAAAGAAAAGGATGAACACCTTAGAACAACCAAAATAACTAGTCTATGGTGCACTAAACTAATTGGCGAGAAAAACATTTTAACGAGAAAGGAAAAATTAATATATTGTGGTGCATATTTTAGAACAATATGGTGAACAATAAAGAGGAAAGCTAGTGCACAAAATTATAATGAGACTAGTGTTGTCAATTAATGCATTACATTGAGGTGCACAACGCTACTATATGATGGTGCACAAATAATTAAAAAGCGGGTGCACAATCAAAACAAGGTGTGGTGTACATGGATAGTGTACAATGGTGAACTGAAGATGGCAAAAGACATGCACACAATAGTTAATGGTTCAAGAACATTTACCAACTCTGAAGGGATATGACCATACTTTTCGTCAGCTTCGGCTGAAGAATTGTCAACAATGTCTATTCTTGGATTCTTGACATTCACCACGATCATGTAGTAATGGTTGGACTGAATAATAGGAAACACATACAATAATAAAAAAACAAAGGTTATCAACAAGATACAGCTAGAGACGTAATTAATTGAGAATGTAAATAATAAACACAGAGTAACACAGAAACATCAAGAAATATACCATATCAACCGCATATGGTTTTAACCAAGGTGTTTTTTCCATGTCTTCATTAACCAAACTGAAAAAACCATTCCTTTATTTCCGTAACATCTACCTAATTGTGTACGTCCGTCACGGTCTTCACCAAATAAATGAACAAGTTCAAAACTTAGTTCATCAATCAAATGCAAAAACGAAACGTATAATCAAAGTGGAAAACACAAAGTGAAATGGTGCACATGTTATAGTGAACTGGTGTACAAAAGAACGTGTGTTTGTGAACATTGTAAGAGCACAACTTATAATAAGAGTGTCACACGAAATAAAACTAATACAGTGCAAAAGCGGGTGCATAAACTTAGACCAGTGTAGTGCACAAAAATAGAATTAATTTTGTGCACATGTAAACATTAAAGTGGTGCACATAAAAAGCATATTGTTAAGCAATGAAAATGAAACTGGTGCACAACTATATGTAATGTGGTGGACAAATAACGACAAAATGGTGAACAAGGAATAATATTTGAACACTTACTAGTGCAGTTGTTGAGCAGGAATATCTTAAAGGTGAATCGTCGCTCTTTACTATCTCTTTGTGGTTCATAAGCCTTGACCATATCACAATGATATCATCAGCGACATATTCATCAACATCCATAGAACGGAACATGTCGTGATTGCCATTCAGCTCTCTAAGTTTGAAAATGATCTCGCTACATAACAAAATCAAACGAGGGAATGACAGCGTGTAAAAATTAAATGTAACAATAACGTATGCACATAAAGTAAAATCATTTTAAAAACATACTTTGGATCATTTTGCACATCAATTATCCAAGCGAAAATCCTCCTCTCAAACTCATTCATCTTGCTTATGGGGTCAACTTTCCTCGCAAAATAAGGAGATTTGCAAGCAATGGATAGCTTTGACTCACGCTTATCCGACACTGGAATTTCTAAATCATCCTTACTTACAGATTCTATTTCGGAGGGCTGAGAGGATAACATAACAACATCCTATGTGAAAATTCAGAGCATTGAGGTAAGAAGAAATAATTTAATAGAGTGGCAGGAAAATATAGATAAAAATCATATCCTAAGAGGTGCACAATAAAATACAGATATGGTGCACAAAATAAGGATGATGAGGTGCACAACAAAAAGCTAGCGTTGTGCACATGTAAAAATTTGAGGCAAAAATGTAACATGTGGTGCATAAACAAAATAGAAGTAGTGCACAAAATTAGATGGATGGGGTGCACATAAAAAGTTAATGTGGTGCACTTGTAAAAGTTTTGGAAGGAGATGTGTTGTGCACAACAATGAAAACATATGTTGCATAAACAAAGAGGCATATTAGTGCACAATAATAAATAACTAGTGATAATGATACCTTCATAATGGTCGCAGCTACCAGGAGAGTGCAATATATCCCTAAATCAAAGGATGGAGGGGTGAAATCCTCTGGAGCATTAGATTTCTTTGACTTCTTGTCCATTGGTTGCTCTTGTGGTTGTTCATCGTCAGTTATTATCCTTTCAGAGTCCGCCTCCTTCTCAGAAAATTGGGATGGCTGGATGTCCTCATTCCCTTGAGCCTTTGATGCACCATCCTCCCTCTGGTTGTCTTTCCTTACAACTTAATTCATTGCATCCTTCACCTTATCCATGTCCTCATCCACATCCTCCTTCTGTTCTTCCCCTTGCTTACCTTGAACTTAATGTGATCCGGGTTCACATCAAGTCACAAGAAAGAGCTAAAAGAGGCACCACTGCTAAAGGAGCACCAAAGGGAATCAAAACAGGGTTTCTCAACCCTAAGGCGTCACGTGAAGGGTGGATACTTATGGAGGAACCAAAGGATGAAGAGTTGATTAGAGAACAACCCTTGGACACCCGGTGAGCGGAGACTACACGACTCCTAGAGAGGAGTTGCAGCCAAATTCAAAGTCAACAACACTTGGTCCGCACAACCCAAGGCCCACTGTCATTTGAGATCATGGACTCAAGGATAGCCGATGGAAGTAATAAGACGTTCGGAGGAAGTAAGCCCAACAAGCAAAGCAGCGGCACCGAGGAATTCAGCATGCGGGGCCCAACAAGAGTCCATGGATATGTTTGAGTTAGGAGAAGTGTGGAGTTTGTATCAAAACATCTGGCCCAACAAAGTAGGGCACGATACAGTTTTGCAGTTTCATTTCGTTTTGCATTTTTAGGGTTTTTTGAGACATTTTGGCTATTTAAGTGTTTAGTTGTTTCATTTGTTAGGCAACTTTTGATTAATTGAGAATGCATGTTTTGGCATTGTCCATCATTAATCTTGAGCTCTTGTTCTTTGAGTGTTTGATTCTTGGTGTGTAATATCCATGTTTCTTATACTCTTATGTTTTGGTGTGTAATATCCAAAGCAGGGTAATTAGGCTCGGGTGAGTAATATCCCTTGCTTGAATTATCATCTTCTTGAATCTTATGGTGAGTCATATCCAAGAGAGGATAGTTGCTTATCCCTTTTCAATTCTTCAACACAAAAACCCTAAAAAGAACCATTCTTGCGCTTGCTTTGTCGCCCAAGCAAGAAGCATCAAGAATGCAACCTTCCATGAAGTCGGATCCTCACCATGGAGGAGTTGGTGAATCCTAATGGAGAGGCAACGTTTTGACTTCATTAAAATCATGGAGGAGAAGCTAGAACAGCGCCTAAGGGAGCCAAGGAGAGAAATATCACAAGAAGGAAGACACGGCCTTACTAGGGAGACGTTTGAGCTGCAAGACGACCTCAATGAAGCCGGATCCTCCCAAGCCCCAAGGGGAGGAGTAAGGGTTCAAGATCCACCGAACCCCACTCTTGGAGACCAAGAAGACTACTTGGACAATCTTTATGTGCAAGAAACAAACCGTAGGCCCCCTTTGAGGTTCCAAGCACCACCGAACCACCCCTTCATGAAAGGACTTCGACGACACCCCTTTACCGCGGCCCCCGAAGGTATAATGTAGACTAGAAGAGTCCTCAATGGACCATGGGAGTTTCGTGAGAGGGCTAGGGCAAGAAATACATTAGCAAGAGGCCAATTTGTGGAAGACCGAGGGCTAGGCTATGGTGTGAGAGAAGAAGCGCAACAACCTCCCCAACACCATGGCGTGAAGTTCACCATATAGCCCTTTGCGGGAACCTCCTATGTAGAGGTGTACTTAGATTGCGAGTAAAAAACCGAGGCAATATTTGACTACTATGGCTACCACGACGCTCAACGAGTGGCAATCACAGCCATTCACTTTACGAACTTTGCTTACTAATGGTGGGAAGAGGAGAAGGAGGAACGGGTTCACCATAACTACCACCCTATCTCAAAATGGGAGGAGCTTAAAGTTGCACTTAGATTCCGCGTTGTGCTAGAGGACTACCCTGATCGGGTCCAAATCAAATTAGAAAAGGTGAAGCAAGGTACAAGAACCCCGAGGAGTTCTACAAGGAGCTTAGACAACTAGTGCACCGATCGGAAGTACAAATCCCCAAAAGGTACCTTATTTCTAAGTTCATTAGAGGCCTTAATGCGGATGTTAATACACATGTGGAGATGCAAAGGTTCGGCCCTAGTGTTCAACTCGAGGAGGTGTTGCACTACGCCATGCAAGTGTACCAAAACTTGCAAAACAAGAACACTAGCAGCGGGACAAGAACGTGGAGTTCAAACCCTACATCTACGACCTCTAATCCACCACCCACTCAGGTGGAGGGCAAGAACAAACCAGCCAAGATGTTTGTCAAGAAGGAGAGTTCCCCCACAACCATAGAGAATAAAGGAGAAGGAACACCAAGGACGAGAGAACTTAGATGCTACAAGTGCACGGGGGATGGGCACTTCTCTCGTGAGTGTCCCAACAGTCGACAAGTGCTATTGAATGCTTACGGGGAATACGAGTTTGAGGATGAGAAAGAGGCTGTGGAAGAGGATGAGAAGAGCCATGAGAAAGAAGAGGAATTAAATCACGCCACCGCTACCCATTGGAGAATGCTTTGTCATTTCTAAAGTGAAGGAAGCGCCAAACGACCCCATGTTCAATGAGTACGGTACTATACAGCCCCTATACTATGATGAACTTCTAGATATGCCTTCCATGTTTGACGAGGAGGAAGAAGGCATACCGCCACTCATTGACATGTTCCAACCACCGAATCCTCTACAACCACTACCACTCCCCTCGCCAACGGCGGCTGATTACATGTTGGCACGTAACCAAAGAGAGCAAAGTTTTCACCACATATGCACCATATCTGGCTATGAATAACCCTTCATTGTTTTGGTAGATAGTGGAAGCGGTCAAAATGTGATAGCGGGGAACCAAGGGATGGAGAGTTGATTAGAGAACAACCCTTGGACACCCGGCGAGCGGTGACTGCACGACCCTTAGAGATGAGTTGCGGCCAAATTCAAAGTCAACAACACTTGGTCCGCACAACCCAACGCCCACTGTCAATAGAGATGCCAAATACTTCATGGACTCAAGGATGGCCGAGGTAAGTGATAGAAGGTTCGTAGGAAGCAAGCCCAACAAGCAAAGCAGCGGCACCGGGGAATTCAGCATGCGGGGCCCAACAAGAGTTCTAAGCTAACTTTTGATCTACTCGTGCCTTTGGGCTGGTTTTTGGATATGTTTGAGTTAGGAGATGTGTGGAATTTGTGTCCAAACATCAGGCCCAACGGAGTAGGGAACGATACAATTTTGCAGTTCCATTTAGTTTTGCATTTTAAGGGTTTTTTTAGACATTTTGGCTATTTAAGTGCTTAGATGTTTCATTTGTTAGGTAGCTTTTGATTAATTGAGAATACACATTTTGGCATTGTCCATCGTTAATCTTGAGCTCTTGTTCTTTTAGTGTTTGAATCTTGGTGCGTAAGATCCAGGCTTCTTATACTCTTGTGTTTTGGGGTGTATAATCCAAAGCAGGGTAATTATGCTCGGGTGAGTAATATCCCTTGCTTGAATTATTATCTTCTTGAATCTCATGGTGAATCATATCCAAGAGAGGATAGGTGCTTGTTCCTTTCAATTATTGCAATTATTGAACACAAATTCCCTGAAAAGAACCATTCTTGCACTTGCCTTGTCGTCCAAGCAAGAAGCATCAAGAACGCATCCTTCGAAGTGACTTGTCCTCGAACCTGAGCATGGATCCTAAGGAGAATCACATCAGAACTTCTCCATCCCTCTCCTGAGCATAACTCATGTCATGATGAACAACGTCATCCCCTTCCTTAATGTCATTTCCATCCTTGTCCTCTACTTGTTCTCTTTCATCCTTCTTTTCATCCTCCTCCTACCCTTCCAACTCTTTTCTTTCTTCAGGAATAACAATTGAATATCTTTCCTCAATAGTAGAGACATCAACCTCATATTCTTCCTTGTCATCAACAACCTCGGATACGGTCACAGGGCTGTGCATGGGAGTATCACTCTCTGCGTCCCTCTTGTCAACAACATCCTCATCCTCTTGTTTCATTGCTTGAATGACATCAAGTGCGGTCCCAGCATCGTGCATGGGAGTATCCACGTCCGTGTAAAAAGTTATTGGTGAACGGCATATGAGTTTCCTCAACAGAGTCCTTTTTTGACAACATAAACGTCACCTCGACCTCTTCGATGCACTTCATAACAAAAGGGTCTGAAAAAGAACCTATCCTGGCTATCTTGAGATTGAGACGAATTGCTTTGAGAGCTAGAAAGAATCTTAAGGTTAATGATCTTCTCAATTGCATCATTGATCTTATAGAATGTTGAAGCCTCAAACACACTCTTAGGCATGTCCCTAACATGCTGGTAGAACTTCGTGATATATTTGGCAATTATACATGCCAAATCAGCATAATCATGGATGTATTTGTAAAATCTTGAATCCCCGTCATCACCAACTAGATCAAGATCCACATCACCATCACATATAGGGTCAGCCTCGGACTGATCCTCAATAACAAGAGTTACTGCCTCTAGTAGTGCAGCAAGGGGTGCGAGGTTTGGTGGCGCTATAGCATACCCCAAACCAAATCCACCGAGTTTAAGCACATCTTTCTCTCTCTTCTTTAAGATAGCATATGTATAGCAGTTGATGATAGGGTATCGCCTATCTATCATCTCTCCCATCAGGCTAACTCTATCACAATACAAAATCCATGAAAAAGAAAAAAGAAGCATGTTAAAATGGTGTGTAAATTATGAAAAAAACAACAGCAAAAAACAATAAAAGAAAGACTGGTGCACAACTTAATGAAAGTTAAGTACACAATTAAATACAGAGCACAAAACTCTTGTACTATGGTGCACAAAAATTACAGTACATATGTGTTGCACTGAAAAGAAGTAATGAGGTGCACAATGAGCAATGATGTGGTGCACAAATTAAACTACAGGAGTGCACAAGAGTGACTGATGTGGTGCACTGAAATCCGGTAATGAGGTGCACAAGAAGCAGTGATATGGTGCACAAGTTAAAATAAAGCAGTGCACAACAGTGAATGATAAGGTGCATAAAGACATTTTAAGTATACAATACCGTGGTGCACAAAGATTACAGTACAGATGCACAAAATTTTCATTTAATGGTGCACTAGCTCTTTTATCATGGTGCACAATAAACACATGATGTGGTGCACAAAATTACACCTCATGGAACACAAAAAATATTGAAAGACATATGCAAAACAACTTTATATAAGATGGAAAAAATTCTAAAATCATGGAACACAACATAGAGCACATATCAATATAAACATGATGCACATCAAATATATATAGAAAGAGAGAGAGAGAGAGAGAGAGAAAGAAAGAGAGAAATAAATAACTTACAACCCCTATACGATGACACTTTAGGAGCACTATGCCTCAACTGACATAGCCTAGTCCGCAACAATCGACACCAATTGTAATCCTCCATACGATCAGAGAGACGCCAGTCAAACCAGCGTAGAATTCTTGCATTGACAGTGCCATTTGCATTGCTCTCTATAACAATAGAGTAAAACAACACAACAAAATCAATATCAAACGTCGCATCCGCATCCTTGTTTGCTTTCAGCATATTCGCCACATCAATTAGCTTGACAACAACATCAGTACTCTCATTGCAAGAACGTTGTTGATCAAACTGTAGTACTCCCTTTGGCAATCCAAGGTACTCATGTACATGCAACGTTGTCATTGATCGGGATAGGGGGGAAATCATTACCCATACGTATGGAGCAAGAGGCAAAATTAAAATTTTCAACCAGCTAGTAGGATAAAGCCCCTGGCAGCTTCTTCATAGCCCAAGACAACAAGAATCCAAATCCCATACAGCTCATGGCAGCCTTCGAGCTGCATTGAATTTGGCAATTGTATCGACAAGCAGAGATAGGAAGCCACTTGCCTTGAGTCTTTGATTAGGGGCCTTGCTTTCAATAGGCAAGGGAACAACAGCTCCAGAGGATATTGAAGGAGAAACCCTCATTGTCTTTGATGGAGGGGCTAAAGTGAATGTCACTTTACACTTGCCTACAACAAAAAGACAAAAAAAGAGAGTAATCACTACATCAACAAAAAGATTATAAGAAACTACGAAGAACAATTTGCTAGATTTAAAGGGGATATAAATTACCCTTCGAGTCCCCCTTCTGGTCAACAGGGGAAGTGATGGCAACTGCACAACTTGAGTTGTCACCCTACTTTTCATTGTTGCTCTGAAAAAATCCATAACATAAATATACAATCAATAATAATCAAAACTTTGCTATCCTAAAATATATAGTTGAAGCATTCAATCTAAGGTGAGAGTATTGGTGCAAATTGTAGAATAGTGTATTGCACAACTTATAGAAAAAGTGATACATAACAGTAACTGAAACTGGTGCACTATCTTTAAAATAGTGATGTGCACAAGAAAGAGACAGTATGTTGCATAAAACATATGAAATAGAGGTGCACAACTTATAATACAAATAAACAAGTGCACATAGTTTCCATATTGCAGTGCATAATACATGCTGAAGTTGGTGCACAATGACTAGAATTATTGACGTGGCCTAAGGTCGTTATGCCAAATCAAAGTAAATCTCAACTTTCAAACTAGTATAGTAAGCAAGCAAGGGTCGAAATGCCAAGAGAATCACAAGCGTCTACTTTCTTATCACAAATCGAATACCAATCGAATAGCAGTAACAAGGGGGGTTTGTGAGGTTTAAATCAAGTAAGAAATAAAACAGAATAAATAATATGCAATCAAATGTGAGAAAACACTTAGCCAGGCAATTTCCACTTAAGTTTTGGTTGGTTGATCCTAGATTACTTCCAATTCATTCCTATGATTATTCCTGTCCCGATCTTGTGTAGATTCAGATGGAAACCTTCCACAAAGAACCCTTACCAATGAATAACCCTAGTACCACTAAAGGTTCAACCCAAAGGCAGCAATACAAATAAGAATTAACCAGGATACACAGAACGCTCGCTCAGATGCATTTACCATGTAATTATCTCTCCCTACAATAGAACAATTTCAACCAGAGCATGTAAATTGTAGTTGCTACAGCGGAATAGGACGTTAGCCCAACAGTTTCCTAATCCTAGCAATATGAAAATCACCAACAACAACTAGTTGCGCGGGCTAGTGCAATCAATGAAATCCAATGGAATAAGCTTAGAAGAGATAATATAATCCAATAGGAATTAAGAAAGGGAACATAACCTCACAACCAATAATCAAAACTTAAGCTTCCATTGCCAGACTAAGCCAAAGAGGCTTAGCTCCTCATAGTCATGGTGAAACTTCAAAGGAAAAGTAAACAACGATGAAAATTGCAACTAAAGTGGAATAAGAGTGTGTACTCCTAAACCTAATGCTAAAAGAAAGTATTTATAGGGCTCTAACAAATGACCTAGCCCATTTAAGAAAATAACTAAATTAAAATGAGAAAAAGGGGAAAAAGAAATATGAAAAGATAAGCTCAGGAAAAGACGCAGCTTTCGGCGCTGATGACCCGCGATCGCGGGTGAACAGTACCCGCGATCGCGGCTACTTCTCGATTTTCAGCATCTGCGACACTTTCGTAAAAATGTCATAACTTTTGATTCCAAACTCGGATTGCGCTCAAATTTTGAGGACTTGTATTAGACTTCAAGATCTAACTCCTCGAATTGGAATCACTTCATTTAGACATTTGAGTAGAGAGAAAGAATCAATTGAATTCAGCATATTGTTCTTCTACTCTCGTGTGGACTCTCTCCTTGGTTCTTCTTCGTCTCCTCAGTGGTCAACTTCTCTTCCTCTGGATATCTTCAATTTGCTTTTCCAGACCACCAAATCCACACTTCTCCTCTCTAACTCCACACTCCTTGGTGGCTCCATATCCCGAATCTTCAAATATACTCCAATAAGCTCAAAACACCACCAAAACACCAATCTTCGCCCCCAAACACCAAACACCATGCACATGAATGTGTCTAAATCTACCCGAATGGAACCAATAGAACCCTCTAATAACTCTTAGTTAAGCCCTACAAAGTATTGCTTATCAATTATAGTGCACAATTATTAATAACGTAGTACACACAGATTTAAAAAAAATAAAAATATATCACCTATGAGGGCATCCTCACATTGTTCTAAAGATTGTTCATCTAAATGAGGGGCTTCAATAACTGCTAAAGTGTTTAATTCTACTCCTTGTTGTGTGCTTGAATCTTTTTCTTCAACAAACACAACCTTCCTTTTGGAAGAAGGGTGATTCCTTCGTGAAAAACTGCGAAGAAAAACACAATTTTAGATGACCGGTGCACAAAAAGAATTAACACAAAAATTAGAGGCACAACAGATCCAACATCAAAAAGTAAATGTGTTGCACAACAACAGTACAAAGCATTGAAATTATAAAGAATACAAACAAGCTTCAAGTTTACAATTTAAGGTAATGTGGTGCACAATACAATAAACAAGTGGTACACCATGAAAGGATACAAACAAAATCACATGGCACCAGTTCACTGTATTTATATACATCGATAGAGTGAAGTAGTGAACCACTAAAAAGTCTAGTGATGCACAAACATATTACGAATGGTAGAAATAATGCGATCCACAACCTATAATGCAATGGTGAACAATCGAAGGCAGTTTAGTACACGAAAATACCACAAAATATGCAATCAACACAACAGTGATACATACAACAATAAAATATAAAAAACAACTCAAAAATCAAAACAGATAGCACAAAATAGTGATCAAATACAACTGAAACACACTCATGCTTGGAAAAAATTACAAGAAACAAAATAGACACAGAAAAACAGATGTCTAGGGTTAGGTTTACGATAATGTAACCTTGAACTGGAGAAGATGAAGATGGACCTTGATTTTTAGCCATTTGAGTGTAGATGGATAATTTAGATTGAAAAAGCAAAGTGGATGAGATTGAATCAGAGAGGAAGAGAGGAAGAGAAAAGTTTGTTCGTGAAACCGCTCCAAACCGACTTCGACAAAGAGAGGAAGAAAAAGCATGAGAGAGCAAGAGAAAATGAACGGACGTTTCAAATGAAATGCTTTTTAGATTAATATGCACGGAAGGTGTGCAAGACGCAAGTAGTGGGGCATGACTGGCAGTTTTTTTTCCCACTCGCGAGATTGTGACCATAGGATTAAACTCCATCTAACGGTATGGATACATTTACAAATTTAAATAACCAATTGTGACTGGCGGTTTTAATCAATTGTCAAATTTGTGCACCAATTAATATGTTTTTGTGTAACGAAACATATGACATTCTGCACTATTGTGAAATGAGTATGTGCACCTTGAGATATTGGCCGCAAGATTAAACTCCATCTAACGATTGGGATACAAATACAAAATTAAATAATCAATTGTGACTAACGGTTTGTTTAGATGCCCCCCCCCCCTCACATGTAAAAAAAGAATTAATTAATTGTGAAATTTGAGCACCAAATAATATGTATTTGTGCAATGAAACATATGACATTGTGCACTAGTGTGAAATGAGTATGTGCACTTTGAGATCTTGGCCACAAGATTAAACTCCATCTAACGGTTGGGATACATTAAAAATTTGAATAATCAATTGTGATTGGCGGGTTTTTTTTATAGGGGACTCCCCCCATATCTAAAAATAATAATTAATTAATTGTAAAATTTGTGCACCAAGTAATATGTATTTGGGCAACGAAACATATGACATTGTGCACTACTGTGAAATGAGTATGTGCACCTTGAGATTTTGTGCACTGTTTTATTCTTCTGCATTAAAATGCGCTATGTTGTGTACTCATTTCTATTTAAATGTGTTTGCAATATCAAAATACAGTGTTTGTGCACCACTGTAACTCGCCATTGTGCACTTAAATATGTAAAAATGATTAAGTTGAGCAAATACATTTACTTGGTGGAACACAAATGATTTGATATAAGGTGCACAATTTTAAAACCACATAGTACACAATAAACCGAACAAGTGGTGCACAAGCATAGCGTGTACTGGTGAGCAAATAGACTACGAAGAACTCATGTCTTACAAAACATAAACAAATGACAAACTTGAAAAGAACTTATGTCCTTATGATACAAGCATATCCAAATTTGAAATAGTTAAACAAACACATGCCCTTAGGATACATTCTATAATAAAAAAATTAGTTGGGGTTGTTGCATAAGTCCCAAATCTGAAAATACAATTCTTTGATTCGTAGAGTCATTGGTTTGACGTGGAACCTCTGGAATTTTTGGCTTATCTACTCTAAAAAAGAAAAAGAAAAAATCAGAAAGCTTGCAAATCCTATGTATCATATAATACCATGACTCAATTATCTTACCTCTAATATTTCTTGCCATCATTCGTCACTTTCCACAATTTCACCAATGATGGGGTCACACTGAACATTGATCATGCGGTCACACTGAACATTGCCAACGCGTTGACATCGAGCATTGCCAAAGCTAAAAATTCTCCTTTAACAAATTATAGGTAGACTTCACATTCGACACGCTGAGTTGTTTGCCAGAATACGAATTATGTGTATATGTTATTCTTTCCCAGCATACAGGACGAGGTAGCCTAATATCATATTGAAACCCTACAATTACTTTAAGGAAAGTGACAGTGTCCTCGTTTGTCTAAATAATGTTCGGCATCCTGCAAATGAAGAAAGCCATAAACAAGTTATATCAACACATGTGCACAAAATAGAAAATAACATGGTGCACAAAATAAGCCAAATTAAAGTGCACAACATCTAAATCAAGTGGGGCACAAACAAAGGGGGAACAGTGCACAACTAAGGATGATGTCATGCATAACACAAGTTATATGTGCACTTGTAGGACACTTACAGGAAAAAAGGTGAACAAGCCATAAATGGAAAGCAGTGGACCACAAAATGAGATGCAAAGGAAAAAATAAAGTGCACAACATCTAAATCAAGTGGTGCACGAACAAAGGGGGAGCAGTGCACAACTAAGGATGATGTCGTCCACAACACAAGTTATGTGTGTGCACTTGTAGGACACTTATAGGAAAAAATGTGAACAAGCCATACATGGAAAGCAGTGCACCACAAAATGAGATACATAAACAAAGGAAAAAATAAAGTACACAACATCTAAATCAAGTGGTGCATAATCAAAGGGGGAGCAGTGCACAACTAAGGATGATGTCATGCACAACACAGGTTATGTGTGCACTTGTAGCACACTTACAGGATAAAAAGGTGAACAAACCATAAATGGAAAGCAGTGCACTACAAAATGAGATCCATACACAAAGGAAAAAAAATAAAGTGCACAACATCTAAATCAAGTGGTGCACAAACAATGGGGGAGTAGTGATGCATTCCTGCTTGTGAATGCCGGATCGTGATCTTGGTGGTGAGTCGCGTGTGTCGAATCTGATGTTGAATGGGTGGAACGCGGTGTTTAGGGTCTCGCATGAGTAAGGAAACGCAATGATGGTGGCGAAGTGTGACTTGCAGCCTCAGGGCTAGGCGTGAGAGTTAGTGGCTCGAAGGATCGAGCGAAGCCGTAGCGTCGGTAGCGGAGGGGATAGACTCAATGGAGATCGAGTGGAGGCCGTAGCATCGGCAGCGGAGGGGATAGACTCGAGTAGATCGAGTGATTGGCCGTAGCATCGGCGGCGGAGGAATGGAGATGAGAAGGAAGATTAGGGTTTGACGTTCGATCAAAGGGGAAGAGGCAATTAGCTCTCGATACTCAGGCTTTGATTAAAAATGAACGTAACCTGATACAGAAGGTCCAGATGACCTTTTATAGGAGATAGCGGGACTCGAATGGGCTGAGTATCGCTTAATGGGCTGGCCCACACGACACGCGTCACACACCCCAAAGAAAAACACTAAAAATATTAATGTTCTAAAATTTACAAAGCAATCAAAGAATGCGTTCAATGATGATGACGAAGATCTTGAGATAGAACGCGATCTCTGGGCTTGGCTGGAGGCACTTGAAGGAGATCGCGGTATCTGTACCAGATGCGAGAAGTATGACGCGATCTCTGTACTCGATGCGAGTAGTGGGAGAAGAAAGATCACGGTCTTCATACTTGGCCCTACTGAGTTCACGGTCATGGCTTCTTCTTCTATGGCCGTCATGGGGGGCAGGGTCGCATCTCCCTCCCCCACTTGGCTATGAAGCATCCCCGCTTCACCATCGTCGAACTTGTGCTCCACATACCCGTGCAAGTGCACCCACACGAGGTCTCCGGTGTCGAACACAAATCGACGGCAACCGTGGTATGGCGGATAGGCACCAGACACCCAGGTGATTGTGTGTTGAATGCTATGCAAGGGTGGTAGTGCGTTTGGAGGCGCCTCTGGCAAAACCGCGATGAACTCCGCTTGCAACGCGGCGAACGCTGGTGGCAAAGGCTCGTCGATGTGTGTGCAGTGCATGCTTGGAGTTGGCACTAACAGGCCAGAAGGCACCTTGCTGTTCAAACGGGCAGTAAAGTCCCTTGGTCGGGCGAGAAGCACATGGTGCTCATAACTGCCCTACAACACAGTGCTCGGTGGTGCGGTACTCCCATTGTCTCTGCAACGCGTGCTATCCTTGGGTGCGTCGTTATAGGAAGCGATGTGGTGGCCTGATGTTGGACGCGTCCTTCGTTCGCCAGGGTTTGGGTTCGTTAAAGACGCGCCGGATATGGGGTTGGCTCGCGGTGTTGTGGCCGCGGTCTTGGTCGATTGCAAAGCCTAGTGGCGATCTCGCTCCACCTGCTCTTGTAAAATCTCATGTGGAGACATTGGTAAGAGAGTCACGTGCTTCCCGTGGTAGGTATACACAGAGGTGTTTAGATACCCATCGTGAAGCACGCGACGATCGAATTTCCATGGACGCCCAAGCAAGAGATGAGTGACGTCCATTGTAATCACATCACATGAAATTGTGTCATTGTAGAGACCAATGGAAAAGGGTATAAGACACTGTCATGAGATAGTGTTACCTGAGCTTGAAGATATCCCTTGTAGGCCATATGGTTATGGATGAGGCGTTGTCAGCAGGCTGAGATGGTTGACCACCTTCTCATTGACGATGTTGCAACAGCTTCCTCCAGCATTGATGACACTCAGCGGCGCGGTCTTAACCAAGCAACGCGTGTGGAAGAGAATCTCGCGCTGGTCGACAAGGTTGCCTTCCTTGTTGGTGAGAATGCACCGCGTGACGAGGCTCAATGGTGTGCCTGCATGGAGCGCGGTGTCCTCACATGTGTGGGCCTCCTCGGTGTCATATTTGAATTCTTCTTCAATTGTCTCAAGCTGGGTCTCCTCCTCGTAAGACTCATATCCCGCAGCAACAGTGGAGAAGAGGACCTGCTTCTTGTTTGGACAATCCCTTTGGTAGTGATCGCGTCCTCCACACTGGAAGCATGCAATGTCATGGTCGCGATCATTGCCCTGGGAGGGGGCCATTGGCGCGGTCGTGCGAGAAGCCGTGGAATGGGGCATCGCGAGCTTGGAGTCACGGCCTTGGTTGTACGTGGTGGATCCTGAGACTGGAGCACGCACATCAGTAGTAAGGGAGGGACCAGTGTGAGGCTCATACCTGCGTTGGCCTTGATGTTGCCAAAATGAGTGCTTGCGGCGGTTGAGCTAGTGGTGGACCTGCACTTCATGGCGTCGGTAGCGGGGCATGATCGGGGCCGGTTGGTGCGCGTTGGAATCGGCGCGGCGTCGTTGTCGTGGCTGGACATCTCCCTCGCCGCGTCGATGATAGTCGCACGTCCTTTCTTTGCGGCACTGGCCGCGTGTCCCATGTTCCATGTTGCCCTGGACTGACTGGTGGGGTTGGACCTGGAGCCGCGGTGGCGGAATCCAGTCTGCGGACCGATCCTGCAACGCAATAGGATCACCAAGATAGGGGTGATAAGTGCCGAGATTTATCATACATGAGTCTTCGAATCTGTAAGACCCCCAAATATATCCTTGAAAGGCATCACCGCCAGTGACCTAAGATTCCACATCCGAAGCCACCCAAGGCTTAACCAGTTTATACAAATCATAAAACAAAATTTATAATACGAAATGTCATAGTATTGGATTAAATCAAAGTTTCAGAATTACATCCATAATCCAAATACAACCAAAATATATTACAGCGGAAGTCTTTTTAAAATAAATGACACAAGGGTCTTGATCTAGCGATCACACGCCTAGGATCTTAACCTTGATAAAAACTCTTCAAAATTCCATTTGCCTCCATAGTCGTTTCTAGCCTTCATGGAACAGACGTTTATCTGATGTGCCGTATGAGACGGATGACACCAGCCAACCATGCAAGGGAATATAACCGGTTGGTTAGTCTAATGAAAGACTATGCAAGGGTAAAACAGAAAGGTTCTAAGTAGTCGTATTAGGTTAGACTCATCGCTTCTCGAATAAAAGTCGATGACGATAGTCAACCACCATACTCCTATTGAAAAATACAAAAAGGTATGATCAAGAGAAGACTCTGAAAGATTGAGTCTTAAGGACACATATGAAGAGAAGACTCCAACGAATTGAGTCTTATCGGAAAGTATGACAATGTTTGGGAACATTACAATTCACACAAGCGTTTTAAAAATGACTTGACTATTTGGTTCCACGACCAACCTCACCGCACAATGCGAATTCAGATTTGGAAGGTGGACTTACTCTAATCGAAGTCCCGGACGAGTTTCCAAGTTGTACTTCTCGCCCTAAGGTTCATTAATTATGTGCATAACGGCACTTATCTTATTTAATTCCAAAACGTATATTCACGTTATAAGCTTTTATCATAATCATCTCATCCCTCAGGATATAGAGATATATAGTCGGGAATAAATCCCTAAAAGTTTGACACCGGCTAAGCGCACCTCCCCTATATTCGGATAGGGGATAGTCATATGACTAGAGAAACGGTGTTAGGGTTTGAACATCCTATCCACCGGGTTATAAAGAAACGGCTACCTCTCAAGGTAAGCAGCGCCCCTACGAATACTCGTGCTAACTATATCTCAAGTGCACATAAAATCCACTTCTAACTATATTTCAAGTTCGCATAAAAATCCACAACAATACCATCACGGTAATAACAGATATAATAGCGTTGTTTCTAGCAATATATACAACCTATTATAATATTCATTTTAATCGTATCATTTTAAGAAAACTGTTCCCAACGAAACCAGTAATTCATCCTAATTTAATTAACAATTAAACAATTGATAATTAATAGAAATATGAAATGATAAGCAAGAGCGAACCGCCACTTGCCTTAGATTTAGACGAAGCTCAATGAAGCTCAAAGACAACGGGTTTCCGGGTCCGGAACAAGGACAAAATTCGGATTTCAGATCCCTACAGAATGACCCATAACGAAATCCTAAGTTAGATTCGATAATAAAATATACGAATCTAAGGAAAGACGAACGAAATCGAAAGAATGGAAATCCCAAACGAGATCACAAAGCCCAAGCCACAACCACGAGTGCCCAGGCACACCGCGGGTACGGCGGCCTTGACCGCGGGTGCGGTCAAGCCACAACGGCGAGACGACGACGACGAAAACTCACCGGGGAGGACGACGGGGGTTCGACTCGTGGTGGCTCCGACTTCTGGATTCCTTGGACCACCCAAGCACCACCTTGAGAGCACCTCCTCCTCCTATGGTAGCTCCGACGAAAGCTTGCAAATCCGGCGACAATGGAACGAGAGAGAGATTTGAGAGAGAGAGAGAGAGATTGAGATGGCTTCCTCCTCCAAGTCCCCTCCTTATATAGGCCAAGCAAGGAGCTCAAGCAACCAGCTCCCCCACTGCCTCAGCTCCGACAGGGGCGAAGCAGCTCAGGCGCACGACGGTCAAAGTTCGGCGAAGTAGAAAAGTAATGATGACGGCGCGGGTGCGGTGGGTCTCACCGCAGGGTGCGGTGAAGGCCATTTCTGACCGCGGGTGCGGTGGGTATGACCGCGGGCGCGGTGGAGGCCAAATCTTGCCTCTTTCACCCTCTTTCGTCCGGGAAGAATTATGGGTATGGGTCTTAACCCCGGATTAAATATATTCGTATCCGAACAAATATTCTAAACCCCAAAAATACGTCGAATGTATTTTATTCCACTCAGGAAATTATTACAGAGATCAAGCATTTAACAGAATGTCTGAACTTCTCTGAAATTAATTCGACTTCAGTACGAGAGTTTGGAAAATTACAAAAATGCCCTTACTAAAAATGAGGGGTATTACATCACTTCCCCCTTAAAAGAAGTTTCGACCCGAAACTTGGCCGAATAACCTAAAAAAAAGCGAGGCGTTATAACACTACCCCCTTAAAAAGGTTTCGACCGCGAAACTAGGCCGAAAACAGCTCGGGAAAGCGTCTAAGCATATCCTCCTCAGTCTCCCAGGTTTCCCAAGTAACCTCCTCAGTTCCTGACTTGGACCACAAAATCCGTACCAATGGTACCACCTTGTTCTGTAACTGCTTCTCACGGCGTTTGAGAATACGCACCGGTATTTCCTCGTAGGTACCATTTGTCTGAATCTCGATGTCTTCATAACTTAGTACATGAGACTCATCAGGCACGTACTTCCTTAACAAGGATACGTGGAACACGTTATGCACTGGATGTGCCGATGGCGGCAATGCCAAACGATACGCTAGAGACCCCACTCTGTCAAGGATCTCAAATGGTCCCACGTAGCGAGGGTTAAACTTCCCACGCTTACCAAATTTAAACACACCCTTTGATGGCGATACTCTGACAAACACTTTGTCACTAACCTCAAACTCGACATTCCTGCGCTTCAGATCTGCATAAGACTTTTGTCGACTCTGAGCGGTCAACATCCTTTGTCTTATCAAACCAATGTCCGAGGCAGTCCTTTCGACTAGCTCCGGTCCGAGCAGAACCTTGTCGGCATTCTCATCCCAACAAATTGGAGATCTGCACCTTCGACCCTACAAAACCGCAAATGGAGCCATCTTGATGGTAGCATGCCAACTGTTATTGTATGTGAACTCAATCAGACTCAGGATGTTCTCCCAACTAGTCGGACGATCGAGTGTACAAGCTCTTAGCATATCTTCCAAGGTCTGGATGGTCCTCTCAGACTGTCCATCCGTCTGAGGATGAAACACAGTATTGAATCTCAACTCGGTTCCCATGGCCTTGTGTAATTCTTTCCAGAATCTTGACATGAATCGGCCATCTCAATCTGATACAATGGTCTTTGGAGTACCATGCAAACGGACAATCTCGTGTAAAAACACTTCTGATAGCTTCTGGGTTCCCCATGTTGACTTGATAGCCATGAAGTGAGCACTCTTCGTGAGCCTGTCAATGATTACCCATATAGCATCCTTCTGGCTTTGAGTCTTTGGCAGCCCCGTGACGAAATCCATAGCAATATCCTCCCATTTCCATTCTGGCACTCGAAGAGGTAGCAACTCACCACCTGGTCTGCGGTGTTCTATCTTGACCTTTTGACAAGTCAAACATTTCGCCACAAACTCTGCTATATCCCACTTCATGTTGGGCCACCAGAATTTCTTTCTGAGGTCTTTGTACATCTTGCTAGAGCCTGGATGTACAAAATAAGCTGACGAATGGGCCTCCTTCATCACCAACTGGCGAAGACCATCAACGTCAGGCACACAGATCCGGTTCTGAAACCAGAGCGATCCATCTTCCTGAATTACGAAATCGGGAGCTTTCCCCTTCATCACTTCACTGCTTACCTTCACCATGACTACATCATCAACCTGTTTCTCCCTGATTTGATCAAGTAGCGTGGCCTGAATCTCAAGCATACTCAGATATCCTCTATGCTGATCGTACAAGACTTCAATCTCGCACAACCCTTGGTTCATCTTGGTCTGAGCAGTAAGTAGAGCCACTACAGTCTCGTGCGGCGTCTTTCGGCTCAATGCATTAGCTACTACATTAGCCTTGCCCGGATGATACAGCAATTCGATGTCGTAGTCTTTGGTAGCTCTAACCAGCGATGTTGTCTCATATTCAGCTCCTTCTGAGTGAACACGTACTTGAGACTCTTATGATCGGTGAAGACTTGGCACCTCACACCATAGAGATAGTGTCTCCAAATCTTTAGCGCAAATACTACAGCTGCTAGTTCCAAGTCATGCGTCGGATAGTTTGCCTCATAAGTCTTCAACTGTCGGGATGCGTATGCAATAACTTTGCCTTTCTGCATTAGCACACATCCCAAGCCACTCTTCGAAGCATCACTATAGACCACATAACCATCATTCCCTTCCGGTAGCGCTAATACTAGTGTAGAGGTCAGACATTGCTTCAGCTTCTGAAAACTGGTCTCGCATTTGTCATCCCAGACAAACTTCTTGTGGACTTTGCGGAGCAGACCGATCATGGGTAGAGCGATCTTATAAAATCCTTCCACGAACCGTCTGTAATATCCAGCGAGTCCTAGAAAACTGTGCATCCTCTTCACATTCTGAGGCCGGTTGCCTAAGAAAGCCACTTCCTTGATCCAAAAGTCACACTTAGACAACTTTGCATATAGCTGATTCTATCTAAGGACTGACAAAGTAATCCGAAGATGTTCCTCGTGAACCTCCTCACTCGGGGAATAGATCAGAATATCGTCGATGAAGACCACTACGAACTTATCCAAGTATTGGTGGAAACATCGATGTATTAGATCCATGAAGACTGCTGGAGCATTTGTATGTCCAAATGGCATGACTATGAACTCGTAGTGACCATATCTCGTTCGGAACGCAGTCCTCGGAATATCCTCCTCACGAATCCTGAGCTGATGGTAACCAGACCTCAGATCGATTTTGGAAAAGACCTTTGCTCCCTGTAGTTGATGCAACAGATCATCAATCATCGGCAACGGATACTTATTCTTGATCGTGACTTTATTCAACTCTCGATAGTCGATACAAAGTCGAAACGATCCATCCTTCTTCTTGACGAACAAAACCGGAGTGCCCCAAGGTGATGCACTCGGTCTTATATATCCTTTCTCAAGAAGATCCTCGAGTTGCTTCTTCAACTCTTGCATCTCAGGAGGAGCCATCCGGTACGGTGCCTTAGAGATCGGCGCGGTACTAGGCTCGAGATCAATGGTAAATTCTACGTCACGATACGGGGGTAAACCAGGAATCTCCTCCGGAAAGACATCCGGAAATTCACGGATGACCGAAATATCAGGAATTGAAGGTTCATCTTTCTTGGGCTTGTCTAGATAGCACAGGTACCCGACATATCCTTGTCGAAGTAGCTTAAACGTAGCCATCGCATTGATAAGCCTGCCGTTATCAGCGTCATTCCGACCCTTGAACTTGCATACATACTGGCCCCCAAATGACACCGTCACAGTCCTTGAGCTAAAATCGATTACCGCCCCATGACGCGTCAGCCAGTCTATACCGAGAATAATGTCGTATGGAGCCATGGCTATATAGATCAAATCTGCTTCGAATTTCTTACCCTAGATGGTAATCGGAAATTCTGACAGACGCTTGGTGCCCACTAAATGTTCACCATTAGGAAGATTCACAACGAAAGGTTCACAAACCTAATTGCATAGTAAGTCTAACTTACTGACACAACTCTCTGAAATAAAGGAATGGGTAGCACCCGAATCAAACAGCATACATACAGAAGTAGAATGAAGGTATAGAGTACCTTGAGCAATTGGAGCATTGGGTCCATCCGTCTCACGCATCTCGTAAAGGCGTTGACCTTGACCTCCAAAAGAAGCTGGGGCTTTCCCCTTGTTCCGTGCAGTCGTCTGCACTGAAGGACTAGGAGCCTCCACTGGTCTAAACCTGGGTCGATTGTTCTGACTAACAGACCCTTGTTGTGATTCAGCCCCTTTCTGCCTTCTCTGCAGACAGAACGTCTGTACATGGCCCCCCTTTCCACAGCCATAGCATATCTTCTTTTCCTTCGGACACGCATTGCTCTTGTGCCCGGGTGTACCACAATTGTAGCACTGGATCGGATTCTTGCCTTGACCCGACTGTTGCGTAGACCCTCCATGAGTCATATCCGTTTTTGCTTTTCCAGACTTGGAAAAATTAGACGGTGGCGTGGGACGCTTGAATCCACTCGCCTGAGACTGGTTCTGCATTGACCTCTGGCGATTGCGCTTCTTCGTTGACTCCTCCAGAGTCACTTCCAGTTTGTAGGCAACATCCACATACTGCTCCAAAATAGAGCATCCGTGACATACCATTAGTGGTTTAATATCTGGGTTCATCCACTCGTGGAAATGCCAGATCTTTTGCTCTTCGTTGGACACCTCCGGCCCAGCATATTGCAATAGATGATTGAACTTGGTTGCAAGCTCGGTCACTTTTAATCCATCCATCTTCGAATAGAGGAATTCCTTGTGCTTCTCTTCCCTCATAGCTCGGGAGAAGAAACGATCTGTCATCTTGGCCTTGAACATCCCCCAGTTCAAACCAGGGTGATCAGCAAGACCTGTACCTTCCCACCATTCACTGGCTTCTTCGAACGGGGTTTACCATCAAAATCTGGTGATGGACTTCTCACCCTGCTCGGTCCTAGAGCACATGGCTCATTCCTTGGCCTTGCCCTTCTTCGAGCATGCTCAACCGCCTCATCCATCTGACGGCGCTCTTCAGGGGAAATCATCTGACTCTGGTGAAGTGCCTCTCGCGAGTCAGGGCTCAACCTCAGCCTCCTCTGAGCAGGAATAGGCTGTGAGTCCTCAGATGCATTTTGTGGATCACTCCTTCTTCTGATGCCAAACTCAGCATAGAGTGTCTCCCAATCGGCCAGAGTTAATGGCGAGTACTCTCGCTCAGGCGGCAACTCCGGACTTGGATAGATAAACTCCATCCCCGGGTCCTCGCTGCCCACCAATAAGCGCTCTAAGCCATTGGACTCGTGGCCCTGATCCTCGAGGTCCTCTTCGGGGTCCTCCTCTGGATCTTCTTCAGGATCCTCTTTGGGAATCGACTCGATCATAAGGTCATCGTCGTAGTACCCTCTTGCGTACTCTGACGGATAACCCTCATCCTCAGTGTCCTCCCTTGGCTCCTCTTCGGGCTCTACCACAGGAACCTCAGTTTTATTGGACACTAGCACTACCGACTCAGGGAGTATGGTCTTTACCTCCTCGGGTGGACTACTAGATTCTCCGATCTCGAAGCATCGCAGGGGAACTGGAAACTCAAGCCTCATTGGAGATGGCGGAGCCACCTCGGCTTCTTCCGAGTCCCTCTGAAGAGAAAAACATGCACCCATAATCTGTGGGTGACGAGAAGAGAGTTTAGTCTTTCTAAATATAGAAGTTTGCTTCCAAATCAGACTAAAGAAGGCACGACTTGAACAACAAACATCATTTTATTTGGAAATTCAGAGCCTTCGAAAATATTTCTCAGTTTCAAAGCGAGTAAACGGTTTATAAAAGTTTTGTTTCCCGTAAAACATTTTAAAACCCAACCCAAAAAAAAAATCGGCTCTGATAGCAAATCTGTAACACCCCCAAATATATCCTTGAAAGGAATCACCTCCAATGACCTCGATTTCTACATCCGAAGCCACCCAAGGCTTAACCAGTTTATACAAATCATAAAACAACATTTATAATACGAAATGTCATAGTATTGGATTAAATCAAAGTTTCGGAATTACATCCATAATCCAAATACAACCAAAATATATTACAGCGAAAGTCTTAATACAGCGGAAGTCTTTTTAAAATAAATGACACAAGGGTCTTGATCTAGCGATCATACGCCTAGGATCTTAACCTTGATAAAAACTCTTCAAAATTCCATTTGCCTCCATCGTCGTTTCTAGCCTTCATGGAACAGACGTTTATCTGATGTGCCGTATGAGACGGATGACACCAGCCAACCATGCAAGGGAATATAACCGGTTGGTTAGTCTAATGAAAGACTATGCAAGGGTAAAACAGAAAGGTTTTAAGTAGTCGTATTAGGTTAGACTCATCGCTTCTCGAATAAAAGTCGATGACGATAGTCAACCACCATACTCCTACTGAAAAATACGAAAATGTATGATCAAGAGAAGACTCTGAAAGATTGAGTCTTAAGGACACATATGAAGAGAAGACTCCAACGAATTGAGTCTTATCGGAAAGTATGACAATGTTTGGGAACATTATAATTCACACAAGCGTTTTAAAACTGACTTGACTATTTGGGTCCACGACCAACCTTACCGCACAATGCGAATTCAGATTTGGAAGGTAGACTTACTCTAATCGAAGTCCCGGACGAGTTTCCAATTTGTACTTCTCGCCCTAAGCTTCATTAATTATGTGCATAACGACACTTATCTTATTTAATTCCAAAACGTATATTCACGTTATAAGCTTTTATCATAATCATCTCATCCCTCAGGATATAGAGATATATAGTCGGGAATAAATCCCTAAAGGTTTGACGCCGGCTAAGCGCACCTCCCCTATATTCGGATAGGGGATAGTCATGACTAGAGAAACGGTGTTAGGGCTTAAACATCCTATCCATCGGGTTATAAAGAAACGGCTACCTCTCAAGGTAAGCAGCGCTCCTACGAATACTCGTGCTAACTATATCTCAAGTGCACATAAAATCCACTGCTAACTATATTTCAAGTTCGCATAAAAATCCACAATAATACCATCACGGTAATAACAGATATAATAGCGTTGTTCCCAACGAAACCAGTAATTCATCCCAATTTAATTAACAATTAAACAATTGATAATTAATAGAAATATGGAATGATAAGCAAGAGCGAACCGCCACTTGCCTTAGATTTAGACGAAGCTCAAAGACAACGGGTTTCCGGATCCGGAACGAGGACAGAATTCGGATTTCAGATCCCTACGGAACGACCCATAACAAAACCCTAAGTTAGATTCGATAATAAAATATACGAATCTAAGGAAAGACAAACGAAATTGAAAGAACGGAAATCCCAAACGAGATCACAAAGCCCAAGCCACAACCACGAGTGCCCAGGCACACCGCGGGTGCGGTCAAGCCACAACGGCGAGACGACGACGACGAAAACTCACCGGGGAGGACGATGGGGGTTCGACTCGTGGTGGCTCCGACTTCTGGATTCCTTGGACCACCCAAGCATCACCATGAGAGCACCTCCTCCTATGGTAGCTCTGGCAAAAGCTTGCAAATCCGGCGACAATGGAACGAGAGAGAGATTTGAGAGAGAGAGAGATTGAGATGGCTTCCTCCTCCAAGTCCCCTCCTTATATAGGCCAAGCAAGGAGCTCAAGCAACCAGCTCCCCCACTTCCTCAGCTCCGACAGGGGCGAAGCAGCTCAGGCGCACGACGATCAAAGTTCGGCGAAGCAGAAAAGTAATGATGACGGCGCGGGTGCGGTGGGTCTCACCGCAGGGTGCGGTGAAGGCCATTTCTGACCGCGGGTGCGATGGGTATGACCGCGGGCGCGGTGGAGGCCAAATCTTGCCTCTTTCACCCTCTTTCCTCCGAGAAGAATTATGGGTATGGGTCTTAACCCCGTATTAAATATATTCGTATCCGAACAAATATTATAAACCCCAAAAATTCGTCGAATGTATTTTATTCCACTCAGGGAATTATTACAGAGATCAAGCATTTAACAGAATGTCTGAACTTCTCTGAAATTAATTCGACTTCAGTACGAGAGTTTGGAAAATTACAAAAATGCCCTTACTAAAAATGAGGGGTATTACAGAGATCCTCATCGTCTGAACTTCTCTGGTGGCCAAGGTGGTCACGGACGTCGAACGTGATGGGTGTTGTGGCAGGTGTCCTCACGCGAGGTTCTTCGCACCGTGGGCGTCGACTTGGTCGTCGTGGTGTAGTAGTTTCTCGCGCGTTGTAGCACGCTCTGTGATCTCGCGGCGCGGAGGCGACATACCTGTCATTGAAGTCATAAGGCTTGGAATACTCACCTTGAAGATCATTATCGTGGTCAGAGCCACTTTCGTAGTCGTTAGGATTTTCTCGCTGTGCATAGCATCCGCGTTGCGATACATATCCTTGGCGACTCTTTATGACTGATTGAATCCGTTGTAGGCGCGGTTGGAGGTTGGAGGTGAAGGCATCAATCCTTTGCCCTTATCCACGCATTGTTGGCTTGGGCCTACTTCAGTGTGTCGCGGTCCTCCCGCCGCATCCATTTGGATCATCTGTGTCGGCGCGGTCACCACGGGTGTGACGCGCTGCATGGCTTGGAGTTGAGGAACTTGGCGTCGTAACTCCTGTATCTCGCATTGTCCTGCGGTGATCTCCAGAATGGGATCAACATTGTGTTGGTCTTGTTGTGGCACCAAGGATGAATTTGGCGCGTTCTCGTTGGCACCACTGCCGTCTTCATTGGGATGAGTAGGGGCCGTCATGTTTCCTATCACAATGTGATCAAACATCCAAGTAAAAATGAACAAAAGACAACACAACCAAAGATCAAGCAAGCAACGAGCAAGTAATAATTGTTCACGAAGGAAGGCGCGTTCTTTTGGCCGTGAGGGCGGCTAAAGGCAAGCAAAGCAAGTGTGATATGCAAGCACAAAAGCAAACAAAACCAAAAGAATGAAGTCCTAACCTCTTGCGTAAACAACACGCACACACAAGACAAACCTTCAAGTGTGATGCTAGACGGTGGAGGGATAAGAGATGAGCCTAGCCGGTGAGGGAAGAAGGTTGCCTTATTTTGGCTTTCCTTCTTTCTTTTTTTTTTTTTTTAATTGTCGCGGTCTTTTTTTTTTTAATGCGACTTTGACTTTACTTTTGAATTTTGAAATTCAAATCCGAGATCTTAGTCTTTGACTTTTGATTGAAGATCGGATAAGAATTAAATGACACAAAATAAAATCGGCTAAGTAACTAATATAGAAAGAAATCGCGAGATTTACGCGATAGGAGAGAGAAGATTTGATGTAGATTTATAATGGCCACACAAGAAAATATGCAAAATATGATTAGCTAAATTTAAGCAATAAATAAGAAAATCAATCAATTAATTAAGCAGATTTCATGCAAAACAAATCACACAATTTTTGCACGGGGATCAAGCAATTAATCGGCCAAGAGATTCTCTTGTGGAAACCGAAAGGACATGCAAGGAAGAAAAGAAAAAAAATTATGACAATCGCGGAAGCAAGATGATGGAGAATAAAAATTGTCAAAAAATGAGACTTGACAAAGATCAAAGGCTCTGATGCCAGTTGATACGTTTCTGCTTGTGAATGACGGATCGTGATCTTAGTGGTGAGTCGCGCGTGTCGAATCTAATGTTGAATGGGTGGAACGCAGTGTTTGGGGTCTCGCGTGAGTAAGGAAACACAATGATGGTGGCGAAGTGTGACTCGCAGCCTCAGGGCTAGGCGCAAGAGTTAGTGGCTTGAAGGGTCGAGCGAAGCCGTAGCGTCGGCAGCGGAGGGGATAGACTTAATGGAGATCGAGTGGAGGCCGTAGCGTCGGCAACGGAGGGGATACACTCGATGGAGATCGAGTGGAGGCCGTAGCGTCGGCAGCGGAGGGGATAGACTCGATTAGATCGAGTGATTGGCCGTAGCGTCGATGAGAAGGAAGATTAGGGTTTGACGTTCGATCAAAGGGGATGAGGCAATTAGTTCTCGATACTCAGGCTTTGATTAAAAATGAACGTAACCTGATACAGAAGGTCGAGATGACCTTTTATAAGAGATAGCGGGACTCGGATGGGCCGAGTCTTGCTTAATGGACTGGCCTACGCGACACGCGTGGAACACACACCCCAAAGAAAAACACTGAAAATATTAATGTTCTAAAATTTACAAAGCAATCAAAGAATGCGTTCAATGACGATGACGAAGATCTTGAGATAGAACGCGATCTCTGGGCTTGGCTGGAGGCGCTTGAAGGAGATCGCAGTATCTGTACCAGATGCGAGAAGTATGACGCGATCTCTATACTCGATGCGAGTAGTGGGAGAAGGAAGATCGCGGTCTTCGTACTTGGCCCTTCTGAGTTCACGGTCATGACTTCTTCTTCTATGGCCGTCATGGGGGGCAGGGTCACATCAAGTAGTGCACAACTAAGGACGATGTCATCCACAACACAAGTTTTTTGTGCACTTGTTGGACACTTACAAGAAAAAAGGTGAACAAGCTATAAATGGAAAGCAGTCCACCACAAAATGAGATCAATAAACAAAGGAAGAAATGGTGCTAATAACATAAAGATCCAGAAATGGTAATAATAACAAACAAGACATAAATGGTAATATAATAACTAACAAGCCATAAAATGAGATCCATAAACAAAGGAAAAAATGGTACAGTGTGGTCGATAAACAACTACAATGATGACGACAATAATATCTTTATATGCGAGAACCAAAATCTTATGTATTTAGAAATTACCTTCAATTCCAACCGGCTTCTACTCTTAGTGCTCTATATCGTTTTGTGGTCCAACTTCATCCTCTTTGTTGTGATAAAATCAGCTCACAGGTACGCATTTATATAAAAAGTGTTTTTAGGGTTTCTACTGGGGGAGGCATATCTGTATAGTGTGGGACCTCTGGGATGGGGAAGGGACATGTGTACAGTGTGGGACCTCAAATTTTTGTGCACTAGTGTAAATTTAAAGGTTGTGCATAAATATGATGCAAATTTGTGCATCAATATATTTTGTTTTGTGCACCACTGTATCATGGTTAGTGCACTTGAAGTTTGTGCATCAATTAAGAATTGTGCATTGCGATATACTATATTATGCACCACTTTATGGTGATTATTTGCAAATTGATTTTTTTTAGGGGATGGGGGAAGGAAGAGCCCACCCCACCAATAAACAGAAGTAAATGATGTTGTTACCGGTGATCAATATTTGTATACTTTGGTGCACAAATTCTGTGATTCTAATGCACACAACTTTGTATTTGAGATGCACAATTTATGTTGAGCAAGAGCACAATACAAGTAATTGTTAGTGCACACTAATTCAAATAAAAGGTACTGCCAAAGAAAAAGCAATGTCGAATGATCAACAACTTGTATTGTTAATAAATAGACACAAATGTGCTTCCAAAAAGATATCTACTATTAATAACCATCAGGTAAACACCGAAAAATATAGTTTCCCAAACTATATCTATATACAAATATGTTCATCATCTCTTACAACAAATGTTCACTGTTCAAAACCTAATATTTCCTCTTCTTTTTAATCATGTGTAAATTTTGCTATTGTTCAAAAGATGTCATTACAGTTGAATGAAGCTCGTTAAGCGAAGACAACAATATTGTTGAAAGATATCTTTGGCACATCATATTCAACTGAGATTTGTTATTCAGTGTCAATCCATAATTGAAGTCGGCTTTCACATTACCTTTTTATGTCTCCATGTGCCGCATTAGGTATACACCGCAATCCTCCTTGTTCTACTTATCCCTCCATGGCATTTCCAGGCGTTCTGTTCTAACATTCCCTTTCATAAAAGGAAGGGCTTTCGAATGTGACACATGTTTGTCCAAATAATAGATCATCATCCTCCGCTGCAAAAATGATTACCAAGAAAAAACATGAATGAAACTAAAGACTAATCAGATGGACAAATTAATATAAAGTTGTTGGGGGGGGGGAAACAGTTAAATCATGGTACACAAAATAGTACATTACACATGCACAAATAGTGTTACTATGGTCCACAACTTAACTAGTGAGCATAACAATTTAACTATGGAATAGAAATATAATAATGTGGTGCACAACTTACAACAATTTAATGAACATTAGATGGAAAGTGTGTCCATGAAATTACAGTTAAGTAATGGTACACACTGTGGTGCACACCAACAACACTTACCACCTCTTTAGGGATGTGCTCGTACTTATCTTCGGTTGAAATGTCTGGGGCATAATTGTCAAGAATATCGAGTCTAGGATTCTTGGCATTCATTGGAACCATGTAGAAATTATTATACTTTATTATCGGAAACACATACTGAAAAAATAAAATAAATTAAACAACAAAATACAGTTAGAGAATAACTTCACTATGTGAAAATTAAACACATGATGGCATAACAAGTCATATCATGGAGCATACCATTTCAACATTAGAAGATTTTAACCATGGTGTATGGCCCATGTCTTTGTCAACCACAAATAAAAATCCTAATCGTTCTTCAGATGGTAAATCATTTTCTATCACGGTAAGCATCTTCATCAAACAAATGAATAAAAAAGAAGTTAGTTCAACAAATCAAATAGGAAAGACTACTATAATATTATAAAAAAAAACGTTTACTAATATGGTACATAAGACAATGTGAAGTGGGTGCACAATTTATAGTGGACATGTGCACAGTGTATAATATTGTGGTGCACATCTTATAGTAAAACAAATATAAGATGGTGCATAAATTATCGATGGTGCAGTGCACAAATATAGTTAAGGTGGTGCACAAGTACATAATATAGTGGTGCACTTCTAAGTGTCAACAGGTGAACAAGGAGAGTCAAACTGGTGCACACCTATTAGTAATGTAGTGCACACAAAAGCACAAAAAATGGAGAACAAGATATAATAGTATAGGATGTACAAGTGTTGGGACTATGAGGAAAAATCTAAAAGGGTTGTCCTCAAGCTTTTCTTCTTCTTTATAGTTCAAAATCCTTGACCAAATGCAGATAACATCATCTCCGATAAATTCGCCAATATCCATAGTCTGGAACAATTGGCGGGTGCCCCGTAGGCCAACCCCACGGAAAACAACTTCACTACATAAAAAAAAGGGGAAATAATGGATGAATACGTTTAAAAATTAAATGTAACATTGATGCATGCACAATACAGAAAAAATAATGAAAACATCATACATGGGATCATTTCTCTTATCAACTATCCATGAGAAAACCCTCCTCTCAATATCAGTGATCTTGCTTAAAACGTCAACTTCTCTAGCCAAAGAAGGAATGTCGTAGAAAAACGACATCTTCACTTGGAGCTTCCCTACATAGGGGCTACTAAATCATCCTCATGGGCAACTTCTAGCTCAAAAGCGTGTGAAGCTTCAATAACAGCATCCTAAAAGAAATTAAATGCATCAAGGAAAATGATATAATATAAATAAAAGTTATATCAACATAGGTAAAGAATTAAAGATGAACATGGTGCATAAAAAAAAACAAGATAAAGTGCACAACAAAACTAGGGTGGTGAACATGTAAGACACCTACATGAAAAAAAAAAATGTGATGCACAACATCTATATATTTGGTGCACAAACAAAGGAAAGGAAGTGCACAAATAAATGAGAAAGTATTGCACAACACATATTTATGTGGTGCACTTGTAGGACACTTACATGAAAAATGGTGAACAAAACAAAGGGAAAGTAGTGCACAAAGTAATGAGAAAATACTGCATAACTTCAATTCAGGTGGTGCAATCGTACCTTTCCAATGCTTGCAACCTTATCAAGGACAGAAACAATTGTTACCAACTGCAAAGAAGAAGGGGTCAAATCTCCCAGACATGGGGACTTCTTACACTTGTCCGGCTCCTGCAATTGTTCATCATTGGTTATAGTCATTTCATAATCCACATCCTTATCGAAAGCTTGAGATTGAATGACATCTTCGTTTCTCTCCCCCTTGGATGCATCCTCATCCAAATGGTCATCTTTGCTTCAAGCCTCCAACATTAGAACTTCATTCTCTTTCCTCACATCCTCACCCATCTCATCCTTCTCATGTTCTTCTCCTCATTTCCCCTTTATCACCTCCTTCGTTAGCTCCATCTTGCTCATCACCATGCACTTCATCCATCTTGTCATCTCCTCCTTCATCAACACCTTCTTTCTTACCTTCTTGTTCATCATCCTCCTCTACCTTCTTGTCCTCTTGATGATCCTCATCCTCATCCTTTTTATCCTCTACTACTTCCTTCCCTGCATTCTAATTGTTCCCTTCTTCAACTTCCCTTTCTTCAGAATTCCCAGTTGTGGTTTCTCACTCACCGAGACCCATATCTACTTCGTCTTCCTCCATTTCATTAGAAGCCTCAGGTGTGGTTCGATCATTGTGCATGGGAGAATCCATCTCCGTATAAGTGGCATTGCTAGATGACATTTGAAATTCCTCGACAGGATCATCCACTACCATAAGGAACGTGAAGATTGGCGCTCAGAGTTAGATACAACCTTGAGGTTGATAATCTTCTCACATGCCACATTTATCTTCAGAAAAGTGGAAGCCTCCGATACCTTCTTAGGCGCATCCTTGATATGCTTGTAGAACTTCCTGACATCTTCAACCATTATCCGTGCCAAATTAGCATGCTCACGGATGTATGCATAAAAAACTCCCTCCTCTCCATCACAACCCATATCAAGCCCCATATCCCCTCCCTCCAAAGGTTCACTCTCAACAACTTCCTCAGCAACGGCAACTTATGGCAGGAAGTGCATCAGGAGGTCTAAGTTTTGGCGGATCTATAACATCACCTATACCAAAACCACCAAGATCAAGCCCCGCCTTCTGCCTCTACTTCAACAACTGAGACGTGTAGTTACGGATTATAGGTTACTGTCTCACATTAGTATCTCCCATCAAGCTCAGTCTATCACAGTAAACATTCTGCAGAAAATAAAACAAAGGTTATACATACACTATGGTGCACAAATTATAAAAAACAAGTGCACAAAAATAATATATTAAGGTGCACAAAGATTCCAAATATGGTGCACAGAATATTATATCATGGAGCATGTTTTGGGACGAAAAGATCGAACGACCAAAATCGCCTTAGACGGGGTAACTAGTCGACTGGACGATAGGAAACAATCCAAACCAAGTAAATAATAGATAAACAAGAAATAAATATGTAATAACAAGACGATTTTATTAGATGTCGCGTGAATCAGATTGAATCGTGATACAACTTATCGTAATAAAACCAGAGATCGAGTGGGACTCGACCGGTGACTTGTGAGTGGCGACCGGCAGGGGTCAGACATAGGTAACCATTTTTAGAGCTAGATGGGCCGCGAGAGTGCTATTTTGGTGAGTTATCTCCGTAAGAAAGCGTGTCCCTAGCGTAGTTGTGAGAGTTGAATTTTTATCTTCCTTGTCATCCCAATATGGTAAGTCCATTTACTCTTTGTGACCGTTGTGCTTCTTCGATATCTTTGTCTTCTATGCTGGACGTAATGGCAAAGATTTCGCCATTAAATTGCTGGTAATGGTGGTGGTTTAAGTGTTGTAGACGTTGCATGATCCGGGCATTAGATGCGTGGCGGGATCTTCGCGACCCTGTCGGATGACGCTCGACCAGAGAAGTCTTGTCGGCTTTTCTGGGCTTTCATTGTTTGACCTTCCGAATGGCAATGGGCTTGGGCTCGATCGAGGGTCTGATCTTTTTTTTGGAGAATCCAGGCCCAACAATAGCCCCAAGTTGCTATGGGCTTACGGTTTAGGCAAGTTGACCGGAATCCGTGGCAACTTCTCTAGACATGATCTCTACCTTCCGATTTGGCGCGTTCGCTCAGGGCTACGTGGCGCATGATCGAGGCTTGATGTGACGCCCCTGTAGGTCTTCACTTCCCTCCATAAATTCGTAGCGGATGGAATCGATTGCTCTTCATCATCTTCCTTCGCAAGTTTCTGGTAAGCCTATTGGTCTCTCTTTGCCATTGCTTTCTGCTTTCCTTAACCATAGCTCTTTGATTCCCTCCCCTCTCTATTCTCGACATGGTTTCTCTTGAGGCTTCTGAGTCGTCGAAGACTCTTTCTAATTCTCGTGGGGAAGAAGCTCATCCTCGTTTCATTCTAAAGGAGTCGGATGCGTTAATTAGTACCATGTCCCAGGCGGAACTGGATCAGGTGCTCCAAGTTGGAGGCTTTCCGCCGGAGACGGTCGCCAGACTGCCCCATCCAGATGAGAGGGCCGACGCTCGCTACGAGGGATGGGTCTGCTTCTACTCTTACCCGTTTAGAATAGGGCACAAGTTTCCTTTTTCCCCCCTTGTGAGGGACTTTCTAGCTACTTTGGCGTTGGCGCCATGTCAAGTGATGCCTCAGGCGTGGAGAGTTCTTAGGGTCTTAGACATTGTGAATGTCCGGAAAGGAGCTGATTTTGATTTTGATGCTCTGTGGTATAACTACTTCATTGGGTCGAGGAGTTCTTGTCGCGTTCAGTTGCGTGTTCGACCTGGTCGGAAATCTTTGGTGCAGAGTCCAGATGTCAACGACCGTGGATGGGGGTCGAAGTTCTTTTTCGTCGAACGCTCTTCTCTGGAGAAGGAGGGGGAATGTCCCTTTTTGTTGACGGAGTGGCGAGTCGATAGTATGTATTTGCCTTTCCTTTCGTGTTTTTGTGTCTTAACTCTTGTTTTAACTTTTCTTCTTTGTAGTTCCCGAACCAGAGGATTTGGAAGTGAGTAGCCGATCAGAGGGCTTGTCGAAGGTTGTGCTTGAGGTTCCTGCGTTTGAGAGGAAATTTGTGAACATCAACTTGCTGTCGACGACTCCTGCTCCCCAAGAAGACATGTCAAATGTTTCGTCGTCTCATGCGAAAGGTAGACTTTCGGCTTTTAGAAGTCTTTTCAACGTTTTTCGTTTTGTCGTGTGCTTAAGGATTTCTCCTTTTTTGTTGTCCTGTCGTGTCAGGTTCCCCTGGTGGTCGGTCAAGTGCTCGATTGAGGGTGGCGTCAGGGAAAAGTTTGATTGAGCAAAGGAAGGCAGCCGCCAAGGCGACGTCGAGCAAATCGGCTCTGATTGACCTGACGGCCTTGGGCAAATCTGGTTCTAAGAGGAAAGTGATCGCTTGTCCCGATGTCGTCGAGGTGGAGGTATCTGTTTTGGGGCGAAAAGATCGGACGACCTAAATCGCCTTAGACGGGGTAACTAGTCGATCGGACGATGGGAAATAATCCAAACCAAGCAAATAATAGGTAAACAAGAAATAAATATATAATAGCAAGATGATTTTATTAGATATCGTGTGAATCGGATTAGATCGCAATACAACTTATCTTAATAAAATCAGAGATCGAGTGGGACTCGACCGGTGACTTGTGAGTGGCGACCGACAGGGGTCAGGCGTAGGCAGCCGTTTGGAGAGCTAGATGGGGAGCGAGGGTGCTATTCTGGTGAGTTTGCTAAGTGAGAATGCGTGTGTTTTGCGTAGTTGTGAGTTCCCTGATCTTATCTTCTTCATCGTTCCAAATATGGTAGGTCCCTTTACTCTTGTGGCCGTTGCACCGTTTTTATGTTTTTATCTTCAATACTGAGTGTAATGGCAATGATTTCGCCATTGAATTACTGGCAATTAAGGTGTTTGAACGTTGCAGATGTTGCATGATCTGAGTATTAAATGCGTGGCGAGATCTCCGCGATCTTGTCGGATGACTCTTGACTGGAGAGGTTTTGTCGGGTGTCGCTCGACCAGAGAAGCCTTGTCGACTCCTCTGAACTCGTCTGCCATTCTCCCAATTTGCAGTGGGCTTGGGCTCGGTCCTCTCGATCTGTCTTCTCTGGAGAATCCAGGCCCAACAATAGCCCCAAGTTGCTATGGGCTTACGGTTTAGGCAAGTAGACTGGGATCCATGGCAACTTCCTTGGACATGATCTTCACCGTCCTTTTTGGCGCGGTTGCACAGGTCGACGTGGCGTGCGATTAGGGCACAATGCGACGTCTTCTGCAGATCATGATTTCCTTCCATAAATTCTGAGCAGGGGGAGCGATTAGTCTTCATCTCCTTCCTTTGTAAGTTTCTGGTAAGCCTTTCGGTCTCTCTTGCCATTTGCTTTCTGATTTTCTTAGCCATAGCTCTCCGATTTCCTCCCCTCTCTATTCTCGACATGGTCTCTCTCGAGACTTCTGAGTCGTCGAAGACTCTTTCCGATGCCGGAGAGGGCGATACTTCTCCTCATTTCCCCCTAACGGAGTTGGACGCGCTGGTTAGCAATTTGTCGGAGGCAGAGCTGGTCCAAGTCCTCGAAGTCGGGGGCTTTCCTCCGGAGACGATTGCTATGCTGCCTGAGCCGGACGAGAGGGCCGACGCGCGCTACGAAGGGTGGATTTGCTTCTATGTGTACCCGTTTATGATAGGGCATAAGTTCTCATTCTCTCCTCTTGTTAGAGATTTTCTAGCTACCTTGGCGTTAGCGCCGTGTCAAGTGATGCCTCAAGCTTGGAGAGTCCTTAGGGTTTTAGACTTAGTGAATGAGCAAACTGGTACTGGTTTTGATTTCGACGCCTTGTGGTATAATTACTTCATCGGGTCAAAGAGTTCTTCCCGTGTGCAACTGCGTGCCCGACGAGGTCGGAAGCCTTTGGTGCAAACTCCCGATGTGAACGACCGTGGATGGGGGTCGAAATACTTTTTTGTCAAACGATCTTCTCTGGAGAAGGAAGGAGAATGTCCTTTTCTGTTGTCGGAGTGGCGGATCGATAGTATGTACTTTGTTTTCTCTTTCATGCGTTTATGCATTTTTAACACTCTGTTTTTAACTTTCCCTTTTTGTAGTCCCTGAACCGGAAGAATTGGAAGCTAGCAGCCGATCGGAGACTTTGTCAAAGATTGTGCTTGAAGTTCCCGCATCTGAGAGGAAATTCATCAACGTCAATTTGCTGGCGCCAACTCCTCCCCCACAGGAAGATATGTCGAATGTTTCTTCATCACGTGCGAAAGGTAGACTTTCAGCTTTAGGAATCTTTTTGTTGTTTTTCGCTTTGTCGTGTATTTTAGGATTTCTCCCTTTTTGATGCTCTGTCGTGTCAGGTTCCCCTGGTGGTCGGTCGAGTGCTCGACTGAGAGTGGCGTCTGGAAAAGGTTTGATCGAGCAAAGGAAAGCTGTAGCTAAGGCGGCGTCGAGTAAGCCGGTCCTGACTGACCTGTCGACTGCGACGAAAGCTGGCTCTAAGAGAAAAATGAGCGCTCGTTCCAACGATGCTAAGGTGGAGGACATCCCTAAGAAGAAAGGCGTGACTGTCGAGGGGGTTGACAAGATTGGTGTCGCTGGGCCATCGATCGTTGATCTCTTCCGTGCTCAAGATCCGACTTTGAAGTCGGAGGTTAAGGATGTTTCTCCCCTGGACTGCATTGGTAAAGCAGGCAGTTCCGCGTGGAGGGTATGTCAGGCTTTTCAGTATTTCTTGGGAGCTTATTCCGGTGTCCAAGCAATGCTTGCTAAGGCTGAGGACAGGGCTGCTAGGTCAGAGTCCGACCTCGCCTCTTTAAGGACCAAGCTGGAGGGAGCTGAGAGTCGCTGTCGAGAGACAGAGCGTTGTCTCACCAGGGAGCTGAAGAGCTGCCAAGGGGAGCTGTCTGCATGTCAGAGGGAGTTTGAGGAGTGCAGGGCAAGCATTGAGGAGGAAGTGAAGCGAGCTAGGATTGCCGACGGTCAGATTGCTGGCGATGTGGGGGCCTTCTATGCTGTGAAGTCGCGCATTGAGATGATTGAAGAATTCAATGAGGGCAAGCATGAGCTCTGGGACCTAAAGGCGGAGAGGGAGACTTTGGACTCCATGTTCCCAAAAGGCGACCCTGGTCAAGAGTTGTTCTGCTTAGCCGGCGTCGGAGAGGAGGCGATGGATGAAGGTGTCGATGAGGACGAAGCTCATTCTGACGATGCCAAGCCGGCCGACAAGACAGCCCCATTGGAGCCAGCCCCCGTCGAAGATAATGTTGGTGTGTCTGATGCTTGACTTATTTGTCCCCTTTGTGTTGGGTTTTTAAACATTTGGTGTCTATATGTTTTGGCGACCCGTCCACCATCACGGGTCGCAAGATGTTTCTGTTTGATGAAGTCCCACAGATGTGTAGGCAGACAATTATGGTTTGGCGACCCGTCCACCATCGCGGGTCGCGTATTTATAGAAAATGCTTCTTATTTCGATGCAAAAATGTGTTTTTTACACGTAGAATTGTATACTAGCGTGTTTCGTACATGTTTGTGATAGATAGCAAGTTGTCGACGACGTTTAGTATGTCGTGTATGTCGGTTTCGCCCGTGTGCTCCGTCGAGTGGGGTTTCACCGTATGTATGTATGTAGAGCAGGCCTGCGATGTGTTTGTGTATGTGTTAGTCATGACGTTATGCCAGGAAGGTAAGCAATATATAATAAGGTGTTTGTTCCTTATGTTTAATTGTGTGAATGTAATAAGGTGTTGTACCTTATGTTTTGTATAAGGCAGGCGGTGTGCCGATGTGCCTGTGTTGTCATCTCCCCGTAATCCGATCGATCGTGTAATGTAAGCGCTATATGCGGATGACAGGATCCATTTGCGGACGACTGGGTCCAATGTAAATGTTGTTCTGCATTTGTATTTTTGTAAGGAGGAAGTCCTCGCTTGGTGTCAAGGCGATGATATATGAAGGAAAGTGGCGATGTATATGCGATAGCATGCGATACATATGCGATAGATGGCAAAGTACATGCGATAACATGCGATATGTATGCGACAGGTGGCAATGTACATGCGATAACATGCGATATGTATGTGATGCATAGAGTTTTGTGTGATGTTTTTACCTTATTGGTTCAGAAATGGTAGAGCTTAAGATGTGCTGCGTTCCAACTCCTCGGGATTGGTTGTCCGTCTTTGTCTTCTAGTTGATATGCTCCTTGTCCGACCACTTCGGTGATCAAGTAAGGTCCTTCCCATTGTGGTGCTAGCTTTCCGTCGGATGGGTTCTTGGTGTTCTGGAATGTCTTCCTTAGGACCCAGTCTCCGACCTTGAATGCCTTGATCCGGACGTTCTTGTTGTAGCTCCTCGCGACTTGTTGTTGGAACTTGACCATTCTGATTCGAGCTTTCTCCCTGATTTCATCCACAGTGTCGAGATTATGTGCTAGTTCGATGTCGTTTTGTTCGTTTGTTTGGAGGTTGTAGCGAGCGGTCGGAACCAGTAGCTCAACCGGGATGACTGCTTCGCTCCCGTAGATGAGAGAGAAAGGCGATTGCCCAGTCGCATTCTTTGGAGTGGTCCTGTCGAACCAGAGAATGAGTGGGAGCTTGTCTGTCCATTTGCCTTTAGCCCCTGTGAGGCGTTTCTTGAGGTTGTTGATAATGATCTTGTTGCTAGATTCGGCCTGTCCATTGGATTGTGGATACCGAGGTGTAGATGTAACCAATTTGATGTTCCATTGGTCGCAAAAGGTTCGAGTCTTATGACTGATGAATTGGGAGCCGTTGTCGCACACGATTTCGGATGGGATGCCAAATATGCACAAGATGTTGCGTTTTATGAATGAAATGACGTGTTGATCTTTTACCTCTCTGTAGGCTTCGGCTTCGGTCCATTTAGAGAAGTAGTCTGTCATAGCGAGGAAGAAGACTCTTTGACCCGACGCGGGAGGGAGCTTTCCGACGATGTCCATTCCCCATCTCATAAAGGGCCATGGAGCTAGGGTCGGATGGAGGAGCTCCGATGGTTGATGACGTACGGATGCGTGACGCTGACAGGCGTCGCACCTCTTGGTGTATTCCATGGCGTCTTTGTTCATCGTTGGCCAATAGTACCCGTTTCGTAGGGCCTTTCCCGAGAGGCTTCGTCCGCCGGTGTGGTTGCCACACTCTCCTTCGTGTAATGATTGTAAGATACGTCCGACTTCTGGAGTCTTAAGGCATCGTAGGAGTAGCCCTGTAATAGATCTTTTGTACAAGATGTTGTCAATAATATCGTAAGAGAGTGCTTGTACCTTAAGCTTTTTTGCTTCTGTCTTGTCGTCTGGTAAAATACCATCTTTTAGCCACTTGATGTAAGGTAGCATCCAGTCGTCATTGGTGTCGACGATGTCTTCTTCTGGTCGATCGCCTATCTCCATGGCGACGAGTTCTTCAAGTGATTTTGTCAACTCGACGGATGTCTTTGGGTTGGCCGGCATCATAACGTGGGCCAATGGTATGTGTGGAAATTCTTTTGGGTCTAGGATGGATCCCAGATTGGCGAGCGCGTCGGCTTGGGAGTTGAGATCCCTGGGCACCTGTCGGATGTTGAATGTTTGGAATTGTCCGATCAGTTTCTTGGCTACCTCCAGGTAGGCTATCATTCTGGTGTCTTTGGCATTATACGATCCCTGTATTTGGTTTACGACCAGTAAGGAGTCGTAAACGACTTTGATCTCTTGGACTCCCAGATCGCGAGCCAAGATGAGTCCGAATATGAGTGCTTAGTACTCAGCCTCGTTGTTAGTCGCATCCCACTCACATCTGACAGCCTGGGCTATCTTATCCCCCTGTGGCGATTTCAGTACGACCCCAAGCCCCGATCCTCTGGCGTTCGATGCCCCATCTGTGTGGAGCTCCCATGTACCTGTCTCGTCTGTCGCGAGTAGTTGATTTGCTTCTTTTGCGGCTTCTTGCTCTAGGGTCGGACTGAAATCGGCCACAAAGTCGGCTAATGCTTGCGACTTGATCGCTGTCCTCGGCTCGTACTCGATGTCGTAACCACTGAGGTGTATGGCCCATTTTGTCATTCTTCTTGTGAAATCGGGTTTCCTCATGATAGCCCTCATGGGATGATTAGTGCGCACAGTGATAGTATGGGATTCAAACTATGGTTTGAGCTTGTTCGAAGAAATTACTAATGATAATACGAGTTTTTCAAGTGACGAATACCTCGTTTCGGCTGATAATAGCATCCGACTGACATAGTATATTGGCGACTGTTTGACATCTTCTTCTCTGACCAGTACACCGCTTACGGCCGATTCCGACACTGCAAGATAAAGAAATAAGGGCTCGTCGCCTTTAGGTTTGGTTAGTAACATAGGACTGGCTAGATAGTCCTTGAGGTTCTGAAATGCTGCTTCATGTTCCTCCGTCCATTGAAAGGACTTATTTTTCTTGAGCGCGTCGTGGAATGGTTTGCACTTGTCGGATGATTTGGAGATGAACCTGTTCAGAGCTGTTATCCGACCTGTGAGCTTATGTACATCTTTGATGTATCGGGGGGATCGGAGGTTGATGAGAGCCTTGATCTGTTCCGGGCTGGCCTCTATTCCTCTTTGTGTCACCATATATCCTAAGAACTTCCCTGACGACACTCCGAAGGAGCACTTAGTAGGGTTAAGTTTCATATTGTACCTTTTGAGTACCTCGAAGTTGTCGCGTAGGTGGTCGATGTGATCTTCTTTCTTTTTGGACTTGACCAACATGTCGTCGATATAGACTTCCATTGTGTCTCCGATTTGGTCTTTGAACATTTTGTTGACCAATCGTTGGTATGTAGCCCCTGCATTTTTCAGACCAAAGGGCATTACTTTGTAGCAATAGATACCTTGACTGGTGATGAACACTGTTTTTTCTTGATCGTCGGGATCCATAAGGATTTGATTGTAGCCACTGAAGGCGTCCATGAAGGTGAGCATTTCGTGCCCTGCTGTGGCGTCGACCATAGCGTCGATGTGAGGTAGAGGAAATGAATCTTTGGGACAAGCCTTGTTGAGGTCTGTGAAGTCGATGCAGACTCTCCATTTTTCGTTCTTCTTCTGGACCACGACCACGTTGGCCAGCCATTCAGGGTAGTGGACTTCCCTGATTTTTCCGGTTTCCAATAAGCTTTTGACTTCGTTGTCGATTATTTTGTTCCGCTCGGGGGTGAATTTCCTGCGTTTTTGCTTGACAGGGGGATGAGATGGATCCACATTTAATTTATGAGTAATAACGTTGGGAGATATCCCAACCATATCCTCATGTGACCATGCGAAACAGTCGGCATTGGTCCTGAGAAAGTCGAGAAGTTGTTGTCTGGTCGAGTCGTCTAGGTCCGACCCGACCCTTACCATTTGGTTTGGCTTTGAAGGGTCTAGTGTGATCTCGTCGAGTTTCTCCATTTCTGGTTCAACGTATCGACTAGGTCCTTCGCCAATCTGTGGTTGCTATGCGATCTTGTGTTCGACCGCGTTCTTCATGGAAGCGACATAGCATTCCTTTACGGTCCTCTGATCTCTTTTGATTTCTTGGAATCCCCACTCGGTGGGGAATTTGATGACTTGATGATATGTTGAAGGTACTGCCTTCATAGCGTGTATCCACGACCTGCCAAGAATACAATTGTAGGGAGACGGACAGTCTAGGACTAAGAATTTAACCTGTCGGTTGATTCCTCCAGCGTATGTGGTCAGAATGATTTTGCCAGTCGTGTTCTTAACCTCACCGATGAACCCGACCAGTGGGGTCGATTTCTTGATTAGGTCGTTCTCAGTCAGACCTATTTCTTTGAGAGCGTCGAGGGTCAAGAGGTTTGTCGAACTTCCTGTATCGATTAGTACTCTTTGGATTAAGCAATTACCAATGGACAAAGAGATTACCAGACCGTCATGGTGACTATCCGACCCGTCGGAGTTGGATTCGTCGAATGTGACCGTCGGAAGGTTAGATGCCCTCCTTGGTTTGAATTCCGATGCTTCGGGCTTCTCGCCTTTGCTTTCCTTGGCGTATCGCTTAGCTGCGGAGTACATGTTCCCGCATATGTCGGGTCCACCTGAAATGGTATTGACAACTTTCGTATGGATAGGAGATGGGGGTTTGTTCTTTTTTACCTGATCTCGGCGTTCCATGGTGGCTTTTGCCCGTTCCGAGATGACGTCGCGTAACAACCCCTGTGATAGCAGCCTAGCGACCTCCTTTCGTAGGGCGATACACTCGTCGGTCGAATGACCATGGTCGCCGTGGAATTCACACCATCGACTCATGTCCTTCTTGACGTCCGGTCGGTCGCTCTTTCGGGGCCATCTTACGTCTTTCCCATACTTGTCGAAACTCTTGACGAGCTCCGACACGGAAACGTTGAAGTTATAAGACTGGACCCTAGGAGGCAACACAGAACCGTCTCTCCATTCTTGTGACCTGTCTTGGAAAGAATTTACCTGATTTGCTTCGTTTCGATTACGAGAATAGGGATGTGGACGTCTGTCCCGACGATTGTCGGAGGAATGTTTGCGATCGGATGGATCGGGTCCGCACGAGGCTTTACGCGACTCACGGTCCTCTTCCAGCCTTACCTCGGCCATAGTTTTGGCCTGAACATCTTCAAAACTTTTGCAGGGATACTTTGTAATCTCGTCGTAGACATTGCTGTCTTTGACCAGGCCTTGTCGGAATGCTTCGATAGACATTGTGACGTCACAATGGGGGATTCCCACTTTCTCTTTGTTGTACCTGTTAAGATAATTTCGGAGAGGTTCATTGTACCTTTGTGTGACTCGGTAGAGGTCACTCGATTGTTTCTCATGCTTCCGACTGCTGGCGAACTGGCTCTTAAAAGAGTTGACCAGATCCGCAAATGATGTGATCGTTCCCTGAGGCAAACGCATAAACCAAGTTAGTGCGGGGCCCGCGAGGGTCGTGCCAAAGCTTTTGCACATGACAGCCTCGTGACTCTCCCTTGAAACAGATGCAGCCATTAGTTTTTGTTTATAGAGAGAGATATGGTCGTCTGGATTAGTGGTGCCGTCGATCGTCGCCATGTTGGGGAGATGGAACTTCTTGGGGATCTCGACCCTTGTGATTTCTTCGACGAACGGGGATTCTTCGAATCCGCCGGACGCTTCTCTCTCGATCGGTTGCGGGACTCCTGGGAGCCTATTGAAACGATCGTCGATTGCCTTCATGTGTCGGTCGAGCGTTTGCTGAAAAAGGGCCATGACATCTAGCGGATTGGCAACCTCTGTTTCGTCGATTCGGGCCCCAACAGATCCGATCGGTGTAGGAAAGGTGACATGGTTAGTCGAGAATGGACTAGCGAAAGGAGTTCGAGATGTACCCTCAGTGTGTCCGGGACGTCGTATATTGGGACGCGTTGGCTCGATATTGTCCATGTCGAGGCGCGTTCGGGCGCCGCCGTGGACGGGCGCGTTCCGAGATCCTAAGGCCACTGATTGTACCTGCGACTTAAGAGACTCGTTCTGATGGGTTAGTTGCACGATCTCGGCTTCGGATTGGGTTGACAAAGCGGCTAGGGCTTCGGTTTTCTGACGTTGCTGGGCTAGTTCCTCTTGAAGGGCGGCCATTTTTTGAGAGAGTTCTTGGAACTGGGTTGGAGTAGGATTTTCGATTGGGTTTTCTGTGGTTTGGGTTTCGTCTTCGAGACGTGGTTCTTGGTTATCAATAGGGGGATCAATAGCCATGGTTGGAAGATTCCGGAAAGGTGATCGGCAAGTTGTCCCACAGTGGGCGCCAAATTGTTTTGGGGCAAAAAGATCGGACGACCTAAATCGCCTTAGACGGGGTAACTAGTCGATCGGACGATGGGAAATAATCCAAACCAAGCAAATAATAGGTAAACAAGAAATAAATATATAATAGCAAGATGATTTTATTAGATATCGTGTGAATCGGATTAGATCGCAATACAACTTATCGTAATAAAATCAGAGATCGAGTGGGACTCGACCGGTGACTTGTGAGTGGCGACCGGCAGGGGTCAGGCATAGGCAGCCGTTTGGAGAGCTGGATGGGGAGCGAGGGTGCTATGCTGGTTAGTTTGCTAAGTGAGAATGCGTGTGTTTTGCGTAGTTGTGAGTTCCTTGATCTTATCTTCTTTGTCGTTCCAAATATGGTAGGTCTCTTTACTCTTGTGGCCGTTGCACCGTTTTTATGTTTTTATCTTCAATACCGAGTGTAATGGCAAGGATTTCGCCGTTGAATTACTGGCAATTAAGGTGTTTGAACGTTGTAGATGTTGCATGATCTGAGTATTAAATGCGTGGCGAGATCTCCGCGATCTTGTCGGATGACTCTTGACTGGAGAGGTTTTGTGGGGTGTCGCTCGACCAGAGAAGCCTTATCGACTCCTCTGAACTCGTCTGCCATTCTCCCGATTTGCAGCGGGCTTGGGCTCGGTCCTCTCGATCTGTCTTCTCTGGAGAATTCAGGCCCAACAGTATCCAAGAAGAAGAAGGACGTGACCGCCGAGGGGATTGGCAAGATCGGTGCCGTTGGGCAGTCGATTGTCGACCTTTTTCATGCTCAGGACCCAACTTTGAAGTCGGAGGTTGATGACGTCTCTCCCCTCAACTGCATTGGTGAAGCGGGGTGCTCCGTGTGGAAGGTGAATTGTCCTTTTGTTTGTGTCTTTTTTTTCTTTTTTGTTCGATCATGTCTTCTGATCGTGTGTCGTGTCGCCGTGTGAGATTGTAGTCTTTTCAGTATCTTTTGGGGGCATATTCTGGCATCAAGGCGATGGTCGCCAAGGCCGAGGATCGGGCTGCTAGGTCAGAGTCCGATCTTGCGTCCTTGAGGACTAAATTAGAAGGGGCGGAGAGCCGCTTCCGTGAAATCGAGCGTCGCCTCGTCAGAGACATGAAGAGTTGTCAGGGGGAGTTGGTTGTGTGTCAGAGGGAGCTTGAAGAGTGTCGGGCAGGCGTTGAAGATGAAGTGAGGCGGGCTCGTATCGTCGACGGTCAGATTGTTGGCGACGTGGGGGCCTTCTATGCTGTGAAGTCACGCATTGAGATGATTGAAGAGTTCAATGAGGGCAAGCACGAGCTCTGGGACCTGAAGGCGGAGAAGGAGACTTTGGAATCCATGTTCCCAAAGGGCGATCCTGGTCAGGAGCTGTTATGCTTAGCCGGCGTCGGAGAAGAGGCTGTGGATAAAGGTGCCGATGAGGACGAAGCTCATTCTAGCGATGCTAAGCCGACCGACGAGATAGCCCCATTGGAGCCAGCCCCTGCCGAAGGTAACGTTGTTGTTCCCGATGCTTGACTTTGTTTGTCCCACTTGTGTGTGGGTTTAGACATTTGGTGCCTTTGGGTAATGTATGTTTTGGCGACCCGTCCACCATCGCGGGTCGCAGAATATTTCTGTTTGATGAAGCCCTACAGATGTGTAGGCAGACAATGTGGTTTGGCGACCCGTCCGCCATCGCGGGTTGCGTATTTATAAAAATGCTTTTTATTTTGCTGCAAATGCGTTTTTACACGTAGGATTGCATGCTAGTTTGTTTTGTACATGTTCGTAGAACTTTTGAGGAAGTCGTCGACGACGTTTAGTATATCGTGTATGTCGGTTTCACCCGTGTGCTCCGTCGAGTGGGGTTTCACCGTGTGTATGTATGTAGGGCAGGCCTGCGACGTGTTTGTGTATGTGTTAGTCATGACATTATGTCGGGGAGGTAAGCAATATATAATAAGGTGTTTGTTCCTTATGTTTAATTGCGTGAATGTAATAAGGTGTTTGTACCTTATGTTTTGTATAAGGCAGGAGGTGTGCCAACGTGCCTGTGTTGTCATCTCCCCGTAATCCGATCGATCGTGTAATGTAAGCACTATATGCGGATGACAGGATCCATTTACAAACGACTGGGTCCATTTGCGGACGACGGGGTCCAATGTAAATGTTGTTCTGCATTTGTATTTTTTGAAGGAGGAAATCCTCGCTTAGTGTCAGATGATGACATGTAAAAGAAAGTAGCGATGTATATGCGATGGCATGCGATATGTATGCGACAGATGACAATGTATACATGATAGCATGCGATAGGTAGCAATGTATATGCGATGTATAGATTTTTGCGTGATGTTTTTACCTTATCGGTTCAGAAATGGTATAGCTTGAGATGTGCTGCGTTCCAACTCCTCGGGATTGGTTGTCCGTCTTTGTCTCCTAACTGATACGCTCCTTGTCCGACCACTTCGGTGATCAAGTAAGGTCCTTCCCATTGTGGTGCTAGCTTTCCGTCGGATGGGTTCTTGGTGTTCTGGAATGTCTTCATTAGGACCCAGACTCCGACCTTGAATACCTTGATTCGGACATTTTTGTTGTAACTCCTTGCGGCTTGTTGTTGGAACCTGACCATCCTGATTCGAGCTTTCTCTCTGATTTTGTCCACTGTGTCGAGATTATGTGCTAGTTCGATGTCGTTTTGTTCGTTTGTCTGAAGGTTGTAGCGAGCGGTCGGAACCAGTAACTCAGCCGGGATGACTGCCTCGCTCCCGTAGACGAGAGAGAAAGGCGATTGCCCGGTCGCATTCTTTGGAGTAGTCCTGTCGGACCAGAGAATAAGTGGGAGTTCGTCTGCCCATTTGCCTTTAGCCCCCGTGAGGCGTTTCTTGAGGTTGTTGATAATGATCTTGTTGCTGGATTCAGCTTGTCCGTTGGATTGTGGATACCGAGGTGTAGATGTGACCAATTTGATGTTCCATTGGTCGCAGAAGGCTCGAGTCTTATGACTGATGAATTGGGAACCGTTGTCGCACACGATTTCTGATGGGACGCCAAATCTGCACAAGATATTGCGTTTTATGAATGAAATGACGTGTTGATCTTTTACCTCTCTATAGGCTTCGGCTTCGATCCATTTAGAGAAGTAGTCCGTCATGGCAAGGAAGAAAACTCTTTGACCCGACGCGGGGGGAAGCTTTCCGACAATGTCCATTCCCCATCGCATGAAGGGCCATGGAGCCAGGGTCGGATGGAGGAGCTCTGAAGGCTGACGATGGACGGGTGCGTGCCGCTGGCAGGCGTCGTACTTCTTGGTGTATTTCATGGCGTCTTGGTTCATTATTGGCCAATAGTACACGTTTCGGAAGGCTCTTCCTGAGAGGCTTCGTCCGCCGGTGTGGTTGCCACACTCTCCTTCGTGTAATGATTGTAAGATACGTCCGACTTCTGGAGTCTTAAGGCATCGCAGGAGTAATCCTGTAACAGATCTTTTGTACAAGATATTGTCAATGATATCGTAAGATAGTGCTTGTACCTTGAGCCTTTTTGCTTCTGTCTTGTCGTCGGGTAGAATGCCGTCTTTTAACCACCTGATATAAGGTAGCATCCAGTCATCATCGGCGTCAATGATGTCCTCTTCGGGTCGGTCGTCTATTTCCATGGCGACGAGTTCTTCAAGTGATGTTGTTAGCTCGACGGATGTTCTTGGGACGGCTAACGTCGTGATGTGGGCCAATGGTATATGTGGAAATTCTTTTGGGTTTAGGACGGATCCTAAATTGGCGAGTGTGTCAGCTTGGGAGTTAAGGTCCCTGGGTACCTGTCGGATGTTGAATGTCTGGAATTGTTCGATTAGTTTCCTGGCTACCTCTAGGTAGGCTACCATTCTGGTATCCTTGGCGTTGTACGAACCTTGTATCTGGTTTATGACCAGTAGGGAGTCGCAGACGACTTCGATCTCTCGGACCCCTAGGTCGCGGGCCAGGATGAGTCCGAATATGAGTGCTTCGTATTCAGCTTCGTTGTTGGTCGCATCCCACTCACATCTGACAGCTTGAGCTATCTTGTCCCCCTGTGGCAATTTCAGTACGACCCTAAGCCCCGATCCTCTGGCGTTCGACGCCCCATCTGTAAGGAGCTCCCATGTACCTGTCTCGTCTGTCGCGAGTAGCTGTGTCGCTTCTTTAGTGGCTTCTTGCTCTAGGGTCGGACTAAAATCGACCACAAAGTCGGCTAAGGCTTGCGACTTGATCGCCGTCCTAGGCTCGTATTCGATGTCGTAACCACTGAGGTGTATGGCCCATTTGGTCATTCGTCCTGTGAACTCGGGTTTCCTCATGATAGCTCGTTTCGGCTGATAATAGCGTCTAACTGACGTAGTATATTGGCGACTGTTTTTCATCCTCCTCTCTGACCAGTACAGCGATTACGGCCGACTCTGATACTGCAAGATAAAGAAATAATGGCTCATCGCCTTTAGGTTTGGCCAGTAACATGGGACTGGCCAGGTACTCTTTGAGGTTCTGGAAAGCTGCTTCGTGTTCTTCTGTCCATTGAAAGGACTTGTTCTTCTTGAGCGCGTCGTGGAAGGGTTTGCTATTGTCGGATGATTTGGAGATGAATCTATTCAGAGCTGCTATCCGACCTGTGAGCTTTTGTACGTCTTTGACACATTGGGGGATCGGAGGTTGATGAGAGCTTTGATCTGCTCTGGGCTGGCCTCTACTCCTCTTTGTGTCACCATGTATCCTAAGAACTTCCCTGACGACACTCCAAAGGAGCATTTAGTAGGGTTTAGTTTCATGTTGTACCTTTTGAGCACCTCGAAGCTGTCGTGTAGGTGGTCTATGTGATCTTCTTTCTTTTTGGACTTGACCAACATGTCGTCAATATAGACTTCCATCGTTTCTCCGATTTGGTCTTTGAACATTTTGTTGACCAATCGTTGGTATGTAGCCCTTGCATTTTTCATACCAAAGGGCATTACTTTGTAGCAATAGATACCTTGACTGGTGATGAACGCTGTTTTTTCTTGATTGTCGGGATCCATAAGGATCTGATTGTAGCCACTGAAGGCGTCCATGAAGGTGAGCATTTTGTGTCCTGTTGTGGCGTCGACCATGGCGTCGATGTGAGGCAGAGGAAACGAGACCTTGGGACAAGCCTTGTTGAGGTCTGTGAAGTCGATGCAGACTCTCCATTTTCCATTCTTCTTCTGGACCACGACCACGTTGGCTAGCCATTCAGGGTAGTGGACCTCCCTGATTTTTCCGGTTTCCAATAAGCTTCTGACTTCGTCATCGATTATTTTGTTCCGTTCGAGGGCAAATTTCTTGCGTTTTTGCTTGACAGGGGGATGAGATGGATCCACATTTAATTGATGAGTAACAATGTTGGGAGATATCCCGACCATATCCTCATGCGACCATGCGAAACAGTCGGCATTGGTCCTGAGAAAGTTGAGAAGTTGTCGTCTGGTCGAGTCGTCCAGGTCCGACCCGACCCTTACCGTTCGGTTTGGCTTTGAAGGGTCTAGTGCGATCTCATCGAGTTTCTCCATTTCTGGTTCAACGTATCGACTAGGTCCTTCGCCGATCTGTGGTTGCTATACGATCTTGTGTTCGACCGCGTTCTTCATGGAAGTGACATAGCATTCCTTTGCGGTCCTCTGATCTCCTTTGATTTCTTAGACTCCCCACTCGGTGGGGAATTTGATGACTTGATGATATGTTGAAGGTACTGCCTTCATAGCGTGTATCCATAGCCTGCCAAGAATACAATTATAGGGAGATGGACAGTCTAGGACTAAGAATTTAACTTGTTGATTGATTCCTCCAGCGTATGTGGTCAGAATGATTTCACCAGTCGTGTGCTTAACCTCGCCGCTGAACCCGACCAGTGGGGTCGACTTCTTGACTAGATCGTTCTTAGCCAGACCCATTTCTTTGAGAGCATCGAGGGTCAATATGTTTGTCGAACTCCCTGTATCGATTAGTATTCTCCGGATTAAGCATTTACCAATGGAAAAAGAGATTACCAGACCGTCATGGTGACTATCCGACCCGTCGGAGTCGGACTCGTCGAATGTGACCGTCGGAAGGTTAGATGCCCTCCTTGGCTTGAGTTCTGATGCCTCGGGCTTGTCGCCTTTGCTTTCCTTGGCATGTCGCTTAGCCGCGGAGTATGTGTTCCCGCATATGTCGGATCCGCCTGAAATAGTATTGACAACTTTCGTATGGACAGGAGATGGGCGTTTGTTCTGTTTTACCTGATCTCGGCGTTCCATGGTGGCTTTTGCCCGTTCCGAGATGACGTCGCGTAGGAGTCCCTGTGAGAGCAGCCTAGCGACCTCTTTTCGCAGGGCGATGCACTCGTCGGTCGAATGACCATGGTTGCCGTGGAATTCACACCATCGACTCATATCCTTCTTGACGTCCGGGCGGTCGCTCTTTCGGGGCCATCTTACGTCTTTTCCATACTTGTCGAAACTCTTGACGAGCTCCGACACGGAAACGTTGAAGTTATAAGACTGGACCCTAGGAGGCAACGCAGAACCGTCCCTCTATTCCTGTGACCTGTCTTGGAGAGAATTTACCTGATTTGATTCGTTTCGATTACGAGAATAGGGATGTGGGCGTCTGTCTCGACGATTGTCGGAGGAATGTTTACGATCGGATGGATCGGGTCCGCGTGAGGCTTTACGCGACTCACGGTCTTCTTCCAGCCTTACCTCGGCCATAGTTTTGGCCTGAACGTCTTCGAAACTTTTGCATGGATACTTGGTAATCTCGTCGTAGAGATTGCTGTCTTTGACCAGGCCTTGTCGGAATGCTTCGATAGACGTTGTGACGTCACAGTGGGGGATCCCCACTTTCTCTTTGTTGTACCTATTAAGATAATTTCGGAGAGGTTCATTGTATCTTTGTGTGACTCGGTAGAGGTCACTCGATTGTTTCTCATGCTTCCGACTGCTGGCGAACTGGCTCTTAAAAGAGTTGACCAGATCCGCAAATGATGTGATCGCTCCCTGAGGCAAACGCATAAACCAAGTTAGTGTGGGGCCCGCGAGGGTCGTGCCAAAGCTTTTGCACATGACAGCCTCGCGGCTCTCCCTTGAAACAGATGCAGCCATTAGTTTTTGTTTATAGAGAGAGATATGGTCATCTGGATCGGTGGTGCCGTCGAATGTCGCCATGTTGGGGAGATGGAACTTCTTGGGGATCTCGACCCTTGCGATTTCTTCGACGAACGGGGATTCTTCGAATCCGCCGGACGCTTCCCTCTCGATCGGTTGCGGGACTCCTGGGAGCTTGTTGAAACGATCGTCGATCGCCTTCATGTGTCGGTCGAGCGTTTGCTGAAAAAGGGCCATGACATCTGGCGGACTGGCAACCTGTGTTTCGTCGATTCGGGCCCCAACAGACCCAATCGGTGTACGAAAGGTGACATGGTTAGTCGAAAGTGGACTAGCAAAAGGAGTTCGAGATGTACCCTTAGCGTGTCCGGGACGTCGTATGCTGGGAGGCGTTGGCTCGATATTGTCCATGTCGAGGCGCGTTCGGGCGCCGCCGTGGGCGGGCGCGTTCCTAGATCCTGAGACCACTGAGTGTACCTGCGACTTAAGAGACTCGTTCTCACGGGTTAGTTGTGCAATCTCGGCTTTGGATTGGGTTGACAAAGCGGCTAGGGCTTCGGTCTTCTGACGTTGCTGGGCTAGTTCCTCTTGAAGGGCGGCCATTTTCTGAGAGAGTTCTTAGAACTGGGTTGGAGTAGGATTTTCGGTTGGGTTTTCTGTGGTTTGGGTTTTGCCTTCGAGACGTAGTTCTTGGTTGTCAGTAGGAGGATCAATAGCCATGGTTGGAAGATTCCGGAAAGGTGATCGACAAGTTGCCTCACGGTGGGCGCCAAATTGTTTTGGGACGAAAAGATCGGACGACCTAAATCGCCTTAGAAGGGGTAACTAGTCGACTGGATGATAGGAAACAATCCAAACCAAGTAAATAATAGATAAACAAGAAATAAATATGTAATAACAAGACGATTTTATTAGATGTCGCGTGAATCGGATTGAATCGTGATACAACTTATCGTAATAAAACCAGAGATCGAGTGAGACTTGACCGGTGACTTGTGAGTGGCGACCGGCAGGGGTCAGACGTAGGTAACCATTTTTAGAGCTAGATGGGCCGCGAGAGTGCTATTTTGGTGAGTTATCTCCGTAAGAAAGCGTGTCCCTAGTATAGTTGTGAGAGTTGAATTTTTATCTTCCTTGTCGTCCCAATATGGTAAGTCCATTTACTCTTTGTGACCATTGTGCTTCTTCGATATCTTTGTCTTCTATGCTGGACGTAATGGCGAAGATTTCGCCATTAAATTGCTGGTAATGGTGGTGGTTTAAGTGTTGTAGACGTTGCATGATCCGGGCATTAAATGCGTGGCGGGATCTTCGCGACCCTGTCGGATGACGCTCGACCAGAGAAGTCTTGTCGGCTTTTCTGGGATTTCATTGTTTGACCTTCCGAATGGCGATGGGCTTGGGCTCGATCGAGGGTCTGATCTTTTTTTTGGAGAATCCAGGCCCAACAGAGCACAAATCTGAAACATCAAAGTGCACCTAAAAACAACATCATGTTGTATAGAAAAAAAAACTTATATCATGGTGCACAAATGTACCTTATCATGGTGCACGTATCAATATAAACATAATGCACATCAAATAAAGATATATAGAGAAAAGTAAGTGACTTACAATCAGAAATACTAACGGACCCCTGTACGAGGCTATACTGGGAGCTTGAATCCTCAACTCACATTGCCTCCTCCAGTAACTTACACCAATGATAATCCTACATTCGATCACTTACATCTCAGTTAAACAACTTCAGAATTTTTGTTCTCGTGGAACCATTACCATTGCTCTCTATAGCAATAGAGTAACAAAGAACAACAAAATCCAGATTGAACATGAAATCCGCTTCCTTGTTTTCAATACGCTTCTTACTCACGTCTATTGGTAAGACAAGACCTATTTTGGAATACCCCCCCTCCAATTCCTGAGTACATTTTGGCTGGTGATGTAGTTAGGATTAATCTTCATTAAACCCCTCGGCAAACCAAGGTACTTTTGCACATCTGAATCCTCTAAGGGGATGTTAGGATAATCATTACCCATCTGAAGAGAGCAAGATGGTCCATCAAACTTGTCAACCAGCCAATAGAACAAAGCCCCTGGCAGCTCCTTCACCTTCCAAGTAAATAGAAAACCAAAACCCATACGAGATAGTGCAGCCCTCTAAGCTGCATTTAACACATCAATTGTATTTATAAGTAAAGATAAATAGCCACTTGCTTTAAGCCTTCTAATAGGGGCTTTGCTTTTTGTAGCCATGGGACCAATGGATTTAGATGCCTCATTTAGAGCAGCAACCATGGACATCCTCACATCATCTGAAGAAGAATCTCTTTTTATCTTTGACGGAGGGGCGAAAGCAAATTTGATCATACGTTTGCCTACAAGAAACAAAAACAAAAATACAAATAAATACTCGTCAACAAATGCACAAGATTATAAATACTAGAAAGAACAATTTGTTGATTTTATTTTAAATAAGTAAAATTACCCATTGCCTTCTTCTCAGCAACAGAAGAACTCATACCAGCTACACCGGTTGAGTTCCTAGCCTTTGCACGTTGCTCTAAAAACAATCAATACCATGAAGATATAATAACTACTAAATATTGTTGAACCATTCAACTTATAGTAAACTGGTTCACAAAACTAAGCATATTGGTGCAAAGTGTATAATAGAGTTGTGCACAACTTATAGTAAATTGAAACACAGAACATGTTGAAACTGATGCACAAAATTTGTCATAATGTAGTGCACTACAAAAAATTTCATAATGTAGTGCACAAAACAGATATAAGTTGGTGCACAATTGTATAATACAGTGATGCACAACTTACAATACAATACAGAAAAAAGAAATTGGTGCACACATAAAAATAATATGTTGCACAAAGAAAAACAAAATATATCACCTCGTTGAGCATCTTCATCTTCTTGGACAGATTCTCGTACTATTTCAGTGACTTCAGCCTCTTCTATAGGAAGTTGACTAGCATCGAAAACTGCTAGTGTTTTACACGTAACTGTGAAGGATAACAAAATTTCAGTAATGTGGTGCACATATAAGTATTATAGTGAACGCGATAGAGTAATGAGGTGCCAAATAACATAATAAGAAATGCAAAATAAAAGAAATGTTCACACATAAACAGTGATGTGGTGCACAAGCTAAACTAAGGGATTACACAATAGTGAATGATGTGGTGCACTGAAATGCAGTAATGGGGTACACAAGAAACAGTGATGTGGTGCATAAGTTAAACTAAGAGAGTGCACAACAGTGAATGATGTGGTGCACTGAAATGCAACAATGAGGTGCACAAGAAACAGTTGGTGCACAAGTTAAACTAAGGGAGTGCACAATAGTGACTGATGTGGTGCATCATGTTTTGAATATATGTGATGTGGTGCACTGAAATGTAGTAATGAGTTGCACAAGAAATAGTGATGTGGTGCACAAGTTAAACTAAGGGAGTGCACAATAGTGACTGATGTGGTGCATCATATTTTGAATATATGTGATGTGGTGCACTGAAATGTACTAATGAGGTGCACAAGAAATAGTGATGTGGTGCACAAGTTAAAATTAGAGAGTGCACAACAGTGACTGATGTGGTAAATCATGTTTTGAATATATGTGAATCGAAATATATAAATTTGTGCACCACTATATCTCGCCTTTGTGCACTTGATTTTGAGAAAGGATTATTCTTTGGCATTTTACTTAATCTTGAGCGAGTGCACAAAACATGAGCTTAGTGGTGCACAAATGATATGATAGAAGATGCACAATGTACTGATGAAACAGTGCGCAACATGAGAAAAATTATTGCACAAACATAATGAATTGGTGAATAGGTATCACTATATATAGTGAATCACAAACAAAGTGAATTTGGTGAACAATAAAAACGAATTTGGTGCACAAAAACACGAAAATATCAAATAATATCCACTAAAACAACACTCATTAGTAAAACCTGAAAATATGAGAATCAAAACAAAACATCAACACATAAATTTCAAAAAACAAAACAAAAACAACTTATACACTCGTATGCAACGAAAAAACTGAAAGGTTACAAAAGTATAAGGTTTATGAATATGATTATTTCACCTCGAGACGGAGAAGATGAAGATTTGCTTTGATTTCCATCCATTTTGGACGAGTTAGAGTGAATATTACGAAAGAGAAAGGATTATCGATGTGAATGAATAAGATAACTATAAAATTCGTGCGTGAATCGCTATCAAACAACCTAAGTAAATAGAGAGCAGAGAGAAGAGAGAGCGAAGAGACGTTTCAATTAGCTCTTTTTTTAATATGCAAGCGTGGGACGTTATACAGTAAACAACAGGCGCGTCTCTTCTTCCTTTCCCTCCCACACGTGCCTTTGCAAGCCACACAATTATAATCCAGTCAACGGTCTAGATTAGTCCGCAGCTTCACACACGAAAAACAGTTAGCACATGAATCGTTTACCCTACTACTAATTATAGACCAAAATTAATAGAAACTATATAAAATTATAATTTATTATTTTAAAAAATTATAATTTGGTAGTCAAATTATTGTAAAATATACCAATAATTACACAAACTACTTTCGTGATGAAAAATGGACCAAATTTTCACCTATTAATTTGATTTATGTTGTAATAATTTGGCTAGCGATTTACAATTTGTTAAATTCATATTATTTTTTATTTCTAATTAATAATCTACTATATATCTACTAAACTAAGACACCTCTATGCCACATGGCATCCCCCTATTAAAATCACTCTCTCCTTATGCCATATGAGATTCTCCTATTCTTTATGCCTCATGGCATTTTCTGAATTTTTTTGTTTTTTTAATTCAACATAATAAATATATATCAGATTCTCCTATTTTCTAAACTAAACATTTTAATCACAAAAATGATATGCAAAGATTCTTTTTCCAAAATTTAATATAATAGTTATATATAAGAATATTCTATTTCCAAAACGAAACATGTCAATCAAAAATATCTAACTTATATATTATCCTATTTTCATAATTTAACATGAATAAAGGCAGAAGTCAAATACAATTAGTACTCACTCTCTTTGGTTAATTGGTGAAACACGTAATAACTATAAGATTTTGCTGTAGTTTATTTAAAGTAAGCTAACAACTCGACAATCTCTTTTCTAATAACTGAATTAACAAATATATCTATTAAATTTTCTTCACCTTTAAATAAAGAATACATTATAGATAATAAGGAATACCTATATACTATACTAAAGCCGTAATTATCTCTTTTACGTGTCAACCCATAAGCTACGCCACATAGGCAAATCTCAATATACAATTACACTTTTATCCCTCTCTAATTTTGATATCTACTTTTTCTATTTCTTATCTATTTATTTATTTACTTAAAATAACTTACCCTAATTATACACATATTATCATCACATATATTATTGATATCTTTTTACCTTATTAGTTACTTTTTATTTGTGAATAAAATTATTCATAAGATATACTTTACCTTATTAGTTATGTTACTTCTTATTTGTAATTATAACTATTTATAATATATATATACGTGTGTGTAAAACAAAATTTTAAAATAAGTAAAAATTAGATATAATTAATATACAGAGCCAAATTAAAATATACATTTTAACCATGTAAAAGTTATGTTTTTCAAAATTATATACCTAAAAACGTAATGTACATATAGTTTTAATGCTTAAATTATATAATTGATAACATGCGAATGAAAATAAAATTGGTCAATTATGATTCATGACGCAAAAGTGGTAATATATATTAAAAATATTTGAAATTATGTGATATGATTTAACAATTTTTTCGTTTTGATTAATTATACATAATCAATCGTTCTCATTACTTAAATCTAATTTATATATTTTCAGTTATTTGTATGAAATTATTTATCACCATATGTTAAAGAGATTAAGCTTATAATTTATCAGTGTAATTTATAAATATTTAATAATATTTTAATTTCAAAATTTATTAACGAGACTGGTATAAGAACATATCCTAGTTTATACTATTTAGAGTTATTTTTGTAGCTTCACGACAAAGGATGGTCCCACAAATTTCCATATTAATTTAAATATTTACCCTTTCCACAATCACAAGCAAGTGCGCAACTTTCTTCAGTTTCCTTATTATGGAAGCGATTGTAACAATTTTTTTGCAAGCAACTTTTTTTTCCCATAAAGATACATTGTCTCAAGAGTTCAACATAGGTGGCAGGAAAAAATAAATACTGAGGAATTATAGATGTTTACTTCTTTTAATGAATGGGATTAGTATCTCTCCGTTTTTGGTCAGACCTGGATTAGTCTCTCTATACGAAGGCATAGATGTAAATCTACGAGAATGCCAACGTATAATACAATCATCCACATATCGAAAAGAATAAAAAAAAAATACACGGTTCCGGTTCCAAACCCGTGGGTAGAAATGATTATAAAAAAAATAGCATTTATTGATAAAACGTTTTTTCTAGTGTGTGCCCATGGGCACATGCTAACAAGCTTAAATAAGAAATTTATCTTCAAAATATTCCCTAATAGAGAATTGATAAACCCTTAGCAAACAAGATTAAACTAGTGGCTAACTAAATAATTGTCAAAAAAGGAGTTCTTAGAGTGTGTCCATGGGCACACACTAGAAAAAACCTTGATCAAAATAGCTCTAAAACAATTTCAATGCATAAAGAAACATACAAGAAGTGATGGAGATACATGTAGTACTATTTTTTTGGGTCGAAGATATATTAGTGCTCTGACTATGGAGTAAGAACTCAGCAATCACGTCAAAAGAATCACATTCGTGAAAAATAGTGTTGTCGGAAAGCAATTTGAGGATGACAATGGGGAGGGAATTTTCCGTTTTCCATGAGAATTTTTGGTAACGGGGATATGGATTGTAATTGAAGATGGGGACAGAGACCGGAGGAAGTTTGATTTCCCGCATGATAATGGGAATGGTGATTTATGTCTCCGCCTCACTCCACGCCCTGACCCCAACCCCGTCGTGAAAACCCATGGGTAGAGGAACCATCGTTTCCAGTTCCAAAAAATCATGAATCAGAACCGGCCAATTCTGGTTCCGTCCGGTTTTTTTTGTTCCAGATACGGACGAAACCAACTAAATCGTAAAAAGTAATATTTTTTATAGAAATTCCAACTAAAAAAGATGAATATAAAAAAACAAAGATTAACATTAATAATTTAATCTTTATATTTTTATTATACAATAAATTCTTATACTAAAAAATATAATAATCATTTGTCTTTATCACTAGCTTAGTTCCCGTTCCATGTACTATAATGATATTCTTTTTAATTATTAAAATTATATATTTATATTTAAAAAACATTAAAAAATAAAATATATCTAATTAGTGACAATATATATGAAACTAAGATAAGTACGATAATCTAAAAAAATATGTACTAATAATTAATTAATAAAGATCAATGTAATTTCGAACATACATAATATATTGAATCAACTCTTATACCTAAAAATAAATGAATTAAAAGGAATTTGAATAAAATGTCACTAAGTAAATGATAAAAATCAAAAGAGAATATTCAAAAAATACCTAATATATTCTATCTAATATAAAAAGCATGATCAAATGTGAATAAACTATATATTGAAAAGGAAAACGGGATTATATCTAAATTATTTTATATAATAATAATTTTTATTTTAATGATGTGATACGATGAGGAGTATACATGTGACAAAAAATCGCAACGTCTAAACGACAAGTGGTCTTAGCTAGGTTTTATCTTATTATTATATAGTAGATTAAAAAGCAGAGCTTCAAACCAATAATATAAATGGGTAACTTTGTAAATTTACAAATATAAAGATGTGACAAATTAGTTAATATATATGATAATACGTAATCCTTTAACACTATTTAAATTGTATGAAATAATGTTTTTGCACGAATAATAAATATATCTACTTACAAAAAATTTAGATATTTGAATATTATTTATTAATGCAACATTAACATTATTCTATTATATATAATATATCATTTAGATGAGATATTTATGATTGGATTGAATTTTAAATCTAGAAAAAACTCAAAATAACAAAACTAAATTTTGATTTAGATATTGTGCTGACAAAAAAATGTTAATTTAAAAAACGCATGAAAATTTTTATGGTTTACATGTGACAGTTTTAATGAGGGGGTGTCATGTCGTGTAGCTACTAGTTTAATATATATAGTAGATTTATAAATAGAAGAGGTGGATTTAACCTTGAGAGCATGGTAGGGAGAAGAACCAAAAATCCAGAACACTGAAATTAATTATCATATCTAAATGCATAAAGAGCCAAAACTAAACGACACCAAAGAGACAAATATCTGCTCACGATTGAAATGGTTACGCCCTGTAAACTCCCTCTAGTCCATGGTTTTTGGGGAGCCTGACACGTTGAAGAAAGCATTTATCATCAAAATTAAATAATGAAAATCTAATAGTATAGTGAAAAGATTATATCGAACAAAAAAAAAATTAATAATCTTTCTGATTATATATAATATTCTTCCAATCTTTTCTTTCATAATAAGTTATTCAGTCGTGTTGCATAATGTTTTGTGAATACATCTTTACCGAGCATTGAATTCTGGTGTGGGGTGTTCTGCTTCAAAATCAATTCTCATTGTAGGAATATTATCATAACAAATTCAGAGTATGGGAAATTACAATAGAGACTCCTTAGTAGAGGTTTACATTTACATCTTGAGTTATATTTAATCATTCGATTAAACTCAGTTTTCATTGTAGGAATAAATTTGTTATGACAATTTTATTTTCATAGTTCAATTCAATATTTTTTTTATGAACATACTATTCGAGTTGGTTTGTGGATTATAACTTGAGAATAGTATGAACGAAATACTTTATAGTTTTGAGAAAATAAGTTAGTTTGATTTGATTTTCGGTGAAGATTTCGTGAGATTAACATTAGTTATTTTAGAAACAAAATAAAATATAAATACAGTTAACTACAAATAACTAACTTGAAAATCGAAATGCAGTTTAAAAATGAATTTAAAAACATATTGACATAAATGAGATACACCAAAATCTGCAGATAGTTGCTTAAATATCTGATAACATTTCTTAATTTAAATTTTGGTAGATTATGAATATACATTATTTTAAAAATATGAGAGTTTAGCAAACAAAAAGAAGATAATGGCTCATTGCTCTATTTTCTCAAAAAAATTAGATGATGTGGTTAATGATGGTTAGATGATGATGACACGTATGTGAATTGAATGTGATGTTAACACGTATGATTTAGGCCATTTAATATATATATATATAGAATATATAGATATAGATATAAATATCTGATAAATAGAATTTATCATATTTAGATTTTAAATAATTATGTTAGGATAATATTTGGTTTTGAAGTAATAACGTTACTTATATATAATATATAATAATGCATGTAGTCCTTATACAAGTATATTTTTCTTTGTCAAAGTTAACTAACCACAATATTAAAATATTTAGAATTGTATCGATTACATATTTATTGAAGTTTCCTTATCTTCTCTTTAATTAGTAAAATACACAAATAAGATGTTAATATCAAAGTAGTTAATAGTTCATATTTTAAGAAAATTGGAAATTATAAAAAAAATGGTTGATCCATCAAGTTGTTAATCTAATCAGGTGGGGATAGTAAAACTAAAATGTTCATGGTCCTCGAATCACATTACATTTACCTAAATTTCCGTTTAAAATATAATTGTTTTAAAATTAAGTGTGCAATCTTGATGAATTAAATAATATGATAACAAATTTATGAACCTTAACTACGGTAATTTTAAATGAAATGTTGTTAAGTTTATTTATTTTATGTTTGCTAAATTATCAAGTTATATGTTTCAAAGTAAAAATAACAAAACTAATAAAATCCCATTTAAAATAGAAAATTTATTACGGAGGAAATGGCGATTTAAATATTTTTTTTGATAATGTGGCATCATCCATATATCAAATGTAGGCCAAATAAATGAGAGACTGACACATTAGCGAAAATATTTTTTTTTAGTGTTTATATATATATATATATATTCGAGTGAGACTGAATCTTTATTATTTTAAATAATGAATTTAATTATTAAGGCAAAATTATTAACATTATTTCGTTAATTCAATGTAATAAGGCCGTTGTTATTTCATGTCCGGGTGAAATTCCTATTTCACGTCCTGTTTCGTCCGTCGGACGAAACAAGGCCACCCGTGACGAGCGGACTCCTTTCGTCCGTGACGGATGCCGACCATCCATCCGTCATGGACGAAGTTGCTGCATATAAAAGCAGCAACTTCCTCTCCCCCGACCCATACCTCCCATTTCACCCCTATCTCTCGCGATTTCGCTCTGCAAAAGCTCAATCATTTCGATCCGTCACGTTTCGATCAAATCCGTCCGTCACGATCCGTGAGGTTAGTTAAATCTTTACTTGTTCTTGACTTAGTTTAATGATGTTGAAATTATTGAATTTGTTAACAAATTTTAGATGAGTTAGGTTTAGGGATTACGTGTTTAGTGTTGGATTTAAACATGTTTGAATGTTGTTTGAATTGAATTAATGTCGGTTTTGAATATGGATATGCACTTACGGATTTTTTTAGGATTTTGGATCTGCACAAAGAACAGATCCAGATCTGTTCTTTGACAGATCTGGATTTGAACATTTTGAATCGTCCGTGACGGATGAATCCTCATCATCCGTCACGGACGGATCCTTCTCATCCGTCACGGACGGAGCCTTCTCATCCCTCACGGACGGTTGCCTGCGGATCTAGATGTTGTTGATGTTGTTCATGTTGTTGATGTTGTTGTTGTTGATAATGATGTTGTTGTTGTTCATGTTGTTGTTGTTGTTGTTGCTCCCTCTAAAGTCTTGTTTTTTCCTGTTACAGATGGAAAACCAAACAAGATCTGCCCGTCACAAAAGGCGGAACGCTGTCCGTGAGGGACAAGAACAAGGACATGATCATATAGTATATCGAAGGAGGCAGCAGAAGAAATAAAAAAAAGGCGACAAAGCATGACCGAGTACGGTCCATGACCCGACTGTACCGGTATATGCAAACCTGCCACTCAACACCATGCCGTTTAACGATCCACCCATATACCAGACACCGTACACGGATGTGGTAAGTAAATACATATATGTTTACTTAATTAAACTATTACATTATTTAATATTATTTATAATAATTTGTTTTATAGGATCCGACATGGTATGTACCTCCTGTAGCTGAACAGCCTAGTGGTTGGCCCGTTCCTATGTTGTCGGGAGATATGAGTGGGCAAGGTGTTTGTCCCTCTCAGCAGTCTAGCTTCGAGGAACCAGCGGAGGAACCGACTGCTTCTAGACAGCCTAGGCAGGCTAGACAGCGTAGAGGTCGTGGATTGGATGCTATTGATCCGAAGCTGGTAGGACCTGTATCGGGAGGTCCAGAGAGCCCAGACCTGCTGTTTAGCTTTACATCCCACACAACATACTTCATTTATCAGGGCATCGTAAGTTATCAAAACTTGATGATGTTATTAAATCATTTCCGTATTTACTTTTGTATCTAACTTTTTTTTTTTAGGAGCGAGAAACTTTCACGTTTCAGCATAGGCACGAGCAACTACGAAAATGGTTCCTCGACGACGAATCCACATGGTGCGATATTGCCCGAAACAACGACATCACACATCTGCAGGAGTTGATCTACACTTTTGTAGATCAGCCTTTGATTTCTGCTTTTGTGGAGAGATGGCAGCCGAAGACCAATTCATTTCATATGCCATTTGGAGAGATGACTATAACTCTCCTGGATGTCTACATGATCTTGGGTCTCAATATTCATGGGGCTAGAATGGGACTTCCTCTCCAAGATCGTATCAAGGGCAAATATGAATTGTTCAATGAACAAGTGCAGAGGGCAATGGAGTTTTTTGACTTGACGCCCCAAATGGCAGAGTGAGGACTCACTACAGATAACCTGAGGCATCATTGCTTGAGCACAAACATGAACGATGAGACTATCGCGTCGGGTTATCTATTGTACCTGATGGGCTCGACCCTCTTTCTCGACAAGTCCCAACACTTGTTGCCCATGCCATATCTTACGTACGTGAGTGACGTTCATGCCACTCACGATCTTTCTTGGGGTACGGGCATGTTGGCATTCATGTATCGTTCATTGGGCGAGTGTTCACGCCATGAATGTGTGTTGATGGTAAGAATTGTGTTGCATATTGTTTTTATATTATTTAAATAAATTTATGTTTCAGGCTGATATGTTTGTTTATGTATAGGTGTGGATCTATCTGTACTTTCCCAGCTTCCGTCCTCCACAAAATCCATTTTTCACCAACAATGTGCCATATGCAAGGCAATGGGACCCTGTGCAGACTCCTAGTAGACAAAGAAGAAACTACAGGGAGGAGCTAGATTTGATGCAGCCTTGGCAAATAAGTATCATATGATGGGGTTTATGTCGCATATCAAAGTATTACAATTGTGTGAGGTACTTAAGGCTATGTTGATTGCATCGAATTTTGTATAGGTTGACTGGCAGCCCTATGGATATGTTGATTACAATATGACGGAGTTGGCTCCAGCCTTTTTCCATGTGGTTATCTCATTTTTGAGAATCACAGAGCCATACATGCCTGATCGCGTAGCGAGGCAGTTTGGTCATGAACAACAGATTCACTGGCCTGTCATACATCCCATCAAAGGACACAGACATCCCAGCATCAGGATTTATGTAGTCCAATATGACCCTACTTCAAACTGGTATTGGGATGCAAGAAGTGAGCACTCCATCAGGATAGCACAAATGGGCCCTCCTGCATGCCAGGGATTTGAGTGCAGTGCCGGCTACATGGAATGGTACATACCTCGTACACACCCATGTGTCAGGCCTCAGGATGCAGGCATCAGAGACCTTGTCCAGGTGAAAATATGTGTGGGATGTTTGTTTTTAATTTACTTATACAATTAAATCTTTACCTTAGTGAATTTTTATGTATTTCTGTGGGTCATTGGACAAGCATTGCATCGTCTAAATCCTTTCCATGATGCGGAGGAAGAGCAATTCTACAACATGCGCGACGCTATGCGACACTGCATTCAAGACTTCAGACCCTTCGCACACAGCAATGACGAGGAGGACGAAGAAGATTAAGATGCATAGGTTTTCATTTGGTACTTTGGTTGTATTTTAGGGAGAGTACGAGGACGTCTTTGTTGGTAGTTTGTTGAGAGTTTGGACGTCTTTGTTTGTAGTTTATTGATAATCAAATTAATTTAAATTTATGGAATGGTTTTATGATGATAATGAAACTAATTTGGACGTCTTTGCTTCTTTGATATCGCACATTTGGTACTTTGTTGGTAATTGTCGGTCGATGCATTACAATCATGGATCACAATAGCATTAGCATTACAATCATGGATCACAATAACATTACAATGTGCGAGTACAATAGCATTTAAGTCGGCTTGTGACCTCGTCTTTTTCTTGTGGAAGAAGATTCGTATGCCATCAGCTGAGTAGTGAATGGATCATACAGACAAGCAGCAGAGGCATCCTTTGCATGCTCCCACATTGTAAATACGGGCGGCAATGGCGACTCATCTAATAGGGCCATCTACAAAAGAATGGAGAACGTACTCACTTGCCTAGTTAATGGGTTCAAATAATCAATAAAAAATGATTAAATGATTAGTACCATGCCGAAATAAAATGACTCTCCTTCTCAACATAGCAGATGCATATCATCTTAACCTTAGCACTCCTGGGATGATGTGGAACCACTTGCAAAGGCAAGAAAGTAGCGTTTACACCACCCACCACAACAACTGCACAATTGAATGCAGAAGCAACCATACAACCCATATCTGGAAGCACCATCCAAGTCTTCTCTAGGGCCATCCCAGAGTCAAACCATGTAAGCTGTTCTACTACTTTTTCCAGCGTCGTCTCAAAGAGGCAAACCTCAGAATAAATTGGCCAAATTTCCTTCACCTTGTCAATCATGGCTTGTCGGACGATCCTCCATTGTTCATGCCCGATGCCTATTTGATCTGCAACGACTCTATATCCACAGTTTCCATCACCAACAATATCAAAGTAACCGTTCAAGTGTTCGTGCATACACCACAGAACTATACCCTTATACGGCTCAAAGTCTTTAATGAAGGACTGTGGAGCATGATAAGGTGGTGGAAATATTTGACCCACTGAATTCTTGGGATCTCTAATCTGAGATGGCCTCAAAGGAGTGGTAGGAGCTGTAGGGCTTGGTGAAGGTGTACTAGTGGGCTTTGGTGGCCTACCTCGTTGCTTCTTGGGAGGTGTCCCTTCCATATCTTTGTCTCCGTACTCCCATGAAGAAGGATGTCTTTTAGTGCTATCTTTGTTTGGAGCTCCCATTGGTCATCCCTTATGCCTCACAATAGCCGGCTTTTGCAGACTAGTCCCCTCGGGGCGAGCTATGTCGTACATTCGTGAGACACATTTTTCTTGATCATCTGCTGACATATTGGGGAACTGATCCGTATAAAATTGATTCATCAAAGATCTCGCGACTATGCACTTCACCTCAGCCTCACCTTCGTCTTGCACTTCTGACAAACTCAATCGTCTCCAAAACGGATGCAACGCTGAAAGCTTAATAGGGATTGAACTCGTCACATATTTAGCGATGTCATGCACACACGGCAATCCATCTCTCACCCTCATCTGGCATGTGCAAGTAAGGTCATGAAATCCATTTTCCCCTTTTCTGTATTCCTCAGTCAAGCGGTCAAGTGCAACCTTAGATACTTTGTACTTCAACGAAAACATCAGCTCATGTTACAAGCGTCATCATGTTCTGTGCACTCTCGTTGAAGGTGCCCTTGATTTCCTTCACTTGGTTACCCATCTTTGAATGATATTGACCGAATATCGTGTCTAGACTACCATGTGGAGTAGTCAGGAAGTCTTTCAAACTAGAGTGTGCTCCTTCAACCCTATATTTAGTACAAAAGAGTTTAAAGTTTGATCATACGAGATCATTCTGTTATCTGCATATGGAGTCCGTCACGTATGGATGCACTTCATACGTGACGGACGAAACTCTTTCATCCGTTACGTATGAAGTGCATCCATACGTGACAGACTCCGTATGTAGATAACAGAAATAGAAAGCTATGCAGATAATAGAAAGCCTCAAAATATAGCAAATGAGTGAATACAGAATGCAGTACAGATTAGACAATGCACTAACCTGTTTGTCGTGGATATTCCAAGCGTGAACACATTATCTGTCCAAGCTGACACGAGTCTTTCCCCATACGAGATCAGGCAGCTGTTTCTTACATATTGAGTCATACGTGGCCAAGCCCTCCATTCCGACTCAATTCTGCGCAACTCCCTCTCGTACTCGGGTACAGTTGTTTGCTTGAATAAATTGTTGTATGTATTTGCAAACCTTGTACCCGACCTTTTATCCTTCATCTCCTTCTTAGCATGATCCTCTATGTTCTTCTTCACATGGCGCCAACAAAGGATAGACTTTGCACTTGGAAAGAGTCTATCTAACGCATTCATCAAGGCCTTTTCACGATCTGTAACTAGGCATGTCGGTGTTACTTGACACTTTTTACACATTTCAAGAAGTTATTGTGCGGCTTGCTTCATTTTATGATTTTCTGGTTAAGTGTACACTTGCTTGTACACTTGCTTTATTTTAGTGCAGTTGTTCGGGTCCTGGATAAGTGTTGTTGCAATCTTTGATAGTTTATTATGATTTTATGTCATGACCTTACACAACTTCTTCTGCTCAGGTGTCATCCTGCCAGCGAATGCATGCCCGTACAAGTCATCACCAATGACATGGTTGTGGGTTCCAACAATTACCTTGATTGTATATGAGTCCCTTGGTTTTTCTTGACACAACAATCTGAATGGACAGTCACATTTTATGCTCCTTGTTCTTTGCCTTACTCTGTTTTCATCTTTAGGAATGTAAATTCCCGCTTTTTCACACAACAGCCATGTATTCCGAAGGCTGCCTCCACCAAGGTTTCTATCTCGACCAATAGTGATGCAGAAGTGATTATCAAAGCCAATCTGTCTAGCCTAATTAATTGCATCATCTCTGGAGCCGAATACTTCACCCGTGGTAAACTTCTCTGAATAATCTTCCGAAATAATCACTTCTTCAAGTGTAGGATAATCAAACCGCGGTTGTTTGTGTAATGCTGGAAACCCAAACTGAGGTGGAGCCTGCCACCTTAAGGACGGAATTCCACTACGAGCAACACTATCTAATCCCGGCATATGAGGTTGTTGTGGCGCCATAGGTTCGCCGAACAACCCAAGTGAGAAGGGCGGTGGTGCCATGTCCCACGCATCATTCATGGGCAGATTGTTAATACCAATGTTCACGATATTATTCTCCTATTGAAGTAAAAAACAAGTTAGCATAGAAGCATGTAAGAATCCAATTTCTGTCAAACAAATCCATCTGTGACGAATAGACACATTCCATCCGTCACGGATGGTAGCATCCCATCTGTCACGTATGAACCCTTTCCATACGTGACGGACGAAGGACATCCATTCGTGACAGATGGAACAAGTCCATCCGTCACGGACAATTTTCTTTCAAAAAACAGTCGCCGAACAAAGTTCTTGTACATGCAATGATCTAGTCAAAATTCAATATAAGAAGGCCAAACAATCAAACATGCAGTTTTGCACACAAAATCTCCAACTTTTTAGTATAACTTAATCAAAGATGAAGTTTATATGAACATATAGTAACAACTATTGAAATTACCTTAAGAAAGTGTTTGTTTTCCCAAAGAACAACTCAAACATATACATTCACAAGAAAGAACCATAAAATTTATAACTTCTACTAACATGTAAAGTAAAAGCTTAAAAAACATACCTCATGGTAATGATAACCCCTTGAAACATCTTCTCCACCATTGAAGTTGAAAAAATCATCTTCATTTGCCATGGAAAAGAACCAAAGTAATGGAAGAGAATGAAAGAAGTACTGTTGTGGGAGGGAAAGAGAAGAGTGATCGAGAGGTTTAGGGTTTAATTTTGACCGTAATATTGATGAGATATGACGGGGTAGTTAATGTTGTTAGGTGGGGACAAATAACATTCAATTTTCTGGTTGTTTACTTCGTCCGTCACAGACCAATAGCATCCATCCGTCACGGACGGATGCAAATGGTTCGTCATGGACGAAACGGGGCGTGAAATAGCAATTTCACCCGTGCGTTAAATAGAAATCGTGTATAATAATTATCATATCCTTAAGTTCAGTATGGGTTGGGATACATATTTATTGTTAAACTTTTAAAAAGATAATATTCAAAGTCAGCCTCATCTAGTTTATCATCAATTTTTATAAATTTTAATATGAGTTTTTACAAAAAAAATCCTATAGGTTCTTTTCTATTATTCTAACTTATAGATTTGATAAATCTATGATACCTAATGTATAAGAACAAATGGATATAGTATTTATGTTCATTAGTTGACGAATATAGTCTTTACGTTAATTCAAGTACAACTAATGAGGTTGTTAACAAAAGGATATTGTACTTGAATGAATATATAAAAAACTCTATATTTTAACAAATGGATATTGTACTTAAATTTATCCCCCCCCCCCCCCCCCCCCCCCCCCCCCCCCGAAATGATTCATATAAGTTCCTTACAGAATAGATGGGTCGGGAGCTTTTGTGGTTAAATGAACAAAGTTTACACTATTCATACGTGTATTTCTATGCTTGAAAAGAATATATTAGTGTAGAATAAGATAGAATTTTATGAAATATGAAGACATGTTTTGTATATGTAAATATAATTAAATAATATCCAGTATAATTCAGAATAGAGAAATAATAACCTATACCCCTTTTCAATAATCCATTTGCATTTGTAACCTATTTTTTTTGTTTTTTGCAAATATACCCATCCAATTTTAGTTTTTATTTTTTTTGCAAAAATATCCCCAAAAAGAAAAGATAAATTGAAATTAGAATTTTCTTTTTCTTTTGGAAAATAAAATATGACATGGCAATAAAATATTAAAATTTGAAATTAAAAATAAAACTTGTTAGAGAAAAGGAAATGGTTTTTCATTTTCAGTTTTCATCGTCTCCATCCTCTTGTAAACGAAAGGTTTCTGAAGAACCCTAAATCAACCCAGATTGCAGGTCCATCGTCTCCATTTTTAGTTTTCAAAACTTCATCGTCTCTATTTCCTCCTATAAACAAAAGGTTTCTCCTGAAGAACCCAAAATCAAACTCGAAAGGTTTCTCATGAAAGTCCATCGTCTCCATTTCCTCCTGTAAACTCCATCGTCTCCATTTTCAGTGTTAAAAACTTTATCGTCACCAATGCCGTTAGCGCGAGTAACGCTTCCTCCTCCGATGACGGCGCCAATTTGCAGGTGGTCCACCGACGACGCCATTCAATGCCGTTGGCTCGCGCTTTTGATTCCTCTTCCGTCTATCTCGTTCGAGCCTTCGAGGTATGCCCTTCGTTTTAGGGTTGCAACCATTCAACGCCGTTTTAGGGTTGTTTCATTGTTGTTCATTGGGTTTTAGGGTTGCTTCACTGTTGTTCATTGGGTTCATTTATATGGATTGATACACTTGTCATGAATTCTGTCCCCTAAAATTTGTCTCTTTTGACATGAAATTAACTGAATTTAAACGCAGCGATTTATATAAACCTGTGAAAACTGGGTAAAAAACACGGATTTGCATAAATACACCAAAGTAACTGAATTTAAACGAACCTTGTGGTAGAAATAGTGATGGTAACTTAAATTGATTTGTATAAACATGTGAAAACTTTCTGTCTATTTTATAAACCTGTGAAAACCCTGTATGTAGACTAATTGTACTATTTCTTAAGTTGTATTGTCGCAATAAACAATGAGAATGTCAGATAAGTTTTTTATTTTTGTCACAATTGCACGAATTACCATTGGTTGAATACTTCATGTCAGTGTTGTTCTTATTTTTGTCACATGGTGTAGTTATATTTTTGAAATGAACAATTACAATGTCAGTTTGTGAAACATTGTTGTGTGTTAAAAGTTAATGTTTTTATGTGTCTCACTTTATATCTCTCTTACTCTCGCAACTTACTTCTCTTCTCCTCTGATCTCTACATCTCAGTATGTTTGTTTAAAATTTTAAGCATTTGTTATGAAAATGAGAACCATTTTGTGCATAGAAAAAACTGAAATGTTGATATTCTTTGTTGTTTGTCTATGTCAACCAGGCCAACTGAAGTGATGTAGTCGATTAAACAATACACGGAGGAATTTGAAATGGCTAGAAAGATAAATTTTGGTTTAGCTCATTCTGACTAGTTTTTCATATTTCACATCCTGTCATGTAGTTTTTAAGTATATGTTCCTTTTGTATTTATTGACCTCATATAATTTGTATTGTTCAGGGTCATTTATTGAGATTTGAAGGGGAAAAAATTCAAGGCAGAGTCAACCAAAACTGTCGACGTAAAATGCTGAAAAATATTGAGAAATGCTCTCCCCTGTGGACTGGCAGAGGATAATAGATGGTCCATTTGGACCAACTGTGAAGATGGTTCGTCGACAAACCTTTTCATGCCAACTTGTGCATTACGTTTTATTCCGTTAAGTAGAAACAAGCAAGTTGTGGGAAACGTGGTATGACTTGCAAAGACAGCTATTGCGTCTTTCAATGAAGGAGTTTGCACTTGTGACAAGGTTAAATTGTGGTACAATTACGGATAATGATATAAAGCCGGATAAGAATGTCGTTAAAGAGGTATTTGATGTACAAAATCTGACCTTGGTTGAGCAAGAGATCCTATTTATGCATACACGGGATGACATCCTTTTCAAATATAAGATGACATTAATGATTATATTAGAGGGCATCATTCTTGGGGTTGAGAAGGTTCACATAAACACGGGTCATGTCAAATTATTGACTGATATCGATCGATTCACGAAATTCCCGTGGGACAAGGTTTGCTACATTGAAACTCACCAGGGTTTGAGTTCAACGATGAAGAATAGATTGGAGACGATACAAACAAGCAAAGACTCAAGTGCAAGGTTGGGTTACAAACTCAAGGGGTTGCCAATGGCCTTTCAAGTAACTTATTTTTATGTAATGTATATAGTTTTGAAGTTGGTGTCATAATTACAATATATTGATTGTTTCTTACAAGAAATTAGAATCATACTGACAAGAAAAATTGCGCTTCAGGTATGACTATTTAAAGCTGTAAAACCAATTGCTTCAGCGTTTGCACATTTGGTGGATAAGGAGGCCTATCCATGCGGTCTACGATGGTCATCCGATTCATAACCTAATGCGATGGTTGTGGAGTCTTTGTTGGGGAAGGCCACATCCTGTTTTATTCCACATGTGGTGTTAATAGAGGAAGAAGCTGAGGTGGAGGTCGCAAAAGAATGCAAATTTGTTGGAGAAGTGAAGGACAATTACTTTGACAAGGCAATTGAGAAATTTGAGCTAGGTAAGAAGAGGTCTATCAATGGTAGAAGAAAAGGAAAGAGTGTTTCGGCCCCTGCCCCGGCTGCGAAGACCTCGGGCCTAGATGCAAGACAGGTGATGTGTGCTATGAAAGAGCTTCATGAGCGTATGAGTAATTTGGAAAACCAAGTGGAAGCATGACTTAGTGCTATCAAAAAAGCTTTGGGCATAATGGAGGATGACGACAAAGATATCCACAACAACTCAGATGCAACAGATGATGAAGAAGAGGACATTGAACACAAGGAAGGGGAGGTAAGATAATTGTTGATAGGACAAAAACCTACCCACAACCGTATGGGTTCAGTTGTAGTATTCTCAAGTGTCGTTCCCAACGAGGACTATGTAGTATTAATTGTATCTTAAACCAGTAAGCTAAGCCAAAAGATTATGAGTTTTGTTGAACTAATGACTAAAATTGAGAAACAAATGCAAGTGATGATTGTAATCAATGGAGGGGAAATTTCCAAGGCAAGGCATCCCCGCAACTATGCTTCAGTAGACTTAACTAGATAAATGTCTGAACTTAGTCTGCCTTTGTTGAAAGTAACTATCTTAGGTAATTACTAATTCCTCTCGGATGATAGTAAACGTGCCTAGATTCAATTAACATCCACTCTCGCGACTTGCTAATCAAGATCTAGACCCCTTGAGCACTTAGAATCTAAGGTCAAACTGAATCAACATCCACTCTCGTGACTTGCTAAATCCAATCTAATCTTAGGGTTTCTATGATAGTTATTAATCCACAGGAGAAATTAAGACGCTCTCGCAATAATAAAATCTCAGGTTCAATTCCTAGTATTCCAATAGAAGTTATCACCTCTCGGTCTCAAACCCTATCTGACTACCTATTAACGTTTTTACCTCTCGGTTGCAAACCCTAATAGGATCCAATTCGCATAAGCAAATTTGGGCATAAAGCATCTAGGAATGAATCAACAAAGTTTCAGACTTCCATTCAGACAAATATCAAACAAGTCTACCTACGCATAGTTGGGATCACCCCAACCCTAGAAATATGGAAATTAGCTAGACATAATCGCAAGATCAACCAAAGAAAACATAATAACGATGGAAATCATAAACAAGATTAAAGAGGAAGATGAACTTAGTCTCGAATCCAGTAGAACAATCTCCAATGTTGCAATCTCTTCCAAGGAGGCAAAACAATTAGGTCTAGAGTTAGAAAAATGGCCAAAAGGTCCGGAAAAACCTAAAATCCGAAATACTTATACCCATACTAAAAATAAAGTCATTCGGGTAAACTGCACGGCCCGTGCTTTGGCTGTGCGAAAAATGCACGGTCAAACGCACGGCCAAAATACACATAAATGAGACCGCACGGCCTGTGCGAAAAACCGCACAGGCAAGGCAAAAAACGCACAGGCAAATAGCGAGAAATCACCGCCTGCACGGCCGTGCGGTAAAACGCACGGCCTCAATATTGAGCTCTTGATTAACTGCACGACCTTCCACAGTTTCTACCCTACTTCTCGTTTCAGCTCGGAATCCGGTCCAAACTCCTCATAGCTCGTCCCGTTAGCCTTCGGATGACATCCTAAGTCCCAGCAGTGTCCTTAAACAGCTCCAGAAATGCATCCAAGTACCTGTAAACACACATTTCCTAGAGTAGACCTCCATAACGAATAAAAACAATGCAACTAGCTATAAATGCAACACACAATGCATAAAACAACTCAAATTAAACACAAATGCATGTCCTAGACGTGTAACAAATTGGATCAAATTCCCCCAAGCTTAACCCTTGCTTGTCCTCAAGCAAGTACATAGTCAATGAATCCACAAAATATGTTAAGGTTGTTTCAATCCAAGAGACAAGTGAACAATGACCATGAAAGTCCAAACAAATGACAACTTCCTTCCTAGCATGCTTCTCAATCAATGACAAGATGAAATTAGTTCTTCTACTCTAGACCTCACCAAGACAAATATAAAGTCACTCACGCTCATGTGTTTAGGATATGTGTTTCGCTCAATTCTCTACCTTTGAATGCTAACTACCATAAGCTTGCAACAATATCTAGATCTCCACTGCTAGAGATAATGCAAAACACAATCATGAGACATATAAATAGGGTTGTAATGGGGCCAAGGTATTTTGATAGGGCATGGATAAATTTTGGCCATGTGGTGCTAAATCCAGGAAAAAGAACTTCACAAAAAATAACACCAAGCATAAACTGATTTTACAATAAGCTCAAAAATAACAACCCAAAGTTCATCATTCTGTTTACGCACTTCTTTTCTTCTTCTTCTTCATTCTTTTTCTTTTTCTTTCTCTTTTTTTTCTTTTTCTTTTTTTTTTTTCAATGAAGAAGAAGGAAGCATATATATTGAACAGAATGGTACATATGAATGATCACCCACCATTTATGCTCCTCCCCCAAGCTTAGTCCATGTCCACACTTAGCAAACTAAAATTCAATCCCCTGGATAGATAGGATATATATAATAGGCTCGGATTGCTTTGTGGAGCTTCAAAAGAAAAAGGCTATAAGGCTCAGAGGGCTTCAAGCAGAGGGAAATAATATTAGGGTGGTCAAGGAAAATATAGGCTCATGAAAAATAATGTCTCAATCAATATGTAATGCATATTAGTCCTAGATGCAGTCTCGAAGAGGTATTGAAGCAAGTTCTAGAGATAGCAAGCAAAGAGAGATCACACAAGAAAATAAGAGGACTTATGCAATTGTAGTCCAAGAAAGGCTAACAAGCTCACTAGGACATTTTGTCTAGAATATCGGTTCTAACACATCTCAATCAAAGTCCACATGCTCAGGTCATTGTCAAAAGTTTGATCAGTCATATCATGCCCATAATGCAATTGTAATATTAACAACCAAAACATGTTAAGGGGACTCATAAAGCATGCGTTGCAAGAGAAACAAACAAAGGGAAGAAACAAGGGAGTCAAATCCAACATCCAACAATGCAATGCATGAAAACATCATAAAAAAAAAATATATGGACAACTAATACTAAATGCAAATGCAAAAGGAAACGTGTCATCCTACTAATGAATGTCAACCCCCCCCCCCCCCCCCAAGCTAAAATCTACATTGTCCCCAATGTAAGGAAATTAACAAGAGGAAGAAGAAACGCACCAAAGAGGTCTACTGAGGAGGTTGTTGTGGGTACTCGGCGTTCGGGTCAAATGGGTACCCGAACATGTGGTGATACATCAGCTCAGCCAAGTTCAACTCCCTCCATTCATTTCCTAAGCGAAAGGTCAATGAACCTTTGCCAGTATTGCGGTCCACATTAGCAGTGATGGAACTCAGGAATTCTAGAGTGAGAACCTTGTATGCAGGCCAGTCAGCATGAAGAAGGGCTTGGGCAGAAATTGTGGACGCAAGGCGGAGCAATTCCGCATTAAGACCCAGCTTCTCGAGGCGGAAAAGATGCAACCACCTAGTACTTTGCCATGTCTTCTTGTTAAGCTTCTTGTAGACAGCCTTGTGCTCGTCTAATAAGCGGATACCATCAACATTCTGCTATGGTTGGGCACGACGCGGTGGGGCCATAATTCCTGAGTGGGCAGATGAGGACCTAGGAAAAACGTCAGACACAAGAACAACGACACAACCAAGAGGAAATCCAACAACAGATGATTAGAACCCAAGTGTCAATCTATCCCGCCAAGGGCCTATAACATGAAGTTCTATCCCGCCAAGGGCCTATTGTAACTAACAAATTAGGTAATTGATGACGTCAAGAATCCAGGAAAATGACAAAATAGTAAACAAGTAGAGTCGATCAATTTTCCCGCGCAAAATCAAATTACCTAACAGACAATTAGATAACACCCCTAGGTCAAGCGATCTAACACACCCCAAAAATCAAACAAAAATCAAAGACGAAAAACAACTAAAATCGATGAGACTAAACTAACAAATAAAGAGGTCAAGAAAATTAAACCTAGATCTAACTAGAAGAACAAAGGGAAAAAAGAAAGAGGGATTTTACCTTCAAACAAGGGGTGGTAGGGGTAGGAGGGCGGTTTCGGTGGACAGATGGAGGCCAAGGAGGGTTCGGTGTGGAGAGGACAGTCGGGTCTGGGTCGCCGGATCTGTGGTGAGGGAGGGAAGGGAGTGTGGTTCGCTGCGGTGTGGGTGAGAGGAGAGGCGGCTGTGAGGTGTGTTTGGGGAGAGATGGTGAGGGCTGTGAGAGGAGAGGTTCGGTGAGAAGGGTAAAGAGAGGAGAGAGAAAGAAAGTGAAGGGGGTGCTTTTTATATTATTTTTCCCTTCTTTTTTTTCAAAAGAAAACGCACGGCCGTGCGAAATAACGCACAGGCCGTGCAGTGCTCTCGGCAAATGAATTAAATTAATTTGCCAAAACCGCACGGCCGTGCAGTGCTCTCGGCAAAAGAATTAAATTAAATTCCCAAAACCGCACGGCCGTGCACTAAAGTGCACAGGCCGTGCAGTGCTCTCGGCAAAAGGGAATTAAATTAAATTCAAATAGCTATCATAAACGCACGGCCGTGCAATTGAACGCACAGGCCGTGCGATATGCTCGAACACCCTTTTTTTTTATGTGAAAGAAATACATACCTTGGGTTGCCTCCCAAGAAGCGCTTGTTTAAGGTCCGTAGCCTGACCTTCCATCCACATCACGTGCTCGGGTCAGGAAGATCGATGGAAATGATCTCCTCAACCGGATTTCCAGCTATGTATTTCTTCAAGCGCTGACCGTTCACCTTAAATTCCCCTTTTTCTTCGCTCCAAACATCAACTGCGCCATGGGGATATACTTTACGCACTTGAAAAGGTCCGCTCCACTTTGATCTCAGCTTGCCATGGAAGAGCTTTAGCCTGGAATTGAAAAGCAAGACAAGATCACCTTCTTGGAAATTCTTAGGCACAATGTGTTTGTCATGCCATCTCTTGGTTCTCTCCTTGTAAATCCTGGCATTCTCATAAGCGTCTAATCTCAACTCCTCCAACTCTTGCAATTGTAGTCTCCTCCTCTCACCTGCTTCCTTCATATCATAATTGAACAACTTAATTGCCCAATACGCCTTATGCTCCAACTCCACAGGGAGATGACAAGATTTTCCATAGATGAGCCTGTATGGTGTAGTACCAATAGGGGTCTTAAAAGCAGTCCTATAAGCCCAAAGAGCATCATCAAGCTTCAGAGACCAATCCTTTCGAGACCTGGATACAGTCTTCTCCAAAATACTCTTAATCTGCCTGTTGGAGACTTCAACTTGACCACTGGTTTGAGGATGATATGGGGTGGCGACTTTATGAGTTACCCCATAATTCTTCAGCAAAGCCTCAAACTTCTTCTCAATAAAGTGTGATCCCCCATCACTAATCACAACTCTTGGTGTCCCAAATCTAGGAAAAATTACCTTGTTGAAGAACTTGGACACCACCCTAGAGTCATTGGTTGGAGAGGCAATGGCTTCAACCCACTTGGACACATAATCAACCGCCACAAGGATGTACTTGTTACCACAAGACGGTGGAAAAGGTCCCATGAAATCAACTCCCCACACATCAAAGATCTCAACCTCCTGAATGTTGTTGAGAGGCATCTCATTCCTCCTGGAAATATTTCCTGTTCGCTGGCAAGCATCACAAGAGGCAATGAATCGGTGCACATCTTTGAACATAGAGGGCCAATAAAGAGCGGATTGAAGGATCTTAGAAGTAGTCTTGGAGGAACCAGCATGGCCTCCACATGGTAGAGAGTGACAATGAGTGATAACACTCTCCACCTCCTCCTCTGGGATGCATCGCCTGATAATCCCATCAGCACACCGCTTGAAAAGCAAAGGCTCATCCCAGTAATAGTGTCTAACATCAGACATAAACTTCTTCTTCTGCTGGTAAGATAGCCCAGGTGGTAATTCATTGCAAACCAAATAATTGACAAAATCAGCGTACCAGGGCATCCTGGAATGTGCAAGAGTCAGGATTTGCTCAGTGATCCTGAAAAGATGATCATCAGGAAAATAATCATCAATAGGGGGCTCATCCCGAGTACACTCCAGCTGCTCTGGAGTCAGCCTAGAAAGGTGATCAGCAACCAAATTTGTTGTGCCCTTCTTGTCTCTAATCTCCAAATCAAACTCTTGAAGAAGAAGAATCCAACGAATCAGTCTCGGCTTGGCCTCCTTCTTGCTCAAGAGATATCTAATGGCAGCATGATCAGTGTAGACAATCACTTTGGCACCAACCAAATAGGATCAGAACTTCTCAAAAGCAAACACAATAGCTAGCAACTCCTTCTCAGTGGTAGCATAATTCATTTGAACTCCATCAAGAGTCTTGCTAGCATAGTACATGGCATGAAGCTTCTTGTCCTTCCTTTGCCCCAAAACAGCTCCAACAGCGTAGTCACTAGCATCACACATGATCTCAAAAGGAAGATCCCAATTAGGGGGCTGCATAATTGGAGCTGAAATCAGTGCCTCCTTCAACCTGCAAAAAGAAATAAGACACTCCTCCGAAAAATCAAAGGAAACATCCTTCAAGAGCAAGTTAGTAAGAGGCTTGGCAATTTTAGAAAAATCCTTAATGAACCTCCTGTAAAAACCTGCATGACCAAGAAAACTCCTTATTCCCTTAACCGAAGTAGGAGGAGGCATCTTCTCAATGAGTTCAATCTTTGCCCTGTCAACCTCAATACCACGATTAGAAACCAAATGACCCAAGACAATACCCTCACTTACCATAAAATGACATTTTTCCCAATTCAATACGAGGTTAACCTCTTCACACCGTTGTAAAACTCGTGACAGGTTAGACAAACAAGCATCAAAAGAACCACCATACACAGAAAAGTCATCCATAAACACATCCATGATGTCCTCAATAAAATCAGAAAAAATGGCCATCATACATCTCTGAAAGGTAGCAGGAGCATTACACAAACCAAAGGGCATCCTTCTATATGCAAATGTGCCATAAGGGCAAGTGAAAGTGGTCTTCTCCTGGTCATCAGGGTGAGTAGGGATCTGGAAAAATCCACTATAACCATCTAAATAACAGAAGTGTGAATGCTTAGCTAGCCTCTCTAACATTTGGTCAATGAAGGGAAGGGGAAAATGGTCTTTCCGGGTTGCTTTGTTCAATCTCCTATAATCAATGCACATTCTCCAATCCGTGACTGTTCTGGTGGGAATCAATTCATTTTTCTCATTCTTCACAACAGTCATACCCCCTTTCTTAGGCACAACATGCACTGGACTAACCCACTCACTATCAGAAATAGGATAAATGATGCCTACATCTAGCAATTTCAGCACTTCTTTTTTCACAACTTCTTTCATGTTTGGGTTAAGTCTTCTTTGATGCTCAATAGAGGGTTTATGATCATCTTCCATCAAAATCCTATGCATGCACATTGAGGGACTAATTCCTTTTAGGTCATCAATACAATATCCTAGTGCTTTTCTATGCAATCTAAGCTCATGCAATAATTTCTCAACTTCATCATTACTTAGACTAGCATTGATAATCACAGGATATGTGGAATTGGGTCCAAGAAACTCATACCTCAAAGTGGAAGGCAGGGGCTTCAACTCCACCTTAGGTGCAGCTTTAGACTCCTGCGTAGAGCCTGGATCATCTCTTTTCAAGACCTCAGCAACGGCCCCAGGGAATTCTCTAGTGGACTCCAAATCAAGAACCACGTCAGCAAGTAGCTCAAGATTGTCAGCATGAGTCACACTCTTAGTCAAGCAAAGCTCCAAAGGATCATTAGAAATAATTGACATCATAGACTCCTAAGCTTCCTGGTCAATCACATCCACCCTGCAACCATCATCCTCAAAAACAGGTTGTTTAATAGCTTTGGAAAAATTAAATTCAATTTTTTCATCCCCAATAGTAAAGGAAAGAACACTCTGCTTAACATCAATAAGTGTACCTACAGTAGCTAGAAAGGGTCTTCCCAATATTATAGGCACGGGAATATCAGCCTCAATATCAAGGACAATAAAATCAACAGGAATGTAAAACTTACCTATCTAGACGGGAATGTCCTCTAAAATACCTATTGGATGCTTGGTGGATCTGTCTGCCATGAAAAGAGTCATCCTCACTGGTCTTGGCTCTCCCAAATCCAGCTTCTTGCATATGGATAGCGGAATCAAACTCACACTGGATCAAAAATCACACAAAGCGTTGTAGGTGCTATTGCCAATCACCATAGGGACATGGAAGCTTCCAGGGTCTTCAAGCTTAGTAGGCAATTTATTCTGAATTAGAGCGCTGCACTCCTGGCTCAAAGAGACGGATTGGTAGTCATCTAGCTTCCTCTTGTTGGACAAGATCTCTTCCAAGAACTTCACATATGCCGGCATTTGCTTCAAAGCGTCGGTGAAGGGAATGTTGATGTAGAGCTTTTTCAACACCTCCACGAATTTGCCATACTGCTGGTCCAATTGAGCTTGAACTCTCCTTTATGGAAAGGGAAGAGGGGGCTTGTAAGCAGGCGGTGGTACATATATGGGCTCCTTTTCTGGCTCCTTCTCCTGGATCACTACTTCTGCAGGCTCTGCAACAACCTTGTCTTTCTTCTTGGCATCCATAGCTTCAGGATCCATAAGTTGTTTTCCATTCCTTAAGGACACAACATTAATTTGCCCTTTTGGATTAGCTTCAGTATGTCCTGAAAGTTGACCGTGCGGTCTAGGAGTATTCATAGCATATTGAGCATGCAGATTCTCATGATGTTTCAGCGTTGCATTAATCTTCTGCATCTCCTTTAATATGAGGGCCGTGTTGGAATCTTCAGTTGGTTGAGCAGGAGCTTGGTTCTGCGGTGGGAAATTTCTTTGTTGAAATCTAGGAGGTGGTTGTAGTGCAGACTGGTTGTTCTTATAGGAGAAGTTTGGATGATTTCTCCAACCTGGATTATACGTGTTAGAGTATGGATCGTTCCTGGGGCCCTTGTTGAAGTTGTTCATGTAGTTGGCCTCTCCCTGGGACTCACTCTGAGAAGCAAATAGGTGACAAGATGATATGGTGTGGTAATCCTCTCCACAAAACTGACAGACTACACCAGAAACAACCTGTGTAGATTTCCCTACACCCTGCGCTTGAGACTTTTGCACCAATAGATTCAGCCTCTTTATCTCTTGTGCCATAGCGTCCATCTGAGCCTGTTGGTGTGTGTCAGAACTAACCTCATACATCCCTGCAGGCTTCTTGGAACTTGTAGTAGATCACGGATCACTATAATAATGAGAGTGTTGAGCAGTTTCCTCGATCAAATCCCAAGCATCATCAACGTCCATAGTCATGATTCTTCCACCCGCTGAAGCATCAATGATTAGTCTGGTAGGACAGTCAATAGCGTTGTAGAAGACATGCAACAGGGTCCATTTTTGCTGCCCATGATGGGGGCACAACTGCAACAATTCCTTGAATCTTTCCCACCCTTCATAGAGAGACTCTTGATCTTTCATCTGGAAGGCAATAATCTAATTCCTCATCTCAGCAGTCTTCTTTGGTGGAAAATATTTCTGGAGGAATGCCTTTGCTAGCTCATCCCAAGTTGTGATTGACCCTGGAGGTAGGGCTTTGAACCAAGCTTTGGCCCTGTCCCTCAGAGAGAATGAAAAAGCTCGCAGGTTGAGCGCATCTTGGGACACTTCATGGATCTTCACTGTGTCCATCAACTCAGTAAAGGTAGCCAGATACTAGTGTGGGTTCTCAGACGGTAGACCTCCAAACTGATTCTGTTGAACCATATTGAGCAGAGAGGCCTTTAGCTCGAAGTTACGAGCTTGCATAGGAGGTCGGACCACACCAGAGACAGGACCAAGGTGATTTGGCAGCACATAATCACCAAGCGTCATACGTTGCCCTTGAACTTCCAGAGCAGGATCTTGTTCCACTCTGTTGTCACCCATGGCTTGTTCTCTGGCTTCGCGTAGTTGTCTTCTTCTAGCACGAAGAGTACGCTCAGGTTCGGGATCGTAGTCGTTGAGATTACCAGTGCTCAGGACTCTTCGCATGAGTAGAAAACAAGTCTGCAAGCAAAGCAACAAAAAACGAAATCAAAAATAAAACAAAGACTTAATCGAACCAGTTGTAGGAACACAACTAATACTAGCTATAATCCCCGGCAACGGCGCCAAAAACTTGATAGGACAAAAACCTACCCACAAGCGTATGGGTTCAGTTGTAGTATTCTCAAGTGTCGTTCCCAACGAGGACTATGTAGTATTAATTGTATCTTAAACCAGTAAGCTAAGCCAAAAGATTATGAGTTTTGTTGAACTAATGACTAAAATTGAGAAACAAATGCAAGTGATGATTGTAATCAATGGAGGGGAAATTTCCAAGGCAAGGGATCCCCGCAACTATGCTTCAGTAGACTTAACTAGATAAATGTCTGAACTTAGTCTGCCTTTGTTGAAAGTAACTATCTTAGGTAATTACTAATTCCTCTCGGATGATAGTAAACGTGCCTAGATTCAATTAACATCCACTCTCGCGACTTGCTAATCAAGATCTAGACCCCTTGAGCACTTAGAATCTAAGGTCAAACTGAATCAACATCCACTCTCGTGACTTGCTGAATCCAATCTAATCTTAGGGTTTCTATGATAGTTATTAATCCATAGGAGAAATTAAGATGCTCTCGTAATAATAAATCTCAGGTTCAATTCCTAGTATTCCAATAGAAGTTATCACCTCTCGGTCTCAAACCCTATCTGACTACCTATTAACGTTTTTACCTCTCGGTTGCAAACCCTAATAGGATCCAATTCGCATAAGCTAATTTGGGCATAAAGCATCTAGGAATGAATCAACAAAGTTTCAGACTTCCATTCAGACAAATATCAAACAAGTCTACCTACGCATAGTTGGGATCACCCCAACCCTAGAAATATGGAAATTAGCTAGACATAATCGCAAGATCAACCAAAGAAAACATAATAACGATGGAAATCATAAACAAGATTAAAGAGGAAGATGAACTTAGTCTCGAATCCAGTAGAACAATCTCCAATGTTGCAATCTCTTCCAAGGAGGCAAAACAATTAGGTCTAGAGTTAGAAAAATGGCCAAAAGGTCCGGAAAAACCTAAAATCCGAAATACTTATACCCATACTAAAAATAAAGTCATTCGGGTAAACTGCACGGCCCGTGCTTTGGCTGTGCGAAAAACGCACGGTCAAACGCACGGCCAAAATACACATAAATGAGACCGCACGGCCTGTGCGAAAAACCGCACAAGCAAGGCAAAAAACGCACAGGCAAATAGCGAGAAATCACCGCCTGCACGACCGTGCGGTAAAACGCACGGCCTCAATATTGAGCTCTTGATTAACTGCACGGCCTTCCACAATTTCTGCCCTACTTCTCGTTTCAGCTCGGAATCCGGTCCAAACTCCTCATAGCTCGTCCCGTTAGCCTTCGGATGACATCCTAAGTCCCAGCAGTGTCCTTAAACAGCTCCAGAAATCCATCCAAGTACCTGTAAACACACATTTCCTAGAGTAGACCTCCATAACGAATAAAAACAATGCAACTAGCTATAAATGCAACACACAATGCATAAAACAACTCAAATTAAACACAAATGCATGTCCTAGACGTGTAACAAATTGGATGTCATCAATTGTCAACAATTGTTATTCTATTTTTTATCTTAGATTTTTATATCCTGCAAGCTGAAGCAATATTTTTGTCGGAATGTAGAATAAGAATGTCATATTAAAAAGTTAAAATGTCACTGTTTTTCAACTTGATATTTGATACACTTGGTTATATTTCTTTTAAGTTAAAGCTCCCTTTTTGCCAAACACTATAACAAGAATGTCATAGATACAAAATAGAATGTCAGTGTTTTTAAGTTGGATGCATGCATGTAGGTTAGGGTTATTTTTATATCCCGAGGAGGAATGTAATCTGGCGGAAGCTGCTGACTCTCTATGGGATCATCGAGAGGAGGGTGGAAGTTATCGGGGTTGGGATCTCCGACGTCGTTGTAGTCCTCATCATCGAACTCCTTCACCGCAATGAGAGAAATATACCTTTGACGCGGTGCGGTACCGACGTGACTTGGCTTGCCACGGGTAAAGCCATGACGTGTTGAGGCTGTGGGTTGTCGGCGGCCGCCGGATTGGCCGTGCATTGCTTTGCGGCGCCGCTCCAAGGAGGCGTGATGCTGCTCTGTGCGCTACATGCCCTCATAGCGGCCACGACGATCGGCGGTGTCAACAAAGGGGTGAGGCCCTAAGTCTCCTGCGGGTGACTCATGCTCCTTGGAGTTATAGTCATCCTGCTAGCCAAAAGGAGACCGCGGTTGAGGCTGGTAGCGGTCATGATCGGCCTCTTCGTAGTGGCTCTCAATGGTTGAGTTGAGCCTACGAAGCGGCTGCTGCTGGGAAGAAGAGGGCATGTGGCCCTTTCCTTTCTCTTGATGGCGAGAGGTGTCAGTAGGCGGCGGTGGCGGTAGGTTCGGATCAACTCTTGCGGCGGCGGTGGAGGGGCCGATTTGTTGTCCTCTGGACGCGGCAAGCGCAAGCTGGCGCTTGAGCTCCGCGTTCTCTGCTTCCAGTTCTGCGCGAGCCTTGTGTGATACCCCGTAATTTTGTAAGGTTAATTTGGGAATTTTGGGAATTTTCCCGAACACCCGTTTTGTACGTCAGATTTAATTCAGAGAGTTTAAGACATTCTGTAATGATCTTTGTATCTGTAATTATTTTCTCAGTGAAATAAAATACAGACGACGTACTTTGGATGTTAATACTCGTTCGTGTACGATTATTTTTATCCCGGGTTAAGATGATTTCGTCCTTGAGCCAATTGGTCAAAGATAGCCTGGCGACGACCGCCGCAATTATGGCGGCGACCGCCGTTAAAGGCTCGAGGCAACAGTGCCCTCGTCTTCTAGCTGGGCGAGAAGATTGGAAAACGGCGACCGCCATACTATGCGGCGACCGCCGCCAGTTGCCCGCCGCAGTTGTTTTGTTCAGCGGCGACCAGGGCGACGCGGTGCCCGCCGCAAGCTAGCGGGGGCGTAGGCCTGCGAGTCGTCGGCGACGTCTGACGACGCCGAACTAGCCCCGACACGCCTCCATTTAGGCCATCATTATGTTCCCCTGGGCTTTGGCTATAAATTGGAGCCTTTGGTGAGCGGATTTGGCACACAATCAGAAGCTCAATCTCAAAATCTCTCTCGCCGGAGTTTTGTGCCCTCGCCGGATTTCTGAAGCAATCGCCGGGGTGTTGTTTGGTGTGTTTCCAGTGGCCTTTGTGAAGCCTTTTGGTTGCCTTTGAAGGTCAGAACCCAAAGCAAGGCAAAGGGGGGTCGAAATGCGTACCAATTGGTGAGTGTTCTTTCGTTATTATGTCCGTTCATGTCGAATCTAACTAAGGGTTTCTGTATGGGTCGATCCGAAGGAATCTGTGTTACCAGAGCGATCCCTATATCGAGCCCGGAATCCCGTCGTTAGGCTTCGTCAAACTCTATGGATTAAGGCAAGTGGCGGTTCGCTCTTGCTCATCGTTCCATATTTACATTAATTATCAATTGCTTAGTTGTTAATTAATTTGGAATGATTATTGTGTTCGTCTGGAAACGGTTTTGTTAACTGTTTTGGAAGCTAAAATATGATATTATTATAGGTTGTATATCTGCTAGAACAACGTTGTTATATATATATATATGTGTGAATTAATACAGATATTATTATAGGTTGTATATTGTTAGAACAACGCTATTTTATCTGTAACTGGGCATGAGGGCATTGAGATGAATTATTGCTGCGTTTGTAACTATTTAGTTAGAACGAGTATTCGTAGGAACGCTAATGTGTATCTCAGTACGAGTGCTAGTCGTTTCTTGATAACCTGGTGGTTAGGATTTAGTTCCTACCATTCTTCTTTAGTGCCGTTGAAAGGATTTAGTTCCTGATTCCGCCTTAGGGATATAGTTCCCGCAGGATTTAGTTCCCGATTCGACTTTTGGGATTTAGCTCCCGAGTCAACTCCGCGGGTAGGGATTTAGTTCCCGACTCGACTCCGAGGGATTTAGTTCCTGAATAGACTCGACTTTGGGGATTTAGTTCCCGAGTCAACTCCGCCTTAGGGATTTCGTTCCCGAGGGATCTAAAAAGATTATAACGTGATGTGGATTTTGAAATTAAATAAGATAATGTGCCCGAGTGCACATAATTAATATACCTTTGGCGAGTAGTGCAGCTAAGTAAATAGTGCAGCTAGGAAAGCTCGTCTCGACTCTTGATCAGAGTACGTTCTCTTTCCAATCTGGATTCGTTGTAAGCAGTGAGGTTGGTCGTGAACCGAAACATCTAAGTCAGCTTTTAAATCACTGATGTCTGATTCTTAAACGTTCCAGATTTGTCATATTTCCTTAAGACTCACTTCCGTTGGAGTCTTCTTTTGTCATATTCAAGTAGAGTATGGTGGTTGATAAGCGTACTCGATTATTATTCGAGAGATGAGAAGTCTAACCTAATACGACTACTTAGAACCTTCTGCTTTGTACCCTTGCATAGTCTATTCAGTAGACTAACCAACCGCAATTGTTCTCTGCATGGTTGGCTGGTGTCATCCGTTCGATTCGGCACATCAGATAGAGTAAAGATATGAGGAGACTAGATTGACTATGAAGACGACGGTTGTTTTTGGATGTTTTAATAATTATCTTTTAATCAGGTTAAGATCCTTGGGCAGGTGATCATTACGATCACAACCCTTTTTGTAATATTTCAAGAAAGACTTCCGCTGTAACTTATTTACTCTGTTATATATTTAAAAAGACTTCCGCTATACTTTGTTTAAACTCTGTATTTGTCCTATTCGGGATTGGGATGTAATCCCGGGACTCATGTTTTATATGAATAAAGTTATCATTTTGTATCATTGTATTTCATGATTTGTATTCAAACGGTAAAGCCTTGGGTGATCTCGGTAAGGAACACTGAGGTCACTGGCGGTAATACCTTTCCAAATGGGTTAAGATTTGGGGGTGTTACAGTTGTGGTATCAGAGCCAAAGGTTTTAAAACGGGTTGGGGATTTTATAAATCATTTTTCCCATTTTTGAAAATGCTTTAAAAGGGCTCTGAATTTTCAAAATGAAAAATATTTGAAAACACCGTTCATAGTCATGTCTTCTATACAGTCTGATATAGTAAGCTTGCTCCTATGTCTAGAAAGACTAATTCCTTCCCCGTTGCCCCGTAAGATATGGGTGCATTCTGTTCTCTTCAGAGGAACCCGGGAGAAGCCTAGGTGGTGTCGCCATACCCAATAAGGCTTGAATTCCCAGTTCTCTCGCTTTGAGTTGAGGTTGTAGAACTCAGTTACTCAGTTTAAGTTCATCAATAGAAATTTCCACTATTCTAAGTTGATTTTATTACATTAGATATATCAGAATGATATTAATGTGATAAAATCCTTGGAAGTTGATTGTTAAACAGATGGTGAACACGAGGAACGTTATTTGTGCTGGTGCTGGGCCGAGTAATAACCCCAGACACAATGCGAGGAATGCTGCAGACCCAACAGGAGAGCGTGAGTCTGTCTTCAACAATAACCCTGGAGGCAATGGCCAAGCTCAGGCCGACACTTCAATAGTGTTTGATGCAGCAACTGTTGCAGCTATTTGGGGAATTGTGATGCAAGCAATCGCCGATGCTAGGCAACCTGCCGCACCACATGCACAATGTGTGCCAATTCCGCCAGTAGTTCATAGGTTCGAGGAACCTAATGTTTATGAACACCGAGGAGAAGTAGTCAGGAATAGAGGTGACTATGGCCGAGCACTGAAGGCCATTAACTCTATGAGACCCGACAGCTATGATGGAAAGGGAGAGTCAGTCAGAGTGGCTCATTGGTTTTCCCACATGGAGCGATTGTTCCGTAATGTGGAGTGCACCGAAGCGGAGAAGGTTCACATAGCTTCTCTACAGTTGAAGGAGAAAGCCAGTGAATGGTGGGAGAGTACCGGCTTAACTGATAGCCCTGTTCTGAACTAGTCAATGTTTAAGACCAAGATGACAAATATTTTCTTCTCTCGAGCTATGAGGGAGGAGAAACACAAGGAGTTCTTGTATCCTAATACGGATGGATTGAAGGTGACCGAGCTTGCCACTAAGTTTAATCATCTTCTGCAGTATGCCAAACCAGAGATATCCAGTGAGGCATAGAAGATTTGGTACTTCCATGAGTGGATGGGCCCAGATATTAAGCCACTGATGGTGCGTCACGGATGCTCGACTTTGGAGCAGTACGTGGATGCAGCCTACAAGTTAGAGGTGACTCTGGAAGATTCGACCAAGAAGCGTGATAGCCAGAGGCAAGTGGAGAACCGGCCTAAGGCAAGTGGGTTTAAACGTCCTGCTCCACCATTTGCTTTTTTCAAATCGGGCCGAGCAAAAACGAATATGACTCAGGATGGGTCTACGCAACGTTCGGGTCAGGGTAATAATCCGATCCAGTGCTACAACTGTGGTACCTACGGGCACAAGAGTAATGTGTGTCCGAAGGAGAAGAAAACGTGCTTTGCCTGTGGAAAGGAAGGACACTTGCAATCATTTTGTCCACAGAGGAGGCAAAAAGGAGCTGAGTCACAGCAGAGGTCTGTTAATCAGAACGGCTGACCCAGGTTCAGTCCGGTGGAAGCCCCTAGTCCTTCAATGCAGACAACTGTGCAAAACAAGGGGAAAGCCCCAGTGGCTTCAGGAAGCCAAGGTCAACGCCTATACGTGATGCGTGAGGCGAATGGACCCGATGCTCCAATTGCTTAAAGTATTTTGTACTACTTCTGTTGGTATGTTGTGGATTTGGGTGTTACCCAGTCTTTTGTTTTGGATAAGTTATGTTAGTAAGTTTAAGTATGCAAAAAGGTTTATAAACCCTTTGTTGTAAATATTCTTTCTAATATAAATGTTTGGTTGAGAACCAATCGTCTGTCGGAATTTTCAATTACCATTTAGGGTAAGAAATTCGAAGAGAATTCGATCTGGATAGCCATGGTTACATACGATAATTTTCTCGGTATGAAGTGGCTGACGCGTCATGGGGCGATAATCGATTTTAGTTCGAAGACGGTGACGGTGTCATCAGGGGGCCAGTATGTATGCAAATTTAAGGGTCTGAATGACGCTGATAACGGCAGGTTTATCAAGGCGATGACTGCGTTTAAGCTACTTCGACAAGGTTGTGTCGGGTACCTTTGCTACTTGGATCCGCCCATGAAAGATGAACCTTCAGTTCTTGATATTTCGATCGTTGTGAAATTTCGGATGTCTTTTCAGAAGATATTCCTGGTTTACCCCCGTAGTGTGACGTGAAGTTTATAATTAATCTCGAGCCGGGTATCGCGCCGACCTCGAAGGCACCATACTGGATGGTTCCTGCTAAGAAGGGAAATGTATAAGAGGGATAGTTCATAGGGAACTTGTTTCCTCTATTACGACCAGTGTAGAACCCATGGTTAAGATTTGCTTTTGAAAAGCCAAGTGTACAAAGTCGTAGGTATTATTCTGGAAGACCTATTCGAAGTTTCGTTTTGAGATCCGTTGTGAGGCTTCCTTTAGAGAAGCAATATAAGGGTTAGACATACAATGTCTGATGTCTTTTATGGTGATCTTGTTTCGAGGAAACTAGAGGCCTGAGTTGGCAGTGAGCTTTAGGGCCAAAAATTAAATGGGCCATCCATAAGGCAAATGGTGCTTATGAAGAGATGTCAGTGTGCATTCTAGAGCGTCGGGAGAAGCAACTACGCAACAAGATCGTACCTTTGGCACGAATTCTGTGGTCCAAGTCTGGGACATAAGAAGTTACTTGGGAAACGTGGGAAACCAAAGCAGATATGCTCAGGCGTTTTCCCAAGTTATTTGCGACCTAAGTTTCGGGGTCGAAACTTCTTTTAAGGGGAGGAGATGTGATACCCCGTAATTTTGTAAGGTTAATTTGGGAATTTTGGGAATTTTCCCGAACACCCGTTTTGTACGTCGGATTTAATTCAGAGAGTTTAAGACATTCTGTAATGATCTCTGTATCTGTAATATTTTTCTCAATGAAATAAAATACAGACGACGTACTTTGGATGTTAATACTCGTTCGTATATGATTATTTTTATCCCGGGTTAAGATGATTTCGTCCTTGAGCCAATTGGTCAAAGATAGCCTGGCGGCGACCGCCGCAATTATGGCGGTGACCGCCGTTAAAGGCTCGAGGCAACAGTTCCCTCGTCTTCTAGCTGGGCGAGAAGACTGGAAAACGGCGACCGCCGTACTATGCGGCGACCGCCGCCAGTTGCCCGCCGCAGTTTTTTTGTTCAGCGGCGACCAGGCTGAGACGCGGCGCCCGCCGCAAGCTAACGGGGCGTAGGCCTGCGAGTCGTCGGCGACGTCTGACGACGCCGTACTAGCCCCGCCACGCCTCCATTTAGGCCATCATTGTGTTCCCATGGGCTTTGGCTATAAATTGGAGCCTTTGGTGAGCGGATTTGGCACACAATCAGAAGCTCAATCTCAAAATCTCTCTCACCGGAGTTTTGTGCCCTCGCCGGATTTCTGAAGCAATCGTCGGGGTGTTGTTTGGTGTGTTTCCAGTGGCCTTTGTGAAGCCTTTTGGTTGCCTTTGAAGGTCAGAACCTAAAGCAAGGCAAAGGGGGGTCGAAACGCATACCAATTGGTGAGTGTTCTCGCCGTTTCTGCTTTCTGGGTTCATCGCGACGCCCACCGTGTTCATGGCGGCGACCACCGTGATGAACAGTGGTGCCCGCCGTAAGGCCTCCGACGACCGCCGCCAAAAGGCTGATGGCCTAGTTTGGCCTCGGCTTTGATAGTCGTCGTTCGAACGTCGTTCCTTTCGATTTCTTTCGTTATTCTGTCCGTTCATGTCGAATCTAACTAAGGGTTTCTGTATGGGTCGATCCGAAGGAATCTGTGTTACCAAAGCTATCCCTATATCGAGCCCGGAATCCCGTCGTTAGGCTTCGTCAAACTCTACGGATTAAGGCAAGTGGCGGTTCACTCTTGCTCATCGTTCCATATTTACATTAATTATCAATTGCTTAGTTGTTAATTAATTTGGAATGATTATTGTGTTCGTCTGGAAAGGGTTTTGTTAACTGTTTTGGAAACTAAAATATGATATTATTATAGGTTGTATATCTGCTAGAACAACGCTATTATATATATATATGTGAATTAATATAGATATTATTATAGGTTGTATATTGTTAGAACAACGCTATTTTATCTGTAACTGGCCATGAGGGCATTGAGATGAATTATTGCTGCGTTTGTAACTGTTTAGTTAGAACGAGTATTCGTAGGAATGCTACTGTGTATCTCAGTACGAGTGCTAGTCGTTTCTTGATAACCTGGTGGTTAGGATTTAGTTCCTACCATTCTTCTTTAGTGTCGTTGAAAGGATTTAGTTCCTGATTCTGCCTTAGGGATATAGTTCCCGCGGGATTTAGTTCCCGATTCGACTCTTGGGATTTAGCTCCCGAGTCAACTCCGCGGATAGGGATTTAGTTCCCGACTCGACTCCGAGGGATTTAGTTCCCTAGGGATTTAGTTCCTGAATAGACTCGACTTTGGGGATTTAGTTCCCGAGTCAACTCCGCCTTAGGGATTTAGTTCCCGAGGGATCTAAAAAGATTATAATGTGATGTGGGTTTTGAAATTAAATAAGATAATGTGCCCGAGTGCACATAATTAATATACCTTTGGCGAGTAGTGCAGCTAAGTAAATAGTGCAGCTAGGAAAGCTCATCTCGACTCTTGATCAGAGTATGTTCTCTTTCCATTCTGGATTCGCTGTAAGCAGTGAGGTTGGTCGTGAACCGAAACATCTAAGTCAGATTTTAAATCACTGATGTCTGATTCTTAAACGTTCCAGATTTGTCATATTTCCTTAAGACTCACTTCCGTTGGAGTCTTCTTTCGGGTCAATTTCTGTGAAGATTCAGTCTTCCAGAATCTTCTCTTGTGCATGCCTTTTGTCATATTCAAGTAGAGTATGGTGGTTGACAAGCGTACTCGATTATTATTCGAGAGACGAGAAGTCTAACCTAATACGACTACTTAGAACCTTCTGCTTTGTACCCTTGCATAGTCTATTCAGTAGACTAACCAACCACAATTGTTCTCTGCATGGTTGGCTGGTGTCATCCATTCGATTCGGCACATCAGATAGAGCGAAGATATGAGGAGACTAGATTGACTATGAAGACGACGGTTGTTTTTGGATGTTTTAATAATTATCTTTTAATCAGGTTGAGATCCTTGGGCAGGTGATCATTACGATCACAACCCTTTTTGTAATATTTTAAGAAAGACTTCCGCTGTAACTTATTTACTCTGTTATATATTTAAAAAGACTTTCGTTGTACTTTGTTTAAATTCTGTATTTGTCCTATTCGGGATTGGGATGTAATCCCGGGACTCATGTTTTATATGAATAAAGTTATCATTTTGTATCATTGTATTTCATGATTTGTATTCAAACGGTAAAGCCTTGGGTGATCTCGGTAAGGAACACTGAGGTCACTGGCGGTAATACATTTCCAAATGGGTTAAGATTTGGGGGTGTTACACCTTGGCGGCGGCCTCATGCTCGACCTGAAGGAAAGCGAAGGCCTCGTCTGACTCCGTACCTAGGGTCACCATCACAAACACAAAACAAAGGTGAAAACACAACAATTGGAAACACAACACAACAAATAAAGAGGATCAAACAACCCCATAATAGACGTCTCACGGGCAACTATGTGGCTAGCCGTGAGGGTGGTAGACAAGGCTGTGAAAATTGCCAGCAAAACCAAGACAAACAACTACACATATCACGCAAAAATGGTATGCAAATTTTGAGTTAAACGAGTAGCAAGTCCAAGAAAACAAATCAAGTGCGTTGTGAATGAAAGAAGGCGGAAGAAAAAGCTTAGTGGACCTGTGCCGATGTGTGAATTGGGTTCCCCGAGATCGCCTAAGGATTTCGTTTTGCTCGGATGCGATTTTTTTTTGAAGCAGCCGACTAATAATATATTTAAAAAAAAATCAGCATAAGCATTGTTAGAGGAAAGAGAGAGAGAGAGACACAAGATTTACATGTATGTTGGAGGGAGAGAGAGATAAGAGATATGCGTAGATATGAGAGAAAAAATATAACAACTTATGGTAACTAACTAGATATGCAAATCTTGAAATTACCAAACAAAGAACACAAAATAAAACAACCAAATCGGCAAGATATTATGCGGTTGTAAGTCAATGATTTTGGCCACAATTTAGGAAAAGGATATCTCGCAACTTTTTTTTTAAATCACTCGGCCGACATCTCAACTTCGGGGAACGAAGAGATCCACATAGGGTGTTGACGGCAACAATGAATAAAACAAAATGCAAAAATGGCGGAAGCAAGGGAATGGATGATAAAAAGGGAAAACGTGAGAACAAAATTGAAGAGTTAGAATGACCACACCTTGTACCACTGAATCTGATACCAATTGATACGCAAACGGCCTCGTTCATGTGTTGAGTGGCAGATCTAGGTAGAAAGTGTGTCAAAGACTCCGTCTCTTCATGGTTGGATAAGTAGCGGCTTCACGGAACAAAAGACGTCGGCTCTCTTGCGCTCGAATGGTTCAAGTTTGGGCGAGCGGTTTCTTGAAAGGAAAGCCGATCGAGGGATTGATGTTTGGGTTGATCGGTAACGGAGATTGGCCGGAAATGGTGACGTCAAAAGATTAAGGGGCGGAGAAGAGTTCTCAATGGCAATGCTCAAGCTTAATTAAATTCAACGTAAAGTGTAAATGTACATGACACAAGGTACTTATAGTAGCCTGCTAGACGCGGCCTATGGGCCAGACAAAAACCTAGTGGGTCGGGGTCCTAAGCATAGTTGACACGCACGACCGAAATAGAAACTTACCAAAAATAGAAAGTGCTAAAAGTAGAAAATGATAAACATAGAAAGTTTCAAAAAACAACCAAATGTCACTCAATAAACCTCTAAATTAAAAACTAGGCTTGAAATAGGAGAGGCGCCGCGTAGCCGAGGTAGCGGCCGTGACCAATGTCATGGCGCCGCGGCGGGGGCCGCAGTGCCGGCAATGATGACGCATGACACGGCTCTAGGCACAGTCGATGAGGCGAAGCTGTTGCGCACGAAGCCCTTGGCCGTGAGGCTTTGTGTTGCTTGGGCGATGGCTCTGGCACGCGTCCTGGTGATAGGTCTATCCGACTTGACACTCAACATCTCCTCTTCTTGGGCCTCTAACAATGTCGCCACCGGGGATGTATCAATGAGCGTCCTCCAAGAGGAACTGACCCAACAACGCCTGAGGACCGAAACCCTGAGCACCTATTCCGAAGCCGAGATGGCGCGACTAACTCGTGAAAATGAAATTTTAAAATCCCATGTATATTCGACCGCATCGGTCCCCGAAGGATCAAGACGCATTGTTACTACCAATGGCCTCCAAACATGCCTCAACATGGACGGAAAAATCGCGACACCCATGGTAACATTTCGGATACTGCAACCGAGTCCACCGAGACCTGAGTATGATGCGTCCTTGGCCTCGGATGGATGTCAAGGATGCCCCTTGCACCAGATCTAGACCAAGTAATGAGCCTTCTCTTGGATCTTGTGGTTTAGGAGGAGGAGGGTTGCTTCGAAGGAGCGAATGCGGCGGGAGTGAAGTTGAGTGATGAGTGGGCGAGTCGCCAAAGGGTTGGCGGTGAGACCGATCCAGGCGTCAAGCAGCATTGGAGATGAGACTCAATGAGAGCCTCGGTGAAGGTGGAGTAGAACGTGAGTTTTGAGAGATTTTAAGTGAGAAGGAGAAGAAGAGACGAGAGAGAGAGAGAGATGACGTCTATGCAAAGAGATGGAGATAAAACTCAACACAATACTTAACATTAAAATTGAACGTAAAATTTACAAGGATGCCGAGAAGGCATTATAAAGGAAGCGGCTCGGTGATGGGCCGAGACAGTCCTTAGGCATGCCCACTTACATGAGTGGAGCGCACGACCCAAATAGAAACATTACGTAAATGGCAATACTAAAAATAGAAATGTCTATAAATAGCAAATAAACCTCCAAATGCAAAAGCTACTACTAGATAGGCGCCAGTCTTCAAGGAAGGCGGCGAGACGTCGGAGACGCGACGTTGAGGCGCCGGTATAGGTGGTGCTGGGCCTGGACAAGAACTCACTAGGCCATGAGTGGAGACGCTGGCGAAGCGACGTCGGGCTGCATGGGAGTGGCCTCAAGTGATACGAGGAGCAATGCCATGGGGGAGGCGTCATGGAGGCTAGCGTTGGAAAAGGCCCGACGATGAAGGACTGTGTGGCTTGAGCGATTGCCTTGGCACGAGCCCGAGTCACGGGGCCATCTGACTTGAGGCTCATCGAGGGAAGAGGACATCACTCTCCCCCCTTGGCTGTAAAACATCCATGTTTTACCCTCATCAAACTCTAGTGCAATGTATGGCAAAAGATCGGCCATATTAAAAGTAGGATACACACCGTAGTCATCGGGAAGCTCCACCTGGTGAGCATTTCCCCCAAAGGTGATGCGTTCCTGCCTTTGAATGCCGGATCGAGATCTTGGTGGTGAGTCGAGCGTGTCGAATCCAAGGGGGAATGGGTGGAACGCGGTGTTGTCTCTTCGCGCGACCAGGTGAGCGCGATGATGGGTGGTAGCTCAAAAGGCGAGTGAAGCAGTAGCATCGGCAGCGGAGGGGGATAGACTCGAGGAATTCGAGTGGGTGGCCGTAGCGTCGACAGCGGAGGAATGGAGATGAGAAGTAATAATTGGGGTGACGTCGATCTAAGAGATTGGAGGCAAAAGCTCTCGACAAATGGCCTTAGATTAAAATGTAGCGTAACCTATTATAGAAGGCTGAGAAGGCCTTTTAAAGGGGGTAGCGGGACTCGGATGGGCCGAGTCTCGATTAATAGGCTAGCCTATGCGATACGCGTGGAACACACACCCAAAAGAAAACACTGAAAATAATAATGTTCAAAGATAACAAAACAATCAAAGATCGCGGTCAATGATGGTGGAGAGGATCTTGAGAGAGAACACGATCTTTGGACTTGGCTGGAGGCGCTTGAGGGAGAACGTGGTCTCTTGCGTCCCTTGGCTAGAGACGACGCGCACAATCAATGATTGTGTCGCGTTGGCGATGGCCTTGGCACACGATCTTGTTATAGGGCCTTGTGAGCGAATGCTCATGGCTTCCTCTTCCTCAGTTGCAGTCATGGTTGGTAGGGAAGCATCACCCTCCCCCGCTTGGCTGTGAAGCGTCCCCGCTTCACCATCATCGAACTCTGGCTCCATATAAGGCTCCAAGTCGGCGACGTTGAAGGTCGCGTGGACACCGTAGTCGGGTGGCAACTCGAGCTCGTAGGCGTTGTCGCCAATGGCATTCACAACACGAAAAGGACCATCACCGCGTTGTGCCAGCTTGGATTTGCGCTTGGCTGGAAAGCGGCATTTGCGAAGATGCACCCACACCAAGTCTCCTGGGGCAAAGATGATGCGGCGACACCCAAGATTGTGTTTTATGGCATATTGTATAGCGCGGCGTTCCAGCTGCTCTCACGTTCGCCGATGGAGATCCTGGATCATCGCGGCACGGTTGGCCGCGCTAGTGTGCTCATTGTCTTTCAGAGGCCGCGGTAGCATGTCTAGTGGTGTCAATGGGTTTCTTCCATAGACGACCTCGAACTGTTGTAAGAAAACTCAACAATGGCAAGTAAGTCTTCCCAACACTTGAGGTTGTATTTGAGCATGGTCCGAAGGAGGGCTCCTAGGGTTCGATTGGTCACCTCTGTTTGGTCATCGGTTTGGGGGTGGTAGCTAGTGGAAAACAAAAGTTTTATACCCAACTTTCCCCAGAGTGTTCTCCAAAAAAGCCCTACAAATTTGGTGTCGCGATCACTCACAATAGACCGAGGGATCCCGTGCAAACGTACCACATTGTCAAAGAACAATGCGGCGATTTCACTAGCAGTATTGGTGGTCTTACACGCGATGAAATGTGCAATTTTGGAAAACTTGTCCATAACAAAAAAGATGGAGTCCTTACCCCTACGAGAGAGAGGCAAACCTGTGATGAACTCCATGGACAAATCTTCCCAAGGGCCTAGTGGGATGGGTAACGGCGTGTAGAGGCCATAGGGATTGGAACTAGACTTGGCGCGCTGACATATGACACAACTCTTACAATATTGCATCACTTGGGTGGTCATGCGCGGCCAAAAGAAATGCTCGTGAAGGGCAGCTAGTGTTTTTGTAACCCCAAAATGACCGCGTCCTTCATGGGCTTCTTGAATGAGGAGTTTCCTAATAGGTGAGCTAGGAATGCACAGACGGCCGACTTTGTAAAGGTACCCCTCATGTAAAAAGTATGTGTCAAACTCGCCGTCCCTAAGGCAGTGCTCGACAATTGGCTTAAAGAAGGAATCAGTCAAGTATAAATCCTTAATTAACGTGAAGCCAAGAAGTTTAGTTTGAAGATGAGTAAAGAGGATATACCTGCGAGAAAGGGCGTCGACGACCACATTCTCCTTACCTTTCTTGTGTACAACGACGTAGGGGAACGTCTCCATGAATTCCACCCAACGTGCATGGCGGCGGCTAAGGTGGGCTTGGATCTTCAAGTAGCTAATGGTCGCGTGTTCCGAGTGGATTATGAACTCGCATGGCCAGAGATAGTGTTGCCATGTCTTTAGCACGCGGACTAGAGTGTAGAGCTCCTTGTCGTATGTGGGGTAATTCAAAGTGGCCCATATGAGCTTCTCACTGAAGAACGCAATGGGCTTCTTTTCCTGGTGCAAGACTCCACCAATGCCCACATTTGACGCGTCGCATTCAATTTCAAAGTGCTTGTTGAAGTCTGGGAGTTAGAGGAGTGGCGCGTTGCACAGGGCTTCTCTCAACGCGTTGAAAGCGTTCGCGTGGCGGTCCATCCAATTCACCGCGGTGCCCTTCCTTGTGAGCTCATGGAGGGCCGCGGCGATGGAGCTGAAGTCATGGACAAATCTCTTGTAAAATCCCGCCAAGCCAAGGAAGCTTCGAACCATTGTTGGAGTGGTAGGTGTGGGCCAATCCCGGATGGCCTTCACCTTTTCCTCATCCACGCGTAGCCCATCTTGGGAGACCACGTAGCCCAGAAAGTTCGTTGTGTCTGAGGCAAAGCGACACTTGCCAAGATTGGCATACAAGCGCTCGCGCCTCAAGCACTCTAATACAAGCCTAAGGTGCTCTACATGCTCAGCTATACTACGCGAATACACCAAAATGTCATCAAAGTACACCACAACAAATTTGCCCAGAAATTTCCTCAAAACATGGTTCATGAGCCTCATGAACATGCTTGGCGCATTAGTAAGACCAAACGGCATGACTAGCCATTCATAAAGGTCATATTTTGTCTTGAACGCAGTCTTCCATTCATCATCCTCCTTCATGCGAATCTGGTGATAGCCGCTCTTCAAGTCAATTTTGGTGAAGTGGATCGCGCCGTGGAGCTCATCTAGCATGTCGTCGAGACGCGGGATTGGGTGCCTGTACTTCACCGTAATCTGATTGATGGTGCGGCAGTCTACACACATTCGCTATGAGACATCTTTTTTTGGCACGAGGATCACGGGGACCGCGCAAGGGCTTAGAGATTCCCTTACGTATCCACGATCCAAAAGTTCTTGCACCTGGCGCTGTAACTCCTTGGATTCCTCTGGTCCAACGCGATAGGCAGCACAGTTTGGCAGCGAGGCACCTGGCACCAAATCAATTTGGTGCTCAATGCCTCGTAATGGGGGAAGGCCCTAGGGAAGCTCTTCTGGAAAGATGTCATCGAACTCGTCAAGCAATGCGCTGATGGCACTCGGCAACGGGTCCGCTATTGGCTTATCTGGAATGCAAGGCATTGGTACCAAGAGGAAACATGGTGCCTTGCCGCTCAAGGTTGCAGTGAGGTCACTTGGCCGCGCAAGAAGCAATCTGTGTTCACAGGTTCCTTTCAACGGGGCACTTGTGGGCGCGGTGTTTTGCACCTTCCTTGCCACGCGTTCTATCCTTGGGCGCGTTGTCGTTGGAAGCGCTTCCGTGCCCTAAGGAAGTACGTGATCTACTGTTGCTAGGGACTGGTATGTTGGAAGACTCTCCAATATCTTGTTTAGATCGCGTCGTCGTTGACGCTGTCTTTGCACCTTCCAAAGCCTTTTGTCGATCACGCTCAACCTGATCCTGTAAAATCTCATGGGGAGACATGGGTAAGAGCGTGACGCGCTTCCCGTGGTAAGTAAACACATAAGTGTTTAAATAGCCATTATGAAGTACGCGTCTGTCGAATTGTCATGGGCGCCCCAACAAAAGATGTGTGGCATCTATTGCAATGACATCACAAAGGACTGAGTCTGAATATTCGCCAATGGAAAAAGAAATAAGGCCTTGTCGAGTTATAGTGTTACTAGAACTCGAAGAAATCCACTGTAGACCATAGGGTTGTGGGTGAGGCGTGGTCGGCAGATTAAAATGATTGACCACCTTCTCATTGATGATATTGCAGTAGCTGCCTCCATCGATGATGACACTCAAGGACGCTGTCTTGACCAAGCAACGCGTGTGAAAGAGGTTCTCGCGTTGGTCGACAAGTGTGGCTTCCTTGACAGTGAGTATACGGTGCGTGACAAGGCTTAGAGGTATGAGTTCATGTAGCGCGGCGGCTTCACAAGTGTAGGCCTCCTCGTTGTCATCTTCGAATCCTTCCTCAATGGTCTCAAGGGGTGTTTCCTCATCCTCGTAAGATTCATAGTCCACGGTCATGCTGGAGAAAAAAGACCTTCTTGTTGTTTGGGCAATACCTCTTGTAGTGCCCTCGTCCTCCACACTTAAAACATTCCAAGTCACACGCGCGCTCAGTGACCTGGGGGAAGCCTTTTATAGGCGTCGCGCGTGCGGCATTGGAGGTGGGCATCGCGGTCTTCCCCTGTCATCTTTGATTGGACGCGCTGGTTCCTGTTGGTGGAGCGCGCACATTAGTAGTAGGGGATTGACCAGGGTTAGAATCATACCTTCGTTGACCTTGATTTTTCCAAGAGGATTGTCGGCGACGCGAGAGTTGGTTGTGAATTTGCATCGCGGTGTGAGTCAAGGTGTTGAGATCCTTGATGGGCAATATCTCGAGTTGGTCACGGATTGACACATTCAATCCACTCAGAAACTTTGTCCGAAGGGTGGACGGGGCGACACTGATGCTAGCCTTGTAGTACATGTCTTCCAAATGAGAGAAGAACTCCAGAGGCATTTTGGTGCCTTGTCGCGCCATTGCAATCTCCATTCGCATTTGGTTTCCGTAGTCCGCGGGCACGTACTTCATGTGTCATGACGTAGACAAGATGGTGCCACTCCGTGATGTGGGCAAAGTGTCGACGAACGCGGTCGTCAACGAACCTGTGCCACCAAACGCGTGCAGTGCCTCAGAAGTGTAGCATTTCCGTGTCAACATGCTCTTCTGTGGGAATGTGGCAATATCGCAAAGTATACTCTGTAGCCTGCACCCACTCAAGAAACACAGCCGGATCATATTCGCCAAAGAAATGCTCAATTTTAACTTTTACCTCGTGGCGACTAAGCCTTGGTGTGTGTTGAGCAGGCGGTGGCACATAAGCGCGTTGTATAGGTTCTTGAGCGCGACGATGAGGATGGCGAACGCGGCTAGCCTAGATATCTTTAGCGACGAAGTCCCTAGGTGGTGCGTTGTACTCAGCGCGTCGTTGTTGTCGTCTTGGAACAGAGGCATCGTGGTGGCGATGAAAGTCACGCGCCATGTCCTCGTGGTGTTGGCCACGAGTGTCATGCCTATTGTCTCCGTGAAGGCGTTGTTGTGGTCCTACTGGCTGGAGTGGGGGCGGAATCCAATCCGCGGGCCTATCTTAGAGTTCAATTGGATCACCAAGGGGAGGATGGAAGGAGCCTGGGTTGATCATCCCCGCGTCCTCCATCTTCTCGTCGTCGAACTCATTGAAGTCATCATGGATAGTCGGCATCGTCAATCCATAGCCATCGGAGCCATAACGCGATGTGCGCGTGCTTTGATGGCCAAGGTGGTCATTGATGTCGAAGGGAACTAGAGTGGGTTCATGGCGACGCTGACACGGCTCAATGTCTGTGGTGCGATAGGATCTACGCAGCAAACCTGAGTCGCGTTCATCACGTCGTGCGCGGCCGACAAGAGGCATTGAAGCAGTCTCGCGGCGGCGTCTTGTTCCTCTAGCTTCATACCTGTCATGAAAGTCAAAAGGTTCAGATTACTCACCATGGGTATCATTGTCGCGGTCGGAGCCGTTGTCATAGCCGGCAGTGGTTGCTCGCGGTGCGTAGCATTCGTGATGCGACACATAGCCTTGGCGGCTTTCGATCACGGATTGTATTCTTTGAAGTCGTGGTTGCAAGTTTGAGGTGGAGGGCATCAATCCTTTGCCCTTGTCCACGCGTGGTTGACTTGGCCCGGCTTCAGTGGGACGCGGCACGCCCAGGGTGTCCATAGGGATCATCATTGTCTGTGTGGGAAGTACTGGCGCAACACGAAGCGTGGCCTGCAGTTGAGCAACTTGGCGCATGAGCTCTTGTATCTCGCGTTGTTCAGCGGAGAGCTTCAGAATGGGATCGTCAATGTGTTGGTCATGTTGTGGAACCAAGGATGGATTTGGCGCGTTATCGTTGGCACCATTGCGATCTTCACTTGGATGAGTGGGGGTGATCATGCTTCCTATCACAATGTGACCAGACATCCAAGTAAAAATGAACAAAAGACAAGACAACCAATAATCAAGCAATCACTTAACAAGACACAAGTGTTCACGTAGGAAGGCTAGGACTTTAGGCCGTGAGGGCGGCTAAGGCAAACACAAATAAGTGTGATATGCAAGCACAAAACCAAATGAAACCAATTAATTAAAATCTTAACCTCTTACGTAAACAACACAAACACACAAGACCAACCTTCAAGGTGTGAACCTAGACGGTGGAGGGGTTGAGAAGATGAGCCAAGCCGTTGGTGGAAGAAGGTTGCCTTATTTTGGCTTTCCTTTTTTTTTGAATTAAGTCGAGTTTTTTTTTTGTAATTCGACTTTGACTTTTGAATTTCAAATCCGAGATCTTAGTCTTTGACTTTTGATTGTAGATCGGATAAGATTTACACAAATAAAATTAAAATAAACGGCCTAGTAACTAAGGAAATAACTCACTTGATTTTCGTGATAGGAGAGAGAAGAATATTGCAGATTTGTAACGGCCACAACAAGAAGATATGGCAAGATATGCTAGCGAAATTCACGCGATTAATTAAGCCAATTAAGCAATCAATTTTGGCAGATTTCCTGCAAACAAATCACACAAATTTCGCAAGGGATCAATCATGGAATCGGTCAAGGGCTTGCCTTGTGCAACTGATGGACATGCAAGGAAGAAAAAAAAAATTGTGACGATGGCGGAAGCAAGATGATGGGGAAGAAAAATTGTGAACAAATGAACTAGACAAGCGACTTACAAGATCAAAGGCTCTGATGCCAGTTGATGCGTTCTTGCCTTCGAATGCTGGATCGAGATCTTGGTGGTGAGTCACGCGTGTCAAATCCAAGGGGGAATGGGTGGAACGCGGTGTTGTCTCTTCGCGCGATCAGGCGAGCGCGATGATGGGTGGTGGCTCGAAAGGCGAGCGAAGCCGTAGCGTCGGCAGCGGAGGGGGATAGACTCGAGGAATTCGAGTGGGATGCCGTAGCGTCGGCAGCAGAGGAATGGAGATGAGAAATAAGAATTGGGGTGACGCCGATCTAAGAGATTGGAGGCAAAAGCTCTCGACAAATGGTCTTAGATTAAAATGTAGCGTAACCTATTACAGAAGGCTGAGATGGCCTTTTAAAGGGGGTAGCGGGACTCAGATGGGCCGAGTCTCGCTTAATGGGCTAGCCCACGCGACACGCGTGGAACACACACCCAAAAGAAAACACTGAAAATAATAATGTTCAAAGATAACAAAACAATCAAAGATCGCGGTGAATGATGGTGGAGAGGATCTTGAGAGAGAACGCGATCTCTGGACTTGGCTGGAGGTGCTTGAGGGAGAACGCGGTCTCTTGCGTCCCTTGGCTAGCGACGACGCGCACAATCAATGATTGTGTCGTGTTGGCGATGGCCTTGGCACGCGATCTTGTTATAGAGCCTTGTGAGTGAATGCTCATGGCTTCCTCTTCCTCAGTTGTAGTCATGGTTGGCAGGGGCGCATCAAAAGGCCTTCAAAATCCTGAAAGGGCCGTCACCACGGTCATCAAGCTTGGATTTGCGCTTGGAAGGGAAGCGCTCACGTCTCAAGTGAACCCACACCAAGTCTCTTGGGGCAAACACCATCTTGCACAGGCCCTTGTTGTATTGACGGGCATATTTCTCAGCACGACTGATAGGACAAAAACCTACCCACAAGCGTATGGGATCAGTTGTAGCTTTTCAAGTGTCGTTCCCAATGAGGACTATGTAGTATCGATTGTAACTTTGACTGGTAAACTAAGCCAAAAAATGGGAATTTTTTGTTAAGTATTAACTAAAATTAAGAAACAAATGCAATGGATGTTTGTATTCAATGGAGGGAAAGTTTCCAAGGCAAGGTATCCCTACAATTACGCTCTAGTAGACTCAACTAGATAAATGTATGAATTTAGTCTGTTTTTGTTGAAGGTAACTATCTTAGGTAATTACTAATTTCTCTCGGATGATAGCAAATGTGCCTAGATTCAATTAAAATCCACTCTCACGACTTGCTAATCAAGATCTAGACTCTTTGAGCGCTTAGAATCTAAGGTCAAACTGAATTAACATCCACTCTTGTGACTTGCTAAATCCAACCTAATCTTAGTGCTCATGTGTTTAATGATTGGACATTTTGAGAACATGGAAAGACTTGGCTTCCCCTATAGTCAAGAGTTGGCTACAGACATCATACTCCATTCTCTACATGATGGATTTGCTCAATTCAAGCTGAACTTCAATATGAATGGAGTTGGAAAAAAACTTTAAAAGCTACATGGGAAAATGGTTCAAGAAAGGGGCACCTGGACAACAGAAAAAGAACGTGCAAGGGAAGGGCAAGCAAGTTACATAACCCAAGCAGACTTCTAAAAAAGCTAATGTAGCTGCTGGTCATGATTGTTTTACTGCAATGCAAATGGGCATTGGAAGAGGAACTACCCAAAGTACTTGGAAGATGAAAAAGTTTCAAAAGAAGTAAAAGGTTGGCTAAAGGAGTGATAGACCTACGTGATGGAAAAGGAGAAAAAGTTGCTACCTTAATAGTAGGAGATAATAATCTATCATTGCCCTTTGGTTTAATTATAGAATTGAATAATTGTTATTTTATTCCTGCTATTACCAAAAATATCATTTTAGCTTCTCTATTGGATACTGAAGGCATTGATTTCATTATTAAGAATAACTATTGTTCTTTTATATGGATGATGTGTTTTATGCCAATCCTTAATTGAGTAATGGACTTTATATGCTGGATTTAGAATCTCATGTCTATTACACAATTACTAAAAAGCAAAAATCAAATGATTTAAACACTACCTATAACATTGTCATTTGGGCCACATAAGCTTATGTCGCATACAGAAGCTCCAAAAGGATGGATTTCTAACCTCATTTGATTGTGAATCATTTGAAACATGTGAATCTTGTCTAATGAGAAAGATGACAAGTCACCTTTTTACTGGGGAAGTGAAAGGGCAACTGAGCTTTTGGCCCTAATACATATAGATGTATGTGGACCAATGAGCTCAGAAGCTAGAGGTGGTTACAGATACTTCATAACCTTTACTGATGATTTAAGTAGATATGGATACATATACTTAATGAAGCATAAGTCTGAATCTTTTGAAAAGTTCAAAGACTTTCAGAATGAAGTTGAAAATCAACTTGGCAAGAAAATTAAAGCACTGCGATTTGATCATGGTGGTGAATATTTAAGTCAAGAATTTGATCATCATTTAAGAAGTTGTGGGATCCTCTCACAACTAACTCCACCAGGAACACCATAATTGAATGGTGTGTTTGAGAGGAGGAATAGGACCTTGTTGGACATGGTTCGGTCTATGATGAGTTTTGTTGATGTTCCAATATCTTTTTGGGGATATGCTTTCACAACTTCAATGTTCACACTAAATAGGACTCCATCCAAAGGTGTAAATAAGACACCATATGAGTTATATACTAGAAGAGTTCCAAGTTTGTCTTTTCTAAAGATATGGGGATGTGAAACTTATGTAAAATATTTACTAGCAGATAAGCTTGCACCCAAATAAGATAAGTGCTTCTTTGTAGTGCTTCTACAATCCCAGTGAGCACAAAGTGTTTGTTGCTAGGGATAGTGTCTTTATGGAAAAAGAGTTTATTTCCAAAAAGTCAAGTGAGAGAAATGTTGATCTCGAAGAAGTTCGAGAAAAGCAACAAACTAAGCCACAAGATGACATGGATTATAGTATGTCAGAGACGACATTATTTGGGGACCTAATCCCGCAAGGGGAGGGAACCCATACACCGGAGGTAGTGAAGTCGCAAGATCCCATTCCTATCGTTCCTCCAGAATCTGATTCTAATGAGATTCCACAAAATGTTGTGGAAAATCCTCCCGTTGTTCAGCCTTCACGTAGATCAGATATTCCCAGTATGCAGCCAAAGAGATATGTTGATTTCATATTGGCTGCGAGTTTGGATATCCTACTTTTAGAAATAGAGGAGCCTACTACATACAAGAAAGTTGTGCCGAGTTCAGACTCTGAAAAATGGCGTATAGCCATGAAGTCTGAAATGGATTCCATGTCTGAGAATCAAGTATGAGACTTGATAGATTTTCCAGATGGGTTAGTACCCATAGGGTGCAAATGGGTTTACAAAATCAAAACAGACAAGGATGGAAACGTAACAGTTTTCAAAGCGAGACTAGTGCAAAAGGTTTTAAGCAGATTCATGGTATTGACTGTACATGATGAAACCTTCTCAACAGTTGTCATGATCAGATCCATTCCGATAGTCCTAGCAATTTTAACTCATTATGATTATGGGATCTGACAAATGGATGTTAAGACCGCTTTTCTAAATGAGTATTTAGAAGAGGATGTGTACATGACACAGTTTGAGGGTTTTGAGGATCCACAGAATCCTAGGAAAGTATACAAGCATAAGAAGTCCATTTATTGACTTAAGCAGGCATCAGGGAGTTGGAACCTCTGATTTGATGAAGTGGTCAAACAGTTTGATTTCATCAGATGTGAAGTAGAACCTTGTGTTTACAAGAAGTTTAGTGGGAGCAAAGTGGTCTTCCTAGTATTGTATGTGGATGACATACTACTCATTGGAAATGACATTCCTATGCTATAGTTCGTTAAGGACTGGCTTAAGAAGTATTTCTCAATGACAGACTTAGGAGAGGCCGAGTACATATTAGGCATCAAGATCCATAGAGATAGATCTAAGAGACTTATTAGACTAAGTCAAGGAACTAATGTGGATAAGGTTTTTTGATAGGTTCTATATGAAGAATTCCAAGAAGGGATTTTTGCCTATGCAACATGGCTTACATCTCAGTAAGAAGTAATGCCCAGTGACACATGCTGAGATATAGAGGATGAGTAGGATTACTAATGCATCAGCAGTATGGTTTATCATGTTTGACATGGTTCGTACTCGCCCAGATGTTGCATTTGCTTTGAGTATGTGCATCAGATACCAATCGAGTCTAGGTGAAGCACACTGGAATACAACTAAAAACATCCTAAAGTACTTAAGAAGAACTAAAGATGATCTCTTGGTGTATGGAGGAGATGATGAATTAGTCGTTAAGGAGATGTGAAGTTTTGCAAAATACATACGGATGACAAAATTACAGATCCATTGACTAAACCTATACCTAACCCCAAGCGTGACAGTCACTAGGGCTAAGGGTCTCAAGCACATTGGAGAATGGCTTTGAGATTGTATTGTTTTGAGATTATGGATGTTGATTTCATGATTGTTGAAATATTGCATCATGTTTGTTTTTTAAATAAAGTTTCATTATTATTTAATTGTGGTTTAGAATTAAATAAAATGTCCTAATAATTTATAATCATAAAATAGGATCATCATAAAAGTTATGATGGATTAAACCCTATTAAGTGAACTGATATTATGAATTATGAGTTGTGGTAGTCTAAGTCATTAAATTGGACATAAATGACTCAATACAGGCTATTGTGTAAGTTGATTGATAGCACCAAGTTTCATGGGCTATAGGGACATGGAGATGTCTAATCAATTACATGGATATGTATGGTGGATACGTATTGGTTAGACCGACCGTAAGATTCTTCAAATGAGTTATAAAAGTTTAAGTTGAACTATGATTAGTAGATTCCTCAAACATGAGTGTGATATACCTCTTGCTTGGTGATTGGTAGTCTTTGACATTGTCAAACACCCTTGCTTAAAAGGTGGCTATAAAGGCAGTGATCGGGATTGCTGAAAATTGAGTGGGAGCTATAGTCACACAAGAATGGAGAAGTCCTCCTATTTATATATCTATATATATATATGGAGAGTGGTGGAACCAGAAATTTTTAAAAGGGGGGGCATACAACTTATAGTTGTAGATTCTAACGGATTGAGGAAATAAGGCGACTAATTTAATATTATTATTTATATTCATTATATTTGAATCATATAATTGTTCTCATTTAAAATAGTTTTACATGTAAAATTTTTATTGTGTTTTATATATAGATAGTATTACATGTAGTTTTTATTGTAGCTAGTACATTTAAACTATTTTATATATACCTATACAATATTCATTCTTTTTGTTTTTGGAAAAGGATGTAAGATAATTAATTATTACATATTGTATGTGATACTTTTTCAAATTTCATATGACAAATAGTTTTTTAATCCTAATTTTAATTTCTCTCTTTTCATTAATTATGAATTAAACGGTTTTTATATATAATATAAAATAGTTAAAACTGAGAATATATGTTAAGAGTGTTAAAATCAAGTGATGTTAGAAAAAAATCAAGTGATCGGTGATAAAGTAAGATGAATAATATAGTTAATAAAAAGTATTTAATATTGGATTAACTACACTGAGGTGGGGAGGGAAAAAGCAATTGATTTTGCAAGTGAAGAATCGAACACGGGTTTATGTATTGGAATGGTGGGAAGTGGACCAACTGGGCTAAATGTTGTATTTGTCCATGATTTAAGTCACAAAATATATGTATCAAATAGAGTAAAGGGAATGGGGGGCATGGGACCCTGATGGCCCCCCTTAGTTCCGCCTCTGTATATATGGATAGGAACAATGTCATGGCTACTTGAAGAGTAAGAACTAAAAATGTGTGGCCGTGCTCAAATGGATTAAATGTAATCATTTGTTTTGACAGTTCAAACTCGGAGTTCAATAAACAATCTGAATATTGATATGGATTACTAATGATAGAATATGATTATAATGGAGATTTATAATCCAGATATTTTAGGTAGTCTTAGTGCTTTGCTAGAACCAACAATGACTTATGGGATAAATTAGATTTGGCCCATTGCTCTTATATCCGGGTCCTATAAGGTCACACACAATAGCGTAATTGGGTTAGATGAAAGTAACCCGAGGCCCATTGTGGGACTGAGAATTTTGGCCAGTGTATATTGTTGGAAGAGTAGATTATTCATCAAGTAATAATAAAATGTTATCTATTTACTTAATGACATAAGGAAAGTTATCCTTTGGAAAGATAAGATATTGTATCAACCATAAATATCCCTTTCTAGTTAAAAGGAGATTTATCTTATGAGATATATGATAAGATAATATATAATTATTATATATACTTTTCTATTGTTATATGATAATAAAACAAAAAATAAGATAATATATATATTAGATATATATATATATATATACATAAAGATACGTATGGCCTACCTCAAAATTCGTGGAAGCAAAGCTTTGCTTGTTTTTTCTTGTTCGTTCGTTCTAGCAAACGAAAGCAGGAAGATCTAGTACCGTGTTCGTGTTGACTAAGTAGAGGAGTCACAATAAAGGCTTTAATCTCCAGGAAGATCCCAGAAACAAGTTTTGCATCAAAAGATATGTTAACCTTTCATATGTGGTTCGTATCAAGTTTATGCATGAGATCCTAAGTTAGATGCTAGAAAACTATTTTCTAAAATTCCGCTTAAAGCATCTAAATCCCTACAAGAAAGTGATGAACCAAAACATACCACTCTTGACTAAACCAGTAAAACAAGTTCTAATAACAACAACAAATAAAAACACTTCCAAGTCAAAAGTACTTCTTCCAAGTGTCATGTGGCAACAAAGAAGCACTCTCATTGTTAGACAAGGATTAACTTAAGAAATAAAGCTTCAAGGTCAATGAAAAAAATCCAGCTTGTAGGTTTACTTTATAGGAATCACATTAAACCAATAATACAGTTTTCTCAACCAATCAAACTACCAACTGGGTGTTGGCATCACTAGTTGTGGTAATCATATCAATCGAAGTTCAGCTGGTAGAAATATATTGGAGGTTACTACGACATGCCCAAAAAGATAAAAGTTTTCTCTTAGGCGGCTTTGCATATAAAGCAACTCAGGAGAAAAAAAAACCCAACCTAAAATAACAATGTATAATTGATTTTCAACTCATATATGTTTAACAACATAATTTTCCATCACTGGAAACGGGCCATAAAGCTGCAACAAGAGCATCATATGAACTAGAACATACCATATATGCATTGAGTATGAAAAGCGGATTAATGAATATGAGAACCATCTAAAACTAACTTGAGTTCTCACTTATAAGCCTTTCCCCAGTCATCAGCAACTTCATCTGTTAAATTCAGCTCAGAAGGCTCCATCATGGTTGTTCGAATGGTCACGTTCGAAGTTCCAGCCTTTAAATCTTGACCCAAATGTGAGAATCCTACAGTCTGTTTACCAGAGTTGTACCTGGAGGAAGTCAAGGAAGTAGGCTGTGATTCGAAGAATAGAGAATTCAAGCAACGGTGTACCGCACATGGAAGCAGTTTACTGCAAATATTAGTACAAGTTGGTATCATATCCAAGCAACGTTTTCTCTTACCCTGCATGTCTTACCACAATGGCATATCTTTATTCTACTTGGCAACAATTCACACTCACCACATGGACCGGGATGACATACTTCACCACAAAAATGATTTCCATACCCCAGCTTCTTCCCACAAGCTGAATTACACGAGAAAAGGCCATTGTTAAAATCAACAAAAGATGAAATGTGCAACTCTAATGAAAAAGATTTGAGTTCTACACAAGAAAAAACATTATGGTTTTTGAGGCCATATAATAATTGCCAAATTTGAGAACCTCAGTATTGCCAAACGAATGCGAAAGAGCAGTAGCAGACTCATTTGGAGCAAGATAACAAATGGTCTAGCAACAATAGTGGAGATGTGTGATTCCACATCCTCTAAGAATTTTGTGTTGGGACCAAGGCCCATTAGTTTACAACCTATGTATAGCCCCATTTCTTTGGTATATATATATATATATGCAAGTGAAAGGCATCAGATGCACGTGAGAGTTGCATCTTCAAATTGGACACAAAGTGAGTAGAGGGATAAAGAAGAAGAGAGAAGAAAAATTGGTGGAGAAAGTGAAGGCCTTTCCTTGTCTACACCATAGTTCGTTCGTCCCTTGCTACCATAAGCCGGCAACTGGAGTTTGCTGGTAGGTGTCATTCTTGGTTGCTCTAATAATTAGTTACAAGTGTTTGTTGTTAGATTGGGGATTGTCTTGAATTGATTCTCCGTATCTTGTTATCTCTAGTGTGAGATTGGTATCTGTATGAACACTTGTACTCGTTTTGATGATTAGTGGATTTCGTGCTCTGGCGGGCAACAATGGGTTTTTTACCTCTCCTTAGGAGATTTTTTCCCACTTAATTTTTGTGTTGATTTTGAGCATTATTTATATTGTGGTTGTGTTGCTTGATTGTGGTTTGGTTTCTGCAAGATTGTTGGTTTTGATTTGGTTTCTGAAAAAAGACCTAGGTTCCGCATGTTCATTGATTTGAGCTTTTGCTCATTCGTTAGTGGGACAAAGTGATCATTCCCAACATTTTACAAGTCCGAAAACAGAAACACGAACATCTAGATTCCTATCAAGCAAGATGTTTCTTGATTTTATGTCACGATGTATAATCTGAGGGGAGCAATCATGATGCAAGTAGGCTAGCCGTTTTGCTGCCCCCTCTATAATATTTGAGCGAGCATCTTAATCTAGTTGTTCAGCTCTTTCTGCAGATGGCAATTATCATAATCATGATCATATAGATCACAGAGCAAAACCTTAGCAGCAATGTTGCTTAACAATTACATTAGAACCCCACATAATCAAATGGAAGATAATGAAACATCATAGAGTGAAAAACATGTCACAAGCTTGGCAATTATCACAAGTGCATGAAATGCTAATTTGCAAAGTCAATCTCACAATGAAGAGCGTGCATCGTCCAAGCTACCACTAGGGAGATAATCGTAAATTAATAACTTCGATGCATATGATTTGCAATATCCTCTTAGGGTCACAACATACCTATGCTTGATGCTCCCAAGGATTGTGATCACTCTCTCAAAGAAATGATCGAAACCATCATTCAACTTCACAATTCTTTTCAATGCAAAAACATTCCCATCGTCCATTGCTAGCTTGTACACAGTACCAAATCCACTAGATCCTATTATGTGCTCCTCATTCAAAGTTTCCAATTTCTTTGTAATGTCTTTTGAGGAGTATGGTAGATATCCATGAAACATAACAATTGATGCACCTGAGTAGTAAAATATTGTATTAGCAATATGTACTCAAACTCTAATACATTCTGCGAAAAAGAATATGATGAAGACATGTAAATTTTAGAAGCACCACCTCCACAAATATCCATTGCAAGGCTTCTGCCATTGTGTTTACCAAGATTTGTATACAGAAAGCAGTCCCAGAAACACATTAGAGCTACCAAAAGTAATGCACCAATTGTTGCAGATGCACTGATAAGAAGTTTGCCTGAGCTTTTGTTGTTTCCATTTTGCACTATAAAACAAAATTGCCAAAAAAACATGAAATGAATAACTAGGTGAAAAATTCTATATTCATTCAAGATACGTCCAAGAAAACACATCATTCTGCTGCTTAGTTATGGATAAGTAGGAGTGAGGGGAGGTAAATCTTGAAACAACACTTGTAAGACAACAGGGCCAGAAGTGATACAAAACAAATCCTTGTACTTGAAGAAGTTGAAAATGGTTCATTTCTTGGAAAATGGAAATAGATAATGGTCTTCAATTGGCCTTCAGAGACGATACAATGTCTGTAGTGTAATGCAAATTTGTCGAAATTCTTTACAAATCAATTTCAAGTATAACATATTTCTGCGTCTGCTCTTATGAGTTTCAACAAAGCTAAATCACATGGTTGGCTAATTGTTAACAATGGGCCATAATGCCATATATAAGCAACACGGGAAGTGCCTATAGCAAAGTTTTATTGCATAAATAAATCTTGTATGACATGGATAAAACATAAAATTTTAATTTTCAGTTGAAAAAGATGTTGCTTGGAATGGATACATTACAAGAAAGAGATGTTTGATTCTCCATTATAAACAAGGCCACCTTGGCACTTCACAAGCCAAAGGTGTCATGACGAGGGCCCAAGCCAAGCAACTCCAAGAAGGCATCCAAAGGGGGCTTATGATCCTTGGAGCACCGAGCCTAGTGCCAAATGGCTCGATGATGGCACTCATCCAAGAAGGCTCTCCGACACCAGGCATTGGCCAAGAAGGGAAGCAGCGGCATTCACCAGGCCACGAAGCTCCAATTAAGGCCCAACTTCTACCATCTCCTTTTGACATCCCTACAAGCCATTGGACATCAGGAGTGGTGATAAGTTTAAAGGTTTTCCCGGATTTGGCATTGGATGTCAAGAAGTCCCCGACGCCGGCATTGTCAAGGCACTGAAGCAAGGCCATCTCCCAATTGGATCGTGCCTTTGCCCTCAAGTTTGGTGGTGACATGGCACATTAGATGCTTCCAGTAATCTCCAAAATTTAAGGCAAATGGAGTCGAGATTTGACCAACCCATTTAGAGCACCACTTTATGATTTTCCATTAAATGTGTTTAAGATAATTTAGGTATTTTTTGTGTTCATAAGTTGGCTTGCAGCTACATTATATCTCACGTTTAACTTGAATAATATCTTGAGCTTTTGAGCACAAAAAGCCGTTGAGAGCCTTTGAGTTTTGCATCATTGTTTGGTGTGTTCATCCAAACCTAGTAGAGCGGTTTTAGGTGCGTTTATCCTTGATCTAATCTACGATCCTCCTATCATTCTTTGTTGCGTTTATCCAAGGATCTCTAGTAGTTATCCTTCCACAAAAATTGCCTCCAAATTATTCCAATAGCTCGGCTAACTTTGCTTATCAAGCAAATCCACCGCCAGCACCGAGAAGGAATTGGCTTGGGGTTTTGGTGTCGAACTTTCCTTGAAGCTTGAGATCCTCACAAGGGACACATCACAAACTTTAGGTACCAATGTTTGAGAGCTTGCTTCAGCCCATATAAGCTCTTCTTCAGCTTGCAAACCAAGTGCTCTTTCAAACCCCTCTGGTTGCTCCATATAAATCTCTTCATGTAAATCAACGTGGAGAAATGCAGTTTTCACATCCAACTGCTCGAGTTCAAGATCCATGCTTGCAGCTAAGCCAAGGATCACTTTGACTAGTCGGGCTTTGTGCTTGACTAGTTTGTCTCCATCCATCTTTAGCCTGAACACCCACTTATTTCTCAGTGCCTTTCTTCCTTTTGGAAGTTTCACTAGCTCAAATGTGTTGTTCTTTTTCAAATAACTCATCTCCTCTTCCATGGATTTCACCCACTGATCTTTTTCTTTATGGTTATGCACTTCTTGAAAACTTTAAGGCTCCCCCTGCTCAGAACCCTCACCAGTTTCAGCATCCAGCAAGACATCATCTGACGCAATAATCTCATATGTGCCATTCTCTGAAGAAGACTCGTCACTTGTGTCATTTCCTTCTGAATAAGAAGGCAAGTAAACTGGAAGCTTATCAACTTCCTCTAGTGTCTCAGAATCTGACAACAACTTGTCTTCGTGAAAGATCACATCCCTGGACCTTATCACCTTCTTCCTTTTGAGATCCCACAACTTGTACCCAAAAGCAGTATCTCCATAGCCTAGAAAAGTGCATGGAACTGCTCTATCGTCTAGCTTATGTATTCGCTCTTTAGGCACATGCACAAACACCTTATAGCAAAAGACCCGCAAATGAGAGTATGAAATGTCTTTTCCAGACCAGACTCTCTTAGGAATATCAAAATCCAAAGCAACAGATGGAGATCTATTCATCAGATAGCATGCAATCATCACAGCTTCACCCCAAAATGGCATAGGAAGATTCTCCATCTTCAGCATACATCTGACCTTCTCCATGATGGTCTTATTGGTCATCTCTGCAATGCCATTGTGTTATGGAGTGCCCAGAGTTGTCTTCTCATGTCTTATGCCATGCTCTTGGCAATATTTCTAAAATTATCGAGAAGTGTACTAGCCTCCATTATCACTGCAAAGGCATTTCAAAGAAAAATCTTTCTCTCTCTCCACCATGGAATGAAATTGCTTGAAGCAATCAAGGACCTGGTCTTTTATTTTCAAAACAAACACCCAAACCTTTCGTGAAGCATCATCAATAAAGGTCAAAAATTATCTACGACCATGATAAGGATAGTGCCTCTTGATGCTTAGTTCAAGGCAAGATGGTCCAAGCATTGCGTCTCCAAGATTAGGGCTCGGTTGATCCTTCTTTGAGTTGGTTTTTGGCAAAAGAATTGGTGGATGGAAGATGACGATGGAGGGAACTTTTAGGGTGGATTTTATGGAGAATTTTGATAAGGGATAGGTGATCTAGACTGGAGTGGATTTGACACACCACGCAAGGCTAGAACAAGATGAAGATGGCTCGAGATATGACACACTCGAGACACCTTAATCACACTTGATATAACTCACAAGCAAGCAGCGTTTTCTGGAGCAAAACTCAAGTTTTTTTGTTTTTTATTCAAGATGAAGTGCTTATAATGGCAGGAGAAGGCCCTATAAATAGAACTAAAACATAACCCACAAAACCAACCCTTCAAGTGCTATAGGCTAGCTAAAGAGTTTTAAAATTAAACTAAGTAATGCAACTCTGAATGACTTGAATTTTTTGACAGATCATAAATAACAACATATTAAAGTCGTCATTAAATTATTATCCAAAAGGCACGAGCCAATTGGAAGATAGCCATCATTCACCACTCAAAAAAGCCACAAGCAAAGTCACCGAGCCAACTTGAAGTTCTCTTGGCACTCCCTGACTCATAAGTCCCTCCATGATCCTGGTTTGGAGTCTAGATGCTTAGGCTCGAGTGATCACACTGGGAGGTGGCTCAACGCCGTGACTAAGAGATGAAACCCTAGCGGCATCGGCAGCTCTTGAGTGAGTGAGACAAGGACCGGGCGCCGGTGCATTTTCCTCGGCACTCTTGGTTTGAGAGCTTGGCATTGGATCAATGGATGTTCTAGACAAAGTATTGCTTGGACTTGGTGGAGTTGGGCTCGAGGAAGAAGAGGAAGTGGCCCTAGGTGCGGGTGCGGATGTGGCGGTATCAGCAACGACGAGCACTTCATGATTAAACCTAGGCATAGTCACATCATCCTCCATCCCTTGAAAGGGATTCTTCCTCGAATCCATGTGCATGCATATGCTACTCCATTCTTTCTAGTCCTATGTACATGCTTATTAATGTAACTATCAACATAGTATGCATGCTTGGACAAGACAAAGATACTATAAACTAGATGCACCCCATAAAACAAATATTGAGAAATGAAACTACAGTGCACGCATGCATATCTATCTATATATTTAAAAATTGATTTTCTCACTTGAGATTCCCCCCCCCCCCCCTTGAAAAAGAGTAATTATCAAGCAAAGGGGAAAGAATAAACAAAGTAGGGGCAAGTGATACTTTCTCTAGAATGAGTCTTTGATGGAACATTGTTCTTCTCACGGACACAATCTGTTTATTCGGAATGCTCAACATTCATGGCATCTACCTCTTCTACGGGTTGAAATGGCAAGCATGAAGGAACCATATGTGCTACATCTATCCAAGGAGTTGCCAAAGAATTTAGGGAAGTACGCATGATGGTGGGGCGAAGCATGCCTCTTGTATGAGTTGGAGAAGGTTCCAAAGCTTCCTCCTCCTTTTGCATTGGCTTTAGCTTCTCTTGAAAAATCTTGGCCATAAGAGGCTCACAAGCTTCTGCATCGGTCTCTCCTTCTTTCCTAGGAGATGGTGGTGGAGGTACCTTCTTTGCCTGGTTCTTGTCAATTACGAGAAGTTGATACTCCTCGGAATCAATACCCATATATGGCTCTTCTTTGGCCACTACGGCTAGTGGGTATGGCTAGAGGCAGTCCTATTCTTGACATTCTCATCCTCATATGTAGCAACCTCGACTTCACTCACTAAGGATCCTTCATCCTCGTAAGTATAGTTTTGGCTAGGGCAAATGTTAGCCAAGTGCCCTCGCCCTTCACACATGACACATAGGATGTCACGTGTCCTAACCCGCGGCTGTGGGCTCACTCTTTCTCTGCCCTTGGACGTGCTAAAAGATGATTTAGGTGAGTCATCGACTCCCTTATCCAACACGAAAGGGTTAGACTAAGAATGGTAATAAGGCTCAAAAGGAGGGATTATTTGATACCTTGTTGGGGTGTGCCATCTTTCTTCCTCTCTATAGCCATAGTCATATCGATAGTCCCCATAAAGTTTGTTACCTTGGCCACAAAAATCCTTGTAGGTGCTCGTATGCGTGATGGAGTCACGGTAGATACGTTGTTGAGCCCCCCTATATGAATAACCATAAGCCCGAAAGCAAAGTAAATTCCTTTGTGGTATACGGCCCAAGCTAGACATCTCTATTCGCTCCCCTTGCAAGGTTAGCAAAGCAAGAAACCGACAACCAAGAATTGAAACAATAGAGGGCTACCTTATACAATGGTCTTTCACAACACAGGAGCCAAGTCTTAGAAGTTTACCCTAAAATTCAGAAATGCTATGTTCAAAAATTAGGGTCACGGCTAGGCTTTGTGTTTTAGCAAGTAAATAAACAACCAATTCAACTTGACCTTGTACTCTTTTGTATTGCAAGTTTCAAGCAAGGACACAAGAAGCTACTAGGCACTCAAGATCTTAAGTTTAATAAGTAGTCTAACACTTAGCCTAGCTTGGTTTCTTTTCTTCGTGGAGTCCGAGTTATTCTAAGCCCGACCTCTTTTTCTTTTAATTTCGTCGGGTCTGAGTTTTTCTAAGCCCCATGATGTGACCCTTTTTTCTAAGCCCCATGATGTGACCTTGCCTAAGGTCAATCAAGAAGACTTTCCCATGGCTTCACCAAGCTCTCCCAAGGCACCTGAGCCCCGCCTCACTCATTCACAAGTGCGCGCCACCCCTAGGGTTTCTAAAACAAAGCAAGGCTATGAACCACCTCTTGGCATGATCACAAGGGCCCAAGGTTTTAGACTCGAGACTAAGCTAATGGACGGTCTTTTGATCTTAAGAGTGCCAAGACAATTTGTACTTCACTCGGTGGTTCTTCTCCCAGTAAAGCCGGCGTCGGCACCTCCACCGCATATTTGACATGTTGGCGTAAAACGAGGCCCATATGAAATCAACTCAGGCCTTTTGCTTCCAATTCGATGGGGACACGTAGGACATCTTTCTATACAAGATCAATGAACGTTTATTCAGATTTAAAGTCATTTAAATGATGTAATTAGTTGGCTAAGTGAAGGGTTTTTCCTTGTCTTGAATAGGCTAACTCTTGCAATTTTGTTCCTATTTAAGCTGGCCATGTTGGCCTTTGTTACTCACTTCAAATCATAATCAAAACCTCAAGAAAAGCTTTGTTTTCAGCATCAAAAACTCTCTGAATTTGAGAGCTTGTTCGTGAGTAATATCGAACAAAAACCGATCTTCCACTATGGTTGCGTAATATCCCTTAGACGTTGATCAAATTGCTCTTCTTTGTGTGGTGTGTAATATCCACCCAAAATAGTTCACGTATCCCTTCATTTCCATCTCCAAATCCATCACCATCCATCTCCCCTTCACGTTCTTCATCCAAACACTCCTCTTGCTGATCTCCCTCGCGGAACTCTCTGCGACCCTTCAGTAGAATTGTCATAACTTTCGATTCCCAGATCCGTTCATGCTCCAATTTGGAGGAGATAAACTAGACTTCTAGTTCTGACTCCTGCATTTAGAATCATCTGATTTGGAGTCCGGATAAAAGATAACGACCTCGTAGAATACAGGACCAAATTCGGGAAAGTGACTGTCGAGTCCTTGGAGATCCTAGGAGCAATGCACGAGTTCCACTTCATTCCTAGGCGATTACCTTGAATTCAGGCTTAAGGGAGATACAATCCTATCACCCACCTCTTTTCCTCACCATGTTCGATTTTTTTTAAGGGTTAGAACTGAATTTACACCTCACAAATTGTCAACAACTTTGCTTATAATCGAGAGCAATTTTACACTTGAGTTTCAACACTTTTCTTGTGTTAAACCTGAGTGCTTTTCCCGTATCTTTAGTCCTTATTTTTCAACCTTACAATAAACATAAAATGCAAAAAACAAAGTTGAAAAACGTTGCAGCAAAGAAGGTTTGAAGTCAGTTGAGGGTCGGTTATGTCAAGAGTTTTTACTAGCTCACTAGAGTTGAATGCAAGTGATTAATGAAGTGAGAGTTTAATTCAATGAAGCTAGTTAATTCAATATAATTTTATGGCACTCCAAAAGGTCTTCTTCAACCTTGGTTCAAAGGAACAACACACAACAATCGAAGGAGAAAAATCTAGAACAGGAACGAGGCCAACAAAGCAAGGAAAAATTGAGCAAATCAAGTCCAATTGGGTTTCAACTTAAAAGGAACTTGGTTTGAATGACTTACCTTGTGTTGCTCTAATACCACATGATAAGGATCGTGCCTCTTGATGCTCAGTTCAAGACAAGATGGTCCAAGCTTTGCGTCTCCAAGATTAGGGCTCGATTGATCTTTCTTTGAGTTGGTTTTTGACGAAAGAAGTGGTGGATGGATGTTGATGATGGAGGGAACTTTTAGGGTGGATTTTCTGGAGTAATTTACTAAGGGATAGGTGATCTAGACTGGAGTGGATGTGACACACCACGCAGGCTACAACAAGATGAAGATGGCTCGAGATATGACACACTCGGGGCACCTTGATCACGCTTGATATAACTCACAAGCAAGCTGCGTTTTCTGGAGAAAAACTCAAGTTTTCTTATTCTTTTTTATTCAAGTTGAAGTGCTTACAATGTCAGGAGAAGGCCCAATAAATAAGACCAAAATCTAACCCACAAAACCAACCCTTCAAGTGCCATAGGCTAGCTGAAGAGTTTTACAATTAAACTAAGTAATTCAACTCTGAATGACTTGCATTTTTTACAGCTCGTAAACAACAACATATTAAAGTCCTCATTAAAATATCAGCCAAAAGGCACGAGCCATTTAGAATATAGCCTTCATTCACCACTCGCAAAAGCCACAAGCAAAGTCATCGAGCCAACTTGAACTTCTCTCGGCACTCCCTGAGTCATAAGTCCCTCCATGAGCCTGGTTTAAAGTCTAGATGCTTGGGCTTGAGTGATCACACCGGGAGGTGGCTCAACACCGTATCTAGGAGATGAAACCCTAGTGGCGTCGGCAGCTCTTGAGCGAGTGAGACGAGGATCGGGTGCCAGTGCATTTTCCTCGGCACTCTTGGCTTGAGATCTTGGCATTGGATCAATGGGGGTTTTAGACAAAGCATAGCTTGGACTAAGTGGATTTGGGCTCGAGGAAGTGTCCCTAGTTGCGGATGCGGCGACATCGGCAACGGCGAGCACTTCATGATTGACCCTAGGCATAGTCACATCAGACCACCAAGTGTAGATACATCAATGGGACCACACACATCAGAATACACCAGTTCAAGCAAAATCTTTTTTATTTCAAAAGATTTGCTAAATGACACTCTACTTTTTTTGCCAAACAAACAATAATCACAAGGGCTCAAAGGAGTACCTTTGGCGGAAGGAATGAGGGACTGCTTCGCCAAAATTTGCAGTCCTTTCTCACTCATGTGAGCCATCCGCCTATGCAATAAATTTGGTGATGCATCATCTTCAACTCCGTCCAGGTCATCTCTCAAGATCTTCATCTAAGTCTTGTACAACATGTATGATGTGTCCCTTGTGAGGATATCAAGCTTCAAGGAAAGTTCGACACCAAAACTCCAAGCCAATTCCTCCTCGGCGCCGGCGGTGGACTCGCTTGACAAGCAAAGTTGGCCGAGCGTGTGGAAGTATTTGAAGGTGATTTTGTGATGGGACAAACTTCTGGGAACCCTTGGATAGACGCACCAAAAATAACCAGAAGGGTCGTAGATTGGATCGAGGATGAACACACCTAAAACCGCTCAACTAAGTTCGGATGAACACACCAAACAAAGACGCAAAACTGAAAGGCTCTCAAAGGCTTTTTGTGCTCAAAATCTCAAGATTTATTCAAGTTTAACGTGAGAAACATTGTAGCTACAAGCCAGCTTATAAACACAAAAATTATCTAAATTGTCTTTGAACACATTTAAGGAAAAACATAAAGTGGTGCTCTAAATGGCCTGGTCAATTCTCAATGCTATTTGCTTTCCATTTTGGAGATAAATGACAGAATTCAATGTGCCACGTCATCACCAAACTTGGGGGCAAAGGCATGAGTGGTTTGTGAGATAGCCTTCTCTTAATGCCATGACACTGCCGGCGTCGGGTTTCCGTTGTCAGCCAATGCAATCTCCAGGCAAACCTTCGAACTCCCTGGCCCTCCTTGACTCCATTGGCATGTAGGAATGTCATAAGCATGTTGGAGAAGTTTGGCTTCATTTGGACACTCGGGGCTTGGTAAGCGTCGTTGTCCTCCCTTCTTGGCATTGCCCAGCGTTAGGGCCATTTCTTGCACAAGTGCCATTTCTTGCACAAGTGCCATCACCGAACCATTTAGCATTTGGCTCGGCACTTCTGGTGCTAAAAGGTTTTTTGGATGCCCTCTTGAAGACGCCTTGCTTGGGCCCGGGTGATCACGCCTTTGGCCTGGTGGACGTCGGAGTGGCCTTGTTGGAGCCTAGCTAGTACCCGGGCACCAGATCTGGTGAGTGGTGTTGTGGAGGCTGGGTACACTTTGTCCGGTGCTCCTTGAGGCATATTGACACTCTCCTCTAGTGCCTCATGTGCCTCGAAGCTGGCCTCATTTGCCTCCATATTGCCCAGATTGCCCGCTTGCCCTAGCGGTGGTATCGGTGGCATCGGCGACAAGATCTCAGCGCCGTCTGGGGCCTTGGATTGGTCTTCCTCCTGGACACTTGGTGTGTGGCTGGCAACATGAGATGAAGCATTGTGATTCACATCAGTGTAGCTCAGACTCCCTCTAGCAACTTGATCAGCACTACAAAGTAGTGCTTATCTAGGAGTTGTTACCGGTGTTTAGGGTGCCATTTATAGGGATTTAGAGCACAACTGTGGAGTATGTAGTTGGAGAGATGAAGTGTGGATATGGTGGTTTGGAGGAGCTAATTGAAGACATCCAGAAGCGAGGAGTAAACCACTGGAGGAGACGAAGAAGAATAGAAGAAGAGCCACACAAATGAGCAAAGAAGGCCCCAGCCCCGACCAAGGGCGAAGACACGAAGAGGCCACGGCGAAGGGCGAGACGCGGAGAAAACGAAGGCCATTTCCGCAGGCGCGGATTTCTCGTCGTGACCGCAGAAAATTCCAGAGTTGTGCAAAAGCCGAGAGCAAAAAGTTAATTTCCGCGACCGCGGATTTGGTGTCGCGACCGCGGAAGGACACGGGGGTGAGCCCGACGAGGATTTCCGAGTTTTTCTTATTTTATTATTTTCCGGTTTTTGTTTATTTTATTATTTCGAACTTTATAGTTTATTTCCTTTTAGAATACTTTCGTTATCTTTTCCCTTTAGTTTTAGGGTTAGGTTATTTAACCTAGTTTCCCATTCATTGTTCATCATCACGGATATTCATCGTTGTTTCCATTCAGCATTTTTTTCCTTTGAAGTTTATTTGTTTCTAAGAACTATGAGGAGCTAAGCACCCTTTTGCTTAGTCCGACAATTGAAGCATTTCGTATGATTTGATTATGAGGTTACAACTCTATTCACTGTTCCTTTGGATTATATATTTTCTCTTGAGCATATTCCTATTGATTATTATTGATTTGACTGGATTGATCACCTCGTTGATATTAGTAATTGTCTATTGCTAGGGTTTGGATATTTCGGGTTGAGATTCCTTATCCGTTGTAGCATCCATGATATTCTACGACTGGTAGGACTAGTTTATTATGAAAGAGATTTGATTATATGTTAAATAATGTGGGTCGTGGTGTTGCATGTATCCTGGTTAATTCATATGCTTCTCGCTGCTATTGAATTAAATCTTGAAGGTTGGTAGGGATTGTTTAATAGTTAGAGTTGCATGGACTGGTAGTACTGGTAACTAATTCAGAATATGGACAGGAATAATCAAAGGAAGGAATAGAGATAACCTAGGACCAATCAATCATATGAGTGGTGGATATTTGTTTGGCTAAGTGTTTTCCCTTAATTGATTGAAACCCTTTGATTTTGTTTATTTGTTTACTTGTTTGCCAACAATCAACCAAAACCCCCCTTTGTTACTATTGCATGCAATCTTACATAAAGAAAGACAACCCCTCCCTATGGGATTCGACCCTTACTTGCCTATTCTACTAGTTTAGGTTTGTTTAGGATTATTTTGATCACGTGATACGACTAAAACCTGCTGCCAAATTGGCGCCGTTGCCGGGGAGGCAAGTTTTGTTTTTTCTTTGTGTGTGTTTGTGTGCAAATTTTTGTGTGGACCTATCTTACGGTCCACACCCGTGCTTTTGATTTTTTTTTCCTTTTTGATTTTTGATACAGAGATGGATAGATTTCCCCATTTCCGGCAGGAGCCGCAATATGACCCGTACTCCTACGCATACACTCCAGGGTGGAGAGATCACCCCAATTCGAGTTATGGGTACCAACATTACCCTCCTTATGGTCATGATTACTAGGAGTTCTACCCGAGGCCACATTCGTTCTATCAGCAGGGTAATCCACAACAATACTATCCAGCCTACGAGCATAGACCATCGGTGTCCAATCCAAACTTCTCCATGTCTACTGAGGATACATTTCGATATCTTATGCAAAGCATCCAGGACATGGAGAATTAGACTAGGCAAACGGATCAAGCAATAAGCAGATTGGAGGCCATGGCGTCGGCGCAACCAATAGCTCACCCAGTAGTACACCAGAGAGAGAATGTCAATCAAGAGACGCAGTCCAGTACCCAGAACTTGGAGAGTCAGATGGAGTAAATGGTTCAAGCGGTGAGCAGAATGGAAGCCATGGCGTCAGCAACAACGCTATCTCACCCAGTAGTGCACCAGAGAGAGGATGTATTTTCAATGACCCTGCGAAGTACTGAAGAGCTGTTTGTCGCCCCCTTAGCTGAAAGGGAACAACAAAATATCCAGGCGAGTGCAGACTATAGAGAGATGTCTACAGAAGAAAACCTCGACCGTGGTTTACTCAAGGAGTTGGGCCTTCCAGACGATATCTACGACCGCGAGGTGCTCCCTGAAGAAGATATGCCCTGGGAACTGGAGGAATTCAGCAACCACGAGGACGAGAGTCACGACCGCAGTGTGACTACTGGCGAGGAGGGCGAAATCGGCGGCAATCCGTGACCACGGCAGGACACCCGCGACCGCGGAAAAATCACGGAGGAATAATCGTTGAGGAGAAAAGAAAAAGAAAAAGCCAAAAATTGAAAAAAAAGGCAAAAATAGAAATCCTGGGATAAGTCGAAAACCCGAAAGGGCGGCTTAGGAAATAAGCAGGTGGCTTGGACCAGCATTAGGCTGGGGTAATAATTGGTCAAGAGTGATGTGAGTTATATGTGAGTCCATCTATTGAAAAAATGAAATGAGTGGCTTGAAGAAAAGCCGAAAGGGAGCCTTGGCAAAATGAGTGAAAAGAAGAAGAGTGATTATTAGGATTTCTCATTTTTCCTGGCGAGGTGACATAAGAAGAGGTGACATAAGAAGATGTGATAGAAGGAGGATTCGGGTAGGTCACTCTGGGAGGTATAAGGAGATAGATGGAGGCTAGGATTAGATTTTTATTCACTCTATGGTGTTCGGGATAAGCTTGAGGGGAGTACTCTGCTTTCCTTTTTGCATGGTTGGTGTTATGTGTTGTGTTGTGTGTTCAGCGTATTGTGTTGGTGCCCTGGAGATTCATGTTAGGTGCATTTCTTAGTGGAGATGGTTTTTCTATGCTTCCTGAGACCCTGGGGATTTGATTGGAGGAGTAGGTGTATGTTAGCTTACTCGAGGACAAGCAAGGTTTAAGCATGGGGGAGTTTGATCAGCACTACTTTGTAGTGCTTATCTAGGAGTTGTTATCGGTGTTTAGGGTGCCATTTATAGGGATTTAGAGCACAATTGTGGAGTATGTAGTTGGAGAGATGAAGTGTGGATATGGTGGTTTGGAGGAGCTAATTGAAGACATCCAGAAGACGAGGAGTAAACCACTGGAGGAGATGAAGAAGAATAGAAGAAGAGCCACACAAATGAGCAAAGAAGGCCCCAGCCGCGACCAACCATGACCAAGGGCGAAGACACGAAGAGGCCGTGGCGAAGGGCGAGACGCGAAGCAAACGAAGGCCATTTCCGCGGGCGCGGATTTCTCACAGCGACCGCGGAAAATTCCAGAGCTATGCAAAAGCCGAGAGCAAAAAGTTAATTTCCGCGACCGCGGATTTGGTGTCGCGACCGCGGAAGGACACGGGGGCGAGCCCGACGAGGATTTCCGAGTTTTTCTTATTTTATTATTTTTCGCTTTTTGTTTATTTTATTATTTCGAACTTTATAGTTTATTTCCTTTTAGAATACTTTCGTTATCTTTTCCCTTTAGTTTTAGGGTTAGGTTATTTAACCTAGTTTCCCATTCATTGTTCATCATCACGGATATTCATCGTTGTTTCCATTCAGCATTTTTTTCCTTTGAAGTTTATTTATTTCCAAGAACTATGAGGAGCTAAGCACCCTTTTGCTTAGTCCGACAATTTAAGCCTTTCGTATGATTTGATTGTGAGGTTACAACTCTATTCCCTGTTCCTTTGGATTATATATTTTCTCTTGAGCATATTCCTATTGATTATTATTGATTTGACTGGATTGATCACCTAGTTGATATTAGTAATTGTCTAGTTTATTATGAAAGAGATTTGATTATATGTTAAATACTGCGGGTCGTGGTGTTGCATGTATCCTGGTTAATTCCTATGCTTCTCGCTGCTATTGAATTGAATCTTGAAGGTTGGTAGGGATTGTTTAATAGTTAAGGTTGCCTGGACTGGTAGGACTGGTAACTAATTCAGCATAGGGACAAGAATAATCAAAGGAAGAAATAGAGATAACTTAGGACCAATCAATCATGTGAAGAGTGGATATTTGTTTGGCTAAGTGTTTTTCCCTAAATTGATTACAAACTTTTTGCTTTTATTTCCCTTGTTTGCTTTGTTTACAACCAATCAACCTCAAAACCCCCCTTTGTTACCATTGCATGCGAACTTACATAAAGATTGACAACTCCTCCCTGTGGGATTCGACCCTTGCTTGCCTTTGCTACTTGTTTACGTTTGTTAGGATTTATTTTGACCAGGTAACACGACTAAAACCTGCCTATCACAACTACCATCGATCATTTTATCAGCTTCCATCTCTTATTACCAATGTAACTGTGACAACCCTCTAGGTCCAAAGCATGAAGACAAATCAAATTCATACGCATATCACGTACATGTTGCACATTCTTCAGAATCCTCGTGCAACCCGCATTTGTCTGAACACAAATGTTACCCATACCAATAATCTCTGTGTAACCGGTGTTCCTCATCTTCACCTTACCAAAGTCTCCTACTCTGTAGTTGTTGAATATCTCATTTCTCGGTGTAGCATGAATGGATGTTGTTGAGTCCACTATCCATTCTACACAAGAATCTGACTCATCATTGTGATCATCAACACATGAAAGAACAACCAGACCTTCTTCATCACTGTATACAGTTGAGTGTTGTTCTTGTCGTCTTCATTTTTATTCTTCTCTTCACTCATGCTCTTATTCAATGCATAGCAATTCCTCTTCATATGCCTTTCTTTTCCACAATGAAAGCAAGTAAATTTTCCTTTACCCTGAGATGTCTCCTCATTGTAGAGACTGTCATTCACGGTACTCACGGACACGACACCACTCGGTGCAGAGTTGTTGATGGACATAACCAGAGTCTCTCAGGTATCTAGAAAATAACTTAGAAGCAGCAAAGCTTACAGCTCAACATCTAGGACCAACTTCATTCTATTCAGATGATTCACTAGCTCTTGAAACTCACTCAGGTGCTCGACAATAGACTATGCATCTTTTTATTTCAGAATCACGATCTGTCTAATTACAAAGGCCTTACTATGCACTGACTTTCTCTCATACATGGATAGATTCCATCTTCTTCCACAAAACTTATGCATCTGTCTCGTTACTGATATGGTGATAGACATTGTTTTCTACCCACTGCCTAATGGTTCCAACTGCCTTTCTATGCAACTCTACCCAGTCACCCTCTTTGATCTCATCTGGCCTGGCCGACCCTAACTCAATCGGATCAAACAAATCTTTGCAGTACAGAATATCTTCCATCTTCGACTTTCACATCGAGTAATTGGAAGACGTCAGCTTAATCATCGTACCCACAAACTCCTCTGTCTTAGTCGCCATAAACCCTAAACCGTAAAACTTAAACTGAGCTCTCTCAAGCTCTGACACCACTTGTTGGGATCGAACACTATTAGGTAACGCTAACGAATCAGCGGATGCTCAAAATCAATGGGCTGGAAACTAATGGGCCTTAGGCCCAACACAAAATTCTTAGAGGATGAGGAATCACACATCACCACTATTGTTGTTGGAACATTGGTTATCTTGCTCCAAGTGAGTGTGCTACTGCTCTTTTGCATTCACTTGGCAATACTGAGATTCTCAAATTTGGCAATTATGTATCTGCTTATTTGGGATTTCAAGGGGATTGGGAATTAGGTTTCCAATGTCATTTTCACCTAGTTTTGATTCACATAAGAAGGTGAAGGATTGGACTCAAATGTGGCAATCTTTGCCCTACACAGTCGGTTGGTATCTACATATAAACAATAATGTTATTCCTTTTGACATGTTTCCCTCTCAATTAGCCTCTAAGATCGGTTGATTAGCATGAATCTCATGTGAAAGGCTAAACAAATGTTGCTTGTAGTATACATTTGCAGGTATGAGCTCCATTTATTAGCTTTCTACTATAGTAGGTGACATATTCTGTTAAGTTTTGTTGTCTAATTCTTGCTTATATTTGTTGGCAAGCCATTAATGAATAGTTCAACTACATATGGTGGAGTATCTGCTGACAAACATTTTATTGGCTAGTCAAAAAGGAAGCTGGAATAGACTAGAAATCAGAGAACATGCTTGTGCAAAGAGGGAAATCAACCATAAGTCCAACTCAGCAGGGTTATAATGGAGAATCAAACATCTCTTTCTTGTAATGTATCCATTACGAGCAACATTTTTTTCAACTGAAATGTTAAAATTTATGTTTTCATCCATGTCTCACAAGATTAGTTTATGCAATAAAATTTTGATATATATATATGGCATTATGGCCCATTGTTAACAAATAGCCAACCATGTGATTTAGCTTTGTTGAAACTCGTAAGAGCAGACACAGAAATATGTTATACTTGAAATTGATTTGTAAAGAATTTCGACAAATTTGCATTACATTGCAAACACTGTATCGTCTCTGAAGACCAATTGAAGACCATTATCTATTTCCATTTTCCAGGAAATGAACCATTTTCAACTTCTTCAGGTACAAGAATTTATTTTGTATCACTTCTGGCCTTGTTGTCTTACAAGTGTTGTTTCAAGATTTACCTCCCCTCACTCCTACTTATCCATAACTAAGAAGCAGAATGATGTGTTTTCTTGGACGTATCTTGAATGAATTTAGAATTTTTCACCTTGTTATTCATTTCATGTTTTTTTGGCAATTTTGTTTTATAGTGCAAAATGGAAACTACAAAAACTTAGGCAAACTTCTAATCAGTGCATTTGCAACAATTAGTGCATTACTTCTGGTAGCTCTAATGTGTTTCTGGGACTGCTTTCTGTATAAAAATCTTGGTAAACATGATGGCAGAAGCCTTGCAATGGATATTTGTGGAGGTGATGCTTCTAAAATTTACATGTCTTCATCATATTTTTTTTCGTAGAATGTATTAGAGTTTGAGTACATATTGCTAATAAAATCTTTTACTACTCAGGTGCATCAATTGTTATGTTTCATGGATATCTACCATACTCCTCAAAAGATATTACAAAGAAATTGGAAACAAGCTAGCAATGGACGATGGGAATGTTTTTGCATTGAAAAGAATTGTGAAGTTGAATGATGTTTTCAATCATTTCTTTGAGAGAGAGCTCGCAATCCTTGGGAGCATCAAGCATAGGTATGTTGTGAACCGACGAGGATATTGCAAATCATATGCATCGAAGTTATTAATTTACGATTATCTCCCTGGTGGTAGCTTGGACGAGGCACGCTCTTCATTGTGAGATTGACTTTGCAAATTAGCATTTCATGCACTTGTGGTAATTGCCAAGCATGTGACATGTTTTTCACTCTATATTGTTTCATTATCTTCCATTTGATTATGTGGGGTTCTAATGTATTTGTTAAGCAACATTGTTGCTAAGGTTTTGCTCTGTGATCTAAGTGATCATGATTATGATATTTTCCATCTACAAAATAAGCTGAACAACTAGATTAAGATGCTCGCTTAAATATTATAGTGGGGGCAGCAAAATGGCTAGCCAACTTGCATCATGATTGTTCCCCTCGAATTATACATCGTGACATAAAATCTTGAAACATCTTGCTTGATGGGAATTTGGATGTTTGTGTTTCTGTTATTGGACTTGTAAAATGTTGGGAACAATCACTATTATGTCCTACTAATGAATCAGTGGAAGCTCAAATCAATGAACATGCGGAACCTAGGTCTTTTTTCGGCAACCAAATCAAAACCAACAATCTTGCAGAAACCAAACCACAATCAAGCAACACAATCACAACATAAATAATGCACAAAATCAACACAAGATTCAAGTGGGAAACAATCTCCTAAGGAGAGGTAAAAAACCCATTGTTGTCCGCTAGAGCACAAAATCCACTAATCATCAAAACGAGTACAAGTGTTCATAGAGATACCAATCTCACACTAGAGAATACAAGATAAGGAGAATCAATTCAAGCAAATCTCCAATCTACCAACAAACACTTGCAACTAATTATTAGATCAACCAAGAATGAACCTACCAACAAACTCCAGTTACCGGCTTACGGAAGCAAGAGACGAACGAACAATGGTGTAGATAAGGAAAGGCCTTCACTTTCTCGACCAATTTTTCTTATCTCTTCTTCTTTATCCCTTCTCTCACTTTGTGCCAAATTTGAAGATGCAACTCTCACGTGCAGCTGATGCCTTTCACTTGTGTATATATATATACCAAAGAAATGGGGCAATACATGGGTTGGAAACTAATGGGCCTCGGTCCCAACACAAAATTCATAGAGGATGTGGAATCACACATCTCCACTATTATTGTTGGACCATTGGTTATCTTGCTCCAAATGAGTTTACTACTGCTCTTTTCAATTCACTTGGCAATACTGAGGTTCTCAAATTTGGCAATTATTATATGGCCTTAAAAACCATAATGTTTTTGGTTGTTTAGAACTCAAATCTTTTTCATTAGAGTTGCACATTTCATCTTTTGTTGATTTGAACAATGGCCTTTTCTCGTGTATTTCAACTTGTGGGAAGAAACTGGGGTATGGAAATAATTTGTGTGGTGAAGTATGTCATCCTGGTCCATGTGGTGAGTGTGAATTGTTGTCAAGTAGATTAAAGACATGCCATTGTGGTAAGACATGCAGGGTAATTGAACAAGTTTCTTGGATACGATACCAACTTGTACTAAAATCTACAGCAAACTGCTTCCATGTGCGGTACACCGTTGCTTGAATTCTCTATTCTTTGAATCGCCGCCTACTTCCTTGACATCCTCCAGGTACAACTCTGGTAAACAGACTATAGGATTCTCACATTCGGGTCAAGATTTAAAGGCTAGAACTTCAAACACGGCCATTCGAATAACCATGATGGAGCCTTCTAAGCTGAATTCAACAGATGAAGTTGCAGATAACTGGGAAAAGGCTTATGAGTGAGAACTCAAGTTAGTTTTATATGGTTCTCATATTCATTAATCCGTTTTTCATACTCTATGCATATATGGTATGTTCTAGTTCATATGATGCTCTTGTTGCAGCTTGTGATGGTCCGTTTCCAGTGATGGAAAATTATGTTGTTAAACCTATATGAGTTGAAAATCAATTATACATTGTTATCTTGGGTTGGGTTTTTTTCTCCCGAGTTGCTTTATATGCAAAGCCGCCTTCGAGAAAACTTTTATCTTTTTGGGCCTGTCATACTAACCTCCAATATATGTCTACCAACCGAATTTTGATTGATATGATTACCACAACTAGTGATGCCAACACCCCGTTGGCAGTTTGATTGTTTGAGAAAACTGTATTATTGGTTTAATGTGAGTCCTATAGAGTAAACCTACGAGATGGATTTTTTTTTTCATTGACCTTAAAGCTTTACTTCTTAAGTTAATCCTTGTCTAACAATGAGAGTGCTTCTTTGTTGCCACATGACACTTGGAAGAAGTACTTTTGAATTGGAAGTGTTTTTCTTTGTTGTTGTTATTAGAACTTCTTTTTTCTGGTTTAGTCAAGAGTGGTATGTTTTGGTTCATCACTTTCTTGTAGGGATTTAGATGCTTTAAGCGGAATTTCCAAAAATAGTTTTCTAACATCTAACTTAGAATCTCATGCATAAACGTGATACGAACCATATATGAAAGAGTAACATACCCTTTGATGCAAAACTTGTTTCCAGGATCTTCTTGGAGAATAATGCCTTAATTGTGACTCCTCTACTTAGTCCACATGAGCACGGTACTAGATCTTCCTGCTTTCGTATTAGAATATATGCTTAAATTGTTGACTTTGTTGACTTTCATTTTGTTGACGTGTTAGCACTAAGTGGCGCCTGTGCCTCTTATATAAAGTGCAAGCGGTTGTAACATAATTCACACACAGAAATACAGAAAGCATTCCCCAGCTTCTCTTTTCTTCTTTTACAAGCTTTCTTTCTCGACCCTTCCATGGCTGCTTCACTATCTTCCTTCCCCTTCTGTTGAAAGTTTTCATGGTATCAGAGCAGCAGGCTTGAGATCCTGCGTTTTCTCTTCTTAATTTTCTCGATTACTTCCTTTCCGGCTCTGTTTGCGGGGATGATGAACACGGAGACAGAGAAGGAAAGTTCTACAAACATCAACAACCGTGATCCTTTGTATTTACACTCGAGCGATCATCTAGGTTTGTCTCTGGTTCTGACATCTTCGAGGGACAGAATTTCGGAGAATGGAGGATTTCTATGAAGATCGCCTTGTCGGCAAAGAACAAAACCGTGTTCATCAATGGCGCTCTTCCTCGACCTGATAAGACTCATGAGAACTATGATCAATGGGAAAGGTGTAATGATATGGTCCGAGCTTGGTTGATGAACGGTTTGAGCAAGGAAATACGCCAGAGCGTGCTCTACACAGAGACGGCTCAAGGAATCTGGGAAGAATTAGAGATTAGGTTTGGACAACTTAATAGAGCACAACTTTATGCTGTCAAGAAAGAATTGAACGGTCTAATGCAAGGATCGGAGTCAATTTCAACCTATTTCACAAAAATGAAGATCTTATGGGACGAATTGAGTAGCTTACGCAAGTTTCCTATGTGCTCCTGTGGATCTGTAAAAGAGTTTATGAAGTTTAAAGAGGACGAGAAGCTTGTGCACTTCTTGATGGGATTGAACGAGTCATATGATGCGATTCGAGGTGCAATCCTTATGTTGTCGCCCCTTCCTACTCTCTCGCGTGCATACGCTTTACTTTTGCAAGATGAGAAGCAGCGAGAGACGCAGGGAAGTTCGCCATTGAATGCAGAATCAGCTGCAATGAACGTTGTGACAGGGAAAGGCTCATCACAAGCTCCAAACAAAGGATCTTCACAGCCTCCATCGAAGGGAAACAATGAGCGAAGAAACCTTTACTGCACCAACTGCAAGAAGACTAATCACAACGTTGATAAGTGTTTCTTTCTCCATGGGTTTCCACCAAACTATACGGACAGGAACAAGAAAGTTGTCTCAGGAGACAAATTTGCAGGAGCTGTACAATCAAAGCTAGCTGAGAGCATTTCAGAGTTGTCATCTGATCAAATTCACAAGCTATTAAGTCTGGTCGAGTCCACCACTGGCAAGGGAAAACAAACTGAGATTGATGATTTTGCGGGTTTTACAGGTACATCTTTTGTTTTGAATGTTTTTAATAAGATTACCTGGATTCTGGACAGTGGAGCTAGCTGCCACATGTGTTATGACATCAGTTTGTTTGACAACAAACGTGAACTGAGTAAATCGTTTGTGATTACTTTGCCTAATGGTAATAATGCGACTGTACAGACTATGGGGACTGTGACTGTGTTGCCAGAAATTCTGCTTGGAAATGTGTTGTTTGTGCCCATGTTTAGATGCAATTTGCTCTCTGTAGGAAGAGTTGTTCGAGACATGACATGTAAAGTCTTATTTACACCTACGAGATGTCTATTGCAGGGTCCTTCTATGAGGAAGCCTCTGGTGATTGGTAGAGTGTTTAAGGACCTCTACTTATTGGAGTCTAAGGCAGAGAAGCAGTTCCTGGTATCAGAGAAATCAGCAAATATAGTTGTGTGTCAGGGAGATTCTCTTCTATGGCATGTTAGGTTGGGACATGTTCCATTTTACAAATTGCATAGTCTGTCTTTTGTTACAACAGATGATTTGAATAAGGGCAGTGTTGTGCCTTGTGGAGTGTGTTCCAAATCTAGACAAACCAAATTGCATTTCTCTCTTAGTAATATTACTACCACTAAACCTTTTGAGCTTGTTCATGTGGATGTGTGGGGACCTTATTATACTATGACATATAATGGTTATAAATTTTCTTGACAATAGTAGATGATTTTACTCGATCTACTTGGGTTCATTTGTTGTCTACTAAGAGTAATGCTTTTGAGATGTTGAAGAGCTTTATTGCTTTTGTGAAGACTCAATTTGGGGACAAATTAAGATCCTTAGGACAGATAATGCCTTGGAGTTGGGAACTAGCAAGGAGACAGCTCATTTTTTGTCATCCAAAGGTATCCAACATCAAACGTCATGTATAGCAACTCCACAGCAGAATGGAGTAGTGGAGAGGAAACATAGACATCTTTTGGAGATTGCCAGAGCACTTATGTTTCACTCAAAATTGCCATTGAAGTTCTAGGGGGAAAGCATGCTAACAGTAGCTTACCTTATAAACAGACTGCCTTCTAAGCTTCTTTCATATAAAACTCCTTATGAGATGTTGCATAAACAGGTTCCTTCTTATGCACACATTCGGACATTTGGTTGTTTGTGCTTTGCCTCTACTTTGAAGGTTGGAAGAGATAAATTCCAAGCAAGAGCTATGCCTTGCATTTTTTTGGGTTATCCCTTTGGCAAGAAGGCTTATAAGGTTTATAACATCGAGACACACCAGGTACTTGTCTCAAGAGATGTTGTTTTTCATGATACTCTCTTTCCTTTTCATGCAGTCCCCTCGTCTAAGACACCACCTTGTTTATATCCTACAACTCCTTTGCCACCTGATGATGAAGGATCATCATCTACTCCCTCTTGTACACAGACATTACACCCTGCAACCCCAGTTCATTCACCAGTCAAAAGGTCTACTAGGCATCATCAACCACCCTCATATTTGCAGGATTATGTTTGTAGTCATGTGACTGTTGAGTCTTGTATTTGTGCTCACACTCTGACTTTCACCCTCACATTCCCTGGTTGTACTTATCCCTCTTCTTTCCAGCTTGATAGTGAGCCTTTTACTTATGATCAGGCATGCCAATTTGAGGTCTGGTAAGATGCAATGAAAGCTGAATTTGCTGCTTTGGACCTTAATCATACATGGGATGTGGTTGATCTTCCCAAAGGCAAAAAGGCCATTGGCTGCAAGTGGGTGTATAAGGTCAAACGGAAGGCATATGGCTCAGTGGAAAAGTACAAGGCTAGGCTCGTAGTCAGGGGATTCACACAACAAGAGGGGGTTGATTACAATGAAACTTTTTCCCCAGTCATTAAAATGACCACTGTTCGGTCTCTTGTTTTTGTTGCTCTAAAGAGGCAGTGGAGAGTGTTTCAATTAGATGTAAACAATGCGTTTCTTCACGATGACTTGGATGAGGTTGTCTACATGAAGGCTCCTCTAGGATTGAAAGTGGAGAATGGTGACAAGGTGTGTTTGCTGCAGAAATCCCTTTATGGATTAAAACAAGCTTCCCGGCAATGGTATGCCAAGCTTTCTCAATCCTTGAAAACCAAAGGCTATGCTCAGTCATTGAATGATTACTCCTTGTTTCACAAAAAGGAGGGTTCTTCACTTGTCTTTGTGGCTGTTTATGTTGACGATATTTTAGTCACAGGAAACAATCTTTCTGAGATTTCAACTTTAAAGCAGTTTCTGGATGATTCCTTCAAGATCAAGGATTTAGGGGAGCTTCATCTTTTCCTAGGAATTGAGTTCATTCCTACTTCACAAGGCCTTTTGATGAGTCAGAGGAGATTCATCACCGAGATGTTAGAAGATTTTCCTCTGGCACATTCTCACAATGCAGCTAGTCCATTGGATTTGAGGACTAAACTTCTTCCTGATCAAGGACCTTTGCTTGCAGACCCATTGGTTAATAGACGCTTAATTGGTAAGCTTAATTTCCTTATCAATACCAGGCCGGATTTGGCCTATGTTGTGCAGTATTTGAGCCAATTCAATCAGTGCCCTCGACAACCGCATTTTGAGGCAGGTCTTCATGTGCTTTCTTATGTTCGAGGCACACTTACTAAGGCCCTTCTCCTCAACAGCAATGCCAACACTCAGCTCCAGGCTTATTGCGATGCGGATTGGGCAACTTGTCCTTATACTAGAAAATCTGTTAGCGGGTTTGTGATCTTCTTTGGTGGTAGCCTCATCTCCTGGAAGTCGAAGAAGCAGCAGAGTGTCTCTCTGTCTTCAGCTGAAGCCGAGTACCTCTCCCTGCGTCGTGTGTGTGCAGAGTTGGCATGGCTTAGTCGACTTCTCAGTGATCTTGGTGTTTTCCAGATCACACCAATTCCGGTTAAATGTGATAACCAAGCAGCCATTTACATTCCTCGGAATCCCGTGTTTCATGAGCGTACGAAGCATATTGAACTCGATTCCCACTATGCTCGTGAAAAACTGTTGGAAGGATTGATTTCCTTGACTCATATGTCTACACATTCACAGCTTGCTGATTTTCTTACCAAATCTTTGCCTGGCATCCGCTTGCAATCTGTCTTCCCCAAGATAGGCATGATAGATCCTGCTCTATCTTGAGAGGGGGTATTAGAATATGTGTTTAAATTGTTGACTTTGTTGACTTTCATTTTGTTGACGTGTTAGCAGTAAGTGGCGCATGTGCCTCTTATATAAAGTGCAAGCGGTTGTAATAGAATTCACACACAGAAATACAGAAAGCATTCCCCGACTTCTCTTTTCTTCTTTTACAAGCTTTCTTTCTCGACTCTTCCATGGCTGCTTCACTATCTTACTTCCCCTTCTGTTGAAAGTTTTCATTTCGTTTGCTAGAACGAACGAACGAACAAGAAAAAACAAGCAAAGCTTTGTTTCCACGAATTTTGAGGTAGGCCGTAAGTATCTTTATGTTTGTAGTGGTTTCAACTTTCACGTAAAGTTTAATGTTCAACTTGGAGAATGTATATATATGTATCTAATATATATATATATTATCGTAATTACTGTTTTGATATCATATAATAATAGAAAAGTATAGATAACATTTATATCTTACCTTATCATATATCTCATAAGATAAATCTCATTTTAACTAGAAAGGGATATTTATGGTTGATACAATATCTTATCTTTCCAAAAGATAACTTTCCTTATGTCATCAAGTAAATAGATAACATTTTATTATTACTTGATGAATAATCCACTCTTCCAACAATATACACTGGCCAAAATTCCCAGTCCCATAATGGACCTCGGGTTACTTTGATCTACCCCAATTACGTTATTGTGTGTGACCTTATAGGACCCGAATATAGTAGCAATAGGCCAAATCTAATTTATCCCATAAGTCATTGTTGGCTTCTACCAAAGCACTAAGACAGCCTAAAATATCCGGATTATAAATCTCCATTATAATCATATTCTATCATTAGCAATTGCCATCTTGACTAAAGGACATATTCCTTCAATCTCCCACTTTTCCCTAAACAAATGTGCAATATCAATTCCTTTGTCACTTAGTGTCTAATTTGATGATATGATAACATCTTATGTAATCCATATAAATATTCAAATTGTTTCTTGAACTCCGAGTTTGAATTGTCAAAACAAATGACTACATTTAATCCATTTGAGCACGACCACACATTTTCAGTTCTTACTCTTCAAGTGACCATGACACTGTTCCTATCCATATATATACAGATATATAAATAGGAGGACTTCTCCATTCTTGTGTGACTATAGCTCCCACTCAATTTTCAGCAATCCAAATCACTGCCTCTATAGCCGCCTTTTACACAAGGGTGTTTGACAATTTTAAAGACTACCAAGCACCAAGCAAGAGGTATATCAGACTCATGTCCGAGGAATCTACTAATCATAGTTCAACTTAAAATTTTATAACTCATTTGAAGAATCTTAAGGTCGATTTGACCAAATACGTATCCACCATACATATCCATGTAATTGATTAGACATCTCCATGTCCCTATAGCCCATGAAACTTGGCGCTATCAATCAACTTACATAATAGCCTGTATTGAGTCATTTATGTCCAAGTTAATGACTTAGACTACGGCAACTAATAATTCATAATATCAGTTCACTTAATAGGGTTTCATCCACCATAACTTTTATGATGATCCTATTTTATGATTATAAATTATTAGTACATTTTATTTAATTCTAAGCCACAATTAAATAATAATGAAACTTTATTTCAAAAACAAACATGATGTAATGTTTCAACAAATCAATATCCATAATCTCAAAACAATACAATCTCAAAGCCATTCTTCAATGTGCTTGAGACCCTTAGCCCTAGTGACTGTCATGCTTGGGCTTAGGCATAGGTTTAGTCAACGGATCTGCAATGTTGTCATCTGTATGTATTTTGCAAAACATCACTTCTCCTTAACGACTAATCATCATCTCCTCCATACAGCAAGATATCATATTTAGTGCTTCTTAAGTACTTTATGATGTTTTTAGTTGTATTCCAGTGTGCTTCACCTAGATTCGATTGGTATCTGATGCACATACTCAAAGCAAATGCAACATCTGGGCGAGTATAAACCATGTCAAACATGATGAACCCTACTGCTGATGCATAAGGAATCCTACTCATCCTCTCTAGCTCAGCAGGTGTCACTGGGCACTACTTCTTGCTGAGATGTAAGCCATGCTGCATAGGCAAGAATCCCTTCTTGGAATTCTTCATATTGAACCTATCAAAAACCTTATCCATATTAGTACCTTGAGTTAGTCCAATAAGTCTATTAGATATATCTCTATGGATCTTAATGCTTAATATGTACTCGACCTCTCCTAAGTCTTTCATTAAGAAATACATCTTAAGCCAGTCCTTAACGAACTCTAGCATAGGATTGTCATTTCCAATGAGTAGTATGTCATCCACATACAAGACTAGGAAGACCACTTTGCTCCCACTAAACTTCTTGTAAACACAAGGTTCTTCTTCACATCTGATGAAATCAAACTGTTTGACCACTTCATCAAATCGGAGGTTTCAACTCATTGATGCCTACTTAAGTCAATAAATGGACTTCTTAAGCCTGCATAATTTCCTAGGATTCTGTGGATCCTCAAAACCCTCAGGTTGTGTCATGTACACATCCTCTTCTAAATACTCATTTAGAAAAGCGGTCTTGACATCCATTTGCCAAATCTCATAATCATAATGAGCTGCAATTGCTAGGATTATCCGAATGGATCTGATCATGACAATTGGTGAGAAGGTTTCATCATGCATAGTTAATACCATGAATCTGCTTAAAACATTTTGCAACCAGTCTCGCTTTGAAAACTGCTACGTTTCCATCCTTGTATGTTTTGATTTTGTAAACCCATTTGCACCCTATGGGTACTACCCCATCTGGCAAATCTATCAAGTCCCATACTTGATTCTCAGATAGGGAATCCATTTCAGACTTAATGGCTATAGGCCATTTTTCGGAGTCTAGACTCGCCACAACTTTCTTGTATGTTGTAGGCTCCTCTCTTTCTAAAAGCAGGATATCCAAACTCGCAGTCAATATGAAATCAACATATCTCTTTGGCTGCATACTGGGCATATCTGATCTACGTCTAGGCTGAACAATAGGAGGATCTTCCACAACATTTTGTGGAATCTCATTCGAATCAGATTCTGGAGGAACGCTAGGAATGGGATCTTGCGACTTCACTACCTCCGATGTATGGGTTCCCTCCCCTTGCGGGTTTAGGTCCCCAAATACCATCGTCTCTGACATAGTGTAATCCATGTCATCTTGTTGCTTAGTTTGTTGCTTTTCTCGAACTTCTTCAAGATCAACATTTCTCCCACTTGACTTTTTGGAAATAAATTATTTTTCCATAAAGACACTATCCCTAGCAACAAACACTCTGTGCTCACTGATAAGCACTACTTTGTAGGGCTTAACTAAGAGTCATTAGAGGGTTTATTGGTGCCATTCGGATAGATTTAGACACATTCATGTGTATGGCGGTTGGGGGCAAAGTTGGTGTTTTTGGAGGTGTTTGAGCTGTTTTGGAGATCATAGGAAACACTGAGGGTGAAGCCAACAGTAGAAGACGCCAAGGAGTTATGAAGTATTGGCGAGGAGGTGCTGAAGACACACTTTTGGAGGCTTTGGGAGCATTCGGAGCTGAAGAGACGAAGACACTGAAGAAGTGGCTTCACGGCGGCCGCCGTTACATCGCGGCGACCGCCGCCAAAGGAGTTCCAGCGACCATGGCTACGGCATTGATCCGGCGACCGCCGTTTAAATCCGGCGACCGCCGCGATTACAGCGCCCGCCGCCTTCTCTACGGCGACCGCCGCCGCTGTCAGAAGCCCATCGAGCCCGTTTTCCTTAATTGTTTTATTTGGACTATTTTGTTTTAATATTTTCATTTTAGGTTAATTTAGACTTTATTTCCTTTTAGTATTTAAGGGTTAGAAGGGAGCTTGGCCTTCCTAATTTTTCTCGAACCCTAATTTCACTTTTCATTCTACGTACTTTGTTATGAAGAACTAAGCCACTCTTGCTTAGTCAGACGCTGAAGCTTTCGTTTTGATTCAGTTGTGAGATTCTCGTTCTTAATCTTTTGCATGGATTTTATCTATTCTCTTGCTTGATTGCTTATGATTGATATTGATAATTTCTAGTCTGATCAACTAGGGTTTGTTGTTATTGATCTATTGCTAGATTTAGATTGTTACTGGTTGAGCATATCTATTTCAGAGTAGCAACTGCATCGTGCTAGTATCTGGTTGTGCTAGTCTTATGCAGAAGAGAACTGATTTACATTCTAGGATAAAAGTTGGTTGTTTTATGCTAGAATTGTATCCAACTATATTCTTATCCGTAAAGCTGCTGTTAAACTGAATCTTGATAGTTTTAGGGTTGTTTAATTAGTTAGTGCTAATAGTATCTGGTTGTGCTATTAGTTATATCTGAAAAGGAATTGGAATTTCCATTGCATGAGATTTTGAATGAGTATCTAGGATCAACTTGTCATACGAATAGTGGATGTTGTTTGACTAAGTGATTTTCCCATCATTGAATTCATCAACTTTTAGTTTGTTTACTTTTGCATGCTTAAATTCATTAAAACATACAAAACCCCCCTTTGGTTACTTTGGATTGACATACAAATTGCATATTAAGATAGACTCTGTCTCCCTGTGGACTCGACCTTTACTTACATAGGACTACGGTTTAAGGTTTGTTTGGATATTTTGCATAGTAGGAATTAGCACGACAAATGCCTGTTATTAAATTGGCGCCGTTGCCGGGGATTTGTCGTGCTAATTCCTACTATGCAAAATATCCAAACAAACCTTAAACCGTAGTCCTAGGTAAGTAAAAGTCGAGTCCACAGGGAGACAGAGTCTATCTTAATATGCAATTTGTATGTCAATCCAAAGTAACCAAAGGGGGGTTTTGTATGTTTTAATGAATTTAAGCATGCAAAAGTAAACAAACTAAAAGTTGATGAATTTAGTAATGGGAAAAGCACTTAGTCAAATAACATCCACTATTCGTATGACAAGTTGATCCTAGATACTCATTCAAAATCTCATGCAATGGAAATTCCAATTCCTTTTCAGATATAACTAATAGCACAACCAGATACTATTAGCACTAACTAATTAAACAACCCTGAAACTATCAAGATTCAGTTTAACAGCAGCTTTACGGATAGGAATATAGTTGGATACAATTCTAGCATAAAACAACCAGCTTTTATCCTAGAATGTAAATCAGTTCTCTTCTGCATAAGACTAGCACAACCAGATACTAGCACGATGCAATTGCTACTCTGAAATAGATATGCTCAACCAGTAACAATCTAAATCTAGCAATAGATCAATAACAACAAACCCTAGTTGATCAGACTAGAAATTATCAATATCAATCATAAGCAATCAAGCGAGAGAATAGATAAAATCCATGCAAAAGATTAAGAACGAGAATCTCACAACTGAATCAAAACGAAAGCTCCAGCGTCTGACTAAGCAAGAGTGGCCTAGTTCTTCATAACAAAGTACGTAGAATGAAAAGTGAAATTAGGGTTCGAGAAAAATTAGGGAGGCCAAGCTCCCTTCTAACCCTTAAATACTAAAAGGAAAGTCTAAATTAACCTAAAACGAAAATATTAAAACGCAATTAAAATAGTCCAAATAAAACAATTAAGGAAAACGGGCTCGATGGGCTTCTGACAGCGACGGCGGTCGCCGTAGAGAAGGCGGCGGGCACCGTAATCGCGGCAGTCGCCGGCTTTAAACGGCGGTCGCCGGATCAATGCCGTAGCCATGGTCGCTGGAACTCCTTTGGCGGCGGTCGCCGCGATGTGAACGGAGGCCGCCGTGAAGCCACTTCTTCAGTGTCTTCGTCTCTTCAACTTCGAATGCTCCCAAAGCCTCCAAAAGTGTGTCTTCAGCACCTCCTCGCCAATACTTCATAACTCCTTGGCGTCTTCTACTGGTGGCTTCACCCTCAGTGTTTCCTATGATCTCCAAAACAGCTCAAACACCTCCAAAAACACCAACTTTGCCCCCAACCGCCATACACATGAATGTGTCTAAATCTATCCGAATGGCACCAATAAACCCTCTAATGACTCTTAGTTAAGCCCTACAAAGTAGTGCTTATCACTCACTGGGATTGTAGAAGTAGTATCCCTTAGTTTTCTGTAGGATACCCTACAAAGAAGCACTTATCTGATTTGGGTGCAAGCTTATCTTCTAGTAAACATTTTATATAAGCTTCACATCCCCAGATCTTTAGAAAAGACAAACTTGGAACTGATGTGACCATGCCACATCAAGGTCAAGGCACCGAGGACAACCTAGGCGCCGCCGAGGACATGGACGCCGAGGAGCACTCCGTGGGCACTTTAGAGGACCAAGAGCTAGATCAAGGCACGGAGCTTATGGATGCAACACTTGGAGCTGGAGATGACCAAGACATGCATGGGATGGCCAAAGCTAAACCAAAGGAAGACATTGACCAAGACAAGGCCAAGACATCGGCCGCGCCGGGCGCAAGCAACTCCAAGGCCAACACTCAAGATGACAAGGCAATTCCCGGCACCATCACGAGGTCTAGGGCTAGGAAGCTCCTCCAAGACCTCCACAAGAGGTTGACATGCCAAGCTGCCCTAAGCCACGCCGAGCCTAGCCTAGTCCTTTGCATTCATCAAGGCGCCGGCGAGCACGGCGCTAGCGGCAAGTGAACTTTCAAGAGGGGCGCCGAGCCACTTGGGCCACTTTGTTCGGCACTCAAACCACCATGGGCTGGCCCACCTACCCCACCATCATAGGCCCAAGCCTTGGCCGAGAGAATCTTAAACGTGCCTGAAGACATTTGCTTTTGAAGTTATTAAGTTACCGTATTTGGACATTTTCGGTATTAAAAGTAGGGTTTAATTTTGTGCAAGACTCTTGACGTTTCCTTAGGCATTCTTGCCTTTTTTGTAAGCCTCTATATTGGTACTTTGAAGGCTGAAAAGGGCACGAAATAATTATCAACTTTGCTTTGCCAAAATCTCTCTTGCTTCTCTAGTCTCTCTTTCGTCAAAATAGTCTAAGTGTGTCGAGTGAGTACATCTCTCACACTTCCTCTTCCCTTTCATTTCTGCAAGCAATTCTTCTTCCCTCTATAAGAAGACATTGAGTGCCATCTATCCCCCACAACTCCGCCGTCAAACCATCCTTGCGCCTCCGCCACGCCACCGTTCATCCGAGAAACCCTAATTGGCGTTTCCACTCCGGCGACGAGTAAAACTTGCACCGCGGCCTCCCGATCCTTTGAATCTAACAGGAACTCTTCCAGTCCATAACTCATATGGTGTCTTATCTACAACTTTGGATGGAGTCCTATTTAGTGTGACCATTGCAGCTGTGAAAGCATATCCCTAGAAAGATATTGGAACATCAGCAAAACCCATCATAGACCGAACCATGTCCAACAAGGTCCTATTCCTCCTCTCAAACACACCATTCAATTGTGGTGTTCCTGGTGCAGTTAGTTGTGAGTGGATCCTAGAACTTCTTAAATGATGATCAAATTCTTGACTCAAATATTCACCACCACGATCAGATCGTAGTGCTTTAATTTTCTTGCCAAGTTGATTTTCAACTTCATTCTGAAAGTCTTTGAACTTTTCAAAAATTTCAGACTTATGTTTCATTAAGTACATGTATTCATATCTACTTAAATCATCAGTAAAGGCTATGAAGTATCTATAACCACCACTAGCTTCTGAGCTCATTAGTCCACATACATCTATATGTGTTAGGGCTAAAAGCTCAGTTGCCCTTTCACTTCCCCAGTAAAAAGGTGACCTTGTTATCTTTCCCATTAGGCAAGATTCACATGTTTCAAATGATTCACAATCAAATGAGGTTAGAAATCCATCCTTTTGGAGCTTCTATGTCAGAGACCGAACCATGTCCAACACTCCTTGTGGATTACACTATGTCAGAGACGACGGTACCAATTATACATGGTAATGATTAGTACCAATATTAATCTTTACCATGTATAATTGGATAAAATATACCCTAGAGATTAGATATCTTATTACCATATATATTTTAGGCAATTAGGATCTTAGGCTAACAAATCCTAATCCTAGCCACCTAACCCTCATCAGCCGCACCATGCAGCCAGCTGAACCACCAGCCCACATGGTCAACCACCAGCCGCGTGCCCCACCCCTACTGTGGAGCCACCGCCAGACCACCATCGAAACGTGCGTGAGCCATTTTGGCCACCCAGCCACGGTTTTACCCTTCTCCCACTCAAATTTTGTAACAATTACAAATATTTGACGACTTTAAGGAAAATATGGTCTAATTTTTAGAAAAATAATATTTTCAAAAAATTAATGTATGAACCAATTTCACACAAAACTAATTAACTTTTGGCATTCAAGGCATGAAATTCTAAATTTCTACGGTTTGAATCAATTTTCACTAACATGAAAAATCTTGTATTTTAAATGTGTGATTAGGATTTATACTAGAAATCATATCTCTTGCATAAATTAAACATACAAATTGACTTAGCGTCAAAATTAAGCAAGAACATCAGAATTTTTAACACTTGAATACTAAAAGGGCTGATTTTTTAGTATATTATGTTCATAAAAGTCACTACTTTATGCATCCAATCAATTAATATCACAGTTTTAATCATACAAGTTAATCCATATATCAATTTTACGACTAAATTGAACCAAAATAATCAAGAACATGCATCAAAATTAACAACTTTAATCATGATCATATCAATTCATACAAGAGGCTCTAATACCATTGTAGGGATTTAGATGCTTTAAGCGGAATTTCAGAAAACAGTTTTCTAACATCTAACTTAGGATCTCATGCATAAACTTGATACGAACTACATATAAAAGAGTAACATACCTTTTGATGCAAAACTTGTTTTCTGGATCTTCTGTGATACCCCGTAATTCTGTAAGGATTATTTTGGGAATTTTTTGGAATTTTCCCGAACACCCGTTTAGTACGTCGGATTTAATTAAGAAAGTTGGAGGCATTCTGTAATGTGCTCTGTATCTATAATATTTTTCTCAGTAAAATAATATACAGTCGACATGTTTTGGAAGTTCGTACTCATTCGTGTACGACTTTTGTTAACGCGGATTAAGATTGGTACAAGTTTATTGCCCAAGAGTTGTTATCTAATGGGCAATAGTACAAGATTCTTTATCCAAAGGTTTTTGTCCAAGAGCCATTGTCCAAGGGGCAAAAGGGTTTGGATATTGTCCAAGAGGGAAGGAACCCTAATTTCTTCTATAAATAGAGGTGTTGGGTGAGGGTGGAAGAGGGTGCGAAAGACGCGGAAGCGCTCTCAAATTCTCGACTCTAAAAAATGCTCTCTCCGGGAAGGCTCGTGGATCATTGGAGGCTCGTTTGGTGTCGTTTCCGGTGGCCAAGTGAAGCCTTGGAGACCCTCGGACGCCTAGAAGCAAAGCAAGGCGAAAGACGAGCCAAATCGAGCATCGCGGGTAAGATTTCCCCTCGTATTTTCAGTTTCTGTTCAGCGACGGCGACCGCCGCCAGGGAGACGGCGACCGCCGCCAGGGAGACGGCGACCGCCGCCAGGGAAACGGCGACCGCCGCCAGGAACGGCGCCCGCCGTGGTGAACGGCGACCGCCGTGATGAAGGAGGCCAGCCGTCGTGGTGATGCGGCGATCGCCGGAGAAGGGAGGCCGTGGAGCGGCGCCCGCCGTGCTTGAGGCGGCGCTCGCCGTATTTAAGGTGGCGCCCGCCGGAATTGTTACGGCGCCCGCCGACGAGGTGATTGTGGCCGGGAGTTGTCGTTGGCTTCCGAGGCCTTCGTTCGGGTTTCGTTTACGTCGATTCCTTTCGTCCTTTCGTAGTATCGGTATTGTTTATCGAATCTAACTTAGGGTTTCTTTGTGGGTCGACTCGAAGGTCGTTGTGCTGTCGGAGCTATACCTGTGTTGAGCCCGGAATCCCATTGTCTCTGCTTTGTTCCAGATCTGCGGATTAAGGCAAGTGGCGGTTCGCTCTTGCTTAATCATTCCATGTTTCATTAATTATCAATTACTTAATTGTTAATTAAATTGGAGTGAACTGTTGTTTTGCTTGGGAACTAATTTCATAAATAACGTGATTAAAGTAATGTTATAATAGGTTGTATATCTGTTATAACAACGCTATTATTTGTGATAATTACCGTGATGGTATTATTGTGAATTTAATCTTAATGCTAGAATAGCATGTGGGTTAATAGGAAAACTAATCCAAGTAAGGATTAGCCGTTTCTATTATCTCTATGTTTAAGTTGAGTGCCTGGATGGCTTTAATGTGATTAATTACTGTGTTAGACTGTTTAACACGAGTGTTCATAGGAACGCTAATCCAAGTAAGGGTTAGTCGTTTCTTTATAACTTAATGTTTGTAGGAACGCTAATCCAACTAAGGATTTGTCGTTTCTTTAAATCATAATACTCCTCGGATTAATTTCCGGATAATAATTTAAGGGTCATGACCTATGCTTCTTATCCACCTTTAAGGATCTGAAGTGTTTAAGCGCCTTGCAAGCGCCATTGGATGAGCATAATTGCAGTCCTGTGTATTAAGCACTTAGCTAGTGCAATTGGGGTGGACGTAACTGTCATCTTGTAAATTAAAGTATAAGCAATGTGGCAGTGTAATCTGGGTGAACGTAAGATCACCCTGTGTAATAATAACTTTGTTGTTCTCGGAATAATGTTAAGCCTCGCGTGTGCGCGTGTGTGTGTGTGTTTGTGTGTTGTGTTAATTTGGGTCGACATGATTGTCACCCTGAGATTTAAGCTTTGTGCCGCTCTTAATAACATTAACGCGTTTCAGTAAGTGTGTTTTGTAATTTAATAAGATATGTGCCCGAGTGCACATGATTAATAAACCTTTGGCGAGTAGTGCAGCTAGGAAAATTCGTCTCGACTTTGATCATAGTACGTTCTCTTTTCAATCTGGATTCGCTGTATGCGATGAGGTTGGTTGTGAACTGAAGCATCTCAGTCAACTTTTAAATCATTGGTGTGTAACTTTAATGTTCCCTAGCGGTTGTCATAATTTCCCATAAGGCTCATTTCAGTTGGAGTCTTCTCTTCAGTGCATATCTTAATTGTTGTTATTCCGTGAAAGTGTCGGGTTATATATCATTCCTTCGGTTATTATTCGAGGGACAATGATAGTAAACGGTCACGATCACTCGAACAACTCTGCTTTGTACCCTTGCTAGTCTATTCAGTAGACTAACCCGCTGTATTTTTGTTATCTGTATCGTCATGGTTGGTGCCGTCCGTCCGTTTCGGCACATCAGGAGTTGTTTCCCGGAGTTTAAGTAACCTATTGAAGGATAAGAAGCTTGCAGACGAAGATTTAAAAGTCAGTGTTCTAAGTTGTTAAGTGTTTTAAGATTGTTAAAGTGTTACTTCAATGTATCTTCATAATTTAGCCATGTTATAAGTTGGCTCTTTAAAGTCTTCCGTTGTGTAATTTAAAGTCTTTCGATGTTTAATCTTTCAATTAATATGTAATTATGTTATGTTTTTAAGCTTAATCGTTCTGGAAAAGCCTGGGGTGACTTTGGACGGTAAAGTCTGAGGTCACTGGCATGTAATATCTCCGGTATAAATTGGGGGTGTTACAGTTATGGTATCAGAGCAATGGTTTTAAAATTCTTGGCCTATTGTTAGGTTTGAGAATTTTCAAAAATTAATTTTGAAACTATTTTCAAGCCTAGTTTTTATTTAAAAAGAAATTTTGAGAATTTCAATGTTAAGAGTTATAAGTAACTCGGTGATTTGATATTAAAGGATTTAGCATTTTGAATTTCAAATGCTACTTATAATTGGTTTATAAAAGTGTTGTGTTATAAGCAAGTTTAAAGGTCTGAAGTTTGAAAGTGAGATTGTTAATAAGTGGTTTCAAACTTCTGCAAGCTTCAAGTGTTACTTATTCCTTAGATCCATTCTTAGGAATATTGTTTATTCTCGGGATTGATGTCATTTAAAGGTTGACATTTCTCCCAGGTTCTCAGTCTTTAGTAAGCAGAAGAAGGTCGTTCTTGCAGTTAACATTGAAGGATAGTCAGACTAATATAAAGTTATTAGTTTGGACCTCTATAATCTGTATCATGACGTATTTGACTATGGTGTCATAATTAATTTGGATAAGTTCTAAAGTAACGTTATGATTCACCAGAAGATGGTGAACACAAGGAACACAGCCCATGCTGGTGCTGAACCAAGGTTGATTCTGCGGAACGCCGCTAATCAAAGGGAAGAGCGTGAGGCTGCTTCTAACAATAACCAGGGAGGCAATGGCCAAGCTCAGGCCAATGCTCCGATGTTATTTGATGCTGCAGCAATGGAGGCAATTCGAGGAATTGTCATGCAGGCAATCACAGATGTTATGCGACCAGTTGCACCACAAGCACAAGGTGGTCCAGTTCCTCAAGCTACTCCTGAAGTCGAGGAGTCAGTGGAGCAAGTACCACGGATCAATGTTGTTAGGGACATAGGAACTTACGGGCAAGCGTTAAAAGTCGTGAGTTCAATGAGGCCCGACAGCTATGACGGTACTAGAGAACCGGTCAGGGTGACCTATTGGTTCTCACATATGGAACGGTTGCTCCAGAATATTAATTACACTGAGGCTGGAAAAGTGCACATCGCCTCTCTTCAACTCAAGGATGTGGCTAGCGAATGGTGGGAGAGCACCGGTCTGGCTGACCATCCCAAGCTGAATTGGAGCATGTTCAAGACCAAAATGACTGACCGTTTCTTTTCCCGTGCTATGAGGGAGGAGAAGCATAAGGAATTTTTGTACCCGCAGACTGATGGGTTAAAGGTGACTGAGCTCGCAGCTAAGTTCAATCACTTGATGCAGTACGATGGACCTGAGGTGTCAATCGAAGAGCAGAAGATCTGGTACTTCCATGGATGGATGAATCCAGAGATCAAGCCCCTAATGTTGCATCATGGTTGTTCTACGTTAGAACAGTATGTCGATGCAGCCTTCAAGACAGAAGTCACATTGGAGGAGTCTGCCCTTAAACGGGAGAAGCAAGTTAAGGGAAAGAGTGGGCAACAGGATCGCCAGGTTGGTTCATTCAAACGACTGGCATCGCCTACCAAGTTTGAGAAGTCTGGTCGTGCTAAGACCGATACAACTCAGTCTGACTCTGCTAGAGGCTCAGGTTGGAGCAGCGGAGTAGATCAGTGCCACAACTGCGGTGAGGCTGGGCATAAAAGTTTTAATTGCCAAAAGGACAAGAGAGTATGTCACAATTGTGGTAGAGAAGGCCACATAAAAACATACTGCAGACTGAAGGGTCAAGGACCAATGTAGTCGTACCAAGCGTCAAATGTTGGAGGTGGGCAGAACCCAAGGCCAGTGGTATCTACTCCTGAGCAGTCCATGGCTCGTAATAAAGGCAAAGCGCCTATGTGGTCTTCAGGCCAAGGGCAACGACTCTTTATAATGAGCCAAGCCAACGGAGAAGAACCCTGATCCATTAAGTTGTATCGGTGCCAAGTTATAGTGCAACTAATGGATCAGGGTTATAGTGCAGCTAGGAAAACTCGTCTCGACTTTGATCATAGTACGTTCTCTTTTCAATCTGGATTCGCTGTATGCGATAAGGTTGGTTGTGAACTGAAGCATCTCATTCAACTTTTAAATCATTGGTGTGTAACTTTAATGTTCCCTAGCGGTTGTCATAATTTCCCATAAGGCTCATTTCAGTTGGACTCTTCTCTTCAGTGCATATCTTAATTGTTGTTATTCCCTGAAAGTGTCGGGTTATATATCGTTCCTTTGGTTATTATTCGAGGGACAATGATAGTAAATGGTCACGATCACTCGAACCACTCTGCTTTGTACCCTTGCTAGTCTATTCAGTAGACTAACCCGCTGTATTTTTGTTATCTGCATCGTCATGGTTGGTGTCGTCCGTCCGTTTCGGCACATCAGGAGTTGTTTCCCGGAGTTTAAGTAACCTATTGAAGGATAAGAAGCTTACAGACGAAGATTTAAAAGTCAGTGTTCTAAGCTGTTAAGTGTTTTAAGATTGTTAAAGTGTTACTTCAATGTATCTTCATAATTTAGCCATGTTATAAGTTGGCTCTTTAAAGTCTTCCGTTGTGTAATTTAAAGTCTTCCGCTATTTAATCTTTCAATTAATATGTAATTATGTTATGTTTTTAAGCTTAATCGTTCTGGAAAAGCCTGGGGTGACTTTGGACGGTAAAGTCTGAGGTCACTGGCATGTAATATCTCCGGTATAAATTGGAGATGTTACATCTTCCTAGAGAATAGAGCCTCAACTGTGACTCCTCTACTTAGTCTACACGAGGACGGTACTAGATCTTCCTTCCTTCGTTTGTTAGAACGAACGAACAAGAAAAAACAAGCAAAGCTTTGTTTACACGAATTTTGAGGTAGGCCGTACGTATCTTTATTTTTGTAGTGGTTTCAATTTTCACGTAAATTTTACAGTTCAACTTGGAGAATCTATATATATATATATCTAATGTATGTATTATCTTTTTTTTTTTTTATTATCTTATAATAATAGAAAAGTATATATAACAATTATATATTATCTTATCATATATCTTATAAGATAAAACTCCTTTTAACTAGAAAGAGATATTTATGATTAATACAATATCTTTTCTTTCCAAAATATAACTTTCCTTATATCATCAAGTAAATAGATAACACTTTATTATTATTTGATGAATAATCCACTCTTCCAAGAATATACACTGGCCAAAATTCCCAGTCCCACAATGGGCCTCGGGTTACTTTGATATAGCTCAATTACGCTATTGTGTGTGACCTTATAGGACCCGGATATAATAGCAATGTGCCAAATCTAATTTATCCCATAAGTCATAGTTGGCTTCTAGTAAAGCACTAAGACTACCTAAAATATCCAGATTATAAATCTCCATTATAATCATATTCTATCATTAGTAACTGCCATCTTGATTAAAGGACATATTCCTTCAGTTCTTTTTGGGCTGATACACATCAGGATGTCTTGTTTGCATCACAGTTGCTATAAACTTGTGTTTGTAATTGGCTATTCACCCCTATGCTTCATGTCATTTATACTCTAGATTTTGTTCCTGCATGTCGATCTTCCCTATGTATACCAATTCTTGCTTTCGTAGATGTGTATACTCTGGTTGTTGTACATTTGCAACTAGTTATTTTCCTAGTTATCTCAACTCTCATTTCGTTGAAGACTGCAACTTTGGCTCAGAAGAATTCTGAAACCACCCGTACACTAGCAGCTCAAGAAGACATATTGGAAAAAGAGCTTGTGAAGGACCAAAAAGTCTTACTTGCAATGCAGGTAGTCCATAACAGACATAATTCATTTCTCATGATATGTCATGGCACCTTGCTGTAATTTGGAAGGTCTAACTATTAAGCAATTTTATGTTTAAAATAACACTCTTTTTTAGATGATGGCATGAATGTAACTTTACTTTTAATAAAGGCAATGAATTTTTGTTACATTATTCGAAGGGAATAAGTTAAGCATAATTTTTATTCTATAAAAGTATGTTACATTTTAAGTTATTGGCACTTAAAATTATCTTTGATCCCCGAATTTTGAGACTGATCAATTTTAACCTAATGTGTTTAAATTGAGTTAAACAAAATCGGGATTTTTAACCACAAAAATTGATAGAATTTATGCGGTTATAATTAAACAGCCTGGTAACTTAAAAATTTGGTTAAAATCCAAAATTCGATCTCGTTTGAGATCGGTTTGGGCCGAAACATGCGGGGCTGGAAAACTATCATTAAGAGCTTCAATTCCCCTATAAATACCCTCTCACCCATGGAAGGAATTTATCCAATTTTGAGTTGTAGGTCAGTTGGATTCGAGGATGAATCCCTTTCAAGGGAGGAAGGATGATGTGACTATGCCTAGGGTCAATCATGAAGTGCTCGTCGATGTCGATGCCGCCGCAACCGTGCCAGCTGCGCCCGCATCTAGGGTACCTATTACTTCTTTCTCGAGCCTAGCTCCACTTGGTCCTAGCCATCCTTTTCCTACGATCTCCACTGGTCCCATGCCTCCCATCCAACCCTTGGACGCCGAGGAAACTAAGCAAGCACCTAGGGCAAGCCGATCAAGACGTCGAGCGTTCGAATAAGGACCGTGCACATCATTTCAGTGCATGCGCGTTGTTCCATTAAATTGAGGATTTTATTATTTGTTTTATGCATGATATTATGTAATAAGGGGAAAGGGAAAGGATTAGTTTTCAGCTAAGTTTAATGCTTGAGTTAATGTAAACTCTTCAAGTTGCCAAGGCACTTGAAAAGTTGGGTTTTGTTCAGATTTGGAGGGTTATATATACCATCTCCTTCTCCATTGTAAGACATCAAAGAAATAATCAAAAACCAGTTTTCTTCCTTAGAAATTTCTCAAAATTCAGTTCTTATTCGTGAGTCATATCGAGCAAACCGGTCTTGTTTCAAGGGTGAGTCATATCTTTTGAATCTCGATCTCTCTTAAACTTGAGTGGTGAGTCATATCCACAAGGGTGATAGGTGTCTATCCCTCTATCAATCCATCTCGAATCCATCTCCATCTCAGTCCATCTTCACGTTCTTTATCCAAACACTCCTCTTGCTGATCTCCCACGCGGAACTTTCTGTGACCCTTCAGTAGAATCGTCATAACTTTCGATTCCTAGATCCGTTCATGCGCAAATTTGGAGGACATAAACTAGACTCCTGGATCTAACTCTTTGCTTTAAAATCATCCAATTTGGAGTCCGGAGAAAAGAGAACGACCTCGTAGAAGACAACACTGAATTCTGGAAACTTACTATCGAGTTCTTGGAGATCCTAGGAGCAAGGCACGAGTTTCACATAATTCCTAGGCGATTACCTTGCACTGAGGCTTTAGGAAGACGCAATCCTATCAATAAGCATCGGGAAGCTCGACGCTATATGCGTTGTTACCAAAGCGCTCCAATACACAGAAGGGCCCATCGCCGCGTCGGTCAATCTTGGAATGGCGTCGGGTGGGGAACCGCTCATGGCGCAAGTGGACCCAAACAACATCCCTGGGGGAAAAGACGACGGTGCGGCAGCCTTTGTTGGCTTGGCGCTCATATTGGGCGGCGCGACGCTCATGTTGAACCTGCGTGTGCTCATGAAGCTCTCGAGCAAAGTCGGCGCGTTGGGGGATCTCTGTGGTGCCCATGGGGTGTGGCACCAAATCCAATGGGGTGAGTGGGTTACGCCCCTAGATGACCTCAAAGGGGGTGAGCTTGGTAGCCGAATGTGTTGACATATTATAAGAAAACTTAACAAATGGGAGTAAGTCTTCCCAATGGCGCGGGTTGGTCCTAGGCAAGGCTCCTAGGGTGCGGTTGGTCACTTTGGTTTGGCCGTCGGTTTGTGGGTGGCCACTAGTGGAAAATAGGAGATTGGTGCCTAGTTTACCCCCCCCCAAAGTCTTCCAAAAATAGCTCACAAATTTTTCATCCCTATCGGAGACAATGGTGTGAAGGATTCCATGAAGCTTGACCACGTGGTCAACAAATAGAGATGCGACTTCCGACACATTGTTGGTCATCTTACAAGTGACAAAATGGGCCATTTTGGAGAAACGATCAACCACCACAAATATGGAACCCTCCCCTTCTTAGAGATTGGCAACCCGGTTATAAAATTCATGGATATATCCTACCAAGGGGCGGTGGGTACGGACAAGGGGGTGTACAACCCGTGGGGACTAGACCTGGACTTGGCCTTATGGCATGTGACACAAGTTTGGCAAAACTTGGTTACTTGAAGGGTCATTCTAGGCTAAAAGAAATGTTCCTCAAGAGCGGATAAGGTCTTGGCAATCCCAAAGTGGCCACGCCCTTCATGGGCTTCTTGGATCAAAAGGAATCTAATAAAGGAGGAGGGGATACATAGCTTGTCGGCTCTAAAAAGATAACTCCCTTCCAAAAAGTAGCCCTCAAACTCACCTCTCAAAGTGCAAGTCTCAAATATAGGTTTAGAGAATTCAGCTTGAGCAGAAAGAGACTTAATGAGAGAAAAACCCAAAACTTTAGCATCTAGCTGACAAAGGAGAACATACCTCCGACAAATAGCATTGACTACCACATTCTCATTGCCTTTCTTGTGCTTGACCATATATGGGAATGTCTCCATGAACTCCACCCAACGAGCATGGCGCCGGCCGAGGTGAGCTTGGCTTCAAAGGTAGGAATGGGCCTCGTGGTCCGAGTAGATCACGAAGTCTTTTGGCCACAAGTAATGTTACCAAGTATTCAATACTCGAATCAAAGCATAGAGCTCCTTGTCATAGATGGGGTAGTTAAGAGTGGCCCCCGAAAGCTTTTCACTAAAGTAAGCAATGAGGCTCTTGTCTTAAAGAAGGACACCACAAATGCCAATGTTGGACGCATCACACTCCACCTCGAATGTCTTGGCAAAATCGGGCAATTGGAGGAGTGGGGCATGGCAAAGGCGATCCTTGAGAAAGTTGAATGTCGCCTCATGCTTGTCATTCCACAAAACCTCGGCGCCCTTCTTAGTCAACTCATGCAAGGGGACCGCGATGCTACTAAAGTCGAGAACATACTGCCTATAGAAACCAACAAGGACAAGGAATTGCCTAACCATGGTGGGTGTGGTAGGGGGAGGCCACCCCTTGATGGCGCGTACTTTCTCTTCATCAACACGCAAGCTATCACGGCCAACAACATAGCCAAGGAAGACGGTAGAGGGGGCGCAAAAGGTACACTTGGCTAAGTTGGCATATAACATCTCCTTGCGAAGGCACTCAAGCACGGCCCTCAAGTGATCCACATGGTCCTCCAAGTACTTGCTATAGATCAAGATGTCATCGAAGTAGACCACCACAAATTTGCCCAAGTAGGCCCTTATAATATGGTTCATAAGGCACATGAAGGTTCTTGGCGCGTTGGTGAGACCAAATGGCATGACAAGCCACTCGTAGAGGTCATACTTTGTCTTAAATGTTGTCTTTTATTCATCACCTTCTCGCATCCCGATTTGGTTGTAACCACTATTTAGATCAACTTTAGAAAAGAGAGTGGTGCCATGGAGCTCATCGAGCATGTCATTAAGGCGCGGGATAGGGTCGCAATACTTGACGGTGATTTGATTAATAGTGCGGCAATAAACACACATGCGCCACGAGCCATCTTTATTTGGCACAAGGATCACCGACACGGAACAAGGGCTCAAACTCTCACGGACATAGCCCTTGTCCATGAGTTCTTGAACTTGGTGTTGAAGCTCCTTGGTCTCCTCGGGGATAGCGCGGTAGGTCGCTCGGTTGGGAAGTGAGGCATCGAGGACTATATCAATTTGGTGCTCTATCCCCCGCACCGGCAGAAGGCCGTCGGGTAGCTCCTCCGGGGTCACATCGGCAAAATCATGTAGAAGCGTCACGACAGTAGGTGGCGAATCGCCGTGGGGTAAGGGAGTGGTGAGGCATTGCGTTGGCACCAACAAGAAGCATGGGCGCCGGCCTTGGAGCACTGGGATGAGGTGCCGTTGGTGCTCCAAAAGTCGGGTCTCGCAGCGCCCTCAAATGGGTACCATAGGACTGGGGTGTGATGCCATGATTGGGGGCACGCCCCGTGATGCACATGCGGAGATGCCAAGAGAGCACGCTGCAGCACTGCAGGAGGACTAGGGCATTGCGCTACCAGGGGAGCGCGCAGGGGAGCCACTATGAAGTTGGGTAGCTAGGGCCCCACTGAGGCACGCTGCCAATGGGGGATCACTGGAGCACTGTGGTGTCGGGGTGCCACTAGGGCACTTGCACTGGGGTGCCACTGAGGCACACTTGCATTGGGGCGCCACTGGGCAACTTGGCGCTGGGGTGCACTGGAGAACGCTGTGGTGCCATGGGAGCACGGTGTGGTCCCATGGGAGCGCGCTGGGGCGCCATCGCCGTTCTTGATCGCCTTGGCACCATCTTGGCTGGGAGGCATCGGCGGTTGGCTGCCCTCAATGGCCTTTAGGCGGCTCCTCTCCACTTGATCTTCCAAGATATCCCGTGGCGTCATGGGAACCAAAGTGATGCGCTTTCCATTGTGCATGAAGACGTAGGTGTTGAGGAACCCATCATGAAGCGCCTTGCGGTCAAATTGCCTTAGGCGACCTAGCAAATGGTGTGTGGCATCCATTCTAATAACATCACAAAGGACCGTATCCTTATAATAGCCAATTTGAAATGTGATGTGGCATTACCTTGTTACCACATCACCTTTACCTTCGGAGATCCATTGGAGGCCGTATGGTTAAGGATGGGGAGTCGTCGTGATGTTGAGGTGCTTGACCACCTTCTCATTGATGATGTTGCAACAACTTCCTCCATCCACAATGAAACTAAGGGAGGCGGTTTGGACCAAGCATCGGTTGTGGAAGAGATTCTCATGTTGGCCCTTCAAGTCTCCCTCAAACACGGAGAGAACGCGCCTTGTGACCAAACTTAGCGGTGTGCCGCTGAGATGTGATACCAGTTGATGCAAAACGCCTCCGCGGGGAGGCGCTCCCAAGTGCGTTGGCTCGGACCGTGGCTCAAGTAAGGGCTCCCTTCTTCTTCTCTTGGCTGAATTCCTTCCTTGGGGTGCTCTAGATGCACAGCTGGGAATAAACCTCAAAATGTGATCCTACGAGGATGCACCTCCAGGGGGCACGACGGCCAGATAACCTCAAAGTGAGGTTACCTGAGAGCGAGATATAGTGGAGCACGGCAGCGACTGGGCTCAAACGTGGGGCGCGACTAAGCTGGGAGCGATGGGCGCATGAGGCCCTTGGAGCGTGAGAGAGAGATTGAGGGAGTGAGATAGATGGCTGGAACCAATTGAGCCCAAACCCTAGAGCTTGAGGCCTAGGGATTTATGGGAGGAGGAAAACCTCAACTCTACACAATAAACCTCAACTAAAACTTAAATTAAAGTTGCCAAGTAGCACACAAAGGTGCTTAAATAGTCTTACAAGCATAAGGCCATGGGCCTAATAGTTAATGGGCTTGGTCCACTACAATTGGCCAAAACTCCCGAAACATAAAACAAGGAAATAACAAGTAAACGGAAAGGAATAGTCGTGTGACACCCAGGGGCGCGCTGCTAGGGGGCATGTCCTCGCCGTTGCTTAAACCTTGAAAAGCTTCGACTGTCCCATGGTGGCGTTGCCAGGGGGCGTGCGCCAGGGTGTGGATTATTGGGGAGCGCCATGGGGCGCGTTGCTTGGCTGCTCCGCGATGGTGACATTATCACCAAGGTGGGGGACTCATGGCTTAAGCCTATGCTAGTGTGAGTCTGGGTGACAATGGATTGTGTGGCTTGAGCTATAGCTCGAGCACGGGCCCGAGTCACGGGTCTAATCGACTTGACGCTCATCAAGTCCTCCTCATCCGTCGCCGTCAAGGTTTGGGGGCCATCCAAACACATATGAGCTAGTGAAACTTCGAAAAGGAAGAAAGGCGCTGAGAAACAAGTGCGTGTTTAGGCTAAAGATGGATGGAGACAAACTAGTCAAGTACAAAGCCCAACTAGTTGTAAAAGGCTTCAGTTAGAAGAAGAGAGTTGATTTTGATGAAATCTTCTTGCCTGTAGTCAAGATGAGTTCCATCAAAGTGATCCTTGGCTCAGCTACAAGCATGGATCTTGAACTCGAGCAGTTGGATGTGAAAACCACATTTCTCCACGGTGGTAAAAGGGAAAGAGCACTTGGTTTGCAAGCTGAAGAAGCTTATATGGGTTGAAGCAAGCTCCCAGACAGTTGTACAAGAAGTTTGATAGCTTCATGGTGGATCATGGCTACACTAGAACAAGTGTAGATCATTGGGTTCACTTCAAACGTCAGGAAAACGGTAAGTTTGTCATTCTTCTTCTCTATGTGGATGACAAGCTCATTGTGGGACAAGATAGATCCTAGTTGATGCTTTGAAGCAAGATTTGAGCACTTTCTTTGATATGAAAGACTTGGGACAAGCACGCCAGATATTTGGGCATGTAGATTACTCATGACATGAAAGCCAGGAAGATGTGGTTGTCAGAGGAGAAGTATATTGAGAAGGTTCTGAGCAGGTTCAAAATGAAAGATGCTAAGTCGGTTAGTACTCATCTTGCTAGCCATTTCAAATTGAGCAAGAAGTCATGCCCGTCTTCAGGTTAAGAGAAGAAGAAGAATGCCACCATTCTTTATTCATTAGCAGTTGGTAGTTTGATGTATGTTGGGTGTGTGCACGGCCGTATATAGCTCATTCAGTTAGTCTCGTTAGCATGTTTTTTGCTAATCCTGGAAGAGATTAGTAGGAAACTGTGAAGTGGATCTTCAAGTACTTGAGAGGTACTTCCAAGATGAGCTTATTCTTTTGTAATATCCCTCATTTTATAAGGATATTTTGGGATTTTTCCAAATCCTGTATTACAAGTCGGATTAATTTTAGAGAGGTTCGGACATTCTGTAAATTGTTTGATCTCTGTAATATTTTTCTGAGTAATATAAAATACAGTTGACGTATGTTCAAGGTTAAATAGTCATTCGTGTACGAATATATTTAACCCGTGGTTAAGATAATTAACCCAAGATTAAAACGGACAAAAAGGGTGAAAAATGGCATTGACCGCACCCTCCGGTCAAGTGGCCGCACCCGCGGCGAGGACCAGTTCTAAAGCGAACAGGTGAGGCGGTCACTGGGCGCCACCGCACCCTGCCGCACCCCTGCCGCACCCCTGCTGCACCCCACGGTGGGATATTTTTCTTCGGCAGCGTTATCCTCTTCCCCTGCAAGTGGCGCCGGTTGTCAGGCCTAGTCTCGCCTAGCCTTCCTTGCTGGTCTCCTGCTTGTTCCCTGCTGGGGGAGCTCTTGGTTGGCTATAAAAGGGGTCAAACTCAGAAAGGGAGAGAGAGCATCATCTTCCTCCTCTGTTTTCTCCTCTGAAAATCTCCATTGAAACCAAGCTTTTGAGCTTTGTTTGAGAAGGTGATCGAAGCCCCCTTTGAGTGTTTGCAAAGGTACTCACAAGTAGTATTTGAAGGTGCAAGGAGTATTAAGATCAAACCCCAAACGAATCGAGTTGGGTGAGTTTTCTGAACTTTGTTGTCGAAGCCTTCGCCACTGTGACCCCACCGCACCCGCGGTGAGCTGTCTGTGTGTGTGTGTTCTTGGGAGTTGTGGTCTTGGGAGAGGCCCGGTTCCTTCGATTCTTTTCGTATTCTTTTAGATTCATATTTGTGGATATTGAATCTAACTTAGGATCTCGTTATGGGCCGTTTCTTAGGGATTTTTAATCCGAGATCTATCCCAGTTCCAGATCCAGGAACCCGACGTTTCTAAGCTTTGTTCGAGCTCGACTAATATAAGGCAAGTGGTGGTTCGTTCTTGCTCATCATTCCATATTTCAATTAATTATCAATTGTTTAGTTGTTAATTAATTTGGGATGATTTACTGATTTATTGTTCGTTGGGAACAGCTTTGTTAATAATTGATTAAAAGATGATATTATACTAGGTTGTATATCTGCTAGAACAACGCTAGTATAAATATATGTTTATGATGTTGGCCATGTTGGCTTTGATGTGGACTATTACTGTGTTGAACTTTTAGTTAGCACGAGTATTCGTAGGAACGCTTGGACTTTGCGAGGTCCATTCGTTTCTTTATAACTTGGCAAATAACAAGGCGATCAAGACCCTATGCCAAACTTTCTGGTCATGACCAACCGTGATGTGGATTGAGGTTTGGACCCTGCGAGGTCCATTCCTTCGATATATGTCCCTCATGGCGAAACATATATCTAAAAGCTTATAATGCGATGCGCGTTTTGGAATTAAATAAGATAAGTGCCGTTAGTCGCACATAATTAATATACCTTCGGCGAGTAGTGCAGCTAGGCGATAGTGCAGCTAGGAAAACTCGTCTTAACTTTTAAATCGCTCGTATGCGATACTGCGATACTGTGATTCTGTGATTAATTAAGTTTCCCAACATTTGTCATATTTCCGATAAGACTCAATTCCTTGGGAGTTTTCTCTTCAGTGCATATCTTATTTAATATTCATTCAGTGAAAGTACCGGGTTATGTATCGTTCCGTCGATTATTAATCGAGGGACAATGATAGTAAACGGTTACGATCACTCGAACCACTCTGCTTTGTACCCCTTACTTGGTCTTTCATTAGACTAACCAACCGTAATTGTTCTCTGCATGGTTGGCTGGTGTCATCCGTTCGATTCGGCACATCAGATAAATTGTGGATCCGAGAAGGCTAGAACGACTATAAAGGCGAACGGTGCTTTTGTTGTTATTTTAAGACTTCCGCTGTGTTAACTATGTTTTGTATTTAAGACTTCTACTGTAATAATTCTGATTATGTATTTTGATGTATTTGGAATTATGCTGAAATTCCGAGACTTGGTTTTAATGAAAGTTATGATATGTTGTATTATAACTGTGGTTTAATGATTTATATCAATTGGAAAAGCCTTGGGTGACATCGGACAGTACGTCTGAGGTCACTGGCGGTAATACTTTCAAGAGGTTATTTGGGGGTGTTACAGACTTGGTATCAGAGCCGAAATTTTTTTTTCTTACGGGTCGGGTTTAAAATGTTTTACAGGAACAAAACTTTTATAAACCGATCACTCGTTTGAAACTGAGAAAGGTTTTACAAGGCTCTAACTTTTTGAATAAAAATTTTAACCGTTCATAGTCGTGCATTTTCTTGAAGTCTGATATGGAAGTTCACTCCCATGTCTAGAAAGACTAATTCTCGTCTTGTTACCCCGTAGGTTATGGGTGCATGCATTTCCCTTATGAGAGATTTGGAAGATGCCGAGATGGCTCCGCCATCTCCAGCAAGGCTAAATTTCCCTACTCCCCCGAGATGCTTTGAGATCGGAGGACCTAGCAACCCACCCGAGGAAGTAAAGCATGTACTTCCTGAGTCAGTGGTACTTAGATCCAACAATGTTGTGACTCCAGTAGTGGAACCTGTTGAGCTATCAAGGTACGCTCAAGGATATTACAACGACGACCTCGAGATTGAGTCGGTATCCGAAGAGGATCCTGAAGAGGATCCAGAGGAAGATCCTGAAGAGAACCAAGAAGAACAGGGGCAAGAGCCCGATAGTTTGAGACACTCATTGGTGGACCATGAGGACACGGGGATGCAATTCCTCTACCCAAGTCCGTCATCCGAGCCAGTATCTGCGCCAATGATTGACGCTGACTGGGAAGCACTCTATGTCGAGTACGGCATTAGAGAAAGCGGACCACGAGAATTATCTGAGAACTCTGAGCCTAATCTTATTCGGAGAAGGCGAAGGTCGAGCCCTGAATTGCACAGGATACTTCGTCAAAGCCAAGAAATCTCTTTCAAAGAGCAGCGGCTGATGGACGAAATAGTTGATCATGCTCAAAGGAGGGCAAGGCCAAGAACACCAGAGCCAAGGGATGAACCATGTGTTCCAGGGCTGAGTAGGGTCAGGAGTCCGTCACCGGATTCAGATGATAAACCTCGCTCAAAGAAGCCTTGTGTGAGGAGTTTGCCATACAGGAAACGTGTTTAGGGCGCCTTGATATGGGCCAACGTTGACTGTAGTAGTTTCTTTTGCGTATATTTTGATGTATATACGGTGAAGTACAAAAGAAAATCTCCGAGCAATTTTGTTCGAAAGCTCGGGAGATTCCTTTTGTAAAATCAGTAGCTCAGTTGAAAGTTCATCTATATAATTAACCAGTTGATCTACTCTGAGTCAATTTTATTACATTAAGTATGATGGAGTGATATTAATGTATAAATTACTTGGAATTTGATCGGTAAATAGATGGTGAATACAAGGAACACTATTTGTACTGGTGTTGGGCCAAGCAATGACCCTAGACCAATTATAAGGAATGTTCCAGACCCTGTGGAAGAAAACGAATCAATTTCCCATAATAACCCTGGAGGCAATGGCCAAGCTCAGACCAACACTCCAATGGTGTTTGATGCAGCGGCAGTTGCGCTATTCGGGGAATATTTATGCAAGCATTCGCCGATGTTATGCAACCTGTTGCACCTCAGGCACAAGGTGTGCCAATTCCGCCAGAAGTTCCTAGGTTCGTGGAACCTAATGTTCATGTACACCGTGATGAGACGGCCAGGAATAGGGATAATTATGGTCGAGCACTGAAGACCATTAACTCTATGAGGCCGGACAGTTATGACGGAAAAGGAGAGCCGGTCAGGGTGGCTCATTGGTTTTCCCATATGGAGCGATTGTTCCGCAATATCGAATGCACCGAGGCTGAAAAGGTGCATATAGCTTCTCTTTAGTTGAAGGGAGATGCTAGCGAATGGTGGGAGAACACTGGACTAGCTGATCGGGCTGATTTGAACTGGGGGATGTTCAAAACAAAGATGAATGATCGTTTCTTTTCCCAAGCCATGCGGGATGAGAAACACAAGGAATTCCTCTATCCCAAGAATGATGGATTGAAAGTGACCGAGCTAGCGGCCAAGTTCAATCATTTATTACAATACGCTGGGTCTGTTGTGTCCAGCAAGGAACAGAAGATTTGGCATTTCCATGAGTGGATGAGCCCAGACATTAAACCGATGATGTTGCGTCACGGATGCTCTACCTTGGAGCAATACGTGGATGCAGCGTATAAGTTGGAAGTGACTCTGGAAGAGTCAACCAAGAGACGGAATCGCCAGAGGATGATGCAAAATCAATCTCAGGCAAGTGGATTTAAACGTCCTGCGCCACCGTCCAACTTCGATAAGTCTGGCAAAGCGAGGACAGAAATGACTCAAGGAGGGTCAACACAACAATCGGGTCAAGGCAAGAGTCCGATCCAATGTCACAATTGTGGTATAGCTGGGCACAAAAACTTTGCGTGTCCGAAGGAAAAAAAGACGTGTTTTGGTTGTGGAAAGGAAGGGCATATGCAGAAGTTCTGTCGACAGGGAAAGCAGAAGGGAACGGAGTCACAGCAAGGGTCTGTTAACCAGAACAACCGACCTAGGTTCAAACCGACGGAGACTCCTAGTCCTTCGATGCAGACGACTGCACAGAACAAAGGCAAAGCCCCAGCTACTTCGGGAGGTCAGGGTCAACGCATGTACGAGATGCATGAGGTTGATGGACCTAACGCTCCAGTTTCTCAAGGTACTCTATACCTTTATTCTACTTTAGTGTGCATACTGTTTGATTCGGGTGCTATCCATTCCTTTATTTCAGAGAATTGTGTTAGTAAATTAGGTTTAGTCTGCAACGAGGTTTGTGAACCTTTCGTTGTGAATCTTCCTAATGGTGACCATTTAGTGGGCACCAAGCGTTTGTCAGAATTTCCGGTTACCATTTGTTTTGGGGCGAAAAGATCGGACGACCTAAATCGCCTTATTAGACGGGGTAACTAGTCGATCGGGTGATAGAAAACAATCCAAACCAAATAAATAATAGACAAACAAAGAATAAATGTAGAATAGCGAGATGATTTTATTAGATGTCGTGTTAATCGGATCGAATCGAGATACAACTTATCGTAGTAAGACAAGAGATCGGGTAGGACTCGACCGATGGCTTTCAGGTTGCGATTGGTGACGAATCAGCGTGGATGACTCTCGGAGAGCTAAGCTTGGAGCAGATATGTTGTTCTGATGTATTTCTGAGCGAGAATGCTTGTGTGTGGCGTAATTTGTGTTTGTCTCCTTCTTATCTTCCTCTTCGTCCAAATATGGTAAGTCTTTTTACTCTTCTTACCGTTATGTCTTGATCGTATATTTTATCTTCAATGCTAAGAGTAATGGCGGGGATTATGCCATTAAATCATTGTAATTACGGTGGCTTGAATGGTGTGGCCGTTGCGTGATCTGGGTATTTAATGTATGGCGAGATTCTTGCGATCCTGTCGGAGGGCATTCGACCGGAGAAGTCTCGTCGCCTCCTCTGGGCTTTTCCCTTGTTCTTCCGATCTATCGTGGGCTTGGGCTTGATTTACTCGACCCATTCTCCCAGGGGAAGCCAGGCCCAACAATAGCCCCAAGTTGCCTTGGGCTTTCGGTTTAAGCAAGGAAAGTGGAATCTGAGGCAACTTCCGTAAACACGATCTCCACCATCCTTTTTTGGCGCGTTTGTTCAGGGCTACATGGCGTGTGATCGGGGCATGATGCGATGCCTCTGCAAATCTTCACTTCCCTCTATAAATTCGGAGCAGAGGGAATCGATTAGTCTTCATCTCATCTTCTTTTGCAAGCTTCTTCTGGTAAGCTTCTCGGTCTCTCTCGCCATAGCTTTCTGATTTCTCTAGTCATAGCTCTTCGATTCCCCTCTCTTTCCATTCTCGAAATGGTTTCTAGCGAGGCTTCCGAGTTGTCGAAGACTCTTTCTGATCCGCATGAAGGTGAAGCTCCTCCTCGTTTCATCTTGAAGGAGTCGGATGTGCTGACTAGCACTTTGTCTCAGGCAGAATTGGATCAGATTCTTCAAGTTGGGGGCTTTCCCCCGGAGATGATCGCTAGGTTGCCTCATCCAGATGAGAGGGCTGATGCTCGTTATAAAGGATGGGTTTGTTTTTATGCATACCCGTTTCGAATAGGGCATAAATTTCCTTTTTCTCCCCTTGTTAGGGATTTTTTAGCTACTCTGGCGTTGGCGTCATGCCAAGTAATGCCTCAGGCGTGGAGAGTTCTAAGGGCCTTGGACCTTGTAAATGTTCGATCTGGGGCCGATTTTGATTTTGACGCTCTGTGGTATAACTACTTCATTGGATTGAAGAGTTCCTCCCGTGTTCAATTGCGTATCCGACATGGTCGGAAGCCTTTGGTGCAGAATCTGGATGTCAACGACCGCGGATGGGGGTCGAAGTTCTTTTTTGTCGAACGTTCTTCTCTGGAGAAGGAGGGGGAATGTCCGTTCTTGTTGACGGAGTGGCGAGTTGAGAGTATGTATTTGTCTTCCCTTTTGCTTGTTTTATGCGTCTTAACTCTTTGTTTTAACTTTTCTTTTTTGTAGTTCCCGAACCAGAAGATTTGGAAGTGAGCAGTCGATCGAAAGGTTTGTCCAAGATTGTCCTAGCTATCCCAGCGTCGGAGAGGAGTTTTACCAATGTCAATCTGTTGTCAGCATCCCCTTCTGGTCTGGAAGTCATGTCGACTGTTTCATCGTCTCGCGCAAAAGGTAGACTCTCAGCTCTAGGAGTCCTTTATTGTTTTTCATTTTGTCGTGTACTTTAAGATTTCTCCTTTTTTGTTGTTTTGTCGTGTTAGGTTCCCCTGGTGGTCGAACGAGTGCTTGTCTGAGGGTAGTGTCAGGGAAAGGCCTGATCGAGCAAAGGAAGGCGGCGGCCAAAGCCGCATCAAGCAAACCGGCTCTGGTGGATCTGACGGCTCCAGTCAAAGCTGGCTCCAAGAGGAAGGCGAGCGCTCGCCCTGAAGAAGTCAAGGTGGAGGAGGTCCCTAGGAAGAAGGAGGCGACAGCCGAGGGGATTGGCAAGATCGGTGCCGTCGGACAATCGATCGCTGACCTTTTTCACGCTCAGGATCCGACTTTGAAGTCGGAGGTCGACGACGTCTCCCCTCTTGATTGCATTGGTGAAGCGGGGTGCTCCGCGTGGAAGGTGAGTTGCCTTTTGTTTGTGCTCTTTTCTTTTTCTTTTGTTCGACCGTGTTTTTTGATTGTGTGTCGTGCTGTTGTGTGAGACTTCAGTCTTTCCAGTACCTCTTGGGGGCATACTCCGGTGTCAAGGCAATGGTCGTTAAGGCTGAGGACAGGGCTGCTAGGTCAGAGTCCGACCTTGCGTCCTTGAGGACCAAGCTGGAGGGAGCGGAGAGTCGTTGCCGTGAGATTGAGCGTCGCCTCACCAGGGAGTTAAAAAGCTGTCAAGGGGAGTTGGTCGCATGTCGGAAGGAGTTTGAAGAGTGCCGGTCAGGCGTTGAGGAAGAGGTGAAGCGGGCTCGAATTGCGGATGGCCAGATTGCTGGTGACGTTGGGGCCTTTTATGCGGTGAAGTCGCGCATCGAGATGATCAAAGAGTTCAACGAAGGCAAGCATGAGCTCTGGGATCTGAAGGCAGAGAAGGAGACCTTGGACTACATGTTCCCAAAGGGCGATCCTGGTCACGAGCTATTTTGCTTGGCCAGCGTCGGACAAGAAGTCGTGGATGAGGGCGTCGACGAGGACGAGGCCCACTCTGGCGATGTCAAGCCGACTAACGAGGTAGCCTCTCTGGAGCCAGCCCCTGCCGAAGGTAATGCCGTTGTCCCCGACGCCTGATTTGTTTTCTTTGTGTAGTTTGACTTCGTTTTCCCCACCTGTGTGTGGGTTTGAATATTATGTGTTTTGGCGACCCGTCCACCATCACGGGTCGCGTATTTGTATAAAAATGCTAGTACTTTTATTTAATGCAATTTGTCTTTACATATAAGATTGTACGTTTGCTTGTTTTGTACATGTCGTCAGACGTTCAAGAGAACTGTCGATGACGTTTTGTGTTTGATGTGTCGGTTTCGCCCGTGTGCTCCATCGAGTGGGGCTCCCCGTATGTATGTGTGTAGAACAGGCCCATCTGCACGTGAAGCACGAGCGGGTCTGTGCTTGGGATGGTTGCCTCTGCGAGGTCCTCTGCGCTGAAAGTAAGTTCATGCTTCTGACATGGAGGGTTGGAGATACTCAAGATTGTCCTTCCAACTGGGAGAGGCACATTCACTATCCTCTTTCCTTCACGTTTGTTGGGGCCCCTTGGCACATGCCTACCGGAAATTGTGCCCACCTTGCCATCCGGCCTTGGAAAGTTTTGGCCCGCGTGCATGTATGGTGCAGCCCTGTTTGGTGGGGGTCTTTGTGAGGCGGGACCCAGCCCTAGAGCTGTCCTCTTCCACGGAGCCCAATACCCATGGAATTCATGGCTGTCATGCTTCGTCGACTGGTGATACGAGCAGAACTTCCCTCTTGGCCTCGCGGGCGGAGGTGGCGGCGGTGCACTCATTCGCGGAGTTGGGGGACACCACTGTGACCTCTGTGGATACATTCTTGCTGCCTCGTGATCGTTCATTTCCACGACTACCAGTTGCCTTTACGGACCTTTCCCTTGTCATTCGTCTGGTGGCGGCGGGGTTCCCAGGTGCCCGCCTCGCGTTTATGGTTATCGTGCTTGCGCCCGCCATTCGTAGGGGGGAGGGTTCGTGGATGATCATTCCCTCGCCAACTCCTTTGCGATGATGTGTTGGTTGGCCATCTCCAACAGTTTGGTGTACGACGTGGTCGATTTCTTGCATATGTGAAGATTAAAAGCCCCATTCCTGAACCCTTGAATGAACGCTATTCGCGTGACCTTCTCGTCAGAGTCATGTGCCTGGACCACTTCAGTGGTGAACCTCTTCATGAAGGAAGCAAGTGAATCGCATTCACGCTGCTTGACGTTAATGACCTCCTGAATGCCTAGCTTTCTTTTCTGCGAACATCCGAAGTGTCCCAAGAAGGAGTCTGCCAGCTGTTAGAACCCATGGATGCTCTTCGTGGGTAAGCTGATCATCCATGTAAGGACTGGCTTAACTAAAGTGTTGGGTAAGCATTTGCACATGGTGGGCTCATCGGCTTTACTCACAATCAAGAGGTACGGGTAGTGAGACAGGTGGTCCCTAGGGTCGTCATCACCCGTGTACTCTTGAAACGTTGGGATCTTGAAATCGGGGGGAGGTGGCGCGAGCAGTATATTGTCCGCGAAGGCCATAGACCAAAACAGAGCCAGCGGGAGCTCCATGGCCGCTTGTTCTAGGTAGTACTACGGTACTATCTCCGCGTACGGTCTACGGTGAGGTTCTCGCCTGGGCATATAGCGGGGAAGCTCGTGAGTGATAGACACTTGGTCCATTGGGGGCCCCTCCCTGTACTCTTCACGTGGCTCGTTCATGTCAAACGGTTCTTGAGGAGCGCACCCGGGCTGGCGCGGGTGCGGCATAGGCTCTGGCTGGGCATGCTCCTGGCGCAGCCTCTGCCACTCCTGGAACTGGCAAAAAATTTCCCACTCGGCTTCGCTGAGTATCACCTCTCGCGGGTGACTCCGAGGGACCTGGCGTTGTGACTGGGCTTCCTCTGACACGGCGACTTGTGGGCATTCACGATCCATGGTGTTGGGATGGTTATCGAGCCTAACTGTGTGAGATGGTCCCCACGGACGGCGCCAGTGTTGAATTTCGGTTCAACCTTCTTGAAGAGACCAAAGGCCAACACTCCTTAGGCCCGGATTTCTCTTGACTTATTTTTCAGGGATAACCTCAACTGCTCAGACACGTCCTTACTTCACGTAGGGTGGGAACTTTGGCTCCGCTCTCGACTCTGGTATAGGTAATATCCCTCCTCGTCACTCTGATTGTCAATGGCTATCCATGAGCTCTGATCAACTCTTCTAAGCGCCAGAAACACCTGAAACAACCCCGGAGATGGCTTCCCCAAGGGCTGGTTCTCCGACGCTCAAGTTAGTAGCGGCATGCGATCAAAAGGGAAGGGGAAAATTGTATGAAAGCAGATGAAAAATGGGGTGAATTGCTCCAGATCTCATAAATTCTCTCTCATTTTTTCTCGCTTGCTTGCCAGAGAAGAAGAAGAGTAGAAGTTGCTAATGGAGTGTGCTCCCTCCTTTTCTCTCTCCTCTAACCGAATTGCTCTCAAAAGTGCCAAAAAGATCCCTTCTCTCTCCTAACTTTGGGGTATTTATAGAGGAGCCTTTCTCTCTTGAAGTTGCCGACCTGCCACTCCTTGATGGGCTTCTTTACTTGCTATTTGGGCTTTCCTCTTGGCTGCAGCCCATAATCTCAGTTGGGTCCTGTTGCTCGTGATCGATCCTCACGAACTTCTCCTTCCTAGCTGAACACGAATTCTCTTTTGGGCCTTACCAAATCTGACCCCCACAATGACTATGTCCGTTGATTGTAAATGTATCAAGTGCCTTACCAAATCTGACCCCCGAATTCTCTTTTGGGCCTTACCAAATCTGACCCCCGAATTCTCTTTTGGGCCTTACCAAATCTGAACCCGAATTCTCTTTTGGGCCTTACCAAATCTGACCCGAATTCTCTTTTTGGCATGCAGACTGATTATCTCCGGCGAATATCACTGAAGATGGTCACTGTCCAATCTTGGACAAATGCATCAAGTGCATCAGGTTATACTAAGCCAATCTCTTTATTCAAGAGTTGAACTTCTTCCATCTTTCCAAATTCTATATTGTCTTCATTTTTAATCTCATCATTTTGTGCTAAATCAAGTTGTAGGCATCAACTGAGGCGCGCGCTTGGCCAGGCACCTCCTAGCCCGAGGCGAGGCGAGCGTGGCTAGGCGGGCCACATGCGCCTTGAGGCGCACAGGCACGCCCCTATTCCTGGACAAACAGGAGTTTGGTTCTGTTTTGTATTTCTGTTATCTTTTCGTGATCTTCTCTCCTTTTTGTTAAGTTTATTGATCTTTTATAAATTAGATAACAAATAATTTACTTTCCTATAACAATATTTTCTTATTTTCCCTTTTATATGATCTCTACCCTACACCTTACGTATGTAAAAAGAAAAAACCTCTTTATGCTCGTTCCTTTCTATATTTTCCTATGCTTGTCTCAGCCTAGATGAAGAAGAAGATGTTGATTTTGATTGACCCACTCCATTCACAGCTTCTTGAAACTACTTTTTATGCTTTAAAATTTGTTTTTTATTCTTTAGACTTAAATTTCCTACTTACTAGTTTAGACTTCATTTTATAACATTATGATGCTTTAAACTTTGTTTTATTTCATTATAAACATGTTATATATGGTTACTATCTTCTGCTGAATGGTATATTTTCCTGCACTTGTGTGGCTAGGCGCTAGGGAGCCTCGTCGCCTAGCTTCGCCTAGGGTGTTTTTATTCACTGGTCATCAAGATGTGAATCAAACTCAATAAGTTGAAGTTACACTTTGAGATATTAATTTTTAAGAAAAAAAATTCCCAACAAACTGATAATCAAAATCTAAGCTCTCATACAAAGGCTGTCAAATGATCACATAGAATGCTTAAATTGAACAGATGAACAAACACGTTTTTTCCTTTTTGTTGTGCTGTAATTGTTGCCATGTCATACCCCTGATGTGTACGAGGTCTTCATGGGAGGCATCTTGTACAATTCTATTTACGGTTTTTCCGATGGCATAGGTTAAGACTTTGCTTTTAAGAATATATTCCCTAAAGAGGAATATTTAAATCCTGTTAAGAAAAATATTAAAATTCCTAAATAATATAATCTAAAAAAATCTTTCCATAAGAAGATGTTTAAAATATGAACCCTTTGTTAGTATACAGTGTTAAATAGCACATTTGATGATTATTGTATTGCATTGCTCGTCTTTAATTAGCTGAGATTGCCTTTGCTAACCTTTGTAGGTTTTGCATTCAACACACCACCTTACGATGAATTTTGATAGTTAGGAGCAAGGATTTGTTCTACGCATGAGATGATTATGATAGTCGACAGCAAGGCTTCACATGCCATCGTTTATGATATTTTTTTAATTCAAGATTCAAGATCAAAATGTTTGTGCTGTAAGATGACTGTATATTAAACTTCTCCTATGTCGAAGTCATTTTGCAAACAATGAAACACATGACATGAACAAGTCATTGCATTGGTCTAAGGTATTGTTCTTAACATATCTCTTATGCTGCAAGCTGATTAGAATTTCAAAACCAATATGATAAATTGAATTTTGTTATTGATCAATATGAGCATGCTGAAATCAAATATCAACTATGAATATTATTGGGCCTTGTTTTTTCGGCCCATTGGATTGGCCCAATAGCTTGAACCAAGCTGCCTTCTAGAAGGTTCGTCAGTAGGCAAAGTAACAACCTCCAGAGATCTCGGTCCGGTTAGTAGGTAGAGTAACAACCTCTAGAGATCTCGGGGCGACCAGTGTGCAGAGTGACGATCTCCGCGGATTTTGGAGCAACCAATACGTAGCTTGATGACTCCCGCAGATCTCGGACGATTTTACCCGACTCCCACAGATCTCGGACGATTTCAACCGACTTAGGTGTAGAAGTAGTATAAATATGAAGAGAATTATCATGTAACGACAGACATTATCAGTTGTACTCAATTCAAGCTATATTCTACTGTTATTCTCGCTACCAAGAATTATTCTCTGGTTCAATCTCTTATTCGAATACTTAAGCGACCGACGTCTAAATCTTTCGACTCGATTGGTCTCCCATCCGGAGGAGATAAGCTCTTTTTACATTCAATTAGTTTCATTTATTCCATTATTAAGTTGATGTGGATTATTTAGATATTATTGATCTTATCGTTGTCTAGTTGCCCTTCTTTAGACGATTCAGGTCGATTCGATCTTTTTCGCCTCAAAACAAATATAAAATTGTACTTATCATTTGTTTTTGAAAGCTACTTACCAACTTAATTGGTAGATTTTTTCCCTGCAAATAATGTATAGTTGTTGTGGAAATTATTGTGGCAAATGCAACATATGAAAATCATCTACATGATTGTTATTGCTCTTAACTTTTGTCTTATGTTGTGACCTAAATTCATTGTACATCTGAAATTGCAATATTCATATCGATGATTGAAATTGTGAGCAATATGATTAAGTAAATATGTTCTCAACTAGTGTAGCATGCCCAATTACAGTAGTGATATTACATTCTGATCCATTCGGATCCATCAATGAAGCTAAGAGAGAGAAAGGGCTTGGCTTCTTCATCAGTGAGCTCCCTTGACCATGCCACTCTCCCTGCATAACCGGCCCCTGGTCCTGTGCACTTGTATTGCCCATAAAATACCGTCCTGTGTTAACCAGAATGTAAGCTGAATTCACTTAAAAAGAACAATATAAACTAAAGGAAGAAGAAACATCATTCTGGTTTTTATATCCATGGCCTAAACAGTACAAATTGCATTGTGTTTTGCACTGTTTTTCTAGCTGGTTACATGATGAGACCTGATTCTTCAAGGCTCAATATAGATTTGATCTTTTGATTTGAGATCTAACAACCAGAAATCTTTTGATTAGAGATTCAACTACCAAAGATAATACATTTACTGATTGCATAAATATGAAAACATAGAGTATTAGATCTTTATATAGGCTAACTAACTCCTAAACAAGATAGACTTTTACTAATTTTAAGATATCAACTAAGTTACTAATCCTGCTTATTACGCCTAACATAAGTCAGCAATTGCCTATCAAGATTAGATGGCTTTGTAGATAGGGTTGGAGTCCTATCATCCTCGCGCCCTTGAGACAAGGCTTTACCACAAGGCTTAAAAAATGGAAAACGTGCCAGTATATCCGCAAGACTCTCCCACGTTGCTTCATCCTCAGTGTAGCCTTCCCACTGAATCAACTAGTCTTGGGATGAAGTATTAGCTGGTGTTCTTGCATTCAAGATCTTCAATGGTATCCAAGTTGTACGGTCTGGCTGAATAAGTAAATCATTAGAGACCTGATTGTGAGAACCCAAAGATTTATTGAGCAAAGACACATGGAATGGCCCATGAAACATGGGAGATAGCTTAGTGTAAGCCCGATTTGTTGTTGTAAGCTGCTGATATTGTTACAGACGAAGATAAACCCAGTCATCAACCTCAAATGAACGGTCGGTTCGCTTAGAGTCAGCTAAACGCTTCATGCGTTCTTGAGCATTAGCCATGTTTGCTTTTAAATAAGCCAAGGTATGATCCCTGCTACGCAAAGCAACATCCCGCATGCACCGTTGTGGACCTTGGAATATACGAAGAGATTGAAGGGGGTGGTCGACTGTATTTTGCTTCGAATGGTGACATTTTAATAGCAGAGTGGTAAGTAGTATTATACCACCATTCAGCCCAAGGCAAACAATTCACCCACGTCGATGGTCTTTCTCCTGCAAAACAGCATAAATAACACTCCAAAGTCCTATTAGTGACCTAAGTCTGGTCGTCTGATTGAGGATGATAAGGAGAACTATGGCACAATTGAGTTTGTTGCAGGGCAAAAAAGGACTCCCAAAAGTTGCCGATGAATATTGGATCTTTGTCACTAACAATGGAATGAGGAGGACCGTGCAGCCGAACCACATCACTGACAAAAACTTCAGCAACCTTACTAGCTGTGTATGGATGAGCCAAAGCAATAAAATGGGCATATTTAGACAAACGGTCAACAACAACCAAGACACTATCTTATGAAGTGAACGAGGTAACCCATCTATGAATTCCATAGAAATGTCAACCCACACATGGTCTGGAATAGGTAGAGGGCTGAGTAACACAGGAGGAGCTATTGCTTGTGCCTTGTTGCACTGACACACATCACAATGAGCCACAATATGCTTAATTGATATCTTCATGCCATACCAAAAGAAACCCCCTTGGAGTTGCTTATACATGCGAAGGAACCCCGAATGTCCTACTGCGGGGGCTGCATGATACTCTACAAGCAACTTTTAACACCACGGTGATCCAGGTGCTACCATAATACGACCTTTATAGAGCAGTACATTGTTGTCCAAAGTATAGAATTTTTTGGAGGCCGGGTCCCAGGTTAAGGCATTGATAATAGGTTGCATTTCAGGATGTAAAAAACACTCAGTAGTGATCTCCGTTAAGCTTTCCATAATAGGCCCAGACGAAGCTGATAGTTCTCCTAGCTGAGGCGATCGAGACAACGCATCCGCGGACTGATTATGTTTCCCTAGCCTAAAGCAAATCTCATAATCATACCCAAGCAGTTTGGACACCCATTTCTGTTGCTCAAACGAAGATAAACGTTGTTCATGAAAATATTTCAAGGTTCTATGATCCGTATAAATCTTGAAGTGTCGGCACAACAAGTATGGCCGCCATTTGTGGACTTCAGCAATCACGACCAGCATCACTTTGTCATAAATTGAGAGGTTTTCTTCCCAGATAAGGATTTGTTGAAATACGCTATTGGACGCCCAAGTTGCATTAAGGCAGCTCCAATTCCAAACCCTAAAGCATTGGTTTCTATATAAATTTCAACTGAAAAATCAGGCAAAGCCAAGACTGAGTGGTCATAAAGGTTGTTTTCAGAGTGTTAAATGCCTCAGTAGCTTTATCACACCAGTTGAAGGAGTCTTTCTTCAAGAGTTGTGTCAAAGGAGCATTGATCTTGCCATAATCCTTCACAAATTTCCGATAATAGTCAGTGAGTCCCAAAAAACCATATAAGCCTTTCAAATTTGTCGGAGGAGGCCAAGAGGTGACAACAACAAGTTTATCTAGATTGACAGAGACCCCTATTAGATCGATGATATGTCCTAAATAAGCAATAGAAGACTGGCCAAAAGAGCATTTAGAAGCCTTGACAAAGAGAGTGTGTTGCCTCAGTACTGTCAAAACCGTTGTAAGATGTTAAACATGTGAAGCCTTGTCCTTAGTATAAACTAGTATATCATCAGAAAAAAACCAACACAAATTTACGAAGATATGGACGAAAGACATCGTTCATCAAACTTTGGAAGGTGTCTGGTGCATTAGCCAATCCGAATGGCATGACTAAAAATTCATAGTGACCATCATGAGTGCAAAAGGCAGTTTTGTGGACATCATCCTCATGAACCCAAATTTGATGGTATCTTGCACGGAGATCTAGTTTAGAAAACAATTTAGCTTGTTGAAGCTCATCTAACAATTCATCCACAATCGAAATAGGAAAACGATCCTTTACTGTAATGTTGTTGAGGGCCTTGTAATTGGTACACGGCCAAGAACCATCTTTCTTTTTGACGAGTAACACTGGTGATGAGAAAAGGTTGTTACTAGGACGGATAAACCCAAAAGTCTGTAATTCCTTTATCACCTTTTCAATCTCAGATTTCTGAAAATATGGATAGCGGTATGGCCGAACACTAACAGGGGCAGAATTTGGCTTAAGGGGAATGTGATGATCATGTGTCCGGTGAGGGGGTAGAGATGAGGGAATGCCAAAATCATCACGAAATTGGAACAACAATTTTTTATTGATACCTGAGTTGGAATTAGATAAAATTCCTTGTCTGAATCAACAATAGACGTGGCCTGCAAGGATAACAACAACACCCGGTGCTTTTTCTGAATAGCTCTTGACATGGAAGGATAGTCAACAATCTGCACTAAGGGCGATCCATTACCAATAATGGTGTAAACCACTCCTTGTTGAGTGAACTGCATAACTAGCTGATCAAAATCAAACAAGATACGGCCCAATGTGCGCAGCCACTGAGTCCCAAACACTATGTCACAACCTGTGACATCCAATAATAAAAAGTCAGTGAATGTATACCCCTGTAACTAGAGAGTGACATGAGTACATACACCCTTACTAGGAAGAAAACCCCCATTTGCAACCATAACCCGCAGGCATGAGTTGTTGAATCATTAAGCCACATTTACGAGCAATACTAGGATGCATACAGTTATGAGTAGAGCCAGAATCCATAAGGATAGAAAGTGCAATATTTCCGATTTGGGCGGTAGCATGCATCATGCTTGACCCAATTGATCATGTGAGAGCATGTAAGGAAACATGCATATGTTGATCTATAATAGGGTTGCTTGAGTCCTCCATCTGACAGCCACTATGGATGTCGGCAGAGTAGGCATCCATTAGTAGTAAATGCGGAACTGCACAACGATATCTCGGTTTGTAGATATTATCACAATTAAAACAAAGGCCTTTCTCCCTTCGTTTCTATTGCTCAGCCCAAGTAAGACGTTTTATGCCTGTAGGTAGCGCCGGGTTTACTGGAATTGGCTTAGGACTTGTACTCGTATTGGTAGTCCGGAAATGTAATATCCCTCATTTTATAAGGATATTTTGGAATTTTTCCAACTCTCGTATTACAAGTCGGATTAAATTCAGAGAAGTTCGGACATTCTGTATCATGTTTGATCTCTGTAATATTTTTCCGAGTAATATAAAATACAGTTGACGTATTTTCGGGGTTAAATAGTTATTCGTGTACGAATATATTTAACCCGGGGTTAAATATAATTAACCCAAGTTTAAAACGGACAAAAGGGTGAAAAATGGCCTTGACCGCACCCCGCAGTCAAGTGGCCGCACCCGCGGCAAGGACCAGTTCTGAAGCAAACAGGTGAGGCGGTCACTGGGCGCCACCGCACCTTGCCGCACCCCTGCCGCACCCCGCGGTGGGATATTTTTCTTCGGCAGCGTTATCCTCTTCCCCTGCAAGTGGCGCCGGTTGTCAGGCCGCCTAGCATTTCCCTTTTGGTCTCCTGCTTGTCCCTTCGGGGGGAGCTCATTGTTGGCCTATAAAAGGAGGGGAGATGGACTGAGAAGAAGCCATCCAAAGCTTCATCTTCCTCCTCTGTTTTTCTCCATTAATGCCGGAATTCCAAGCTCTCGCCGGAGCATCGCCGGAGTTTTCTTGAGCGGAGAAGGTACTCTCAAGTGGTCTTAGAAGGTCTAAGTGTTTGGAGATTGAACCATAGTCGAATCGAGGGCAAACGAATCGATTTGGGGTGAGTTTTCTCCACTTTGATGTCGAAGCCTTCGCCACTATGACCCCACCGCACCCGCGGCGAGCTGTCCGTGTGTGTGTGTTCTTGGGAGTTATGGTCTTGAGCGAGGCTTGGCTCCTTCGATTCTTTCCGTATTCTTTTAGGTTCATATATGAGGATATTGAATCTAACTTAGGGTCTCGTTATGGGTCGTTCCATAGGGATTTGTTATCCAAGATCTGCCCCAGTTTCAGATCCAGGAACCCGACGTTTTTAAACTTTGATCAAGCTCAACTAATCTAAGGCAAGTGGCGGTTCGCTCTTGCTCATCATTCCATATTTCAATTAATTATCAATTGTTTAATTGTTAATTAGTTTGGGATGATTTACTGTTTTTGTTGGGAACAGTTTTGATAACTGTTTGTGATTTTAAAAGATATTATAATAGGTTGTATATCTGCTAGAACAACGGTATTATATATATTTATATGTGATTAATTACAGATATTATGATAGGTTGTATATCGTTAGAACAACGCTATTTTATCTGTTACTGGCCGCGATGGCTTTGTTGTGATTGATTACTGTGTTGAACTGTTTAGTTAGCACGAGTATTCGTAGGAACGCTACTGTGTATCTCATTGCGAGTGCTAGTCGTTTCTTGATAACCTGGTGGTTAGGATTTAGTTCCTACCATCCTCCTTACTCAGGGTTTCTGCACACAGCTGGTGCCGCTTGTATGGATTTAGTTCCCGATTTCATTTTGAGGGATTTAGTTCCCGACTCCGTTGTTTGGGATTTAGTTCCCGAGGGATTTAGTTCCCGATTCGACTTTAGGGATTTAGTTCCCGAGTCAACTCCGCCTTAGGGATTTAGTTCCCGACGGTATCTCTTTATCCTGAAGGGATGAGATGGCTTATAACGTGATGTGCGTTTTGGAATTTAACAAGATAAGTGCTTTAGTGCACATGATTAATATACCCTTGGGCGAGTAGTGCAGCTAAGCAATAGTGCAGCTAGGAAATCTCGTCTTGACTTTAATCAGAGTAACGTTCTCTTTTCAATCTGGATTCGCTTTGAGCGGTGAGGTTGGTCTTGAGCCGAAACATCAAGTCGTTTTGAACGCTTGTATGATTATTTATGTTCCCCAGCATTTGTCATGTTTTCGATAAGACTCATCTCGTTGGAGTCTTCTTTTGGGATTGATTGTTGTGAGACTCGGTCTCTAGAATCTTCTCTAGATCATGTATTTTCATGTGTTTCAGTAGAGTATGGTGGTTGACTATCGTTATCGGTTTTGATTCGAGCAGCGATGAGTCTAACCTAATACGTCTACTTCGAACCACTCTGCTTTGTACCCTTGCTTAGTCTTTCATTAGACTAACCAACTGTAATTGTTCTCTGCATGGTTGGCTGGTGTCATCCGTTCGATTTGGCACATCAGATAAGTTGTCATCCCGTGAAGGCTAGAACGACTATAGAGGTGAACGGTGTTTTGACAAGTTTATTCAGGTTAAGATCCTTGGCGGGTGATCATTGCGATCAAGACCCTTTGATGGTTATTGAAAAGACTTCCGTTGTGTTAAGAAAATGTTTTGTGTAAAGACTTCCGCTGTATTTCTGATGTATTTTGTCGTACTTGGAATTGTGTTGTAATTCCGCGACTATGGTTTAAATGAAAGTTATGATATTCTATATCATAATTGTTGTTTGATGATTTATATCAACTGGTAAAGCCTTGGGTGACATCGGACAGAACGTCTGAGGTCACTGGCGGTAATGCCTTCAAGGTTATATATTTGGGGGTGTTAAACAAAAGAAGAGCGAGGGTTGCTAGAAGAAGAATTGAACGCCTTAGTGGCAATAATTACATCCTCTTGACACAAGACCATGTCAAAAGCATGAAATAAACTGGTTGGAGTAAGAAGACGAACTCCTTCTTGGACATCAGCTCTCAATCCCTACAAAAATAAACTGACTTGATGTGGATCCTGTAACCCTGAAACCAAGTTGATCATAGTCTTGATGTGAATCACAATGCTTCACCTCATGTGGCCAGCCACACACCAAGTGTCCAGGAGGAAGACCAAGCCAAGGCCCTAGACGACGCTGAGATCTTGTCGTCGACGCCACCGATACCACCGCTAGGGCAAGTGGGTGATCTGGGCAATGTGGAGGCAAATGAGGCCAGCTTCGAGGCACATGAGGCACTGGAGGAAAGTGTCAATATGCCTCAAGGAGCATCGGACAAAGTGTACCCAGCCCCCACAGCGCCACCCACCAGATCTGGCGCCCGGGCACTAGTTAGGCTCCAACAAGGTCATGCTGACGTCCACCAGGCCAAAGGCATGATCACCCGGGACCAAGAAAGGCGTCTTCAATAGGGCATCCAAAGAAGCCTTTTGGCACCAGAAGTGCCGAGCCAAATGCTAAATGGCTCGGTGATGGCACTCGTGCAATAAATGGCCCCGACGCCGAGCAATGCCAAGAAGGAAGGACAACGACGCTTACCAGGCCCCGAGTTAAGGGACAAAAGTATACAATTAGAATATTGTAGATTTTGAAGGTTTGCCCGGAGATGGCATTGGCTGACAACGGAAGCCCGACGCCGGCAGTGTCATGGCATTGAGAGAAGGCTATCTCACAAACCACTCGTGCCTTTTCCCCCAAGTTTGGTGATGACGTGGTACATTGGATTCTGTCATTTATCTCCAAAATTGAAGGCAAATGGCATTGAGAGTTGACCAGGCCATTTAGAGCACCACTTTATGTTTTTTCTTAAATGTGTTCAAAGACAATTTAGGTAAAATTTGTGTTTATATGTTGGCTTGCAGCTACAATGTTTCTCACGTTAAACTTGAATAAATCTTGAGTTGTTGAGCACAAAAAGCCTTTGAGAGCCTTTCAGGTTTGCATCTTTGTTTGGTGTGTTCATCCGAACTTAGTAGAGCGGTTTTAGGTGTGTTCATCCTCGATCCAATCTACGACCCTTCTGGTTATTTTTGGTGCGTCTATCCAAGGGTTCCCAGAAGTTTATCCCATCACAAAATCGCCTTCAAATACTTCCAAACGCTCGGCCAACTTTGCTTGTCAAGTGAGTCCACCGCCGGCGCCGAGGAGGAATTGGCTTGGAGTTTGGTGTCGAACTTTCCTTGAAGCTTGAGATCCTCACAAGGGACACATCAAGTCTCGAATTGAGTAATATAAGAAGAAATTGTACCCGTTTGAGTGAGCTTAGATATAGCACTCATTGGATCCGAATTCTTGCGGGAGCTAAATCTCTTACACATAGCTAACGAAAATTGGCGCCATGTCAGTTCTCCCATCGATTGGTTTAACCATCGATACCAAGCCACCGCATCGCCGGAAAGCTGAATTGATGCCATGGTGACCCGTTGTTCAGAAGGTATCGAATTTAGGGTAAAAAATTGCTTTGCTTGAAAGAGCCAGCCCTTAGGTTCTTCTCCTTCAAATTTGGGAAAATCCAAACGAAGTGGTCTTCCTTGGATCTATTGTTGGTTCGGTTGGGGAAGCAGGTTCTGCTGGTGAGGATTAGGGTTTGCTGGAAGGTTTTGTTTTTCGGCGAAGTCATGTATAAAACGAATCTGTGATGTGGGCTTCGTGGCATGCTATGATTTCCTCAAGATCTTTCACCGTCATCGTTAATGAAGAAGGGGAAATTTTTTTGAAGAAATCTCAGAACTTGGCTCTGAATACCATTGATGAGACTTGATTCTTCAATGCTCAATATTAGGTTTGATCTTTTGATTTGAGATCAAACAACCAGAAATCTTTTGATTAGAGATTCAACTACCAAAACTAATACGTTTATTGATTGCATAAATCTAAAAACATAGAGTATTAGATCCTTATATAGGCTAACTAACTCCTAAACTAGATAGACTTCTACTAATTTTAAGATAGACTTCTATAAATTTTAAGATATTAAATAAATTACTAATTCTGCTTAGTACACCTAACATAAGTCAGCAATTGCCTATCAAAATTAGATGGCTTTATAGATAGGGTTGGAGTCCTATCATTAGACCCCAACCAGACAGAATTGAAGCTCCAAGATTCCGTTATTGTATGAGATTATGTGGCACTAAGAAAATATTAAATGAAATGGCTTCTGTCAATTGGTAGTAGAAGAAATTATGGATTCTATAATAGTACTTTTTTTTATTTCCCGTGCTCCTCTAATTAATTTGTCAATTTTTGTTTCCCTTCAGTATTCCTTTAATTAGTGTAGTTTCTTTCCGTTCCGTGCAAATGGTCCATAAGACATTGTGTCGTGATTAACATCAGATAATAATTAGAAATAGAAAGTGCCTTTTTCTCTAATATATAATATCAGGAGACTCTGGAAGTTTTGGCAGTATTTGAGCTCTAACTCACTTAATTCTAAGTATTCAGCAGACTAACAGATCATCCATGTGGTAGTTGGAAAAACTTTAGTTATCCCTTGTGTTTAAAAGTATGGACTTTTTAGTTAACGGAGCTTTCTTTTTTGTCTTAGTAATTTTAGTGTTGATGAGTCTAACGTCGTATGACACGATAAAAGTGAGAGATGGGCACGTACATTTCACGTAGAGGGTCGCCCCAGTTGTACCAGCCCTTGGGGATGATAATGTTGTCCATGTAGGTGTAGCCAAACACAACTCTAGAGAAGGGACCCCATGCCCTCCCTAGGTACAACGCTCCTGAACCCGTTACCTTGCAGTTCAAGAAGGAGAAACCCGTATCATCCAACATGTTGTTCCTCCCTTGCGCAGTTAGGGCTCCCATGTGTTGAGCCACTGCATGCACGTGACACCTCTGTCCAAAGTCGGTCACGATTCCATGAGCACACCACTCACAAACACACCCAACATTGATACACACAACTTCATTAAGCAACAAGCTAGTATTGAATTAGGTCTGGATAATGCTCTAAGTCTCTAACTGTTATATGTATAATTTTTACATTAAGTTGCTTTTGATGGATGCTGATGCTGTACTTGTTTTTTGTTTTTTGGTAGTAGTTGCCTATATCACTGCACCTTTATATATATTAGGTATATGTAACAACTTGACAATTGTTTTTTACTCTTTTTTTTTTTTATGATAAAGGTAGCTTAGAATAAAGGGCTACATAGCTAGGGGACAAAAGTATACAATTAGAGTATTGTAGATTTTGATTCTTTGCTGAAGCTCAAGGAGAGAATGAACATCAAAATTTTGACGTTATAGATGGGGAAAATAGCATGAAGACAATTGATATAGTTGTAGTACAGAGGACAAGAAATGAGAGACAAATTAAATGTGCCATCAAATTTGACAATTTAAAGTGTGTATTCTACCTTTGAGAGGTCTCAAGCTTGGCAACACTTATATAACTGTTGTTGTTATTCTCTTATGTGTTTGGTTATTCTGGTGACAAAGTTCTTCTCAAGAGATAGCCTGACCTTTATAGCATTGTGTGTGCACACGACTAGACATTTTGGTATATATTTCCCATCATCAAAGTACTTGCATTATTCATTTTGCATGTGGATGCTAGCTACAATATTATTTATAGCAGTATAGAAATTCACAAATCAATCACTTTCTTAATGCCTTGAAATTAAGTATTATCTTATCCCCTTATAAAGTGCATAATTCTCGGTTATTGGGCTTACCTAACAAAATAGCTTGACCTGTGTGAAGCTAGAGCAGTAACAGAGTAACAGATGGGCAGCCAAGTTGGGTAAATTGTCTATGCATAAAGGAATTCATAAGAAGAAGGGAAGAAAACTGGTTGAAATGATACCGGAAACTGACCTCAAAGAGAGAGAGCCCATTGCCAAAGATGAAATCAACAGAGCCTTCAATGTAACAGTCCCTGTAATAATGCCGACCCACATGATCATAGAGCGTGTCCTGCGCTCCCAAGAACATGCACCCATAGAAGGAAGCTGTGTCTGCCGAAATCCTCAATGCCACCGCCTGCTTCCCGGCTGCCCCTGGTGGCGGAACCGGTGTCGTGTTCTGCACTCTAAGCATTTAGCCTCAAGATACCCGAGGACAGGGGAGAAAGTCTTGTGGAAATAGTACCTTGAATGTGATGTTCCTTGCTATAAAGAAGGCTGAGTTAACTGCAAAAGTGGCAGAATTGAACGTGCCAAGTGGACGCCCGTCCGGCCCTAGGGTTTGAGCTGTGTCTCCCCATTGAACAACGGTGTTCTCTGCTCCTGCCCCTTGTATTGTTATGAAGGACTTGAATGGTGGTATGTTGACTTTTTCACTGATAATATACATAAATCAACAACAACAAATATGTTGGGAACTGCAGGGCACCACAAGAGATGGAATCTTACGTGTACGTCCCGGCCTTGACCCTGATGACAACTCTAACAAGGTTAAGAGGAGGCAAAGAATCAATGGCAGCTTGGATTGTGGCGAACCCGCCTTTCTTCGGCTTCTTACTCACGGTGAGACTGTAGGAGGAGAACACCTTGTTCTTGGCTGTTTTGAACATGGAGTGTTTAAGGCTGCCAACAAGCTTGACCCACCTCATGAATTGCTCTTCTGAGATCTGGGTTTGTGTCATGTTCACTGTGAGTTGCTTTGTGTGGATGCTCTTCCTTCTCCTCCTCAAGTGCCTCGCATTGCATTGCGTCGTTCCGATCGCTCCGACGACGACGAGGAGCAGGAGAAGCAAAACACTTAGCCTAGGCATTGCGTTGGCACATAAGGAGAGAGGGCTAGGAGTTGAGAAAACTGATGGTGATAGTGACATTCAAGTTTCCCAATTGACACAATTTATATGTGAGTTAAGTTGCTTGATTGGTTGCATTTGGTGGGAAGTGATTCTGCTTTTTTGGACTGTAATTGGGTGTACGGAGAAGTCACGGGTATCAAAACTCAAAAGCCCCTTTCTTTTCACAAACCAATAGAGGGAAGAGCTAGTGCACGAGATTTAGTGTTGTGAGCAAGACAGGGTATTCCGTGTCATAGGTCGTAGGTTCGAGCTCCTACTAATCTTTCTTCTCTCTGAGGTGAGGTATATATAAATTCTCTATAAGTACTCTCTAATTCCTTTGGTCTCTCTTATTCTTCGACTGAGGCGTCATTTCACCCTAAATTTTCTTCTACCAAAAAAAAGAAAGAAAAGAGATGTATTGTTGTTCCCACTACCCAGAATACGTACTCTTGATATTATGGATTTTCTACTTACTCTTGACGTGTTTCATTCTTAGGTTCACTCTAACTAAAAGTCTCCTTAACAAATTCATTACAACTTAAAAAGTGTATCTGTCAGCCTTCCTATTAATACGTATGTGAAGTCTATGAATTATTACTTAATCATACAGTTCACCTAAACCCAGGACAAGAGAGTCACAAGCGAGCCATGTAGGGCCCAGCAGCCACACAGACGGCCCTCACAAGTCACACCATTGCACTTCACCCAGTAAATAATTGATCTCTGTTTTTCTTTTTTAATGTAAAGGAATTCTGTTTGTTGCAAAGGAGGAATTAGTGCCCGTGACCGTGAGAGGCCTCTTCCTGCCAATACTTGCTTGGATGTATACTTGATGGGATACATTGGAATGAGATTGCAATGTGAATACAAATTACAAAAATGATAGTTGGGAGAAAAGAATGAATGAAGCCTGTATCATGTGGTAACTTCTGATTTGGTGTCAATTGGTTTAGATCATTCAATGTACTGCACTTTAGTTTGTTTTTGTTTAGTGGGTGTGGTAATCATTCAATGTACTGCACTTTAGTTTGTTTTTGTTTAGTGATGTGGTAGCATAAATCTGTATAACAATAAATTATTGTTGATAATTATGAAAATTCGCAACTCCGGCGATTCTAGACCTTCTTCTAATCTCGTTTCGGTATCTTACGAATATAGGAAGACGGTCAAAGGGCGGGGCTTTCTTCCCCGGAAGACCCTCCGACGCTCAAGTCAGATCTCTTTTCGTAGAGATGGAGGCTAGAGTATTTTCATAGAGAATCGAGTCATCATGCTAGGGTTAATAATACTTCTTTTATAGTAGAAGCACATTAAATGGGCATCCCTAAGGATAGGCATCCGGTCCGGAGCGGACCGAACACGTACGGACCGGCGGACCGTAAAAATTTTAATGTATGGACCGGTCCGGTTCTTTACGGTCCGGTCCATGGTCCGGACTGGGAAGACCAGATTTCATAATTTTTGACATTTAAAATTGTTTAATTACGGTTCGGATCGTAATAATTACGGTCCGGACCGTAAAAATTATGCCAAAAAATGTTTAAAACCTTTTTTTAAATTTTTACGGTCCAGACCGGACCGTAAGACCGGAAATGTAAAATTTCCGGACCGTCACGGCCCGGTAATTTACAGTCCGGTCTACTTTTGCCCATCCTTAGGCATCCCTTCCCTTTAATGAGTCGTTTAATTGATATATCTCGTTAATACCATTATTTAAATAATAATGATAAAAATAAATAACGTATTTTTTACCTCCACAAATGCTTCTCGAATTCTCAAGGCTCGTATGGGGGTCGAGGATTCGAATGATCTGACTTCGATCTGACGCACGGTCCGTGCGGTTGGAGATGTGTCCAGTTGATACAAAAAGCTCCAGAGCTCCTTATATAGCCTTCTTGTCGACCCAACTCTTCAGAAATTCAAAACAACTCGTCCCAAATCAGTCTTCTAGACGCACGGTCCACGACCTACTCTGTGCAGTTCATCATGCACGAAGTCCTTCTTTTACAGTAAGTAATGCACGGTTTTAGGCACGGTCTGGTACTACTCCGTGTAGTTCGTTCTGCACGGTCCGCTCGGTTTACAATGAATAAACGAACAGACTGCGCGTTTTTTTGCACGGTCCGTGCAAGACGGTAATTTCTTCGGAAATCCTCCGTTTATCTTACAAAAGGTTGTGCACGGTCCGGCACTAGTCCGTGCATCTTTTTGTATGGTTCGTGCTTTTCCTCTATTATGTACTAAAGTTGGTGCATGGGTCGTGCGCTTTTTCGCACGGTCCTGCGTTCCTCCCATTTATTCCTTTGTTCATTAATCGTCATTTTCTTTCCACGCGTCATAGTGTCGTTAGAGGCTGAATCGCAGGCAACCCATGCCATGGAGCCACTAAAGGAAAAATACTGGGCATCCCGTGCCATGGAGCCGATAAAAGTGAAATCGTGGGCAACCTGTGCCATGGAGCCGTTAAAGGCAAAATTGTAGGCAACCCGTGCCATGGATCTGTTAAAGGCAAACACATGGTCCCGTGCCATGGAGCCATTAAAGGCGAAATCGTGGGCATCCCGTGCCATGCAGCCGTTAAGGGCGAAATCGTGTGCATCCCGTGCCATGCAGCCGTGAAAGGCAAAATCGTGGGCATCCCGTGCCATGGAGCCGTTAAAGACAAAATCGTAGGCAACCCGTTCCATGGAGCCGGTTAAGTCCAAATCTTAGGCAACCCGTGCCTTGGAGTCGCTAATGGTGAAATTATAGGCAACTCGTGCCATGGAGCCGTTAAAGGAGAAATCGTGGGCATCTTGTGCCATGGAGCCGTTAGAGGCTGAATCATAGGCAACCCGTGCCATGGAGCCGTTAAAGGCGAAATCGTGGGCATCCTGTGCCATGGAGCCGTTAGAGGCTGAATCGCAGGCAACCCGTGTCATGGAGTCGTTAAAGACGAAATCGTGGGCATCCCGTGCCATGAAGCCATTGAAGGCGAAATCGTGGGCAACTCGTGCCATGGAGCCGTTAAAGGAGAAATTGTAGGCAACTCGTGCCATGGAGTCGTTAAAGGCGAAACCGTGGGCATCCCGTGCCATGGAGCTGTTAAAGGCAAAATCATGGGCATCTCGTGCCATGCAGCCGTTAAAGGCAAAATCCTAGGCATCTCGTGTCATACAGCCGTTAAAGGCGAAATCGAAGGCAACCCGTGCCGCCAAGAAATTCAAGGTGAAATCATAGGCAACCCATGCCAGGGAGTCGTTAAAGGCGAAATAGTAAGCAACCCGTGCCACGGAGCCGTTAAAGGTGAAATCGTAGGCAACCCGTGCCATAGAGCCGTTAATGGCGAAATCGTAGGCAACCCATGACATTAAAGGCAAAATCATAGGCAATCCGTGCCATGAAGCCGTTAAAGGCAAAATCATAGGCAACCCGTGCCATGGAGCCGTTGAAGGAGAAATCGTAGGCAACCCATGCCATGGAGCCATTAAAGGCGAAATCGTGGGCAACTTGTGCTGTAAAACTGGAAAGAGGCAAGGCTTTGTCTCCCGTTTTACCTCCGACACTCAAGTCGGATCTCACCAAATGTCAATGTCGTGGTTTTGACGCCAAGCGTCCAATGTTTTCCGAGGAGTTTGTTCTCTGGCATACATGGAAGCCCGTGCCATTGTGGCTCGTAGGCTAATAAAAATTAGACTGATGAAGCTCGTGTCCTTGGGGCTCGAAGACTAATAGAAGGAAGATGGCAGCTCGCGCCCATGTGGCCCGTATGCTAATAGAATAAGATGGCATCTCGTGCCCCTGTGGCCCAATGGCTAATAGAATAAAATGGCAGCTCGTGTCCATATGGCCCGTAGGCTAATAGAATAAGAATGCAGCTCATGCCCCTGCGGCCCATAGGCTAATAGAATAAATGACAGCTCGTGCCCCTGCGGTCCGTAGGCTAACAGAATTAGATGACAGCTCGTCTCCCTATGATCAATCATAGAATAAATAGCTCATGCATAATAAGTTGATAACAGGTTTTTGTCGTTCTAAAAACTGCTATGCAAAATATATCCAAACAAACCCTAAACCGTAGTCCTAGGTAAGTAAAGGTCGAATCCACAGGGAGGCGAATTCTATCTAAATATGCAATTCGTATGTCAAACTAAAGTAACCAAAGGGGGATTTTGTTTGTTTAATTAATCTAAGCATGTAAAGGCAAGAATAAACTAAAGATGAATGAATTCAGTAATGGGGAAAAGCACTTAGTCAAACAACATCCACTATTCGTATGACAAGTTGATCATAGATACTCATTCAAAATCTCATGCAATGGTAATTCCAATTCATTTTCAGATATAACTAATAGCACAACCAGATACTATTAGCACTAACTAATTAAACAATCCTGAAACTATCAAGATTCAGTTTAACAGCAGCCTTACGGATAGGAATATAGTTGAATACAATTCTAGCATAACACAACCAGATATTATCCTAGAATGTAAATCAATTCTCTTCTGCATAAGACTAGCACAACCAGTTACTAGTACGATGCAGTTGCTACTCTGAAATAGATATGCTCAACCAGTAACAATCTAGATCTAGCAATCAATCAATAACAACAAACCCTAGATGCGTCCAAATAGAGATTATCAATATCAATCATAAACAACTTAAGCAAGAGAAAGATAAAAACCATGCAATAGATTAAGAACAAGAATCTCACAACTTTATCGAAACGAAAGTTTCAGTGTCTAACTAAGCCAGGGTGGCTTAGTTCTTCATAACGAATACGTAGAGAGAAAATTAGGGTTCAAGAGAAAAATGAAGATTATCCAAGATTGGCAAACAAGCCTTTTTCAACCCTAAAATACTAAAGGAAATAAAATCTAAATTAACCTAAAACGAATTAATAAAATAATAATAAAATAATAAACTAAAACAAGGAAATTAATCTCGTTCTTCTCGCAATTCTCGTTCAGCACTGCTCCAAATCCAGCAAAGCATCACGTGATGGCCCACTCCAATTCATGCAAGTAGCATCGGCTTGAACAAAGCACCAGCGGCCCAACTAGCGTCTTCGGCCCAACTCCAATTCAGCACATGCCGACATCAGCGTGACATCACGCTTCTTCACAATTCATTTCTTCAGCTTCACATTGACGCTGGCATCTTCACGTGGGCTCCAGCCGCCAATTGGGCCTCTCCAGCTTGCTTCTCGCGGCATTTCACGTGGGCTGGGCTCCTTCAATTCACGCCACGCGAGAGGAGTTCTTCACTTGGGCTTTTCTCAATTGGGCCTTTTCCTCTAATTCGGCCCACCAATCACGTGGCTTTTAATTAATTACCAAACTTCGCCCCCACACGCCATGCACATGAATGTGTCTAAATCTACCCGAATGGCACCAATAAAACCTCTAATGACTCTTACTTAAGCCCTACAAAGTAGTGCTTATCAAATCACCCCATGCTTAGACCTTTGCTCGTCCTCGAGTAAACTAATAAAGAGCCTCCTCCTCCAATGTAGCATCCAAGGTCTCAGGAAGCATATCCTCCAACTAAGAGTCACCTAACCCATGCCAAGCTCCTAGCACCAATCTCATTTACAACACATCCACAACTCAACAAGCTTAAGGGCAAGCAGAGTACTTCCCCCAAGCTTAACCCGGACATCCAAAAGTGTGAGTAACCTCTAATCCTAGCCTCCATCTATTACTCCTTATGTCTCCCAGAGTGACCTACCCGACAATCATTCTTTGACTCCTCTTCTTATGACGCCTCGCCAAGAACAATGAGAAATCCTAAAATCACTCTTCTTCTTTTCGCTCATTTTGCCAAGGCGCCCTTTCGGGTTTTCACCAAGCCACTCATTTCATTTTTCAATAGATGTGCTCACATAAGCTCACGTCACTCTTGACCTCATATTACCCCAGCCTAATGCTGGTCCAAGCCACCTGCTTATTGCCTAGGCCGCCCTTTCGGGTTTTCGACCTATCCCAGGATTTCAATTTTAGCCTTTTTCAAATTTTTGGCTTTTTTTTTTCAAATTTTTTTTTCATTTTTCTCCTCAGCAGCGTAGCAAGTATAAAACCCCACCCCATGCTTAAACATTGCATTGTCCTCAATGTAATGAAAGACAAAAGAATAAAGCACAGGGAAAAGCAAAAAATAACTCACAACGTTGTCGAGTTGGCTTGGACACTTCCTTGTCGCTGGCGGTGTAGTCATAAAAGCTCATGTCCTGGATGTCTGGCATCAACGCCATTATCTTCATATACCGTGCAACCATAAGAAACCACTGTAGGGTGTAGTGGTCAATCAAGGGAACGGGGTTGCAAGGCCTTCAAAAATGGGCCCAGATGTCATCGTGGGTGGGCCCTGGTGTACCTCCTCTCCAGCTGTCGACTGCAGGGCCATCATCGTTGCCAAATAAATATAGGGTGAATGTATTCCTCCGTTTAGCAACATGATGCGCACCTCTCCGTGGGGAACTCTGGACAGCTGGGTAAAACTTTTTACTTTTTTTTTTTGACTTTTTCTCCCCGTTTAAGGTCTTTTCGGGGTATCTTATTTTCGTCTTTTGCTCCCCGTTTAAGGTTTTTTCGGGGCCCATTTTTTTCGACTTTTTTTTTTCGATTTTTTTTTTTAATTTTTTTTTTTTGCGAAAATACGGCGGTCGCCGTGAGGGGTGCGGCGGTCGCCGTTTTTAGGTCGTAGCCAACTTGCTTGGCGAGGCATTTGCGGCGGTCGCCGTAAGGTTTGCGGCGGTCGCCGTGAACACCATCTCCGTTTTTTCGCGCTTCCTGCAGGTTAGTTCGACACAGAAAGGAAAACAACTAAATAAAGACTAAGGGAAAGAAAATAGACTACCTAACATCGGGTTGCCTCCCGAACAACGCCTTAGTTAATGTCGTGGCTCGACATAGTGCTCAACCTCTTCAACTCGGGTTGCTCCTATCACTTGAACTCCTGAGGTCTATGTCAGGGGGATGCCGTTTTGTGTGCTCCATGTTGAGCCTTTCCCCCATACTTGTGTACTTCATAATGGTTGGACCGCTGTTCATATCTATGAATGCACTTGACATCTTCAGAAACGGTCTACCCAGCATCTCAGGGCCTGCATGTTTGTTCTGCCCCGCATCCAGCATGTAAAAATTCGCCACCTGAATTAAGGCCTCATTCTTGTGCTTCCCCTTTGGTTTCTTCTTTATATTGCACAACGCTCTTAAAAACTCTGTGTAGCGAGGGATGCAATTTGCCAGTTCGATCAAGGGAATGGTTGCCTCGCAGATACTGAAGGTTTCATATAGCTCTTTGTCGTTCTTCAGCCTTCGAGTATCTTGTACTGCCTCAGGGAGGGGCGTGACGGGGTGCAGCGCAATGAGCGGGGAGGAGTTTAGACGCACATACTCATCATAGGCAGCCTCGAGAGGGTCGGGGGCTGCCGGGGCATTTTCGAGAGGAACGGGCATCGCAGGATCGTTTTCGCGATCGTGGCTCTCCTCCTCTTGATCGCTGAATTCCTCCAGTCCCAAAAAATACTCTTCTTCAGAAAGCACAACGCGGTCCAAAATATCGTCTGGAATACCCATCTCCTCAGTGGGTGAACCGAGGTCGAGGTATACCTCCCGCGGTCTTGGGTTCTCTTCCGCAGATATCTCGTTGTATTCTGCACCCGTCTCACAAATTTGTTTATCCCTGTCAGCTAAGGGGGCGACATGCAGCTGCTCAGTACTTTGTAGGGTCAACGAGAAGACATTCTCTTCCTGGTGCACCACTGGGTGAGATAGTGGTTCTGCCGACGTCATGGTCTCCATTCTGCTCACTGCTTGCACCATTTGCTCCGTCTGGCTCTCAATGATCTGGATATTGGACTTTATTTATTGTTCAAGTTGGATCTTGTTCTGTTTGAAAGATCAAAACATGTCCTCCAATGACATGGAGGGTCTTGGATTGTGCCCATAACTCGAATTAGGGTGATCTCTCCACCCTGGAGTGTATGCGTATGAGTATGGGTCATATTGCGGCTCCTGATGGAAGTGGAGAAATCTATCCATCTCTGTAACAAAATCAAAAAGGAAAAAACAAAAATCAATAGCATGGGTGTGGACCGTAAGATAGGTCCACACAATAGTTGACGCACAAATCGCACACAAAATAGATTATTGCCTCCCCGACAACGGCGCCAATTTGGTAACAGGTTTTTGTCGTTCTAAAAACTTAAGCAAGAGAAAGATAAAAAACTTAAGCAAGTGTCATTATCAAAAGTCAATGAAGATAACAATGAAAAAGTATGAACATTTGGGGATTCACAGTAGCTTGTTCCCATGTGGCCTGTAGGCTTGTTACTTCAAACATTCTGCGATATGTTTCAAATAATATGGTGATTTATCTTGAATTTAATAGATAGAGCTGGAAACTTAGTTGTCGAGTTTTTTTTGTTGGCAAATGTGTTGTCAGGTCATCCAAAGAGAGCTTTAGTTGCCTCAGACCTTATTCTAATGTTGCGATTGTCAGTCTTTCATAACTAGCGCTCGGATGCTCCTTCTAAGGAATTAATGATCCTTCCGATGGACCTCATTCCTCGCTTTAATTAGTATTTGCTCCCGATTTTAACCAACATGACATAAATATATAATAATAAATTGAATTATTAAATAATTAAATCGAAATATTCTGAACCTACTTCAAGAAAAAAATATTTCAATTTTATTTTGAATAGAACTCGGATTGAATTTTACCGTTCGGGTCAGAACTAGGTGAATTGGGCTCTTTGATGCGTAACAAACCTAATATCACTTCTACACGGTCAAAACTATCGGCCCATTTGAGGCTTTGAGCAGCCCATCATATGTAACTGCAATGAAGCCATGTGGGCCACCCAACCCTACATTTCATCTTCTTCTTTACATCTCCCCTTTAGCTTTCGTCATCTTCGTTCTTTTAGCAAGCACAGTCACGACCTCCCCGGCCTTGCTCCTGCGTTTTCCTCGGCATTTAAATCGACCTTTCTGCCTTGATTCAGGAGAAGATCATATTCAAAGTCGATCTTCACTGCAACCTTCAATTTTGATTGATATTCAAGGACCATGTCCGGAATCTTCCTCTACACATTACTTCAGATCTACTTCAAGGACGCCGCGTACGACTCCGACTCTTCTAATCCTAACTTCTCAATCGGGTGGTCCCACCAAGATAGCCTTGGATCTTCGTCTTCAAACGAATTCTCAATCGTAGTGCCGTTGTATTCTTGTTTGGATTGGGAAGTACCGTAAACGAACACCAGAGGAGTAAGGAGGACGCGCTGTCGCCGCTGAGGAGGTAATGGTGGAAGATTGTGTCGGTTTTTGGGTGGCCGAACAAGAAGACGGTAGAATCGAGTGTGTTAGTACGGTAGAGCTGTTTTTTGGGCAGCGAAATATAAAGACAGAAAATAGAGTAACAATATTAGAGAGAAAAACTCAATCAACCAATTAGTTGACTGAGAAAAACATCTACTTCTAGGTTTTTCTAATAGGATTTCAAATGTCTACTTGTGTTATTAATCCCGGAATTACAATCAAACAAGTCTTATCTCAACATAGTTCATTCCTAGATATCTAGACTTCTTGTGTAACGTTACTAACAACAACTAAGACACTCAAAATCCTATAAAGTACTCAACTTACCAAAGCTTTGTACTTGCAAGTGTTTCTTCTCTTTTCTTCTTCTTCTCTGAGTGCTCTAGCTCTTGGAAATACTGCGGTCGTGTGTGTAGTGATGGTCGTCACTTCCCATACTTATAGTCTACAAAATATCCTATTGAGTTACCCTAATTTTACTTAAGGAAATCAAATAAAATAATCTTAAACAATCTTATCACAATCTTTTCTAACAACTAAATCTGAAACAAACTTCTTTCTTGCGTCCTAAGTTTTTTCCAAAATATCTCTTTCCAAAGATAGAAGATTCGGCAAATTCGACGGATCGGCAAGGCTAACAGCGCGTGCGTCTCATCATTACTTGGCATTGTTCCCTTACGTTTTCCGTCTCACAAACGCGCGTCCGTTTTCTCCTGTTGACTCAAGCGCGTTGTTCCATTGTTGACTTCTTTGTTCCTTGTACATTTTGTTTTGATTCTTCACGTTCCTAAAACTCATAGTCATAATAAAACCATCAAGTGTATTTGAGTTTATTATCATCAAAACTAGAGGGAACATCACCGTTCCAACAATTTTCCCATTTTTGGTGATGACAAACTCTTTCAAAATGTGCATGTTCAAAACAGTCAAGTAAGAAGTCAATCACATATAGTCAAGCATATTTCAATGTTCAAAGTATTGACAAAGTTTCCCCTTAGAAAGTACATAGAAAGATTTACCTTCAAGTAGCATCAAACTTCTCCTTAGCACTAGCTTCTGTTATCAACTCTTCATTGAGGTCATCTCACATCTTCCACACTTCCCCCATTTGGCATCATCAAAAGATCACAATACAAGCAAAATGTAATTTGCATGTCATGATAAGGCAATTCATTCATTAAGCATGAAAGCATTACAAAGCTAAGGAACGAAACAAGCAAAGTCAAGAGATAAGGGAAAAACTACGCAAAAGACATAAAAACGTCAATAAGCAAGAACAGAGGGAAAGACAGGTTAGATAGTGACAGGGAACACTCAAGTCTCAGGGTCTTCAGCATCTTCCTCATATTTGCTCAAGAAGTGATCCAAGAGCAGCTTCATAGTGATGTTCAACTGTTTGAGCTCAGCAAGAATCTGATGATGTACTGAGCTACCCCTTAACGTTCCTTCGCCAGCAGCTTTTATAGCAATAAATGTGCTCGTTCCCTTAGAATCACCCTTAAACTTCATCTTCTCCACGACGGAGGAATCTAGCTCACTTTCCAGAGTAACTTCATTCTCTTCGCGGTACATCTCATCGCGAAGTAGCAGCATCTTCACCAACCCAGGATAAGACAAAGAATGGGATTTGGCCTTACATCGTTCCATATGACACAGAATCACGCGCGGGAGATCAATCTTCTCCTTTCTCAGAAACCGATCAAGAAGAAACAAATCACACAACTTGATGGTGTTGCGTTTTTTTCTAATGATGTGGAACAACCCTAGAGATGATGTGGAACGCGATTCGCTGAGCAAGCATCAGCCTTTCAGTGTGCAGTTCCCCTGTAGTTGAGCCAAACAACCTTTGCATACAAGCCAGCTTCTCCTCATTGACTTCATTGGTGGGAACCTCATAGAAATCACCCAAAGGAACGGAGAGGAGAACAGATAATACCTTGGGCGTGAAAAAGATGTCTTCTCCACAGATTTTCGACGACCAAGACATTGCATCATCTTTGGACAGATGATAGTAGTGGTAGAACTCGCGCACTTGAACCTCGTTCATAGTCGCTCTATTTGCACATATCCGTTCCCACCCTTGGAAACGAAGAAGATCCAGAATTTCTTTCACCTTATGCTAAACAAAGAAGCTTTCTCTAATCAGGAGAGGAGGAAGGATGCGCTTACCCTCAGAGAAGTCGGGAATCGTCGTAGAGACCGAGACCTCCAGTTTTGCTTTCTTCTTCTCTGTTTGGAAAGCGGAACAGAGACGAGTTTTGATCGTCTTGGGAGCGGTCTCATCACCACCCGACTTTGAAGGAGTCGAGTGCTCAGTGGGAACTTTCCGCGTTTCCAAGTACTGAACATCATCATCCTCTTCCTCTTCTTCTTCAGCAATAGTAGCGAGATCTACCTTCTTGCATTTATGGCTTTGAGGAGGCGCCAAAGGTGCAGCCTTTACACCCAATTGCTCCTCGACTGACTTCATTGATCGTTCCTTCTCCTCAATTTTGTCTTTGGAGGGAGAGGAAACTTCATCTTCCTTATGAACCATGTAAGTTGGAGCATGTTCCTCCATAGTAGCAAGCTCTAAAGTAGGATTGAGATCCTGAGCTTTCAATGGCGATGGAGCAGGTGTCGCCGGTGAGGATGTGGACGCGGAGGGATCGGCGACCTGTGCCACTGAAGCATGAGCAATGTCGACGACGGATGCCGGCACTCTAGATTTTATAGGGGTGGCGCGGGCTTCCTTCGATTGTTGGAGTTGGAGAAGCCAAGCATCAACCTCGGCATCAGACATCTTATCGGTGGAGAGCAACTTAGTTGGAGAGGCCATGGTGTTTTGGTGAGAGATTAGGGTAATGGCAGAGAGTGAGAGAATTGGGAGAGATTTGAGAGCGAGAGAGAATATGGCTGTGAGGGTTTGAGAGGTATGGGTAAGTATATATAGGAAAGAGAGAAATCTTCACAAGATAAAATCTTTCCAAGCAAAGTCTCAACCGACTTACCGAAAGTAATCAAACGTAATCTTTTCTCTCTCCTCTAGCAACAACACTTTTCACCTTTTTCACCTTGTTTACTGCGTCGCCGTTCTTGCAACAGACCAATCAAATCTCAAAACTAGCCGTTTCAACGTTCACCTGCAACTCCATAAATGCCAGCCGTTGATTCAATTTCAACGATCCAGACACACCGTTCCCCCTTAATCTGAGCAGCAATCTTCGTTCCCTCTGAGACCATGAATGTTTTACGAGGCTTGTCTAGATATTTCAAATTGGGTTCACACAAAATATAGTATATCCAAACATATGGTAGGAACAAAAACAACTTAGATAATTACTCCCCGTAAAAGGTTTAACAAAGAAGGATCATAGTGAACGTTTACCTAAATCAAGGGTAAGGTAAGCTTTACAACCGATTATCATGTGGGCTTGTAATGAGGGATCAATTCATCAAATCGATCATTTTGGGTCTCAAAGAAGATGTTCGCATGCAATCAAGTAATTCAACACAAATCAAGAGACAAAGTTGTAAGATCCTAAGACTAAGTAATCCTAACAAGCAAAAATCATGAAGTAATATACTTTATGAAGCATGTGATCAATTTAGCCAAGCATGAGGGAATAGTAGACATGGAATTCCTCAAAATAGAGAAATCATGCCAAGGAGCAACCGAAGATGCTCGAATGGGCCTTTGTCTAGTGCCTTGGTGAAGATATCAGCCACTTGATTTTCAGTCTTGCAATGTTTCATTCTAATGAGACCAATGTCAACATTATCACAAAGAAAATGATGACGAATGTCAATGTGCTTAGTACGTGAATGATGAACTGGATTTTTTCGAAATGTTAGTAGCACTAGGATTTTTTCAAAATGTTAATGAACTGGATTTTTTTGTGTCGTTCCTGAGGTGCTTTTGCGATCAACTATGTGCTCAGCAAAGTCAGCATCAGTATATCCAACAAGGTTGAAATCACAGTTCTTGGGATACCATAGACAGAGATGGTCCATTCCTTTGAAGTATCGAAAGATTCTTTTCACTTCCTTCAAGTGAGAGTCTTTAGGATTGGCTTGGAATCTAGCACATAGACAAACACTAAAGAGAATATCCGACCTACTTGCCGTGAGATAGAGGAGGGAACCAATCATTCCTCTATACATTGTAGGGTCAACTGATGTTCCATTCAAGTCTGCATCCAAGCGAGTGTTAGGAGAAATAGGAGTCACAATGGGTTTAGCGTAATCCATACCATATTTCTTCAACAACTCATTGATGTACTTTTGTTGATGGATCTTCATTTCTTCCTTTGTTTGAGATACTTATAATCTAAGGAAAAAATATAGTTCCCCAACCATACTCATCTCAAACTCAATACTCTTAAGGGGGCGTTTAGTAAAAATTAGGTATCGGGTTGGAATGAGGTATCGGGTTGAAAAGGTATGGATTTAAAAAGTGATAGATGAATTTATGTGTTTGGTTAGTAATTTGGAATGAAGTTATATTAGTGCTTTATGGCCCATTTTCTCACCATTCCCCATTCCCCCCTTCAAACCCAAATATTTGGAGGGGTTTCAAAACCTCATTTTGATTGGGGTTGGGATATGAATTTGATTCCATATTTGTGCTAACCAAATGTTGGGTTTTGGGTTGGGATTCCTCAACCCCTCCCAACCCCAAAGCTGAGCACCCAACCCCTCAAAACAAACAACCCCTAAGAGTTTTGAACTTGTCTACAAGAGAAGGGTTAGTGGAACCAAAAATAATATCATCAACATAAACTTGAACAACAAGAATCTCACCATTTTGTTCCAAAAGGAACAGAGTTTTGTCAATTGTTCCTCGCCAGTGTCCATTGGAGAGAAGGAACTGTGCGCGTCTATCATACAAAGCACATAGGGCTTGTTTAAGACCATACAGAGCCTTATCCAAAGCATACACATGAGAGGGACAATTGACATCTTCAAAACCTGGGGGGTTGTTTCACATATACTTCCTCCTGAAGGTATCCATTCAAGAATGCGGTCTTGACATCCATTTGGTATAATGTGAATCCCTTGTGTGCAGCATAAGAAATGAGAAGAAAAATAGCTTCAATGCGAGCTAATGGAGCATAAGTCTCATCATAATCTATCCCCTCTTGTTGATTGTACTCTTTAGTAACCAACCTTGCCTTGTTCCTTGTGACAACACTCGAATTATCCAGCTTGTTCCTAAACACCCAGCAAGTGCCAATGGCATGCTTGTTGCGGGGCAAGGGAACGAGGCGCCATACTTTGTTCCTTTGAAACTGATGTAACTCTTCTTGCATAGCTACAATCCAGTCAGGTTCCTTCATTGCTTCCTTGATAGTCTTGGGCTCTACAAGAGAAATAAAAGCATGGAAATCACAGAACATGTTAAGTTTAGAGCGCAAACCTCTTTCACCAAAGGGGGTGATAAGGTTGTCAATGGGGTGAGCCTTTTGGATGCGAATACTCTTCGACACAACAACGGATGGACCACAAGTGCTCGTAGAAGTGACCCAAGCTCCCACGGCGTCGAGGTCGGCGCCGTCGTCCAAGTAGAAAGGCCGAGGCCAGTGGCGCTTTCTTGGCAATTGAGCTCTCTCATATTGGAAAGGTTGTATTTGGACATGTTTTTAAGTCTTTTATTTGTTTTGAAAGTTAGTTATTTTATGGTTATTTGGTGGGAAGTATTTAAAGGCATTGTTGGCCTCTTTTGTTGGTTAGCTTGAATTTTGAATCAAACACTAGAACAACTTTGATGTCTTCTCTCTTTTAGAATTTGATATTTGAATTGAATTGAAGCATTTAGTGAGTCACATCTAAGTGTTCATTTCTTTGCTTTGGTGAGTAACATCCATTGCTTGGTTGATTGAGAGTAGTGAGTCATATCTATAATCGGTTGGCCTCTTCTTGATTCCCTTGGTGAATTATATCCTAAGGAAATAAGTTGCCTATCCCCAAACTCCAGCCGTGGATCATACATCATTCCTCCACAAATCTTCCACTTTTGCTTCACCAACACATCAAACACCATCCTAGCCGTGACTTTGACCGAGTGTCTCTTCTCTCTAGTGATTTGGCTCATTTCACCTTGCTAAAGAAGATCCTTTTCAAGTGCGTAGCACATCATTTGGTATCAAAGCGGTCCAAGGTGAAGGGTTCAACATTTGCTCGTCTTCTTCCGATCTTTGCAAGTTCCTTGGCGGCGAAGTGGTGTGTTCTCCTTGTTGTTGGTGCAAGGGAGACAGAAACACCAAGGACTACCGTCTTGGCTAAGCCATCAAAATCCCAAGGAGGGCGTGCAAGAGAAAGACCAAAGGCGGGTAGAAACCACCGGTCGTTGGCGGTCAACCCAACACCTCGTCCATCATCCGAAAACCCCAACCACCACCCCACTAAGCCTTCCTTCAAACACACGACCCCAGTAACCAACCTGAATTCTTTATTTTAGTTGGTTACTTGAATTAAAAAAAAAAGAGTCGGCAGTTAGAAGCCATTACCAAGATTTGCCCCACTTCCAAATCTGTTCCTCGATTTTCTCTAACAAATCCTAACCGCCCCATACACACCCCACTTTCCCTTAGCCTGCCGCGACCCACATCTCACACGTAGCCTCCACAAAATCTTGGCGGTTGAAGGAGATCCCACCCACCTCCTAGGATCTCGGTATTCCTCCAAGACGGAATCTCCACGACCAACAAATTTCCCCATTCTCTTTTGACATCAAACCATACCCAGCGACCATGTGCTCTCATAGCATAAGTGAAGGCCAACACACACGGCATTCATCCCCAAGGGCTCTCAACGTCGAAGATCTCAACGCCGCCATAGCCGCCGCCGTTAGCTCCATTCGCTTGGAGCTTGTAGATTTGGTGGAAAAGAGGATGGAGAAGCAGCCAGAGGTAGCAGGGCATAGGATGACTCAAACCGGTCTCTTGAATGATCTTCCTGATGCTAGAATGTCGCGAGTGCGCAGTCCTTTGCCAAGATGGGAGCCAATGCCCTACCCTCAAAATGTGGATGATGAGGAAGATGAATCAGACGAGAGGCCCATACCGCGGCATCCCTATGTTCAATCATGGCCTATGGAGGGTTGAGGTCATGTTGAAGGCAGACAAAGGCGCCAAGCACCACTCATGCATCCTCAGAGGGGTGTCGTGCGCAATGCTCATAATGTGCGACGACAACCAAGGCAACACATCTTTGGGGAGCCTGATTTTGATGCTCAATTTGGCCGGCATGATTATGAACCACCACCACCGGCTCATGGCATCAAGTTGTCGGTGTCAACCTTCGTCGGAACCGCCGATGTTGAAGCCTACTACGAGTGGGTGACTAAGACTAATGCCGTGTTTGAGTACTACCGTTATAGTGATGCTCATAGGGTGGCCGTAGCTCCAATCTACTTCACTGACTATGCTCATTCATGGTGGCAAGCTGAAAAGGAGGAAAGAGAGCTTCGTGGACTTGACCCTATCTCCACTTGGCAAGAGCTTAAAGACGCCATGCACTATCGCTTTGTGCCGGAGAATTATAAGGACCAAGTTCAAGGTCGGCTAGAGAGGCTCAAGCAAGGCAACAAGACTCCACTTGAGTACTACAAGGAGTTAAGACAACTCATTGCTCGTTCAGGCGTGCGTTTCCCCGAAAGGTATACTGTCTCCAAATTCTCTAATGGTTTGAATGAAGATATTGGTTCTCTTGTTAGAGCACAAAGGTTTGGAGCCAATCCCGCCATTGAAGAGGTGATGCACTATGCTAATCAAATGTATGAGAATCTGCAAAGGAAGAAGCCAAGCGGGGGTTCACGCACCTCCACATCCATTTCCTTTCCACAAGAACCCAAGGAGGAGGCTGCCAAAGCCTCACCCACTTTGAAGAATCCAGCCGTGACTCAAGGCAGTGCTCGGACCCGAGACATCAAGTGCTTCAAGTGCCTTGGCCGAGGGCATTTTGTAAGGGATTGCCCTTCCCAAAAGCAAGTACTTCTCAATGCTTATGGGGAGTATGAATCCAAAGATGAGAAAAAGGAGGAGAAACAAGGGGAGATGGTGAAAGAGCAGATTGATTGCCATCCTCAAGAGGTGGTCGGAGAAGTGTTCTTCATTAACAAAGAGGAGCCCGTAAGCATCAAGTAAGAGCCTCTAGACTATGATGTTGCATTTGGTGATCAAGAGGATACTAATTTGCTCAAGGAAGAACTCCTCCAAGATATGCCGAGCATGAGTTACAATCCATGGGTTGATTATGATCAACGTGAGCTAGGGTTCCACCACACTTGTTTCATTGGAGGAAGCATCATTCCTTTCATTGTTGTGATTGATAGTGGGAGTGATCAAAACATCCTGGCTAAGTATGTTGTTAAGCAATTGGTCATACCAACCAAGCCCCTAGTGTCGACGGTTGTGGTCGGTTGGATCAATGAGGAACACCGAATTTTGGTGGATAAGGCCGCTAAAGTTGTCATACGCCTAGGAGACTACACGGATGTTGTGACTTGCGTTATTATGCCTAGTGATCAGCGCTACTTTGTAGGGTTTAACTAGGAGTTGTTATCGGTATTTTGGGTACCATTTGGAGATGTTTAGAGCATAATTGGGGAGATTGGAGTTGAAGAGTAGAAGTGCAGATATGGTGGTTTGGAGAAGCTTAAACGAAGAAATCAAGAAGATGAGAAGAATCACGTAGAAGACGAAGGAAGAGTTGGAGAAAGGAGCTAAGTGGAGCCACAGAGCCAAAACCGTGATCGCATGGCTGAGGCCGCGGTCGCGAACATCTACGAAAGACGAGAAGTGAAGACGGGAAAAACCGCGATCGCGGATGGTCGCGGAAGCTGGTCGCGGATAAGTCGAGAGCAAGCATGTGGAAAAGTGAATTTTCCGCGATCGCGGAAACTCTTCCGCGATCGCGGAAATATGCATCAGGAGCGCCGCAGCAGTTTCATCCGAAGTTTACCTTTATGTTATTTTCCTTTTCTTTTAGTTTCTTTATTTCGTTTACATTATTTTATTTCCTTTTAAGACTAGTTTTGTTATCTTTTTACATTAGGTTTAGCTAGGTTTTCTATTTAACCTAGTTTTCCTAGCAGCTTTTGATTATTGAATTTCTTATCATTTAGTATTGTTTTCCCTTCAAGACTATGAAGAACTAAGCACCCATTGCTTAGTACGACAATTGAAGCCTTCGTTTGATATATGATTGTGAGGTTATAACTCTATTTCCTATTCCTTTGGATTATATATTTTCTCTTGAGCTTATTCCTATTGATTCTTATTGATTTGACTAGATTGATCACCTAGTTGATATTAGTAATTGTCTATTGCTAGGGTTTGGATATTTCGAGTTGAAATCCCTTATCTTGTGTAGCAACCATGATATTCTAGGACTAGTTGGACTAGTTTATTATGAAAGAGAATTGATTATGTGCTAAATGCTGTGAAAAATCGGTGTTGTATGTATCCTGGTTAATTCCTATGCTCTATGTTGTTGTTATTTTAAATCTTGATAGTTTCTCGTGCGTTCAATAGTAAGGGTTGCCAAGACTAGTTGGACTGGTAACTATTTCAGAATAGGGACATGAATAATCAAAGGAAGGAATAGAGATAATCTAGGACCAATCAATCAAATGAATGGTGGATATTTGTTTGGCTAAGTGTTTTTCCCTAATTGATTAAAACCTTTGCTTTTTACTTTGTTTTGTTTACTTGCAACTCAAACAACCAACAAAACCCCCCTTTGTTACTTTGATACACGAACTTGCATAAGAAAGACAACTCCTCCCTGTGGGATTCGACCCTTGCTTGCCTTTGCTACTTGTTTAGGTTTGTTTAGGATTTACTTTGATTAGGCGATACGACTTTAGCCTCTGTCACCTAGCAAGCACAATGCATTGATTTTGGGCCGGCTATGGCAATTTGATCATAATGTGTTGCATGAAGGGAGGAACAACCGTCATCACTTGATCTGGGATCAAAGGTGGCACGTGTTTGAGCCTATGAGTAGTAATGAGTTGAGGAGGGCCAAGGAGATGGCTCATCAAATGATACAACAGCTGAAGAAGGCGGAAATTGGCACCAAGTGTAAGATGCCCCACGAGATGTGTGCACCGTCAAAATCAGCTAAGAATTCCCTTCTAAGAATGTTCTCTCATGCCTATATGTATTGTTTATAGTAGGGTGTATTCTTTATCCATGCAACATGTATTGGGAGGGTATTTGGGCATATTCTTTTCATGTTTGGGTATGAAGGATAGGTTGCGGATTAAGAAGGGGAGTCCCCTCACATTTGTTTTCATGCATAATGGGCGGGTTGATGCACGTAAGCATTGGCTATGAGAGAGTGACTATGTAGGATGGTTTGAAGGTCTAGAGTTCTATGTGCTTGCAAGAAGACCTTATGAAGATTTAGGGTCAAATCTTCCTCAAGAAGGGGAGAATGATGTGATTATGAATCCCATCCAAGGCATTGCCAAGCTTGAGTCCATACAAGAGCAAGTGAAGTCGGGCGCGCGCACGCACCTAGGGTTGGCACATTCTACCGAGCCGTTACCACCATGGGCGAGCTCTCTTGGGCCCCATCTTGAAGACATTCCAAGCTATGAAGATGGGCCAAATTTGAGGCTGAATGGACCACAAGTGCTCGAAGAAGTGACCCAAGCTCCCATGGCGTCGAGGTCGGTGCCGACGTCCAAGTAGAAAGGCCGAGGCCAGTGGCGCTTTCTTGGCAATGGAGCTCTCTCATATTGGAAAAGTTGTATTTGGACATGTTTTTAAAGTCTTTTATTTCTTTTGAAAGTTAGTTATTTTATGGTTATTTTATGGGACATATTTAAAGGCATTGTTGGCCTCTTTTGTTGGTTGGCTTGAATTTTGAATTAAACACTAGAACAACTTTGTTTTCTTCTCTCTTTGAGAATTTGATCTTCGAATTGAATTGAAGCATTTAGTGAGTCATATCTAAGTATTCATTTCTTTGCTTTGGTGAGTAACATTCATTGCTTGGTTGATTGAGAGTAGTGAGTCATATCTACAATCGGTTGACCTCTTCTTGATTCCCTTGGTGAGTTATATCCTAAGGAATTAAGTTGCCTATCCCCAAACTCCAGCCGCGTGTCATACATCATTCCTCCACAAAGCTTCCACTTTTGCTTCACCAACACATCAAACACCATCCTAGCCATGACCTTGACCAAGTGTATCTTCTCTCTAGTGATTTGGCTCGCTTCACCTTGCTAAAGAAGGTCCTTTTCAAGTGCATAGCATATCATGAAGGCAATGGAACATCTTCATTTGGGGCCGTTCCTTCAGCATTACTCAGGGAGTCATCAATGTTATCACCACCAGAAGTTCCAAAAGGAACAGTCGCAACATCTTCAGTGTTGTTTAGAGCCTCAACTGTTGTTGAATCATTAGTAGATGTGGAAGGAACATATGCAGCTTGTACAGAGATGTTAGTATCATCATTGTTGTTGGATGAATCATTAGGACTGGAAGTTTCTTGAGGAGTAGGATGGTGGGCTACCAGCATTAACACCATCGTTCCTACCACTAGAATTGCCTCGGGACGGAGAGCCATCTCCTTCATCATCAGAGTCCTCTCTCTGCATTCTCGGGTAACTATCAACATGGAACGTGGTCTCCAATTCACTACTTGTACCTTTGAAGTTCTCATCAAAGACAATATGGATGCTTTTCTCAATCTTGCGGGTGCTCTTGTTGTAAACCCTGTAAGCCTTGCTTGCCTTCGCATATCCCAAAAAGATTTCTTCATCACTTTGTGGGTCAAACTTTCCCAAGTTATCCTTCCCATTATTGTGAATGTAACACCTGCATCCAAAAGCCCGCAAGTTGGAAATATTGGGCTTGCAATCCCTTATTAGTTCATAGGCAATTTTATTAAATAAAGGATGCAGCATGACACGATTAAGGATATAGCATGTCTTCCAATGTCTTGTTCTTCCGTTCCACAACGCCATTTTGTTGTGGTGTCCTAGGCGTGGAGAAATCATGCGAAACCCCATGTTCCTACATCTTAATTTTGGGTTAAAATAATATTATAAACTTAGAACAATAAAATAAATAAGTTTGAATAAATTTTGTAATTTTTAAAAGTGAAATAATGGCACTTTTATCACAACTTTAGAAAGTTGGGCAAAATGCCCAATTAAGCCAAAGCATGAGGGGGCACAAATTAATATGGAGAAAATATGGGTTGTCTTCAACCTCTCACCTCCATACATGGAAACTCCATTTTCATGGAGGATTTTGGTTACCAAAATTCGAAATTAGGTACATTAAATCATTGGGCGTTATTAGGAAATCAATATCTTGCATCTATACACTTAAATTTGGAGGATTCATCCCCTAGAATTTTCAGATTTCACCCGGAAAGGTAAGAAATATCGGAAAAACGTGTATTCGGTATTATGAGAAATTGAGATCCGATTTAAGCTCGATTTGGGCCAAACTTTATGTCAATCTATAGGGTTTTGAGAGATCTATCCAACCCCTATAAATACCCCTTCACACATGGAGTAGATTTATTCAATTTCAAGCTCTAAGTGTCCAGCCGTACCCAAAATGTTTGTGCACTTACAAAAGTGTTTTCTCTCTCAACTCTGTACCTCTAGTTACGGGTTCGGTATCAACATCTCTGTCTTGAAGTCTAGTTTCCATTGCCGCAAACCACGCATCATTTGGAGTAAGATGATTCCAATAGTAGACCTACCATTTAATTTTGTTGAGCCATCAACATTTATTTTGGTCACTCCCGCGTTCGGCTTTTTCCATTTTAGGTTGTTTTTCCTCGTCTTCCTTTTTTGTGGTTTATTTGGGATATCAATATCTTTCAAGCAATCTTGGGACCATTCTTTTGTCTTATTCTAGTTTGTAATAAGGTTTTTGGTAAATCAGACAATATCATCAATTGGCGTATTTTGTGGGTCATTGAATGAGAAAATATTTTGATTTCTATTCATCCAGATGCCCCACCAAATGATCACCAGGTCAGCAAATTGTTTTTTGAGAGATTCTTCCTGATTTCATCAATAATGATGTCAAGTTTCTTATCATTCTGGTTTACAGAACATAAATAATAACTTGTGTCAATTTTTTTTAATCTTTTGTAAGGTGTGTGGGCACTTTATTAAAATATCGATAGAGTTTTTCACTTGACCATTGCAGAGGATGCATCCAGTTGGGACAGAAATACCTTTCTGTAATAGTCTTTATTTTGTAGGTAATTCATTTTTTAACGTTTTCCACAAAAAAGTTTTTACACTTAGGATATATCAAGTTTTCAAATCCAGGAGATGTCATATGTAGTGTAATTTTTGTTTTCGTTTATCAGATTCATTGTTGATTTTGTCGTGAACCATCCATTCTGACTCGCTTGCTAGTACATCCTATCCAGAATGTTTCCTAGAGGAATTGGGATTCCAGAGATGGCTGAAACAATTTCTGAAGGTAATACTTGATTCAGTTTGGTAGTGTTCCAAGCTCTTTGGGGAGTTAAAAATTATTCATCTTTAGCTTCTTTGTTTATATGTGTTTTGTTTATGGACGAAGCCCATAATGGTTCATTCGATAACCATTTGTCTTTCCAAAATCGGATTGTCTTTCCATTTCCAACTTGCCAGATGAGTCCTTTGTTGAAATCATCTCGAAGTTTCAAAAGATTGTTCATTGCCACGAGCAATTTCCTTTGTTTTTCATAGTTGAAAACATGTTGTTCTTTTAGGTACTTTTCCGACACAATTCTCACCCAATAGCTGGTCGGATTCGCCATAATTTTCCAGATAAGTTTGTATTGTAAAGCATGGTTTATATCTTTCGTCTTCTGTAGTCCTAAACCTCCTTGATCTTTTGGTTTACATATATTATCCCATCGAATAAGTGGTTTGTAGGACGCATCCTTGTTCCAAAAGAATATTTTGTTAATCTGATCTAGTTCTACGTGTACTATCGCAAGCAAGATAAAGCTTTGCATTAGAAAGTTTGGCCTGGCAGCTAGATTCGTTTGGATGAGTGTAGTTCGTCCAGCCTGGGAAAGTGTGTTTGTATTCAACTTAGTCAGTTGGTGATTAGAATTTGATATAATGTCTAGGAAGGTGTTCGAATTTATGCTTTCATTAATAATAGGGCATCCAAAGTATTTTTCCAGATAGGTGACATTTGTGATTGTGAGTATTCCTTGTAATTGTGTTTTTCTTTAGTTAGTTACATTTTTTCGTGACCTGGAAAGCAAATTTATGAATATTCACTTTCTGACCCGAGATAAGGCAATAGTCATTAATGATTTTCTTGATCTCAATCTAGTTGTTATTAGTCGCATTAGCAAAGATCATGATATCATCGACAAATGCTAGGAATGGAATTCTTGTTCCATTTCTTGAAGGCTTCGTCGTTCTGTCTGTGGCGTTTTGTAATTTTCTAGCAAGTATTTCCGATCCTAGAATAAACAGGAAAGGAGAGAGAGGATCTCCTTGACGAAGACCTCTTTTTGGTTTAAAGATTTCTGTTGGGCCATTGTTTACCAATACAGAGAAAGAGACAGTAGAGATACACTCTCTGATCTAGTTGATGAAAGTTTGGCAAAATCCAAATTTTTGTAGGACTTGAATGATGAGGTTCTATTCAATACAATCATATGATTTTTCCATATCAAGTTTTATTGCCATATGGCCTTTTGTTCCTTTATTGGGTTTAAATGAATGAAAAATTTCATGTGCAATCAGGATGTTATCCTAGATAGATCGGTTTGCAACAAAGGCACCTTGGAGAGTATGTATCAACTTTTTCATACTTTGTTTTAGTCTTTCGTTTATAATTTTTGAAATAATTATATATATAGTAGAACAAAGGCTGATTGGTCTACAATGATTTCTAGCGTTTGGGCCATCACATTTCGGGATTAGTGTAATGAAAGTATGATTAATTTGTTTAAGCATTTTCTCCAGAAAGGAAGAAACTCTTGACTGCTTTGATAATAGAAGGACGAACAATGTCCCAGTATTATTGATAAAATTCAGCATTCATGGCATCTGGTCCTGGAGATTTGTTTTGTCCTATTGCAAAGGTTGTTGTTTTATCTCTTCATTTGTCACTAGTCTTGTTAATTCCTCATTATCTTGTTATGTTACCTCTCTATTGATTAATTGAAGTTGTTCACCGAAATTGTTTTGATTTAGTGTTTCACTTTTAAATTGTTTGATGAAGTCATTTTGTATTTCATTTATGATATTTTCTTCTCCTATAATCGTTGTGCCCTCTTGGGTACAGATTTCCTTAATTATTTTCATATTTCTCCGATTCGTAGCAATTCTATGGAAATATCTTGTATTGGTATCGTTCAATTTAACGTGCTTAGTTTTTGCTCATTGGTTCCATTTTTTTTGGAATTCCAAAAGTTTTCCTTTTTTCTCAATAAGTCGATTTTGCTTTTCTGCTAGAAAGTGATTAGGATTGGTGCTAATATTTTTTTGAATATCTTTTAGATCTTCTTCAATTTTTTGTAGTTGTGTAAATATATTTTCAAATGTCGTCTTGTTCCATTCCTTTGCTTTTTTCTTTAGCAGTTGGATTTTCTTAACTAGATCATACATATGAGATCCAAAGTATTGTACTCTCCATGCTTGTCTTACAACATTATTAAAATCTTTCCTCGTCATCCATATTTTTTTAAATTTAAATGGTTGATTCTTAAAAGGTGTGCTTGCAATAAGGTCAATCGATATTAAACAATGATCCGATGTGGAGAACGCATGTTTTTCGTGAAAATCCCAGGATACCAATTCACAATGTCATGATGAACTAGGGCCTCGTCAAGTTTTTCATAAGTATTGTTTATCTCTATTCTAGTTTTTCTCCAAGTGAATGAATTTCCTTGAGAAGGAATATCAATTGGATCACACGAGTTTTTAATATTTAGAAGTCTGGTAAACCTATTTTGGTGAGGGATGAATCCCCCTGATTTTTTTGTCGCATCTTGTATTTCATTGAGATCTCCCATAATAATACAAGAGTATTGGCAATAATTAGTAATGTAATTATTGATGTCACCCAAGAATTTATCCTTTTCCGATTCATTTGGTGGGGCATACGCACATTTTATCATAAGTATATTTTGTGTAATGTTTTTAGCATATTTGAGAGAGATAAATCTCGTGTCAATTTGGTCTAATTCTAAAGTTTCATTTGTTAGCTGAAATTTCTTCCACATTATACAGATTCCACCCGCGAAACCTCTAGAAGGAGGAAAGCAAATTCATCGAATCCTGCTTTTTTCCATATTCTTTCGTGTGGTTGTTTTCCTGTTCGTATTTCTAAAAGGGCCAGTAATTGAATACGTTCTATTTTACATAAGGATTCAATGTCGACCCAAAATTTATTTCTTCCCAATCCTCTACAATTCCAGGTTGTAATCTTCAAAGGGTGCTACTTTGCGCACCCCACTAATTTCTTTATACACCTCCATATAGACAATTATACCCTTATTAGATTTAGAAATTACCATATATCCTAAACCCTAAATCTTAAACTATAAACCCTAAATCCTAAACTATAAACCCTAAACCCTAGGAAATTAGGAGATTGTAAAACAGATGAAGTTGTATTGTATAGAAAATTGGAAGATTTGAGATTTTGGCATATAAAATGGAGAATATTTTAACAAATGATAAATCTGTCATATTTCTGGAAATGGAGGTATATAAAGAAATTATGGGGGTGCATCGAGATCGTCCTTCTTCAAATTAAACCACTGTTTTTATTTGACGCATCTAGTCCTAATGTGATTGGTCTTGGGTTATTATAATGGTTGTAATTATGTCGGTTTTTGTTCCTAGATTCTTTTGCAATTATCCGTGCCATATTTAGGGGGACTGAGGTTCAATTAGTTATAATAAGAGATCGAGTAGTGATAGAGTAATTTGTGCGATTAGTAAAGTGGCACAACCTATATAATTGGTAATGTACTTGGACACATTGCCAACAAGATTGTTGTTCATCAAAAAATTTGTACACATTACGAGTGTTCTTGTACATTTTTCCATAGATCAATAAGTCATAATACATGTGATAATAGTGTTCAAAGTAATAGGTTTAAACGGACAGTTGTCTGGTCGATTGTTTTTCTCCTTTTGATTGTTTTTATCAAAGACAAATTCTATTTGAGTTTTTTCATTGAAGTCTATCACTTTGAAACTTGAGACACCATTAAAAATTGAACAACACTTCTCTCAGATTCTAATTGAATTTATTTAAATCTAAATAAATTATTTATCGAGGCTACATGATATACGATTATCCATACGATACTAAAAATTTGTTAGTCGTATATTCTAAATAATCATAACATAAATAAATTAATCATTTAATTTATTTACAGCCTTATATCGCTCAACATAGTATCAAATTGTAATGTTAAGTTTTAACATGTTACAACCTAAGATAATAACCTAAAATATGTGTAATTAATTTTAATCCTTAAAATTAACCCAATGCATATCTAATTAAACCCAAATAGTAATAGTAATTGTGATTAATTATACAAAACCGAAAAAAAAAATTCATAATTGGTTGTTACCGAGTTCGCGCGAGACACCCCGTCGAAGATTGGATCGATTCCACCTCGTCTGACCACCAAATGGACCGTGGTTGATGTCTTTGGATTCTTGACTTCAAGACGAATATTTGGACACTTGAATCGTAACTAGAGGTGCCCTAACGAAGGAGAATTTTACCTTGGAAGTTTTTGAAATTTTTTGGAAATACCGAAAACCTAAAGCTCTTTGATAAATTTCTACCATGGGTGAGGGGGTATTTATTAGGGAAATAAAGCTTTTAAAGATAGTTTTCCAACACCACAAGTTTCGGCTTAAACCGATCTCAAAGAAGATCGAATTTTGGATTTTATCCGAAATTTTAAGTTACCGGACTGTTTATCTTAACCGACTAAATTCTATCAATTTAGGTGGTTAAAAATCTTGATTTTGGTGGGATAGGATTTAGGATTAGTTAATCTTCAAAGCCCATGGGCTAATTGAAGAAAACATGCCAAATTTGAAGCCAAAACTCCATAGATTGAGCTTGGAGAACACGACTGCCATGAGAGGAAGAAGATGAACACGGCCCCCCTTGTTTTGACTTGATTGCACATTTTTGCCCAACTTTTCAAGTTGTGGCAAAAATGCCCTTATTTTACTTTCCAAAATTTACGAGATTTGCCCAAATTTATGAAGAGTGAAATTTGAATTTGAATTAGTTCTAAGCTTAAGTTGTAAATCCTTATAACTTAACCTTATTTACATTAATATTTTGTTAATCTTAATTTAAATACTTTAGGTTAAAATTGATAAGCCTAACTAGAATATCATTAACATAATGTTAGGATAATTTTAAGTGCCAATGACTTTAAATGTAACATACTTTTGTGGAATAAAATTTTTGCTTAGCTTATTCCCTTGAAATAATGTAACAACAATTCCTTCCCTTTATTAAAAGTAAAATTACATTCATGCCATCATTTAAAAATGAGGGTTATTACAATACTATCCTCTTAAAAATAGTTTTGACCCCGAAATTAGACCGAAAATAACTTAGGGAAACGACTATACATATCAATCTCGGTCTCCCAGGTTTCCCGCGTAACTTCCTCGGCTCCAGACTTCGACCAAAGGATCCTTACCAATGGTACCACTTTATTACGCAGGTTTTTCTCTCAACGCTCTAAGATGCACACATGTTTCTCCTCGTACGTCCCATTTGGCCGAATCTCGATGTCGTCATAACTCTGAACATGAGATTTATCCGGCACGTACTTTCTCGAGAAAGAGACATGAAACACATTCTGCACAAAGTGTGTTGAGGGTTGCAATGCTAGACGATATGACAAATATCCGACTCGATCAAGGATCTCAAATGGTCCAACATAGCGAGGATTGAGCTTTCCACGCTTTCCGAATCTAAACACACCCTTGGTTGGTGATACCCTAACAAACACCTTATCCCCAACGTCAAACTCAACATCTCTCTGCTTACTAAAAATAAAGATAAAGGAGTGTAATAAGACAAGATTTGGTAATATCTTTGAACAATTAAAGAAAGTGGAGGATGAATTAACAAACTTTAAAAAATCGATGATTACCACCCCAACCCAAATAAATGTTACCAAACAAAAAAACATAATAAAAAAGAAGGAATGCATCTTATCCTTCCAACAATCATACAGGGGGCAAAGAGCAAAAAATAAACACAATACCTCCACAGATACCAATAGCAAATATTTTCACCGCATTGCTACAAGAAGAAGAAACCGGAAAAACATTACAAAATAAAAAGTGCAGAGGGAACACAAATCATTGGGTAAGAGAACGTCAAAAAGGAAATACAAAAAGATTTTGAAAACAACACTTAAACAAGAGAAAATCGAGGAAGCCCTAGAAGTCATTCAAACTGAAGTTAGCCAAAAGGATAACCAGTTATTCACTAAACCTGTAACAAATGAGGAAATAAAAAATACGCTAGATGGTATCAAAAAAGACAAATCACCAGGGACAAATGGCATGCCATCTGGTTTCTACAAAAAATACTGGAATATTATAAGCCCAAGCGTCATAAAAGTATTAAAAAGCTTTTTCCACTCAGACAAGCTATTAAAACAACTCAACCATACGTTTGTCACATTAATACCAAAGTGCGATAACCTCGGCTCAACTAACCATTATAGACCAACCAGTCTTTGCAATACAGTATACAAAATCATATCCAAGATACTAACTAAGAGATTAAAAAGCATAATACCAAAGCTAATACACCCACTCCAGGGAGCTTTCGCCCAAAAAAGAAGTATCCAAGATAATGTACTCATAGCCCATGGAATCTTCCACCCATTCTAAGCCAAAAAAGGTAAGGAAGGCTGGGTAGATCTAAAACTAGGTATGGAAAAAGCATACAACAAAGTTGACTGGGAATTCATGCGACAAACTCTTAAAAAATTTGGTTTCTGTAACAAAAATTCATAAACTGGATCAAAGAATGCACCCACACAGTATCATTCTCAATACTAGTCAATAATGGACCTACATAACAATTCTTCCCAAAAAGGGGATTAAGACAAGGAGACCCTTTATCCCCTTTTATGTTCATCTTAGGAGCGGAAATCCTATTGATCGGCACTATTTTATAGTGCATATCTAGGAGTTATTACCAGTTTTGAGGTGCCATTTGGATGGGTTTAGAGAACAATTGTGGAGTTGAGAGTTAGAGACGAGAAGTGAAGAAATCATGGGATTTACAGAGGTTTGAAGTGCATTGAAGAGTAGAAGAACAGTGGGCTGAATTCAAATGGTTTGTTCTCTCTACTCGGATGTCCAAATGGAGTGATTCCAATTTGAGGAGTTAGATCTTGAAGTCTACTACAAGTCCTCAAAATATGAGCGCAATCCGAATTGGGAATCAAAAGTTATGACGTTTTTACGGAAGTGTCGCAGAAGCTGGAGAAGTCGTCGCCACCGCACCCGCGGTGGAATGGCCGCACCCGCGGCGAGCACAACAGAAGCTTCACCGCACCCAGCGGTGGGAGCCACCGCACCCGCGGTGGAGACACGCTGAACACTTTTCTCGGCTTATTTCCGAGATCTTTTATCTGTTTTTATTTTATTTCTGAAACTTTATTTCCAAGTTTGTTATTTCCTTTTATTTATTTCTGGATTATTTGCCCTAGTATTTAAGGTTGTTTCTAAGACTTTATTTAGGTTACCTTTTGTTTTTGCCACCAAGAACCCTAGTTGTCACCTTTCATCGTTTTTCTCTCACAAACCCTAATGGAGAACTAAACCTCCATTGTTGCACTTGACATTTTGAAGCCAGCAATTGATTGGTTGTGAGTTTTCTACTCTTGTTCGTTTTCCTATCTAGTTGGATTAATTCTCTTGTGCTTGAATGTTTATTGGTTTATGTTGATTTATCTAGAGTAGCTACCTAGGTTTATTGATATCTTCCTAATTGCTAGGACTTGTGATTCCGGGTTCGGGTTGCATATCTAGTAGCGAACACGATTGTGCGTATAGGGGATCTGAGCGCATAATTGTGAGAGAGAGTTAATTGCATGCTTATAGTAACGGGTTATTTCTATTGCATGTGTCTTGTTAATCCTTGGTTGAATGCTATTGCTTTATTGAGTTCTGAAGGTTTTCGGATTTGATTTAGTAATAAGTACTATTAGGGCTGGTAGAACTAATAATTATCTAAGATCGGGATAAGAACAACTATAGGAAAGTTGAGAACTTGAGATTGATAGAATTCCGTGATCGACCTATCTATTGTTGTGTGGATCTCTGTTGAGTGTGGCGCTTTTTCCCATCATATTTACAACCTTTTCCTGCGAACTTATTTACTTGTTTCCTTATTGCTTGTTACGAGAAACACAAACAAACCCCCCCTAGTTCCTAGTTGGTGATAACGAATTGCATAAATTGATAACCTGACTCTCTGTGGGATCGACCCTGACTTGCTTGCTATACTATTTAGTAGGTATTTCTAGGATTTCTTTGATAGGCATCACGACTTTAGCCCTGTCAAATTTGGCGCCGTTGCCGGGGAGTCAAAATTTCTGTTTTTGTGTTTTTGTTTGTTACCAACTTTGGTGTGGACCTCTCTTGTGGTCCACACCTGTGCTACTGATTTTTGTATTTTCTTTTTTGATTTTGATATAGATATGGATTTCTGGGGAGAGCCGCGATATGACACATACTCCTACGGATACACTCCAGGGTGGAGAGATCACCCCAATTCGAGTTATGGGTACCAACAATACCCTCTATATGGTCATAACTACCAGGAGTTCTACCCGGAGCCACAATCGTTCTACCAGCAGGGTGCTCCACAACAGTACAATCCGGCCTATGAGCATAGCCCGCCAGTGTCCAATCCTAGCCCCTCCATGTCAACTGAAGATATGCTCCAAGCTCTGGATAAGCACTTCAGCACTCACGTTCAAGCTACGACGTCGAGTATCAAGAACCTTGAGACGCAGATGAGCCAAATGGCTGAAGCCATCACGAGGATCGATGCAAAGATGTCAGGAAATCTACCATCTCAAACGGTAGTTAACCCGAGAGAAAGCGTTAGCGCGGTAACCCTCCGAAGTGGAAAGAAATTACCGGTCGATCCTAGTGCTGAGAAGGACGAGTCTGAAAAAGAGGAAGCTCTGGAGGAACACCGCACCCAGCGGCAAGAGGACCGCACCCGCGGCGAGAATGAAGAAGAGGAACAAAATGCTCTGTCGAGTCCACCGCACCCCACGGTGGCACCCACCGCACCCAGCTGTGGCGGTATTGTTTCTCGAGAAAATTCTGGGGATCCACCGCACCCGGCGGTGACCTCTGGCCGCACCCGCGGCGAGACTTCTGGAGCTGTTGACGAGCCTTATGTGGACACCTACATTCGTCCATACTTTCCTCCTCTCGGTTCAGAGAAGCCACCCGCCCCATTCCCAGAGGCGCTCAAGGAGTTGGGCCTTCCAGACGATATTTGGGACCGCAAGGTGCTTTCTGAGGAAGAATATTTTTTGGGACTGGAGGAATTCAGCGACCAAGAGGAGGAGAGTCGCGATTGCGGAAACGATCCTGCGACGCCCGCCCCTCTCGAAGATGCCCCGACAGTCCCCGATCCTCTGGAGGCTGCCTATGATGAGTTTGTGCGTCTCAACTCCTTCCCACTTGTCTCGCTGCACCCCATCGCACCCTTCCTTGAGGCTTCCTGAGTTACTCAAAGGCTAAAGAACAACGAAGATATCTATGAGGTCTTCAGTGACTGCATAAAAACCGTTCCCTTGGTCACGCTGGCTGACAGCACCCCTCGCTGCAAGGAAATGTTAAAGGTGCCAGGCTTGATCAAAAAGAAACCGAAGGAAAAACACAAGAAGGAGGCCTTGATTCAAGTGGTGAATCTTTATATGCTGGATACGGGGCAAGATAAGCATACAGGCCCTGAGATGCTGGGTAGACCGTTTCGAATAATGGCAAGTGCATTCATAGATAAGAAAAGCGGTCCAACCATCAAGAAGTGCAGAAGAGTGGGGGTCACGCTCAACATAGAGCATACAAAGAGACAACCCCCAGATCCAGATCCCAGGAGTTTAGTTGCTATGAGCAACCCAAGTTGAGAAGATGGAGTAATATGTCAAGCCATGACAATAACTAAGGCGCTGTCCGGGAGACAACCCGAGGTATGTTTTTCTTTCTTTGCTTTTCTTTCTTTGTTTTTGCATTTTCTTTAGTGTGTTTTTGCTTTGTTTTTGTTCTTGTTTTTGTTTCCGACTAACCTGCAGGGAAGAGACCCATGCCTATTGAAGAAGGTGTTTCCACACCAATGTAAGTCTCTTCCTTCCCTGCACTAAGTCACCCCCCGAAAAAACCTTAAACGGGGGGCAAAAAAAAAAATCAAAAAAAAAAAATCCGAAAAAAAGAAGAAGAATAATCGGAAATAAAAATAATAATAATAAAAAAAAAGTTTTATCGAAGGCCAGCTGTCCGGAGTTTCCCATGAAGAGACGATGCGCATCATGTTGTCCAAGAAGGAGTCATTAGCCCCACACATTATTTGGCAACGATGATGGCCCTACAATCGACAGCTGATGAGGAGGAACACTAGAGCCCCCCACGATTACATCTGGGCTCTACAATGTGTTCGTTGAAGGTCGTGCATCCCCGAATTCTTTGATATACCACTACTCACCATAGTGGTTTTCTTTTGGTTGCACGGTAGGAGAAGATTATAGAGTTGATGAAGACACCCGCCCAACACCGGACCTGTGCATATGGAGTACACCGCCAGCGACACCTATAGTATCCAAGCAGCTTGGCGACGTTTGTGAGTTATTTTTTGCTTTTCCCTATGCTTTATTCTTTTGTCTTTCATTACATTGAGGACAATGCAATGTTTAAGCATGGGGGAGGGTTTTATACTTGCTACGTCGCTGAGGAGAAAAAGAATAAAGAAAAAAGCCAAAAATTGAAAAAAGGCTAAAATAGAAATCCTGGGATAGGTCGAAAACCCGAAAGGGCGGCCTAGGCAATAAGCAGGTGGCTTGGACCAGCATTAGGCTGGGGTAATACGAGGTCAAGAGTGACGTGAGCTTATGTGAGTACATCTATTGTAAAATGATATGAGTGGCTTGGTGAAAACCCGAAAGGGCGCCTTGGCAAAATGAGCGAAAAAGAAGAAGAGTGATTTTTAGGATTTCTCATTATTCTTGGCGAGGCGACATAAGAAGAGGTGATATAAGGAGATTCGGGTAGGTCACTCTGGGAGGCATAAGAAGATAGATGGGAGACTAGGATTATAATTTATTCACTCTATGGTGTTTGGGATAAGCTTGGGGGAAGTACTCTGCTTTCCTTTTAGCTTGGTTGTGTGTGGTGGTGTTGTGTTGTTGTATGTTGTGCTGTGCTTATTGTGTTGGTGCCTGGAGTTTATTGTTAGGTGTGATTCTTAGAGGGGTTGATTTTTCTATGCTTCCTGAAGCCTTGGGGATTGATTGGAGGAGTAGGTTTACTTTAGCTTACTCGAGGACGAGCAAGGTTTAAGCATGGGGGATTTGATCGGCACTATTTTATAGTGCATATCTAGGAGTTATTATCAGTTTTGAGGTGCCATTTGGATGGGTTTAGAGAATAATTGTGGAGTTGAGAGTTAGAGACGAGAAGTGAAGAAATCATGGGATTTACAGAGGTTTGAAGTGCATTGAAGAGTAGAAGAACAGTGGGCTGAATTCAAATGGTTCGTTCTCTCTACTCGGATGTCCAAATGGAGTGATTCCAATTTGAGGAGTTAGATCTTGAAGTCTACTACAAGTCCTCAAAATATGAGCGCAATCCGAGTTGGGAATCAAAAGTTATGGCATTTTTATGGAAGTGTCGCAGAAGCTGGAGAAGTCGTCGCCACCGCACCCGCGGTGGAATGGCCGCACCCGCGGCGAGCACAACAGAAGCTTCACCGCACCCAGCGGTGGGAGACACCGCACCCGCGGTGGAGACACGCTGAACACTTTTCTCGGCTTATTTCCGAGATCTTTTATCTGTTTTTATTTTATTTCTGAAACTTTATTTCCAAGTTTGTTATTTCCTTTTATTTATTTCTGGATTATTTGCCCTAGTATTTAAGGTTATTTCTAAGACTTTATTTAGGTTACCTTTTGTTTTTGCCACCAAGAACCCTAGTTGCCACCTTTCATCATTTTTCTCTCACAAACCCTAATGGAGAACTAAACCTCCATTGTTGCACTTGACAGTTTGAAGCCAGCAATTGATTGGTTGTGAGTTTTCTACTCTTGTTCGTTTTCCTATCTAGTTGGATTAATTCTCTTGTGCTTGAATGTTTATTGGTTTATGTTGATTTATCTAGAGTAGCTACCTAGGTTTATTGATATCTTCCTAATTGCTAGGACTTGTGATTCCGGGTTCGAGTTGCATATCTAGTAGCGAACACGATTGTGCGTATAGGGGATCCGAGCGCATAATTGTGAGAGAGAGTTAATTGCATGCTTATAGTAACGGGTTGTTTCTATTGCATGTGTCTTATTAATCCTTGGTTGAATGCTATTGCTTTATTGAGTTCTGAAGGTTTTCGGATTTGATTTAGTAATAAGTACTATTAGGGCTGGTAGAACTAATAATTATCTAAGATCGGGATAAGAACAACTATAGGAAAGTTGAGAACTTGAGATTGATAGAATTCCGTGATCGACCTATCTATTGTTGTGTGGATCTCTGTTGAGTGTGGCACTTTTTCCATCATATTTATAACCTTTTCCTGTGAACTTATTTACTTGTTTCCTTATTGCTTGTTACGAGAAACACAAACAAACCCCCCTAGTTCCTAGTTGGTGATAACGAATTGCACAAATTGCCCTGTCACTTATCGTGCCAACTACAAAAAGCAGCAGTGGACCCAACAAATCCATTAGGAATCAAAATTAATAGACAAGGTACAAGAAATCCTTTCCTAGCCTTTGTTGATGATATCATCATCTTCTCATCCACAATACAACCAATATGCACCAAAATAAAGATACTCATTGACGAATATTGCGAAGTGTCAGGACAACTAATTAACTTCCACAAATCTACATTTCAAGTCACAAAAAATACAATCCATACAACCAAACTGCAAATACAACAAATCTACAATGTAGTACCCACCAACGGTCTTGATAAATATATGGGATGTCCTATCATTACTGAAAGGGTAACAAGCTCTACTTTCAACCACCTTATTGACAAAACAGCAAACCAACTCACTAAATGGAAGGCAAATACTCTCCCCCAAGAAGGAAGGAAAGTCTTCATAAAAGTAACACTGTCGGCCCAACCAAGTTATATTATGCAAGACTTTACACTACCGTCCAACATACACAAAAAACTAGACAAAATCAACCGACGTTTTTTTTGGAATAAGGACAACAACCACAAACCTCTTATAGGATGGAACAAAATCTGTAAACCAACTAGCAAGGGAGGCCCATGGATTAGGAAAAGTGAAGACATGAACAAAGCACTACAAATGAAACTAATTTGGAAACTTCTGGTTGAACCAACTAACATTTGGGTTAAAATCATACATGAAAAATACCTTAAAAAATCAATTATGGACTATGAAAGGAAAAAGAACAATAAATACTCCCGGCAATGGAGTAACCTCACAAAACTATTACCAAAACTCAAGAAATGCCTCAAATGAGAGCTAGGAAATGGAAGAACAGTCAAATTCTGACAAGATTCTTGGCTTCTAATAGGAAAACTAAGTAATCTAGCAAAAGATACGACTCTTATTAACAACTCAGAAACAACTGACCAATACCTTAACCAAGATAAATCCAAAAATAGAAGAGCTAGAAAAGCACTTTGATAATGATACAATCACAACTATTCTAAACAAGAAACTACATAATAATGACTTCCAATATAGACTCTATTGGAAACATAACAGAAACGGATGGTTCTCAACCAAAAGTGCAATGACCATGAATTATGAACATAAAGGACTGACCAAAACAACCCTAGAATGGATCTGGAAACTAAACATGCCCCCAAAAATCAAACACTTCATATGGAAAGTATGTAAAAACGGTATACCAACCAAAGAAAAACTACATGAAAGACATATACATGTCCCCTTAGAATGCACCATGTGCAACAATGTAGTGGAAAATATAGCACACCTCCTATTCAAATGCCCCAAAACTAAACAAATATTTCAAAATATTGACCCACATATAGACCAAATATTTAGTAATCTAGACATAGATAACAAAAACCTTGCACAACTACTCAATCAGATAAAGGACATAACTAGTATGAAAGCAACGGAAATCATATCAATGTGTTGTGGGAGTATCTGGTACCAGAGAAATCTAAAACTATTTGGAGACCAAAATAAAACCATGATACCTAACCTCATACACTTTATACAAAAACAACACCAAGACTGGAGCAATGCAAAACTCGAAAAAGAAACTGACGAAAAACCAAAAAACAACACAACCTCGAGAATCAGAAGGAAATGAAAGAACATTAAATGGACAAAACCACCCCTAAATGTGTATTAACTAAACTCAGATGCATTCAAAAATACGCAAAGACCAACTACATATGGTTATATTAATCGGAATCACCTAGGCCAACCAATTTCTATGGCCAATGGAGCTTTGGGGAACATTTCTCCAATACTAGCGCAAGCAATTTCAATGCGAAATGGCATTCGAAATGCAATCCAGATTGGGATCTCATATATCGAGATCGAGGGCGACAACATCTGCCTAATCAATGCTTTCAGTGGCAAATGAAACTGCTTCTGGGAAATTGAGTTAGTAATTTCGGATATACCTATCAGTTTGTGACATTTCTCTTTTTGTCGCATCTCTCACATTTTTCAGGAAATTAATATTGTAGTTGATTTTATCGTTAAATTTTATCATATATCAATTTCATCAAACATAGTCAATCCAAATCTTAGTATAATCTCAGTCCACTTCTATCCCCCTAATTCCTTCCTAATAAAAAAAAAGTGCAAAGATATTCCAGCAAAGCAAAGCAGTGCGGAATCGAGGCAGCAACTTATTAGCGGGATTTGATAATTCATCCTGAAATCCGCCTCACACAAAAATTCATATAGCCTCTGATTCCTGACAAACTCCAGAACCCCCCTCTCGAGCTCTGCAAGCAGTGCTTTTTAGAGAGAAAGAGCGAAAAAAACAAGAAACATCACAAGAAATTGTAACGTTACAATCTGTCTTTTGTACTTTCCAAAGTCTCCTTGAGACTAAAATTTTCACTCTTCTCCCCCCTTCTTCTTGTTGTTGTTGTTCTTCTTGCATTGTACTGCTACCAGTTTGAGCGTTGAGTGAGAAAGCAAACAGTTTGAGCGGCAATGGCGAAATGGGTGGGATTCCTTTTTGCTTCTCTACTATTCCTAATCCTCGCAGGTTGCTGTCCATCTCTCAGCTATGTTTGTTTTGTGAGGGTGTTTCTCCGAAATGCTCATTATTATGCTTGCAAGTAGTTAGCTTTTATCCTGAGGTATTTTTGGTTAAAACCTAAGTCGGAACCTCATTTGACGATGAAGGTGTTTGATGATTGTGCCAAATTAGCTTCATAATCAGTGTGTACTTATGTCTGTATTTGATGATTTCTCTATTTTTAAGGTTACTACACCAAAAGAAAGGGTAAAATAACTCTTACTTGCAAAGTTGTTCCTCTCAAGCAAAGCTAGAACCTTGAAACCCCCAAATGTTTCGTCAGATACGACTCAAATTCGTACCAGCTCAAGTCTGGGGATTTTGTGTTAGTTTCATGCCTCTACATTGGGTAACCGGCTATTTGGTTGAATATTTCTCGGGTTCTTGTTTGGTTTAATAAATTGAGGTTTCTGTATACTGGGATATTTACTTTGAAATGCTATGGAGATGATCTCTACTCCTGTGTATGTGAAGTCTGGAAGAGTGGTTAAAGCTTGCAAGTCTATTATTAGAATATCCAGCTGAACCAGACAAAAATGTGACTCTTGATGAACTTTACATAGGTTATATATGAAATATGTTGCTTGAACTGTCATAGAGCTGTTTATGAAGAATGCAGCATTCACTCAATATTTTCATTCTTCTTGCTAGAACTTTGCATGGGAAGCACAATTGGAGTTTGCTATGGGCGAAATGCGGATGATCTTCCTACACCAGATAAGGTGGCACAATTGGTTCAACAGCACAAAATCAAAGCCCTGCGTATCTACGATTCAAACATCCAAGTCCTCAAGGCCTTTTCCAACACTGGGATCGAGCTCATGATTGGCGTCTCTAACTCAGACTTGCTACCTTTCTCTCAGTTCCAGTCTAATGCGGACACATGGCTTAAGAACAGCATTCTTCCTTACTACCCAGCTGCTAAAATCACATACATCACGGTTGGAGCTGAAGTCACCGAAGCCCCCAACAATGTTTCTGCCATGGTCGTACCTGCGATGCAGAACATCTTCACGGCTCTCAAGAAAGCCGGTCTGCACAAGAAGATAAAGGTTTCCACAACGCAGTCGCTCGGCGTAATGTCCCGATCATTCCCGCCCTCTGCTGGGGCATTCAACAGCAAATACGCCTACTTCTTGAAACCTCTACTGGAGTTTCTTGCCGAGAATCAATCCCCATTTATGGTTGACATATACCCTTACTATGCGTACAGGGATTCCCCAAGCAATGTTTCCTTGGACTATGCCTTGTTCGAGTCTTCCTCTGAGGTGGTTGATCCCAACACTGGTTTGCTTTACACTAACATGTTCGATGCGCAGATTGATGCACTTTACTATGCACTTATGGCTCTCAATTTCAGAACCATCAAAATTATGGTAACTGAAACGGGGTGGCCATCAAAGGGTGCCCCAAAGGAGAAAGCTGCAACTCCAGACAATGCTCAGATGTATAACAACAACTTGATCCGCCATGTGATCAACAATACTGGCACACCAGCCAAGCCCGGGGAGGAGCTTGACATCTACATCTTCTCCCTGTTCAATGAAAACAGGAAACCCGGGATTGAATCCGAGAGGAACTGGGGTTTGTTTTACCCGGATGAGACTAGTGTTTACAACTTGGATTTTAGTGGAAATGGGGTAGTGGATGCAAGTGCAAATGCAACTGGCAACTCAACCGGGACAACATGGTGCATAGCTTCATCCACACCCTCTGAGATGGACTTGCAAAGCGCTCTGGATTGGGCTTGTGGGTCCGGAAACGTGGATTGTACTGCAATTCAGCCGAGCCAGCCATGTTATGAGCCTGATACTTTGGTTTCTCATGCGTCTTATGCATTCAACAGCTATTACCAGCAAAATGGAGCCACTGATCTGGCTTGTAGCTTTTCAGGTGCAGGTGTCAAAGTCACCAAGAATCCGAGTAAGCTTTTGCTCAAATCCCTTGCATCAATGTCAAGCCTGTTCTATTGCATCCACAACTGACATTATACCCTCTATTTTCTGCATTTGTATGAAGCTTTCCTGATTGAACAACTTAAGTCTGGACTAACCAAATTATTTGTGTGTAGGCTATGATAGTTGCATATACATGACCACTGGGTAACGTTTCTACTACACCATCATATATGCTATTCTTTTTACTGTGTTTATAGCGATAAACTAGAGAACCCGTTCTGATTCCCCCCCTTGCTGGTCTTGCAGAAGCAACAAAACTGTCTCAAGCAACACCACCATTGCTGATGCTACGTCATCCTACTCTGTGAAGAGCACATCTGATGCTTGGATTTTTGGATGCCTGCTAGCCCTCTTCTCCTTTTTGATGCATTGAAAGCAATTAAGGGTTCCATTCCAATTCAAGAACAAGAAGGCAAGATCTTGCCAATTTTGAAGAGTGTGTCAATGCTCGTAGAGTGAACGGATTGCTTCTGGTTTTTGTATGATGTAAATGAGTGTAAGCAGTGAAGAAGGACATGGCTTGTTAATTTAATTGGGTAAACTGAATTCATCAAACTATTGCTGGGGTAGTTCATGTAACTGTTCATAGTGATCAGCCGCTTTCTAGTAAGGAAAAAGAAAGTGAACTGAAAAGTTGGTTTTTAACTGTTTCCTAGGATGCTAAAACAGTAAAACATGGTCTTGTTCAGGAGCATCTTCTGATCATTTTCAGTGCTCTGTACCACTGATTGCTTTGTGTTAGTGCTTAAAGTAGGTCCGTCTAAAGCAAGGTAAAGTTACCCAGAGAATATGTGCAAAGGTGCTATCTATGATCAACTTTTTTTCTTCCAGAAATACAACAGCAAACCTTAGATATCCATCTGGTACAGTAAGGATGATGTAAATTCTGTCAACATAGGTCATTTTCCACCGGGTAAGCTACTTGCGCCCTTGTCAGTGGCGCACGGCACTCACTGTGCGCCGCAGTGAGTGCCGGCTGGCAGTCGGTGTCGGCGGTGGGTGCTGGCGGCCGGCAACGATCTCGCGGTGATGGGTTTAGGGTTGCATCCGTGATGGTTTAGGGTTTTAGGGTAGAATATTCGATGGATTTCAATCAGAATTATTGTTGCGTCTGTGAATGAATTATTTTCGGTGGATTTCAATAACAATTTTTCGGTGAATTTTAAGAACTCGACCCGAACCTGACTCGATATTTTTTAAGACTCGATATAATTTTAAAATTCAATATTTTTTAAATATCGAAGAAGAACCCGACTCGACCTAAATCCGACTCGAACTCAATCCGAAAACTTGTACGACTCGATCGATCCACCGCCGGCCACCTCCGACATTCACCGCCGGCCACCACCGGCCACCGCCAGCATCCACCGCCGGCACCCACCGCCGGCACCCACCACTGCCGCACGGACTGCAGGTGTAATTTAGCACTCTGCAGCCGGTGCAAATAGGATCCACCTTTTCCACGTAAGACTACATCAAAGGGTTGACTTGTAACACCCCCAAAACTTAACCCTTTTGGAAAGATATTACCGCCAGTGACCCCAGTGTTCCTTACCGAGATCACCCAAGGCTTTACCAAATAAATACAATTTATGAAATGCAATTGATACACAAAGATCAAGCAATAAATTCCAAAACATAACATTGTCGAGGAAACAAGAGTTACGGGATTACAACCCAATCCCGAATAGGCCAAACACAGAGTTCAAACAAAGTACAACGGAAGACAAATAAAAGATTTTACAAACGGGGTTGTGATCGTGATGATCACCTGCCCAAGGATCTCAACCTGATTAAAAGCAATTATTAAAACATCCAAAAACAACCGTCGTCTTCATAGTCAATCTAGTCTCCTCAAATCTTCACTCTATCTGTTGTGCCGAATCGAACGGATGACACCAGCCCACATGCGGAGAACAAAGTTCGTGGGTTAGTCTACTTGAATAGACTAGCAAGGGTAAAAAGCAGAATGGTTCGAGTGATCGTAACCGTTTACTATCATTGTCTCTCGAATAATAACCGAAGGGACGATACATAACCCGACACTTTCACGGAATAACAACAAGAGGTATGCATGAGAGAAGATTCTGGAAGACTTCATCTTCACAGAAATCGACTCGAAAAGAGACTCCAAGAGATTGAGTCTTTAAGGAAATATGACAAATCTGGAATGATTACAGGATCATACAACAATGATTTAAAACTGACTGAGATGCTTCGGTTCACGACCAACCTCATCGCCTACAGCGAATCCAGATTGGAAAGAGAACGTACTACATTCAAGTCAAGACGAGTTTTCCTAGCTGCACTGAACTTAGCTGCACTACTCGCCCAAGGTATATTAATCATGTGCACTCGGGCACTTATCTTATTTAATTCCAAAACGAGCATTACGTTATAAGCTTTTACATCTCCACACAAGAGATATCAGATCTCCTCACAAGAGATATCGGATCTCCTCACAAGAGATATCAGATCTCCTCACAAGAGATATCGAAGGGATGAACCCTGGAAGATTTGGCACTAGCGAAGTGCGCCTACCCTGTGAAAGGGTATGGTCATGACCAAAGAGAAAGTACTGGGGCTGAACCACCAAGTACCAGTTATAAAGAAACAGCTAAACCCCCTCAAGGTACATAGCGTTCCTAGCCACTAGTGCTAACTAAACAGTATAGCACAACAACAGTTACTGGATAAATCCACATAAAGGCCCGAAAGGCGATCACAGATAATAGCGTTGTTCTAACAGATATACAACCTATTATATGATTTTCAAAACAGTTTAACAAAACCGTTTCCAGACAAACAGAATATTCATTCCAAATTAATTACTCAGATAAACTACTGATAATTAATGTAAATATGGAACGAATGAGCAAGAGCGAACCGCCACTTGCCTTAATCCGCAGAATAGTCTAACGACGTCAACTGGATTCCGGGCTCGATACGGTATAGTTCCGACAGCACAACAACCTTCGAGTCGACCCATAAAAGGAACCCTAAGTTAGATCCGACATAAACAATACGAATCTAAACACGGTGAAAGAATACGAAAGGAAAGACGCCACGACGACAACCAACCAAGCCAAAGCCACGAAGGCGTTCTGGGCTCTGGCGGCGGTCGCCGTATTCATCACGACGGTCGCCGTGAAGAACACGGCCGACTGAAACGAGAGAAAACTCACCCCAAAACACGAGTGGTTAGGCCTCCTTCGACTTGCTTTGGCTTTTAACCTCCAAGGCTAACCAAAAGCTTCACAAAGGCACTCAGGAACCACACCAAAGCAACACCGGCGAGACCTTCGAATTCCGGCGAAAACACAACTCCGGCGAGAGGCGAATTTGGCAGCGATTCGGGGTTGTAGATGACCCAAAACCCATGCCCAAGCTCGTCTATTTATAGGCAAACCCCAAGGAGTGTTCTACAAACCCTCAGACGCGGCAAACGACGCAACGGCGCGCCTCGAACGACGCCGGCGACCGGCGGGCAATGCCCACTGGACAATCACGGCGGTCGCCGTAATTTTGCCTGCGGCGGGCACGCGGCGGTCGCCGTAAATGCGGCGGTCGCCGTCGCTAGGCCTGTCGCGGCCAGCTAGAAGCTGACACGTTGACTCTTCGGGCCCAACCACGGCGGTCACCGTTTCTGAACGGCGGTCGCCGTTTCCCCCTTTTCCCGCCCATTCGGCTTTGAATGAGCTTGACGATAAACCGGGATAAAAATTATCGTACGCGAACGACAATTAAAATCTAAGGCACCTTGTCTGTATATTATTTCACTGAGAAAAATATTACAGATACAGAGCACATTACAGAATGTCTCACGCTACCTGAATTAAATCCGACGTACACAACGGGTACTCGGGAAAATTCCATAATTCCCAAAATAACCTTACAAAATTACGGGGTATCACAGATACAGAGCACATTACAGAATGTCTCGCGGTGATGGGTTTAGGGTTGCATCCGTGATGGTTTAGGGTTTTAGGGTAGAATATTCGATGGATTTCAATCAGAATTATTGTTGCGTCTGTGAATGAATTATTTTCGGTGGATTTCAATAACAATTTTTCGGTGAATTTTAAGAACTCGACCCGAACCTGACTCGATATTTTTTAAGACTCGATATAATTTTAAAATTCAATATTTTTTAAATATCGAAGAAGAACCCGACTCGACCTAAACCCGACTCGAACTCAATCCAAAAACTTGTACGACTCGATCGATCCACCGCCGGCCACCTCCGACATTCACCACCGACATTCACCGCCGGCCACCACCGGCCACCGCCAGCATCCACCGCCGGCACCCACCACTGCCGCACGGACTGCAGGTGCAATTTAGCACTCTGCAGCCGGTGCAAATAGGATCCACCTTTTCCACGTAAGACTACATCAAAGGGTTGACTAACCCATCTCGCTGTTCTTTGACTATCTACTATCTAGTGAGTTCGTATTAGTAACCCCGAGAAATTGCTTAATTTACGAGGTATATCAAAGTTTAGCATCTTTCACAAGGTAATTCGAGGTTTCAATGTATTTTGCAAAATATCCAAAACTTATAATGTCAACGGTTTTCGTTATTTTTTTAAATGAAAGAAAATTGCAAAAAACCACATATTCTGAGAAGACGATTCTCAAAACTTATTCTCCTCTGGTCAGCAAGATGTTAAGGATTTTATGAGAATTTAATTGAACCAAAGAAGATAACAAAATCTGATGTTCAAGAAACAACAAATCCTACCTTCAAGTGCGGGATTCCAGAATGAAGAAAAGAATCCGAGCAACAAGAAGAAGTGTTTTCATTAGAAAGATTTTTGAGAAGAAATTACAATGATTTTTCGATATCCCAATTCTGTTCTCCCTTCCCTCTTATTCTGTTACAATTCACACTCTCCACGCGCACAATAACAGAAAGCACATAATTACAGAATTACAAGACTACACGTGCCATACACATGTTAACTAACTTACTTAATCCTGTAACAAATCCTCTGGGATTGAAAAACCTTGACCTCAAGGTTTGAAATCTGGAAACTTGTTAACCAAATCGTAATAAAACTCCCATGTAGCCTCTTCAACTGATTGATTAGCCCATTTTACCAGAATCTGAGTTGCATCTCTACCCTGTCGATTCACCATTCTTCTATCCAAAATCAACTCTGGTTCTTTGATGAAGACATCATGCAAACCAGAAGGCAAAGTATTTGATGTCACAGCTGATCCAACATGCTTTTTCAATTGTGAAACATGAAATACATGATGAATCTTAGAAGCCACTGGAAACTCGAGCTTATAAGCTAGCTTGCCACATTTATCTATTATCATGTAAGGACCAAAATATTTTGATGCAAGCTTATTGTTGCTTCTCTGAGCCAAACTTTGTTTTCTATATGCTTGCAACTTGACAAAAACTAAATCACCAATATCAAAAATTCTATCTAACCTGCGCCGATTGGCCACTTGTTTCATCCTGTGCTGAGCTCTCAATAAATGGAACCTCAACAACTGAATCATATTCTCTCTTTCCTGTAAATTTCTGGCCACTACATCCACCTTTGATTCCCCTGGTAGATATGGTAAGTATGTAGGAGGAGCTTGCCCATACACTATCTCAAAAGGAGTTAATTGAGCAGCTGAATGAAATGTAGTATTATACCAGAATTCAGCCAATGACAACCACTTGCTCCATAAGTGAGGTCGATCACTACACATGCACCTTAGATATGTCTCTAAACATCTGTTTACCACTTCTGTTTGACCGTCCGTTTGAGGAAGATAAGTAGAAGACAAATTTAAAGCCACTCCTTGTAAAGAAAACAACTCTCTCCAAAAGTCACTTAAGAAGATGGCATCCCTATCACTAGTAATTGATTTAGGGAATCCATGAAGCTTGTACACATTATCCAAGTAACATTGTGCCACAGAAACAACCGTGTAAGGATGTGCCAAAGCCATGAAATGAGCTGCTTTACTCATCCTATCAACAACCACTAAAATTACAGACTTACCAAAAGACATTGGAAGGCCATCAATGAAATCCATAGATACATCAGACCATATAGATTCAGGAATCTGCAGAGATTGAAGTAATCCCGGATATGCTGCGTTATCATACTTGCTTTGCTGACAAACTACACAACTTCTTATAAATTGTTGTATGTCTTTTGCCATGCCCTTCCAATAAAACAAAGACTTCACTCTATGCACTGTTGCATCTCTTCCTAAATGCCCACCGATTCATGAACAATGAAGCCATTGTAATAACTTGTCTTTTAACTCCACATTATTAGCAATCACCAACTTACTCTTCCTTCTTAAGATATCATTACTCCACGTATAATGCTTCCTAGCTGCTGGATCGACCTTCAACTCATCAATAATCTGCTTCACAGCCATATCAGATTCATACTTTTCCTAAATTTCCTTAAGGAAATCAGATTGTAGTGTAGACAAAGCCATTGCTAGTACCTCAGTCCCCTCCACCCTTGGCAAAGCATCAACTACTAGGTTTTCCTTGCCTTGCTTGTATTGTATTTCATAATCAAATTCAAGCAATTTTGGCAACCACTGTTGCTGAATTGGAGTGTTAAGTCGTTGCTCTAGCAAATACTTCAAGCTTTTCTGATCTGTCTTTATAACAAAATGACCATTCAACAAATAGTGCCTCTATTTCTGAACAACAAACACAACTGCCAAGAGTTCTTTCTCATATATAGACAGATGAAGTTGCCTTCCTTTAAGGTGTCTACTTATGTAAGCCAATGGATGTCCATCCTGCATAAGAACTGCCCCAATGCCATAACCACATGCATCAGTTTCTATCACGAATCTCTTATCAAAATTAGGCAAAGCCAACACAGGAGCCCTACACAAAGTCACCTTCAATGCTTCAAATGCTTCAACAGCTTCCTCAAACCATTCAAAGCCATCCTTTTTAAGTAGCGGACTTAATGGCCTAGCAATTGTGCCAAAATTCCTTACAAATCTTCTATAGTAACCAGCTAAACCCAGAAACCCCCTTAATTGCTTCAAATCTGGGTATTGGCCACTGAGTCATAGCTAACACTTTCAGAGGATCAGTAGACACACGTTCAACTGGGATGTAATGCCCCAGATATTCCACTTTACTCACAACAAATGCACATTTACTCGATTTTGCATATAACTGATTCTTTCTCATAGTCTGAAAAACCATCCTCAAATGATGAATATGCTCCTTCAGAGAAGAACTGTATATTAAGATATCATAAAAAAATCAGAACAAATCTTCTCAAAAACTCTTGGAATGCTGAAAGGTTGTAGGAGCATTGGTTAAGCCAAATGACATTACCAAATACTCAGTGTTCACTATGAGTCTTAAAGGTTGTTTTGTGAATATCTTCTTTGCTCATTCTCACTTGGTGATACCCCGCTCTCAAATCAATTTTAGAATATATCTGAGATCCACCCAATTCATCCATTAAATCCTCAATCAGAGGAATAGGAAACATGTCCTTTACTGTGACTGCATTCAAACCTATGTAATCTACGCATAATCTCCATGTACCATCTTTTTTCTTTACTAACACCATTGGAGATGCATAAGGGCTCGAACTATTTTGAATCACTCCAAACTGAAGCATTTCTTTGACCATTCTGTTAATTTCATCTTTTTGATACACGGCATACCTATAAGGTCTTTGATTAATAGGATTCGCCCCTTCCAATAATGGAATTCTGTGATCATGACCTTATCTTAAAGGAGGTAATTGTTTAGGCTCCTTAAAAACATCCTTAAAGTCTTTTATCAACCCTTCTACTTCACTAGGATATTTCTGATTCATCTTTTCTTCCCCAATTGCATACAATTCAGCCTCTGACTTTACCTTTTCCACACAGATCATAGTCAATTGTGCATCCTGATCATTATACTTGTTAAGTTGTTTAGCCTTGACCTCTCTCACTGATCCAGGAGTATTACCATTCAAAACTACTTTCCTCTGACCCACCTTAAACTCCATAGCTAGCTTCTTGAAGTCCCATACTACCGGACCCAAAGTTTCTAACCACTGAATCCCTAATACCATATCACAGCAACCAAGAGGAATTACCATGACATCTGCCTAGAAAGGAATGTCTTGGAAATGCCACTTGAAATTTTCAACTTTAGCTACCACATCCAAGGTACTACCATCTGCAACAGTCACCTTAGTTACTCTCACAGAGTTCAGTTTACAACCCAGTTTCTCAGCCATTTTCTTGTCAATGAAATTATGTGTGCTCCTTGAGTCAATCAAAATGAACAAACTCCTTTTCTCACTCATTCCTTTCACCCTCATCGTTCTATAACCAGATACATCAGCTACTGCATTAACATAAATTTCTACTTTTTCTTCTTCAACATTCATCATCTCCTCACTATTATCATATTCATCATCATCATCATCAATATCTAATATATACAGATGTGTCTTCTTATGTTTCAGATAATGCCCGGGAGAATATTTCTCATCACAAAAATAACAAAGACCTTTTGCCCTTCTTTCACTCATTTCTTCTTGAGACAATTTTTTTTTCCATTTCCTTCTCCCACCCTTGACACAACAGATGATTTCTGATCATTACCCCACTCCTTCTTGACAGGAAATGTGGATTTTCCCATACGACTATTCCCTTAGAAACCCCCAGCATTACTCATCCTATTTCTTGGATGAGTTGACTCATACAATTTACCAAGCATCAAGCATTGTCTGATAGACTGTGGCTGAAACATACGCACATGCATCTGAGTATCCATTCTCAAACCAGCAAAGTATGCACTAACCAAATAATCCTCAGGCAATCTAACCCTAGTTCTAACCATTTCAAATCTGTTATGGTATTCCATTATCCCATCTGTCTCTTGCAGATTTCTTAATTCCATAATCAAATCATCTAGAATCTCCCCGAACCTTTCAAACAACAATTCCCTATAATGCTTCCAATCATAGTTAATTCCATTTTCAGAAAGCACAACAGCCTGGTGCCAACTAGCAGCTTGTTCATCAAAATGCATTGAAGCTAAATTGATCTTTAATTCCCCAGGGGTTCGATCAATCAAGAAGAATTGTTCACTTTTAAACAACCATTCTTTAACATTTCCCCCATTAAACCTAGGAAAATAAGGCTTTGACAGACGCGTAAGACCAGAGTAATTAAAACTGTTATTATCGGGTCTCATCCCGATTCCTTCTTGCAGTGGATTTGGCCGTTGATTTGCATTTGCTGTCACAACTTCTGGATTCTGCAAGATTGGGGATAAATTTCGATCTCCATCATGCGAAGAACCAACTACCCCATTGGCCATCAAACGGATCGCTTCAAACATCTCAGCGATTTTCCCATCCAATTTCTCGACAATCTTTGCGATTCTTCCATCTAGCAAACTCTCGAACTTTGTGGCCAATGCTTCTTCCATTTCACGCATTGCCGATTCCTTCAGCAATGACTGAGCTCGCGTTTCTGTCATGGTCGAATTGTGGCCATGATTCCCGCTCTGATACCAATGTTAAGGATTTTTTTAGATTTGAATTGAACCAAAGAAGATAACAAAATCTGATGTTCAAGAAACAACAAATCCTACCTTCAAGTTCGGGATTCCAGAATGAAGAAAAGAATCCGAGCAACAAGAAGAAGTGTTTTCATTAGAGAGATTTTTGAGAAGAACTTACAATGATTTTTCGATATCCCAATTCTGTTCTCCCTTCCCTCTTATTCTGTTACAATTCACGCTCTCCACGCGCACAATAACAGAAAGCACAAAATTACAAAATTACAAGACTACACGTGCCATACATGTGTTAACTAACTCACTTAATCCTGCAACACAAGACGATTCTCCTCTAAGCAAGGTGAGCACGACGCCGGCGGCCTGAACGAAGCCTCGGCTTGAAATCGGTCTGAAGCCTCGGTTTGAAGTCGAGCAAGACATTCATCCTTCTCCTTCGTCACTTTCCTCTGAAAGAAGCCTCGGTCTGAAGTTGAGTTCTCCTTGAATCTTAAAGATAGGTATGTAGCTCCAATCAATTTAAGAGATTTAAGGGGCTTGGAATATTTTAGTGATTTAGGAATTTAGGGATTTTTATCGATTTGGGGATTTCAAGCAAATTTTTTAATATTTCTGATGTAATTAAACATCATTTTCTAAGTCAAATCATTATTTAGTCAAATCTGATTGTACAATTTTTAATATTTCTGATGTAATTAAACATTATTTTCTAGTTAAACAAAAAATTTAATATTTAGAAATATTTTTAATATTTAGAAATATTTTTAATATTTCTGATGTAATTAAACATTACGCTTGATACTTGATTTGCTATAGATCATTATTTAGTCAAATCTGATTGTACCATTTCATTCTCTATTATTTGTAGTTAGTGCTAATCTGTTCAATCCATGGTCATTTATGGGGTGCTGATGTTGAAAGATTTAACAATCTCTTTGATTTGTGGTTAGTGTTAATTTATTGTGAGTAATGTACAATATTTTTACTTTTTACGCCTACTGCCATTCGTTTTATAGAAGCAATGTTTGTATAGAGTAATATTGATAAGTTTGGGAAAGACAAGTATAGGTTATAAGATGTTATCTCTATAATGAACTTTGTGATAATTTGAAGTTTTCTTTAGGTTTCTTGGTCCACTTAATTAGTGCAATGCTTATATGTATCTTAGACAATAAGGTAGATAGTTTAAATTGCATATAATCCATACTGCTAATCTGTTCAATCCATGGTCATTTTTGTGTGTTGATGTTACATATCAACTCTATAGTTAATGCTAATCTGTTCAATCCATGGTCATTTATAGGGTGCTAATGCTGAAAGATTAGCCAATCTCATTTTTTGGTCAAATGATTAGCCAATCTCTTTGATTTGTGGTTAGTGCTAATTTATAGTGAGTTATGTATAGTATTTTTACTTTGAATGTTATAGTGGCTAGTGCAATTAAGGAGACCAGAAAGTTTGCCCATAAGGCCACGGTGACTGCTGATGTTAGGGTTGATGTGAAACTTATCAAGCAGATTTGGAGCAGCGGAATCAGGAATGTCCCAAGGAGGGTGAGGTCCGCATATGCTCCTTCAGAGAAGAACTCTTCTCTCTCTCTCTCGTTACCGTGGCGGAAATCCCTACTGAAGGACTCAAGGGATTGGGCACGAAGGTTATTGATGATGAGGACTAAACTTCCAATCTTATCATTGCCCATTTTTTCTAGTGCTTCTCTTTAGAGATTTTTTTATGTGTTTTACCTTTGCTTGACAAGACTTGGATGTTCACTTTTTGTCTACCTTAGATCAATTTTCATTGAAGAGCTTTGTTTCCAGGTTGCTTACTTGTTTAGTGCCCGACTGCAATACTTGAATTATATTATCATTAGAACTGATTTTAGCATGTTGGTCTTTTAGTGTTTTTGGACGCACAAGTCTTTCGAAGGCCAAAACACTAAGAAAAAAGTCCATAATTAATTCTTGCATTTCAATCATGTATTTGACGAACTTTACTAGTAATTCTATATCGCCAATCGAATAAAATGACCCAAATAAAGTAATATGGTATACAATTCAGCTGATACGATTTCGTTGTAATGTCTAAGAAAGTAACAAGCTTTAATATTCAAATCATACCATTAACTTAGGACCACGTTATAAATATGTAACCTGCAATACTAACAGACAAACTTAGAAACCAAAACTGTGACACATTGTTACATATTGAATGTAAAAAATGTTCACCATACAAAATTAATTCTTTTTGTTTTGGTCAAGAAGAGGGTACATACAAAATTAATTCTACAAAATAACCATCAACACATTATGTAGCAAGACTAATAGGAATAACAACCCTATTTGCAAGGAAAATCCACAACTCATTCCCCACTTTGCACGACACCATACCTCATAGCTATAGAACATTCTAACTGCAAATTTCTTGTAGCAACAACACACCATTATTTCATGGCTATTGAGGCAGGAACAACGTATCCAGCTTGACTTGTAACCGTAAGCATATATGTAGCTTCGAAGCTTTTTAACTTCCTCTGATGACCTTTTGAGCAGATGATCCACATAGAGGCAGATTAAAGATGTGCTGATGCGACCCTGCCAGTGGATCGCGTGCCAATGAGCTTGCACTTAGAGGAACAAGAAGCCATGAGCTTAAGCTCAGAAGGGATCGTGACAAGATCGCGTGCCTCAACGCTAGCCAACGCAAGCCATCACCAGAGAACGCGTTCTCCTTCAAAGCGCCACCAGCCAAGCACAGAGATCGCGTTCTACCTTAAGATCCTTTCCATCATCACTGCCCGCGTTCTTTGATTGTTTTCTTATTCTTGAACATTATTATTTTTAGTGTTTTCGTTTGGGTGTGTGTCCCACGCGTGTCGTGTGGGACAGCCCATTAAGCGAGACTCGGCCCATTTGAGTCCCGCTATAAAAGGCCAACTCAGCCTTCTGTAATAGGTTACGTCTAATTTGAATCAAAGCTTAAGTTTGAGAGCCTATCGCCTCCTTCCTTTGATTGGACTTCAAACACTTATCTCTGTCTTCTCATCTCCTTCACTCCGCCCGCCGACGCTACGGCATCCACTCGATCTCCATCGAGTTTATCCAACCCCGCCGCCGACGCTACGACCACTCACTCGATCTTCTCGAGTCTATCCCCTCCGCTGCCGACGCTATGGCTTCACTCACCTCTCGAGCCACCATCCATCATCTCGAGCCACAAACACCGCGTTCCATCCAAAAACCCTCAGATTCGACACGCGCGACTCACCACCAAGATCACGATCCGGAATTCACAAGCAGGAACGCATCAAATGACATCAGAGCCTTTGATCTTGTAAGTCGCTTGTCAAGTCTCATTTGTTCACAATTTTTTTTCTCCATCATCTTGCTTCCGCCATTGTCACAATTTTTTTTTTTTTTCTTCCATGCTAGTCCTTTCGGTTTCTACAAGAGAATCTCTTGGCCGATAATTGCTTGATCCCCGCGCGAAAATTGTGTGATTTGTTTGCATGAAATCTGCGTAATTAATTGATTGATTTTCTTAATTAATCGCGTGAATCTCGCTAACATATCTTGCCATATTTTCTTGTGTTGACCATTATAAATCTGCATCAAATCTTATCTCTCCTATCGCGTAAATCTCGCGATTTCTTTCCTTAAGTTACTTAGCCGTTTATTTTTATTTTAATTGTGTAATCTTATCCGATCTTAAACCAAAAGTCAAAGACTAAGATTCGGATTTGAAACTCAAATTTCAAAAGTCAAGTCGAATTCAAAAAAAAAAGACGCGACTTATTTTAAAAAAAAGAAAGAAGGAAAGCCAAAATAAGGCAACCTTCTTTCCCCTACTCGGCTAGGCTCATCTTCTTCATCTCTCCACCGTGTAGGTTCACGCTTGAAGGTTTGTCTTGTGTGCTTGTGTTGTTTACGTAAGTGGTTAAGAAATTAATCATTGGTTTCATTTGCTTTTGTGCGTGCATATCACACTTGCTTTGCTTGCCTTAAGCCGCCCTCACGGCCAAAAGACCGCGCCTTCCTACGTGAACACTTGTGTCTTGATACGTGCTTGCTTGTTCTTTGGTTGTGTTGTCTTTTGTTCGTTTTTACTTGGATGTCTGGTCACATTGTGATAGGAAACATGATGGCCCCTACTCATCCAAGTGGAGACGAAAGTGGTGCCAACGAGAATGCGTCAAACCCACCCTTGGTACCACAACAAGACCAACACAATGAAGATCCCCTTTTGGAGCTCTCGGATGAACAACGCGAGATTCAGGAGTTACGACGCCAAGTTACTTAACTCCAAGCCATGCAGCGCGTCACACCCGTGGTGACCGCGCCGACACAGATGATCCCAATGGATGCGGCGGGAAGACGACGACACACTGACGTTGGTCCAAGCCAACAACGCGTGGATAAGGGCAAATGATTGATGCCTTCGACCTTCACCCTCCAACCACGTTTGCAACGGATTCAATCAGTCATAGAGAGTCGCCAAGGATACGTGTCGTAGCGCGATCGCTACGCACCGCGCGCAAATCCTAACGACTACGACAACGGCTCCGACCGCGACAATGATCTTCAAGGTGAGTATTCCGAGCCTTATGACTTCAATGACAGGTTTGCCCACAGGCAAGCTCAACGCGATGAACCATCATCCACGCCGCGAGACAGCAGAGCGCGCCACAATGCGCGAGAAGCTACTACACCGCGACAACCAAGTCGACGCCCATGGTGCGAAGAACCTCGCGTGAGGACACCTGCCATGACACCCATCCCGTTCGACGTCCGCGACCACCTTGGCCACCAGAGTGCGCGCACACTACGCTATGGCTCCGATGGCTATGGCTCCACGACGCCGACGATCCATGATGACTTTGAGGAGTTCGACGACGAGGAAGTCAAAGACTCAAGTATGATAAATCCCGGCTCTTATCACCCCCCTCTTGGTGATGGTATTGAGTTGCAGGATCGGCCCGCGGACTGGGTTCTGCCACCGCGGCTCCAGGTCCAACCCCAACAGCCACTCCAGGGCACCATGGAACATGGCACACACGGCCAGCGCCGCAAAGAAAGGATGCACGACTATCGTCAACGCGGCGAGGGAGATGCACATCCGCGACAACGACGCCGCATCGATGCCAACGCGCTCCGTGCTGAATTCGCACCTCGCAATGTTCCACCAGGTCGCGATCCTCACCAAGTAGGTCACGTCTTACATCCAGCAACGCGCCCTTACATGGATGCCCAGTTGACTACCGCGCATCCCAATGTGCACCAGCAACCCCAGATCGCGCCACGCTACCAACGCCATAAAGTGAAGGTAAAAATCGAGCACTTTTTGGGTGAATATGATCCCGCTCTTTTTCTTGAATGGGTGCAAGCCACAGAATACACGTTGAAGTATTGCCACGTGCCGCCAGAGGATCATGTCGACGCGGCAACGCTGTATTTCCGCGGCACAACGCGCGTATGGTGGCACCGGTTCGTGGATGTTCGCGTTCGCCGCCGTCTCGCGCCCATCACACAGTGGCACCAACTTGTCTATGTGATGACAAAGAAGTATGTTCTAGCCGATTATAGGAACCAGATGACGATGGAGATTGCCATGGCTCACCAAGGCACTATGACACCTCTCGAGTTCTTTTCCCAGTTGGAAGACATGTACTACAAGGCAAGCATTAGCGTCGCCCCATCTACGCTAAGAACCAAGTTTTTGAGTGGCTTGAACACACCCATCCACGATCAACTTGAGATCTTGCCCATCAAAGACCTCAACACATTGACACACACGGCGATGCAGGTCCACAACCAGCTCAACCGCCGCAAGCACTCATCTTGGCAAATTCAAGGCCAACGCAGGTATGATCCTAACACTAGTCCCTCCCTTACTACTGATGTGCTTGCTCCAGTCTCAACATCCACCGCGTACAACAAAGGCTGTGCCGCCAAGACCGCGATGCCCAACTCCAATGCCCCTCACGTGACCACCACGAAGGGCTCGTCACCGAGCAATGAGCGCGCGCATGACCTTGAATGTTTCAAGTATGGAGGGTGAGGCCACTACAAAAGGGATTGTCCAAACAACAAGAAGGTCCTCTTCTCCACGATTGCTGCGGGATATGAGTCTTACGAGGATGAGGAGACCCAACTTGAGCCAATTGAAGAAGGATTCAAGGATGACACCGAGGAGGCCTTCACGTGTGAGGCTACCGCGCTCCATGCAGGCACACCATTGAGCCTCGTCACGCGGCGCATCCTCACCGTCAAGGAAGGCAGCCTTATCGACCAGCGCGAGAATCTCTTCCACACGCGTTGCTTGGTCAAGACCGCATCCTTGAGTGTCATAATCGATGGAGGCAGCTGTTGCAACATCGTCAATGAGAAGGTGGTCAACCATCTCAGCCTGCCGACAACACCTCATCCACAACCATATGGCCTACAATGGCTATCTTCAAGCTCAGGTAACATTGTCTCACGGCAGTGTCTTATACCCTTTTCCATTGGTCACTACAATGACACAATTTTATGTGATGTGATTGCAATGGATGCCACCCATCTCTTGCTTGGGCGTCCATGGCAGTTCGATCGTCGCATGCTTCACGATGGGTATCTAAACACCTATGTGTTTACCTATCATGGGAAGCGCGTGACTCTCTTACCTATGTCTCCCCATGAGATTTTACAGGATCAGGTCGAGCGTGATCGAGAAAAGACTTTGGAAGCAGCAAAGACCGCGTCAACACCGACGCGACCCAAGTCAGATCCGGGGGATTCTTCCACAATAGTCCCTAGCAAATGAGATCGCGTACTTCCTTATGGCAAGACAACGCGCCCAAGGATATAACGTGTTGCAGGGAGATTCTAAGCACCACGCCAACTGGTACCGCGTTGAAAGGCTGTTGTGCACACCATGTGCTTCTCATGCGGCCAAGCTGTCATCCTTTGACCGGCCTATCACCTCTCGGGCCGAACGACAAGTTGTTATCTAGTTTGAAAGACCATGGCCACACAACCTCGGCCAACCGCACAGAGCAAGTCCACGTGATTCGTCGTGCCGTGCGGTACGCGTCGCTACACACACGCCGCCGCCGTTGCATCGTGTTCGAACCCGAGGACCTATTGTGGGTGCAATTACGCAAGCTGCGATTCACCTCACGACACAACCATAAGATGGCAGCACACAGAGATAGATCATTCCCCGTTGTGAAGGCAATTGCTGATACAACTTCCCCTCTTCAGTTCAAGGATGGTGAAGCGGGGACGCTTCACAGCCAAGTGGGGGAGGGTGATGCGACCCTGCCAGTGGATCGCGTGCCAATGAGCTTGCACTTAGAGGAACAAGAAGCCATGAGCTTAAGCTCAGAAGGGATCGTGACAAGATCGCGTGCCTCAACGCTAGCCAACGCAAGGCATCACCAAAGAACGCGTTCTCCTTCAAAGCGCCACCAGCCAAGCACAGAGATCGCGTTCTACCTTAAGATCCTTTCCATCATCACTGACCGCGTTCTTTGATTGTTTTCTTATTCTTGAACATTATTATTTTCAGTGTTTTCGTTTGGGTGTGTGTCCCACGCGTGTCGCGTGGGCCAGCCCATTAAGCGAGACTCGGCCCATTTGAGTCCCGCTATAAAAGGCCAACTCAGCCTTCTGTAATAGGTTACGTCTAATTTGAATCAAAGCTTAAGTTTGAGAGCCTATCGCCTCCTTCCTTTGATTGGACGTCAAACACTTATCTTTGTCTTCTCATCTCCTTCACTCCGCCGCCGACGCTACGGCATCCACTTGATCTCCATCGAGTTTATCCAACCTCGCCGCCGACGCTACGGCCACTCACTCGATCTTCTCGAGTCTATCCCCTCCGCTGCCGACGCTACGGCTTCGCTCACCTCTCGAGCCACTATACATCATCTCGAGCCACAAACACCGTGTTCCATCCAAAAACCCTCAGATTCGACACGCGCGACTCACCACCAAGATCACCATCCGGCATTCACAAGCAGGAACGCATCATGTGCTGTAGTCACATATTCATGGGTTGGTAAACTAAATTTATGTTATGGGAGATTTACAACAAGTAGTAGAGATACTAATATACCTTAGAGGACCAAATGGAAGCCAAATGACATCCGAACAAAAATTTGGCATCCTACAATATCAAATGGAGTATGATTAAAACAAGGCAAAAGTTGCAAGTTTCGATGGTATTAGGGGCATAAAGTTGAATCAATTGCTAAATCCAAACACCAACTTAACTATAGTATTAAAAGTAAACCGAATCTTCCAGTTTAACCAAAAGACTGCAAGTAGAGTGCCACTGAAACAAGAAAACCATACCCAATGCTTATGGTCAGTTGAGTTGTAGAAGAGTCCCTCTATGCCAACAAACATGAAAAGACAGCAAACCAATTTGTTTGACAAGATATATGAAGCAATGAATCTCAGGAAAGATGTTCTTCAAGAGTTAACATGCAAGCATAAATTACTTTAGCAAGAAGGATAAAGTTATGAAATGTTTTTCACCGAGATATATCCTTATATCCAACAAAATAGAAGTCTAGGGAAAAAGTTTGTCTTGCAGGGAGTAAACAATTAGCATTACACTCTCTTTTACGAACACTGTATATCATGGCACCTTAATTAAACTTGATATTATTTCTTGAATGGATAAAAGTTTGGATTGACGAAACTAAACTAATTGAACTAATGTGATCATGTGGAGGATCTCGATCATGTAAATTCAATGGCTTACTATATATATCAAACTATTTGAACCCAAAATTCTAACTTTGAACTGATCATGTAAAACCTTAAATTCAATGACGAAACTAAACTAAACTAATTGAACCCAAAATTCCTAGATCCATACAATCCCTAAAACCTAAAATCCTAAATGTCGAAATCCCTAAAATCCTTTAAATCCCTTAAATTTGATTGGTGTTAGGTACTTATCTTCAAGATTCGAGGAAAGGCCGCCGGCGCTGGAACGATGAAGGAGAAATTGACTTCATACTGAGGCTTCGTTCAGAGGAAAGTGACGATGGAGGATCGTCTTGCTCGACTTCAGCCGAGGCTTTAGACTGACTTCAGGCCCATGCTTCGTTCAGTCCGCCGGCGCCGTGCTCACCTTGCTCAGAGGAGAATCGTCTTGCTCACCAGAGGAGAATCGAGTTTTGAGAATTGTCTTTTCAGAATATGTGATTTTTGTTTTTTTTTAAAAGATAACGAAAACCGTTAAATATTAAACGTTTTGGATATTTCACGAAATAAATTGAATTCTCGGGTTACCTCACGAAATATGTTAAATTTTTTGTACCTCACGAATTAAACAATACCTCAGGGTTATTAGACGAAAAAACCGTTTGTTTTTTAAACTGATAGTGTGTATTATTTGAAGTCATTTTTCTATCATAATTGACAACTGTTTAATTATATATACAATTGAAAAGGAATCAAATGAGATAATTATCTAGGAGAGAAATAAGAGCTATTTTAAGTCGTTCGATTTGAGAGAAAGAAGGGTCTAGATTGAACTTTCATTAATAGGGCAAAAATTCGGTCGTGCTGAATTTTTCCCGTATTATACGCGTTTTTTAGGATAAATTCGCATGCACATATTTTCGATGTTCATCACTTTTGTCCTTAGATATTCATCACTTTCATGCCCAAATTTTCATCACTTTTGCACCTAGATGTTCATAAATTATTTATACATGCATGTTCATCACTTTTCTCTTATATGTTCATCATGTTTCACTTTGAACATATTTTCGATATTCATCACTTTTGTCCTTAGATGTTCATCACTTTCATGCCCAAATATTCACTACAAGATGTTCATCACTTTTTTATGCATGTACACTCATCGCTTTTCTCCTATACGTTCATTACTCTTCAAGTGAACGTGTTTTCGATGCCCATCACTTTTGTCCTTTTATGTTCATCAATTTCAAGCCCATATATTCACCACTTTTGTGTATAGATGTTCATCACTTTTTTTATGCATGCATCTTCATCGCTTTTCTCTTATACGTTCATCACTTTTTATTGAGAAAGTGATGTCCACCACTTCTATGCTTAGATGTTCATAACTTCTATGCCCATATGTTCTTAACTTTATGCCCATATGTTCATCACGTTTTTATAGATGCATGTTTATCACCTTTTTTCTTATATGTTCATCACTCTTTATACCTATATGTTCATTACTTTTATGTCTATATGTACATCACTTGTTTAGGCATATGTGTAAATCACTTTATACCCATATGTACATCACAAAACACATCCAAAAAAACCCTACTTTTTTACTTACTTTGAACTTGATTTCATATTAAAGATGAAAAATATTGATGTAAACATGAAATGAACATTAAATGATACTTTTTATAAGATTTGAGAGTTTAGAAAACAAAAACACAAGAATAGAAACACTAACAAATACGGTTAAATGTGATGAACATTTGTGTTCGCTGGGAACAGGCGCGCGCGAGCGCGGGAGCACAGGAAAAGCATTTTCAATTCTCTCCTATTTCTCACCTAAATCGACCCCGATATAATTAATACAAATTTGAGTCAAAGATTGGTTTATATCCATTCCAAAGTCGTTACATAATATTATATCAAGATAATATATGTGTATATATCTTATATTGCACATAAATATTTCATATCTTTACTAAATGGATAAGATCTTTGTAACACTAGTATATATGGTTGACATCTATCAATGAGATAAGCAGGAATTATGTTTACCAAATTATGTATGTGCATTGTTTCCACATGGTATTGGAGCCTTTTCCCTAAACACAATTCCCCCCCCCCCCTCCCTCCCCCCTTGATCCACCGCCGGCCGTCACACTTCAACCACCGTCGATTACCTTCTCTTCTGTCACTTTCGTTCTTGTTTTATTCGTGGTTTGTTCATCATGGTCAAGTGGTCAACGACGTCGTAACCAAGCGCTATGCCCTTGATGTTACGTATGCTTATTATCTCCAATACTCGGATAATCTTGGACTTACGATTTGCCCAATAGTCTTTGAAGGGGGGTAATTATCGCGAAAGGACGATGACTCTCCGCAATTGGTTTCGTGCAAACGAAGCTCGGAATTTTGGTTGGCACCATTCCTTGTCCTACTCCTAATTCTATTGACATTGAGGACTGATTCAATGTGAATTCAATGATTGTCGGATGGATCGTTCAAGTTGTCTAACCGTCTCTTTGATCATCCATTACATACTATGACAGGGCAATGAACTTTGGGATGATCTCTCACAGTGGTTTTCTATTTGAAACGGACCTTGGATTCTTCAAATCAAGTCCGACATTGCTCATTGTCGTCAATAATGTCAGTCGATTGTTGCTTATTACGACTGCCTTAAGAAGCTTTGGGATGAGATTCTCACTTATCTTTCGCCTTGTAATTGCACTTGTGGAAAGTGCGAGTGTAGATGGTTGTATGCGTTTTCTTTGGAGCGCAAAGCGGAAAAGGTTCATCAGCTTTTGATGGGTCTTGATGACACCGTTTATGGTGCTCTTTGCTCGAATATTATGGAACAAGAACCTCTTACCCCCAGCAAAGTTTATGCCTTGGTCGTTCAAGAAGAATGTCATCGGAATATGGATCAAGATCGTGCTAATCAGGCCGACTCCATGGCTTTTGCAGCGCATCGCTTTGGTCCCTCGTCTGGCCTGGTTCCAACTCTTCGTCGACCTCTACTACAACGCCTCCAGTTGATCGTCGCACCCTTTTTTGCACTCATTGCGGGCGCACTAGACACGATCAGCCCATATGTTACCGCCTCCACGGTTTCCCAATTGGTTTATAGAGGACCGTCGGTCCGGAAGGGGTCGTGGCACTTCATCCCCTAGTTGTGGTCATGGATCCACTTATGACCATCCTCCTGCTAGCCGAGGACGTGACCTTGATGGTGCTGATCATGCGGTTCAGCTTGTCAACTATGCTGCCAATGCTACCGCGTCCTTGATGAACCAAGATCGTCGCAGATTTGGGTCATGTATTTCCAATGAGTGGTATACGATGGCTAACCTTTTCTCCAAGATGCACTCTTCATCTCCAGGTTCGGATAAGTTGATTGGTTAGTGGACTTTCCATTGGACTCTTCACACCAGAGCTTCCTTTCACATGACAGGTTCTAAGGAACTCCTCAGTGATGTTACTGCAGTTCGTACAGTGTCGATAAAATTGCCCGATGGGAAAATATCTTCTGCGGTCCAGCAAGGCAACCTTTGTTTTGGCTCTCTTCTACATTCTAATATTCTTTATATCCCACAATTTGTAATACCCCCCTGACTTACATCGGTAGTGCCACACGCTAGTTACCTCAGACTTTAATGTTCAAAGTCACTCTAGGCTTAATCCGAACTATATATGCGTAAATATAATTACATTTATAATAGATGAAACAATAGCGGAAGATATTTTTGAATAAATACCTCATCTTTATTAAAAATTATCCTCGTAAATTGAGAAGATTAGTTTTACAAGACGACATCTAAATTTCAGCGAAAGACTTTACATAAGTCCTAATTACACGACTAGATTATCTAATGCTTTCAACTATTACATTAATGAAATGGTTAAACTCTATAACCAAAACAACTTCAAAATATACTTCGAAACAAAACTTCAACAAAAAGCCTTCTTCTCCAATTCGTTACTTCTAGATAACTTGAGACTCGGGGACTGATGTGTCGTATGAGACGGATGACACCAGCCAACCATGCAAGGAAAAATAAGGGTTGGTTAGTCTAATGAAAGACTAAGCATGGGTATTTTATGTGAGATTATGTGTGGTTATATCTAGTTAATATCATTGTCTCTCAAAAAAAGTCGATAGACGATAAATAACTAAAATACCTCCATTGAAACGAAGGATAAACAAAAGATATACACCAAGAGAATACCCGAAATGAATGTGGGTATTATGGGAAGAAGATATGAATTTGTTTGGGAACGTTTTAAGTCAACACATAACATATATAAACTTCATCGAATAATTGGGTCTAACCATCCTCACCACATAATACGAATTTAGATTGGAAAGACGACTCACTTAAACTGGAGGAGAGCGATTTCCAAGTTGTACTTCTCACTCCGATTTATTAATTATGTGCTCGCAGCACTTATATTATTTAGTTTCAAAATACCACACATTATCTTAAAGATTTTAACACATTCTCGAAAATCATGACTAGAATGGGTGACTTATTGTCAACCCATACATTACACTAGCTAGGTGCCCCGAACATTTCTTGTTCCACAATGAATAAGAAGCATGGTCATGACCGAACAAGTATTAGGGTATTTAGCCCCTCCTAGTACCAAATTATAAAGAGATCATTACGTCTCGCAATGTCATAATATCCCTGACACACAGGACTATTAAAGTTCATACGTAATGACTATAAAGTTCACATATAACACACAAAGTCCACATCCAATATCGTCATTACGACGATAACACCATTAATCGTATATACCTATATATAACTCGTAATATATATCAATAATAACTATCAATGTAGATACCAAATTCATGTAAGCACACAAGTGTACCCAAATATTTAATCAGGTTTTTAGAAATTACCCAATTAATTAACAATTAATCTCAATATTAATTGTCGATCAAAACACGAACTGAAATGACAACGGCGAACCACCTTGCCTTAAGTCATTTTGTTGAAAACAACGACCCATCAATGTTCGAGAGGAGGTCAATTCTAATAGACAAATTGGATTCCCGCAAGAAAATGCGAATAGAAGTGCGCGAGTGGCATAGTTCATATGGCTTGTTCGGGCTCGTTTGGAAGCCAATGGGGTCAGGGTTGGTGTCATTGGACTCGTGGCAATGATACGCTTCATTGGGAGTTGGAATCGGCACCGGAGATGGACTGTGGTGGCCGAAAAACATCGATGAAAGGCGGGTTCGGAGAACATAGAAATCACAAACGAACTTGAATTTGTCACTAGTGGAAAAAACACTTTTTGCTGCTCCCTTTTAGAGGCGTACATAGTTCAAAACGCCTCAACAACGACTTAGGCAATCACTTTTTTTTGGTTTTTGAGGCGGATAATTAATTTTTACGCCTCAAAAACATCTTTTGAGGCGGACAAATTAATATACGCCTCAACAAGTATCCGAAAAAACATTTCCCGCTAAAGTATTAGAGGCGGGCCAGGGTAAGGCCCGCATCTAATGCTAACTAATTGAGGCGGACCAAGTAGCTCGCCTCAATTAAAGCTTATTGAGGCGGGCCTCTTAAAGCCCGCCTCAAAAAGTATGTCCAATAGAGGCGGGCATGTAAGGCCCGCCTCTATTAGACCATTACTCGGCCGAGTCGTAATACTTATAGAGGCGGGCCTTACATGCCCGCCTCTATAAGCTCAACCCTAATTAAAAAAAAAAAACAGTTGCGAGCGCTTTCATTTTCCTCTTCGTATCCTCCTCTTCGTCTTCAATTCGTTCGTCCCGAGCTCCGACTTCATCGATCTCCTCCGTCTTCCCGACTTCATCGATCTCCTCCGTCTTCGCCGAGCTCCGTATTCTTGAGCTCCAACTTCATCTCCCTTCGCCGAGCTCCCTCTAATACTCCCTTCAACAAGTATCAACAACGCACTCGAGGTTTCACCAAAATGAGCTCCCTTCAACGCACTCGAAGCCAAGTCAGGTATTATTTCAGATTTCTACCCTAATTCCTTAGGCCCTTGGCGGGATAGAATTCATAATTTAGGCCCTTGGCGGGATAGTTGAGTTTGTATTTTTTCTTGCTTGGTTGCGTATTATTATCTATTTAGGCCCTTGGCGGGATAGTTACTAGAAATGAGTATTTAATCTTCCTTGCATGTTATTTTGCATGTATTACTAGAAATGAGTCGTCCTTGGATGTACGGTGACCATACTACGACACAATACTTGAGTGGGGTTGAGGAGTTCATTAGATGTGCTTTAGCACACCAACGGAGTACGAAAGCCGAAAAAATCTATTATCCATGCCGTGATTGTAAGAATATAAGGCGGTTAGATGATATTGATGAGATTGAGGATCATTTATTTCATCGTGGTTTCAAACAAGATTACCATGTTTGGTTTTGGCATGGTGAGAAAATACCTGATCGTCCAAGTTCTAGTGTCAATGAGTTTGATGTTCGGGTAGACACTGATCATAGTGATGATGATATTGCTGAGAATAATGAGATGGATGATGATGATGACCAAGAAGATGATGAAATAAATGGGATGATGGATGGAGTGAGATATCACTTGAACGAACGACCTCAGATGTTCGAACAGGTATCAAAGGCTGCAGAGACTCCCTTGTATCCCGGGTGTACAAAATTTAGCAAGTTAGAGGGTGTGTCAATACTTTACAACTTGAAATGTGCTTCTGGTTGGACTGATGGAAGTTTCAACACCTTATTCGAATAGTTAGGTGAATTTTTACTAGAAGGCAATGAGATGCCTATCTCTACTTATTATGCCAGGAAATTGATGTGTCCCTTAGGCTTAGAGGCCGTCAAGATAGATGCTTGCCCAAATGATTGTATGCTTTACAGAAACGAACATGAAAATTTGGATGAGTGTCCAAAGTGCGGTGCATCTCGTTACAAGCGTAAAGGGGTAAATTCGGCTAAGAGGGGCCCATCAGCTAAGGTTATGTGGTATCTTCCGATAATACCTAGGTTTCAGCGTTTGTTTTCGATAAAGAAGGAAGCAAAAAATATGAGGTGGCATGCGGAAGGGAGGAAGAAAGATGGACTCCTTAGACATCCTGCTGATTCTCCTCAATGGAGAAATATTGATAAGAAATATTCTGAATTTGGTGAGGAGGTTAGGAATCTGAGACTTGCTTTATGTACAGATGGTGTGAATCCGTATGGCACTCTAAGCAGTCAACATAGCACATGGCCGGTTCTTCTAGCGATTTATAATCTTCCTCCATGGTTGTGTATGAAGCGCAAGTATATCATGTTATCACTCCTCATCTCCGGGCCTAAGCAACCTGGGAATGACATAGATGTGTATCTGGCTCCACTTGTTGATGATTTGAAATTACTGTGGAATGAAGGTGTTCCAATGTTCGAGAGGGTAGTATCATTCGTGGAGTCCTTCATGAAGAGATATCTCAATACGCAACTGAGTTTTTGTCAAGGCTTCATCCAATAGGTCTTCCAAAATCTCTTCATGTAGGGAGGCTTGAAGGAGAGGGAGTAATTGGTAAAAATGTGATATCTCCTCCATCTGAAAGGACGATTAAGGCACATCTTTGTGTGTTACAACATCTTACAGAGGTCAATCCTTACATAGAAAAGCATTGCCTTGAATTGCAACACAATAATGCTAAATTGAATGAAAGAGCTTTGATGCGGGAATATAATCGCACATTTGTTGATTAGTTTAAGAAGGAAGTAGCTGAGGAACTAAGGAAAGAACATGACATTTCTGATACGGTCAAGTGGTTATCTCGAGGTCCTCGACTATGTGTTCGGTCTTACGAAGGGTATGATATCAATGGGTTCACATTCTACACTAGAAGACAAGATGAAAAGAGTGTGGTGCAGAATAGTGGAGTGAAGGTAGTTGCATCATCTAGGGTCTATGCGAGCGCTAAGGACAAAAGACCGGTTGATGCGACACAATCGTATTATGGTGTTATCGAAGAAATATGGGAGCTTGATTATAACAATTTTACAATCCCTGTTTTCCGGTGCAAGTGGGTCAACAACCCTAACGGGGTGAAGCAAGATGAAATTTATCCGGGTTTGACATTGGTAAATTTTGACCGATTAAGTGATAGTGACGAGCCATTCATCCTAGCATCACAAGCTAAGCAGATTTTTTATGTGGTAGACAATGTTGATCCTAGATGGCGTGCAGTTGCCCAAGGCAAAAGACATATTCTGGGTATTGATGATGTTGTGGATGAAGATGAGTATGACGAGTATGATGACACACCCTTGTTATCAACTGTTGTTCAACCATTACCGGAGGAGGAAGATACAAATAATACTAATCATATCCGTACAGATCATAGGGAAGGAATATGGGTTACAAATCATAAATGAATAAGATGAGGTAATTTATTGACAAGTAGATTTAATTGCATTATAAATTGTCTTCCTTGGATTTTTTTTTGTGATATGTACTCATATGCTTTTTCGTTGATATGTACGCTGCGAAAAAAATTAGGAACCTAAGACGTTGAGAGTATTAAGGTGGGAAGTGCGAGAAATTAATAGGAAAACGTAAGACGTTGAGAGTATCAAGGTATGTAACTTAACTAACTATATATTGATAGTATTTGTGTTTTTTGTCAATAATTTCTGTGTTTTTTATGAAGCTATATCCTAAGAGGAAGACATCGTATACTTATGAAGAAATGGATGTTGTTCGTGAGCAATGGGCACAGTATTTTACATCGAAGTATTTATTATCGGATTGAACTTGTTTTTACTTGTCATGTAAACTGTTGTTGAGAACCTGACTGTACTCGGATTGAACTTGTTTTTACTTGTCATGTAAACTTGTTTTTATTCTGTGAATAAAATCAGGAACCTATTCTGCAATGTGTGTGCATGGTGCATCATAAATCCAAAAAACATCGACGCTGACTCGGCCGGGAACTCGGCCGAGCTCTCGGCCGAGTCAGCGCGACTTGTTGAGGCAGGCCTATAGAGGCCCGCCTCAACAAGTGTTTACTTATTGAGGCGGACTTCGGAGGCCCGCCTCAATAAGGTCCTTTTAGAGGCGTAAAATGCCCGTCTCAAAAAGTGTCCCTACTTGTTGCAGCCCCCTTAGTTGAAGCGAACGGTGTTCGCCTCAATAAGTGTCCAAAGGCCCGCCTCTATAAGGATTTTTTCCACTAGTGTGTGGATGAAATTGCATGCCAAAAATGAATGAAACTAGGCTGATTTTATAGGGCTAGTGTTGCATTGAATGCCAAGAACAAGATCGAGGATTCCCCTCACTGAATTTAATTCGAATCGGATTGAAATTTCATGGATTTTGTTCGTATGAGTCACAAACGCGTCATCTTAATTTTGGGATAAATCAAGGAGCTAATTGATTCGTTATGGGGCTTTGATTCGTCTCTTCTAGATCTTTAAGACCCATGCCTCCATCGGGTCCAATTCCTCACAACCGGGTCGAATATTGCCCAAGAACACAACCCTAACCGCGCGGATAGAGGTTGAAGAAGACATCCCATTATTTTGTCTTAAAGACGCCCCCCCACAGTTTAGGGTGAATAGTACTCTTTTGCCCAAACTTATAATATTGTCTTGTGACATGTTGCCCAAACTTTATTTTACAAATTATTTAACTTATTTAATAGCCCTTTAACTATATTAGTGTAACATTTTGATAATAAAGTCTCCCAACTTTATTTTATAAACTAGTTATGTTTATTTTATAGACTTAACTCAACTTTATTTGTACAAAAATCATTCTAATATAATTTTTGGACTTAAGCTAATGAATTTTTTTACCCTTTTCGTTTCACAACTTTTATTATTATCAAAAGTAATGTTACAACATTACACAATTAGAATGCAATTTGCTGTCTTTTGCACAAGTAACGAGTACTCTCAGTTACCTTGTTCTCTTGATCGGAAAATTATGTGTTTTGTAGGAGATCAGTTCGAGGATAGTGATTGGCATGTTTTGCAGAAGATCACTTCGTCATCTGCGTCATCTTGTTCCTCCAGCTTATGGCATCGTCGACTCGGTCATCCGTATGCGTATGTGTTGTCGTTTATTTCTGCACTTTCTATAAGTAGTTCATTAGATAAAGATACCTTGTGATGTTTGTTATAAAGCAAAGAATACTAGAAGTTCATTTCATGTTAGTTCTGATAAAGCAGATGATTTATCTCAGCTGGTACATTGTGATGTTTAGGGGTCTTATAGCTCTCCTTCCTCTACTGGGGAATCTCATTTCTTGACTATTTTAGATGATTATTCTAGAGCCATTTTGGTTTATCTGTTAGTTGCTAAGTTCGACGTTCTAACTGCTTTCAAGAAATTTAGTGCTTTGACCCCTTCACAATATCAGAAACAAACTCAATGCATCCGGGCCGACAATGGGACTGAATTCTTGCCACTTATATCCTATTTCGGCGACAACATGAGATTTTTTGAGACCTCGTGCGCCCACAATCCGTAACAGAATGGGCGGGTTGAGCGTAAACATCAGTATCTTTTCAACGTTGCTCTATCTTTGCAATTCCCAACTCACTTACCTATTGATTTCTGGGATGAGTGTGTATTGACAGTCGTCTATCTCATTAATCGGACCCCAACGCCGCTTCTCCAAGGAAGAACTCCATATCATCTTCTTCATGGTCGACTGCCCACGTATGATTTTTTCAGGGTATTTGGTTGGTGCCTTTGCTTCTCAAATACCGCGGAATAATGACACCAAGGAGTCACAAGTGCATATTTTTAGGTTACCCGCAAGGCAAACGAGGATGGAGGGTGTATGATATTGAGACCGTGACTATCGTTATCAGTCGGGATGTCTCCTTCTTTGAATGCCATTAACCCTATGTAGCCCCAACTACACTACCGCCACTCGTTAATACGCCTTCGCCTCCTCCGGCGACAAATTTAAATTAGTTTTTAACTATTTAATAATATTTAAATAATGAACAATATATTTTAAAAAATGACGCTCTTGACCCGTTGGTCAACCTAAACCGCCCGCTGACCTGTAATGACCCGACCCGGCTTGACCTGTTATCCGAAATGACCCGACCCGAAATAACCAAACCGAACCCGACTTGACCGACCCGATTGACAGGTCTAGCCTTGACCCATGCCTTAGCGCAGGACATACAGAGTAGTTTAATATTAAGTATTGATTTACGATGTATGCTTTTTTACTTATACTTAAGTACTTCTGTCTTAATAAGTTATACTATTTATAGAGTTTGGATCATATGGGGAGCACTCTTCCCGTGCGGACGTGCGGAGCATGCACTTTTGGGTCTTATTTGTGCACTTTAACGTCTTATTTGTGCACTTTTTCAAAAAAAAAAAAAAAAAATTTCTTTTTCAAATTTTTTTTCAAACATTTTTCAAATTTTTTGCAAAAGTGCACAAATAAGGCCCAAAAGTGCACAAATAAGGCCCTATAGTGCATGTCCGCACGTCCGCACGGGAAGAGTGCTCCGCACCGGAACCGCACTCACTATTTATATACAAAATTTGGTCTAAAATTGTTATATTAAAATATGTAGATTTTACCATATTTCACTCTATAACATATAGAATTTACTATAATTTGATTTGTTTCATTGTTCTTATTTACTATTGAGTATGATTTTTAGGTATATGTTTTAAAATTAAACTTAAATACTACTATCTTAATAAGAGATACTATTTACTTATAAAATTTGGTCTAACATGTTTACATTAAAATACTAAAATTTATAAGTTTTACCATGTTTAATTCTATAACGATAAATTATATAAAGTAGATATGATAATTATGGCTAGTTTTTTAATTCAATAAAAATGTTCTTCTGAATTCCGTTGAATATATAGGGACATTTATTGATATAAAAACTTAAACTAACACACAAATTTTGATGCATGCTAATTAAAGTAAAGTAACTCCTTAACATAAACTATATATATTAAATATGTTAATATAATACTCCGTATACTATTTCTTAATCCTATAATAACATTCATCTATCTTCAATTAAATATTGACATTAATTACAAAAAAAACATGTTTTACATTTTATCATGGAAGCATTTAGCAATTGAAGTAACTTTATGACACCACTTCTAGATGGAGCAACTAAAATTGTGTTTGGTAAGTAGCGGTAGAGATAACTTTTCATATTTAATAGCGTTTAACTACTTTTTCAATGCTACTCTTATTAGCATTCCAATTTAAGCTAGTTTCAAACGCTCCCGCTACCGCTAATGTCATGCCAAATAGGGCCTAAAACATTACAAATTTTGCTAGCATTGTTCGACAACTAAAAAGATAGATGAATAATGGTAATGAACTTGTGAGAATATAACTTTTCACGTTCGAACTTAGATTAATGGAAGTTAGAAATAAATTGAAGCCTCATTAGTGGACTACTCCACCTATTATCGTTTGGTCCTAAATTAGAACTCTACTAGGCTTATATGATGAGTTTGTTGTGCATATACGCCATACGAACACCATCCTCATGTTTATCGGACCATTGGATTTTATTTTTGTACAGGACATAATATACATTCCACGCTCCTATAAGGAACCCTTGGCCTCAGCAGTTTTTATCTCACCATGTTGAAAAAATCATTGTTGATAATAACTTAAAAGACAACTTCCATAATTTTTTTTATTTGGATAGGCGTTTAGGTTAGTTTACCCCTAATGGTCCTTTCGGATGAAAACTAGAAGTTTTTATAGATTGGACAAATCCTTTGTTTGAAACATATTATGGTGGCTCAATTAGCAAGTTTGTCAACCACCATATTTACTTCTCTAAAGCAATGTTAAATTATTTTGCTTAAAAAACTTGTATTATCTAGGAATGTCAATGAAGATGGAATTCCCCATCATGGGGGCACGGATGGGGAAAATAAATGGTGATTGGGATGGGGAAAAATCAAATCCCATCATTAAATGAGGATGGACACGGGGATAATGGTCTCCAACTTGTTCCTTGCTCCACCCCACTCCCCAATAGGGAATCTCATGGGATTCTATGGGAAATATATATAGTGTGCTACAAAATATTATGATAATATTTTATGAAATTGGTTGCAATTTTTTTTGTATGAAACTTGAATATGTTTAATCTTATATAATGTGTAATGTTGAATATCATCATAAATTTAGCAATTCACTTGATTTTTATGATAAATTATATGACTTAATTTTTCAAACGAAAGCAATAAGGATTATAAACGAGTAATCTAACGGGAAAATATGTGGGAAGGTAAATGGAGACGGGGATTCCCCGACGGGGATGGAGACTTCGCGGAGATGAGACGAGGATGATTTTTATTTCCCGAACGGGAATGAGAATGGGAACGGGGAGCTAAAATTTAAGCGGCGATGGGGACGGGGAGAATAGTCTCCACCCAGAACCCGCCCCATTAGCATCCCTACTAGTACTATCCTATTTAATGTCGGATAAAATTATTTCTATTTCTCAAGGGCATTCCCGTTTTCCCAAAATGAAATTAATATTACACAAGTTATCACCTTCAATTTTCACTTTAATAAGGGTAGATTACACAAAATTATCCCTTAGTTTGGGGTGTTTGCAACAAACCACCCTTATCTCTGTTATTTGTAAAAAAAACACCCCTTATCTTGATTTCTGCACTAAACCACCCCTTAAATAGTTAATATTGCAATGAACAACACATTCATTTCTCGTTAGGCATTCACTGAGTGTTAGTTCTCTCACGCTCAATTAATAATGGTTTTATGCAGTGATGAAAAAAGCGCGCTTGGCCAAGGTCAGCGCCCGCCTAGGGTGAGGCGCAGTCTGAGTGGCTGGGCGCCCCTCAGGCGCCCTAGGTGGGGCCTAGGGGCCAAGGCGCGCCTAAGGCGCAGGCACGCGCCTTGGCCAAATTTGTAGGAGTTTAACAGATTTTTAGTTTTTTGAATTTTTAAATTGATTTTTAATAGATTTTATCTTTAAATAACAAATTTTATATCTTCTTTTTCTTAACTATCCTAGGAAATAACAGATTCCTTAATTATCCTAGGAAATAGTATATCTTTATTATCTTCTTTTCCTAAGTAAATAACTATTCTAGGAAATAACAGATTCCTTAATTATCCTAGGAAATAGTATATCTTTATTATCTTCTTTTCCTAAATAAACTAAGTAAATAATATCAGATCTTCTATAATACCTAGTACTACGTACACCATAAATCAAAACACGTTCTCTCTAATCTCTATTCTCTTCCTCCTTCTCTATTCTCTTCTTACTGTCTTCTGTACCGCTGAGCTTGAAGTTACTTCACATCCTCTTCATTCGTTGTCATCAATCACTTCCTATGCTTACTAGTTAAAAAACTTGATTTTATAGCATTATGATGTTTTAAAAGTGGTTTTATTTCATTTTAAACATGTTTTATATGCTTTTATAACATGTTTGGGATAAAAAAAAAATGCATTTTTAAAGGTTTGTGTGGTTAGGCGTGCGCACAGGCGCCTAGGTGCACCTGGGCCTCCCAGCGCCTGTGTGCGCCTAACGCTTTTTTCATCACTGGTTCTATGTACTTAATAACATGCCCCTCCTCAATGGCGTCGTCCTCCCTAACGTCCTTTAAGAGAGTGAAGCTTCCTAGGTCTATGACGAACTCCGAGATCCCTGCATTTATAGTCATGGAGGAGCAAGCAAATCATTGTCGCCATCAGATAAATATCGTGTTGGCTCGAATCTAACCCTTATTTGGAGGCAAGATCTAAATGTTTTAATTGAAGATAAAAATGAAATTGGGTCATTGAATTTACATAGCTCTAACTTCTTTAAATTGGTGAATCAATGCAAGAAAATATAGGGTAGTTGTCATAGATTTTTTTCTCTATCTTAAATCTCAGTACTTGTTCTTTGGGATGAAAGAAAGAGTCGAAAGCTTCATCCTTCAATAGTATACCCTTAATAATGAGAGATAGACCATCCAAGGGACAATAAATTGGACGAGTTGATAAAAGCCTAATGAAAAAGGTCTAGGGGTGGTTTTCTTCAAAATTAATTTTATAAAGGGTGGTTTTCTTCAAAAACCAAAATAAGGTGTGGTTTGAAACAAATTAATTGTCATAACGGGTGGTTTCTACAAAAACCAAAATAAAGGATGGTTTGTTGTAAAGACCCCAAAATAAGGTGTGATTTTGTGTAATTTACCTTAAATTTTAATCTCCTCGCTTCCTTTAGGGTCATACTATTCGGCGCATACCCAAAATTGCCATTCAGCGCATAGGCATTCCACGTTACGTCGGGCGTTGCTCCAAACGTAACGCGGATTCAACCTCCACATGTAACGCGGGAGCTGTCTTCACCCGTAACGTGCTGAGCCGACCAGGTATAAATACCTTCATCTCCTCCTTCCTTCCTCATTCCGCCGCTGCACACATTCTAAACCCTCGCGCGTTACGCACCTCCGACGACGCCCCGTTACGAATCAAAAAGCTTTGCGCGTTACGTAGATCCACGAATCAAGAAGGTTAGTATTCCATCGTTTATTTTTAAAAATTTAGAAGTTTTTTTTTGTATATTAGATCCACAAGGTTTTGTAGTTAGATTTGTATGAAATAGTGGTGTTTTAGGATTTTTTTGTAGTTAGATTTGCATTTGTAAGATTTTTTTAAAGGGTAATCGAATTCTGCAGTCGTCGGAATGTGCAGTCGTCGCCGGAGAATTGGCAAGGGCACTGCGCGTAACGTCCCCAGCGCTTTCCCACGTTACGCGAGATGGGCCTCTGCACGTAACGATTGGTCAGCGACCACGCGTTACGTGTTGTGCCCTAGCCATTTTCCGCCGGCGACGACTCTCCGGCGACGAGTCTCCAACCCTGGAATTTGCATGTATGTTTAATTTGAATATTTAGTTAATGGATTTTAGATATTTAGGAATTTGGACATTTGTATGAAATTTTGATGGATTTGTATGAAATTTGGACATTTGTATGAAATTTGGAATTTGTATGAAATTTGGACATTTGTATGGAATTTTGATGGATTTGTATGAAATTTGGACAATTGTATGAAATTTGGATATTTAGGAATTTTGATGGATTTGTATGAAATTTGGACATTTGAAAGAAATTTGGATATTTAGGAATTTTGATGGATTTGTATGAAATTTGGACATTTGAAAGAAATTTGGATATTTAGGAATTTTGATGGATTTGTATGAAATTTGGACATTTGTATGAAATTTGGATATTTAGGAATTTTGATGGATTTGTATGAAAGGGATTAGGGTTTGATGGATATGTTTAGGAACTTTATCGGATTTGTATTTTCGCTTAGAAAAATGATTTATTGTGGTAGATGGAGCTTGGTGAGAGAACGAGGCATAGAACCAGACGAGACCTCGTCCGGGCTGCTTCGTATCGGACTGAGGGTGAGCTATCCCGTAGGGTTACGGGTGCTCCACAAGATGCGGGAGGGCACGGGCAGGCGGGCAATGTTGACCCCCCTGTGTTCCCGTTTGCGCCATCTTATGTGGCGGGTGGCCCTGCAGATTCGGACCCGCAGTTGTACCCACAGTACAACGTGAGTCCACTCCATTGTTATTCTGATACGATCGATTAGAATAACTATTATGGTCCTACATTGAGTCCGCCACCGCAGCAGAGGCTGACCCAAAGCCCTTACCGTCATGAGAGCCCAGTTGGCCATCAAAGCCCTCACGGGTCCACGTCGTATCATAGCCCCTTATATTATCAAGGCGACGCAAATGATGAGATGGGTTACAATCCGTGGGAGAGCTTGGGGGTCAACCCGAATGCACCAGTGCATATGGTAAGTAGCCCTAATATATGAAAATATGATTGTATGATAAAAATGTAATTGCTTATCATTTGTTTAAAAACATGTAGGACGAAGACAGTCAGGTCTGGGCTCCAAGAGCTCAACATGATGATGATGGTGCGGATGAGGAGCAACAACAAGGCACCTCTTCGCAGGCAAGACCACCCCGAAGCAAAAAAAAGGGGAGATATGAACCGGAATTACAGGTCAGAGTCTATGGAGGTCCGGAGAATCCCGAGTTGCTGAAGGATTTTGCCAATCATGTGGCGTACACCCTTTATCAGCGCATTGTAAGTTGCATGAAAAACCTTATTCTTGTCATTTCACGTTTTTATATAAATATGTCAAATCGATTGCTTACACTGGTTTAAAAATGCAAATGTTTATAGCTTGTGCCACCGTTGAAGTTTCAGCAACGAGGCAAGCAGACACGTGCATGGCGTCTGGAGTTGTCAACGCCATGGGGTAATCTGGTTGCTAGTTCAGGCTTGTGTCATATTCCGCATGTGATACATGACCATGTGCACGAGACGCTGATAGGTGCGTTTGTTGAGCGCTGGCAACCTGAGACCAACTCGTTCCATATGCCATGGGGAGAGATGACCATAACTCTCCATGACGTATTGTTGATCCTTGGGCTAAACATCAATGGAAGAGACTTAGCACCTCCACGAGGTTCTTTGACTGTGACTGATTTGAAGAAGGCGGTGGTGGCTGAGGCAACGGGATTCTTTGAGTTGGCTGCTAAGGATGTGACATCTGGTACTGTAGTTGCTGATATGTTCAAGAGGCATTGCAATGGGCTGAATGACGAGAAGCGTGCTTCTGGGTACTTGCTGTACTTGTTGGGGTCTTGCCTATTTCCGGACAAGTCCCAACACAGATTGCCACTCTACTGTCACTTATTTCTGGAGGATCACTCGTGCACTAATGAATATGCATGGGGTGCTACCGTTCTTGCTCACGTGTACCGTAGCTTAGGCGAGTGCACAAGAAAGGAAGCGAGACTCATGTCCACGTGCTATACTCTGATTCAGGTATTTTTGTAAATTATAAAAACCATTGGTTTCACCTTATTTTATTGTTGTATCTGTATTTATTCAATAACAAGGATTGCTTACGTAAATTCTCTTTTAGGCGTGGATATATCAATATTTCCCCATGTTCAGACCTGCAGTGAGTAGAGATTGGAACTCTGATGATGCGGTTGCCTACGCTAGTCGATGGGACCTGACAGCGAAACCCAACCCGATGAGAAACTACAGAGTGGAGCTCGATACGATGACTGCGGACATGGTATGTACATATATTTATGTTTATGTTGATTGGATGTCGTTCGGGTTAACTGATAAGTATATTTAGGTTGATTGGAGTCCATACGATACGATTGACTTTAGCGATGCGAGATTCGCTCCTACTCGCTTCCATGGAGTTATATCGTGTCTTTGGATAACCGAGCCGTACATGCCAGACCGTGTGGCGAGACAGTTTTGCCGTGTTCAGGAGATTCCACGAGCTCCTATAGAGCCTCTAAGGGCTTGGAGAGGAGTAAAGATCATCAGCTACAAGGTTGAGTACGACAGAGCTCGATTTGCATGGGATGCGCAGACTGTACATTCCATGACCCTAGCTGCGATGGGCCCTCCAATCCAGCAAGGCCATGACTACAGCGATGATTACATGGAATGGTACCTCCCACGTACACATCCATTCGTCAACCCCCCTACCATTGAATACGCGACACGGGTATGAATTTGACTGATTTGTAGGTTGTTTAATGTTCGGTTAACTCTTATCTATATTTTTTCATACATATCAACGTTTTTGTGTTGTGTGCAGGCATTCGAACAATGCTACAATGAGCTTGAGCAACATCGCAACCATGAATGTGAATATGTAGCAGAGTCTTTACGCCGGTCATTTGAGCATATGTATCCCTTCCTTCCCAATTATTGAGGAAGCCGTGAAGACTTGTTTCATGATTAAACTTGTTTCATTTTATGTATTTCATTGAACCTTTGAGTATTGCAACAATGAATGTTATGACTGCTATTTGAATGTTTTTTATGACTTGTTTGGATTATGACAACAATGAATGTTATGACTTCTATTTGAATGTTTTTTATGAGTTGTTTGGATTTAGGGATGTTTGGAATAGAAACGTCGAACTCATTGCATCATAATTGATACATATCATTCATTACATAAATCGACTGTTTCAACCTTCTTCTTTCGTCTTGTCTTCTTTTCGGCCTTGGCTACTTCATACTCCAACAACCGATCACACGTCCTTTGATCTATGTAATCACCCGCAGACGGGTCATGATATACTACCCACGCCGGGTAAAGAGTAGGCAAGGGCGATGTCTCGGCAAGGCCAAGCTACACAAAGTCAATGCATCATACATATGTTTTAACACAAGATAGTATCAACAAATGTGATTGTATTAACGTACCGCAATAAAATGTTGCTCTTCATGGACATGGCAAATGCATATCGTCTTCAGCTTCTCGCCAATTGATGCTTCGTTTGGCTCCCCCCTCATAGGCAGGTATGTCGTTCCCACACCACCACCGACGGTAATGAACACACATGTGAATGCCGTTGCCACCAAACATCCCATATCCGGGAGGTCTAACCACGTCTCCGGTGGGGCCGGCCTGTTCGGGGAAGGAAACCATGCTAGCTTCGCCTCCATTGCCTCAAGTGTCATCGTAGACACCCAAAGTGGCGCGAGTAGCTCATACTCTTTTCTCAACGTAGCGATCATGGTACGTCGAACAAAAGCCCACTGATCTTGCCCTAAACCCAGACCATGCGCAATTGCTCTGTACCCGCAGTTTCCATCACCCACTATCTCATACCATCCTCCCACGTGTGGTCTCATACACATGTGAAACTGGGTACGATATCGCCACGGGTTCTTGATCAAAGATGTGTCACCCGAAGGCTTTGCTGCAAGCATCTTCGGTGGTCTTCCTTTTTGCTTTTTCGGAGGCATTTCGTCCATCTGTTGGTCACTGTACTCCCATGATGACGGTTGTCTTTTGGTGGAAAAGTTTAGAGCTCCTTGAGGCCGACCCTTATGCTTGACTTTAGCTGGCTCTTGCAGAGCAGTCCGCTCTGGATGCGCAATACTTGTTAGTGTTGAGACTGCTATTTGTTGAACCTACACTAGCAATGTGGGGAAGACGCTTTGGGCAAATTCTTCAAGAAACGATCTATTCACTCTGCGTTCTCTGGCTTCTTCCTCTTCTTCTGTCTTCACTTCTGACAAGGTCAATTGCCTCCAGAACGGATGCAATGAGCTAGGTTCAATTGGGGCCTGGCTCCTCACATTTAGCGCCATGTCATGCACGCAAGGCAAGCCATCTCTGACCCTCATCTGACATCTGCATATAGTGCTCCACAATGGAGCTTCTCCTTTCCTGTATTCCTCAATCAAACGAGCTAGTGCAATCGCAAATACCTTGAAGTGCAGCTTGCAGAAAAGATGTGCGTTCGTTAGCAGCGTATATCTCTTTCCAATGCTCTCATTCAATGCCCCCTTTATCTCACCAATATGACTGCGCAACCGTGTATGATATTGATCGAACACAGTGCAAAGGTTGCCATCATTGCTTGTGAAGAAGCTTTTCAGACTGGAATGGGCCCGTTCAACCCTGTATTACAATCAAGAATCCGAAATCAGTATGTTGCTGTAAAGGTCTAACTAAGTTCAAATAACTAGCTAAATTTAGAAAAAAACATAATGCACATACCTGTTAGTGGTGGTAGTACCGAGCGTGAACACTGTATCTGTCCATACGGAGACGATTCTTTTCTTGTAGGGGTCAAGCCAGTTCTTTTGTAGGTACTGGAGACCTTTTGGAGATTTCCTCCAATCACACTTCAGCTTCTTCAGTGTTGCTTCATACCCTTGTATGGTCGTTTCCTTGAAGAGTTTCATACAGTCGTTGGAAAACGCTGTGCCCCTAAACTTGTCCATGTTCTTCTTCCCAAATTCTTCAATATTCTTCCTCACATGCCGCCTACATAGAAGGAATTTTGCTTCTGGAAACTGCTTCTCTAAGGCGTTCATCAACGCCTTCTCCCGATCAGTGACCAAACATGTGGGTGCTCGTTGCACCTTGACAAACATCTTTGCAAGTTGCTCTATGGCCCACTGGTAACTGTCTTCGTCCTCCTTCTCCAGAAACGCCCTGGCAATATTGTAGTTTTTCCAAACAGATGTGATGCCAACAATTTCAAGGAAGGGCAAATTGTAACTGCACACATAATCATATATAAAATATGATGGCATCCTAACCTTGACATGAACAAATGAAGAGTATAATAGATATGTATGTTACTAACCGGTTAGTTGCATATGTAGAATCCAACAGCACAATGTACGGAAATGCCTTCAGCAACGACAACTGTTCCTGACTTGCAAAGAAGATATCCGTTATCTTGTTGGTCTCCTTGTTGAATCTATGCTCCATGAAGTATCCCTTCTCATTGCACTCATAGAAGAACTGTTGCACAACTGTTCTTCCTTCCATGCCCTTCTTTCGTATCTCATGCATGATGTTGTACACTTGCTTCATCTTGGTCAAATTGCTAGGGGATGAATGGATTGTAGTATGAATCTTTTGAGGCTTGCAATGATTGACTGTCATCACCCTAATAATCTCCTTCTCTTCAGCGCTTGGCCGCCCAGCTAATGCACTACCATACAAATAATCTGCTATGACATGATTGTGAGTTCCATGTTGTACAATGATCCTCCACAATCCATTCGGCCCTTCTTTCAGCCTCAACATGAAGGGACACCCACACTTCTTCGACCTTGTGATGTCTCTCACTTGGTCAGCTTGTTTAGGCATGTTTTGTCCATGCCTATCACACGGTAACCAAGTCCCCCCAAGGGTCGAAGGGGTGGAAGGTTTATTCCTCCACTTTTTGATACAGAAGTGTTTACACTTAGCCATCTCCCGCGCCCACAAAAATGCTTCTTCTCTAGACTCCCAACTTTGATTAGTTGTAAAGAACCTTGAGTAATCAACAGAGACGTAAACATCCTCCTCCGGTGGTACACTAAATTGAGGCTGTGTGTGTAGGGATGGAAAGCAAAACTGTGGGGTAGCATGAGATGAAGATGCTTCTGGAGGAAACAATATCCCAAGTGAGAAGGATGGTATCTCAATAGCTGGTTGAGGCGTGTTCCAATCCTGCAACTTTTGAGGCGTTTCCCAAACCGCAAATGTCTTCTGTGGGGTGCTCCAGTCATTGAGGGAGATATTGTTTAACCCCTCGTATAAATAATAGTTCGTCTACATACACATGAAATCATCTCATCGAGTAGTGCATAAATTATAAACCTAAATTCAAATTTTTCTTTGAAAGAGCAGATTCTGTAAAATGGCACGGTTAGTGACAAACCGTGCCATTTTACAGAATGAACCTACAACCGGTTTCTGGTGGTGCTTCCACACGTAACGTGTGGGAGTGTTTCACACGTTACGTGAGGAACTCACCCACACGTTACGTATGGAAGCGTTCTACACGTTACGTGTTCACTATCTTGCCACATGACGTGTGGAACTGTTCTTCAATGTAACAGCCATTTCGCAGCCATAAACAACAATGCTCAATCTTTGTTTCTAATCCCCTAAACAATAAAATGAGATCTTTAATATTAAACAACAAATATCATGTCTAGCTTGGTTAAACCCTAAATAACAAATATCATACCTTACAAACTTTAAACAAGTTCAAAAAAAAAAAAAACTTTAGGGTTACATAATAGAAATTACCTCGTTCGAAAGTGGAATATCTTCCCCACTATTGCTCTTTGACTCGTTGTTGTTCGGATTGTCCATTTTTTTAACAAAAAATTAGAGTGCAAAACAAGAATTTGTGAGTGTTTCAAATGAGGGTTTAGGCTCGAAATGGTTCGTTAGCCGGGGAAGAAGACGAGTCATTATTACAGTTAGGTGGGGACAAGACGGTTAATTCAATGCGTTTTGCCACAGACTGAACCACACGTTACGTGTGAGCCCTATCCACACGTTACGTGTGGGATAGCATGACACGTAACGTGTGTTCTGATTCCACACGTTACGTTTGATTCAAGGTTTAGGCGTATAACGCTTTTTGTTAGGGTTTGGGGTAGGGCTTGGGGTAGGGTTATGGTTTGGGGTTTAGGGTTTAGGGATATGGTATTGGGGTAGGGTTTAGGGTAATGTGGTTTAGGTTTAGGGATTAGGGTTTAGGGTTAGGGTTAACTATTTATCTTTAATTAATAAGGGTGAATCGGGTATTTTATTTACCTTGTTTGTGAGATTGAGGAGATGAACTTTTAATTAGGGTTTAGGATGGTAAATGATTGTTGAGAAGTTATTAATGCTAGTGGTTGAGTTCATTAATGCTAGTGGTTGAGGTCATTATATACTACAGTTATACACAGCTGTATATTAGCTGTCAAACACATTGATTTTCACTATATAAGAGGCATTAGGGTTGTTTGTTCTCTACAACAAGTCCAACACAAGCGACGCTTGAAGATTTAATTGTGGGTAAGCTTCTTCTTCCAGTTTCTTTTGATTTATTATCACCAATTTTTTATATGAATGGATTCATGATATTTGTAGGAAACCAAGCACTACAACAAATAATGGCATCTTCATCCGAATCATCAACAAACCCACTATGCGCGTGTAATTTGAAAGCCATTGTCCGTACTTGGGATTTGCAGTGGAACTACGGAAGAAGGTATTGGGGATGCCCAAGACTGGGGTGTTTTTACAGGAAGTGGATTGATCCTATATACGAGGACAGGGCACACGCGATTATTCGACAACAATGGCGGGAAAAACAAGATTTTGTTAAGGAGAATCAAGATCTTGTTAAGAAAAATCAAAAACTTTTACAAGATGTGGATAAGATGCGTAGGTATAACCTCAAACTATATAATGATGTACATCGTATACTGCCTTGATGTCGTATCTTTTGTGTAATGTTGTTTACGTACTATCAACCTTTGTAGGGAGCAAACAATTTTATCAAAGCAGAGATATGATAGGAAGCGAACTTTTACCAGAGACTATCCTAATTTCTTCAAACGCAACTAGACGATGTCATTTATTTTGTGTTAGGGTTTCTAAGTTTATGAAGAACTTGTATTATTTCCTGTATTGTGAGCTAAATGTGGTTGTAGTCATCCAGCGTAATGAACAATTCTGTTTCGTCTTCTAGGTTATATATTTTGGGGTATTTCTTTTATTAATTTTAGATAATCAAATAAATACTAAAAATATACAATAATATGATACAACATTCATAAACAACATTATAATATATATAAAATAATCAATAATTCAACATTGAACCACAAATAAATTCTAAAAATATACAATAATATGCTATGCATAAATATACTAAATTATACTATATAACTCAAGATTATAATACCCTAAAAACACCACACGTTACGTGTGATACACACCCACACGTAACGTGTGGAGATACAACACACGTAACGTGTAGAGCTACAACACACGTTACATGTGAAACTTTGAAAGGGTCTGTTCTCACACGTAACGTGGGGAGACACTCCACACGTAATGTATGGACCTTATGCGCTGAAAAATAATTTTGAGTAAGCGCCGAAAAATAATCGTGTTCTTTTATTGCTTCTCATAGTCCAATTGTTTCTACCATTAAGATAAAATTGTTACCACTTTTTACCATTCTTCGTTGTTATCACTTTCCAATTATGATTTCGAATTACATTAGTTTATATCCATTGAATAAAATTCATTATAAGACTTTCATAGCTCATTATTTATATACTTACATAGTGATTCATTGATTCAACCTCAATATTAGATATAACTATCAAACAATTTCACTGCTGCAACTAGTTATCATGAATAATTGTGATACATTGGCATTATTAGTGTATCATAAAAGAATCAGAAGAATATCGTCAGGATTTATAAACACTTAACTGTCTACAAAATGAATTTAAGTAAAGTTTGAGGAATCGCCGACATATCCAAGAAAATAGGCGACTAAAGACATGAAAGCCAAATCACAACCTGCAGCATTGCAACCGACTTGACAAGCATAAGCATGCATGCATATAATGATCAAAGAAATGCAATTAGCCAAAGCCTTTACGGCAAGCAAAGATTCGAGTACTAAAAGTTTCTCTCTCTTCTACTTGATCTTGTATGTAATATCCATTTGCAATCACATGATTCAAAAGTTAAGTGGCTAAGAGTATATAGTGCTCATAGAGGGAGGACAATTCAAAAAACAGGATGGAAGTTTCCTTTTTATTCTCCCTTGATTTATGAACCCACCCATGTTTTGCCCATCTGTCATAGATGCCCGGTCACTTGATATTTAACGCCCCATGGAATGCTAATCTTGAATTAGAGGCGACAAGCCAGGATCATTCACTTAGCCGATAAGCTCTTCCTCTAAAAACACCTGTAGTACGTTCAGGTGCTGGTGGTGGTTGTCCACGATCTACCACAGGGGGAGCTCCGATTCTCCATCTTGCTACCAGATTATTTCTAAGAAGATCCATTAAGGACTAGCAGGGAATGCATGTAGTCTTTTCAGGGTTAAAGGTGTCTTGCAAATTTGAATAAGCATAATAACTGTGAAGCTCTAAGCATGTAAGTGAGCAATTACTAGCAGGCATTAAGGAAGAAATTGAAGTCTAGCAAGATAGGCTATTGTAATTTAGAAGTCAGCACTGACGATAAGCAATCTATTTATTAATAAGGATACACCCATCTTGGAGTCTTCAAAATGTCCTTCCCACCAGAAAGAGGGTGCAGCACAGTCAAGAAGTAATATAAATGTCCAGCAACAATTCCCAAAAAATCTGGAATGGGAGAAGACCCAAAGATGACATCCAATGCAAGCATAGCCCAGGGCAAATAAAAGGCCTGCTAGTTGGGAAACCATTAGATTTTTCACAAGAGGCCAAGTTCAAACGGATAGAAATGAAGTTTATAACATACCTTTAGAGTCACAAGGCCGTATATGCTGATTTGAGCATTAGGAAATTCCCTACTCCAGACATAAAGAAGCATGAAGACAAGTGATATCCCTAAGAATTGGTTTTCTAAACCAGGGATGATTGATAATACCTACCATAAAAGCATATGCAATCAAAAACAGTTGTTGACATGGCTGCTTAAGAAATATCCAGCCGAAGTCAGTTGAACATATGGCTCCTTAAGTAATTAGAAACAAAAAATGTGAAACACTATCAACATTCAAGTACATTGTTCTTTCTTGAGAGTACAATACTTTTCAGAATAAGATTGTTTTATCCATCAAATTTTAATAAGTAATAACAAGGAAATAAAAACAGTTTTGTGTTTATTATGTGAGGCAGATGTAATTTTTGAGTGGAAGGAAGTTCTCAATAAAAAACAAATCAAATCAACGGGAGCAACTTAAGTTCAACATCAATCCGAATAAGGTATACAAACCAGCAATGTTAGTGCTCCACATATCATCATCCACAGGAAGTCTGCTGTTCTCCTTGCAAATGGGCCCTGCTCCAACTGAACTCCATACCTTGCTCTGAAACATCAAGTGCCAAAAGTTAATAGTTGCATGATAAATTTTAAGCGAAGCATGCAAATCAGGAGAGCTTGCAGGGAAAAAAACAGCATGAAGAAGATGATGCAATGATCTACTGCATTTGATTGGACTGCAAGGATCTTGTTAACGAACACAAATAAATGAACTAATACATCTCTCAAGACAAATCTCCCATTATACTTCAGATTTCCCATTTGTTATCCAATTGTATGTCCCTCTGAAACATTGACGTTTGTAGGAGAACCTAACCTTCATCGATATATTAAGATCTAAACTCAAAAAAAAGATTTTGGTTATGGAGATTCTGGTGTCAGCAAAGAGTTTATAATCATAAGACAGTGATATTGAATGAAGCTGAAATTTAGAAACAGAGGTTGAATAACTTACACTTCAGCTGAGCTAATTTTCTGATAAAGATGGTGAAAAAATCATCAAGTTAGTACCATACCATGTTCACAAAGGAAAGATCTAGAGCTTCGGCTCTTCACAATTTCAAACAAATTTATTTTTTCGACAAAATAAGTCCTACCCTAGATTATATTTTTTTACATCATTAATTATCAGATATTGATCATATAGTGAATAAGATACAACATAAGGATGAAAGGGCCTGAAATATGTCCAAAAAACTTGAAGTTCACAAAATTACTCACATCATCAATAAGCGGATTCCAAAGTTTATCGAGAAGTTTCCCAGGAAAAAGAATGTCGTGAACAGTCTCCAGATCTGAATGCCATACAATAGTAAAACAGCACCAGCAGAAAATTCACATGTTACTCATATTCGTTTCAAAATATTTGCTGTTAAACAAGCAATACAAGACAACTTCTTTGGTATGCTAGACGAAATCTTGCAAATTATAAATTTTATGTAATTAGGTTCACTTTATAAACTAATATAGAAATACATTTTTCTCGCAGAATTTCAAGTCCATACCTGAAAATACTTGAATACAAGTGGGTATATCAATGCAACATAATCGGGAAGTAATATTCCCAATTGAGATGCAGTAGTAAACAATAGACAGACGGTTCCGTAAGCCTTGCTTATCGGCGGAAGAGAATGGTACCATCTGCAAGAAAAAGAGATCAACAACCAACGCGCGTTCACCAAATACGCAAAAAACCCTATCTTTCGAAATTTATTGGTCTGAATTTCAGCAATAGATCCGACACAAGAATCAACACATACACCAACCAGCTATTTATTTCTCTTCCGATTATATAGGCGGAGCGATAGCGATTACAAATTATACAACACAGGAAAATATATTATTCTTTAAGACAACCAAAAGAGCTTCATCGCTTCAAGAAGAATAGTATACGCTACGAAACCTAACTCTCATAAACCCAATTGCAATCGGGAAAAAAAAACTATCAAATCTACAAACACAAATCCGAAAACAAACATAATTAATAAGTGATTAATTGAATTGCTACCATTCAGGAGTAATTGAATTGCTAATTCCACTATGATCAACAGCCAATCCAGAAAGGAGACAAGGAAAAAGAAGAATGAAACTAAAAAAAAATCGATAAACGTACTCCGCAGGAGACGACATTGTTGGAAAAGAAGCTCAGATGATTGGGTAGAAAAAGAGATTTTGCAGCTTCGAAATGGCCAGGGCCTTCTGTTACAGAATTATGAACTGATTTGTCTTCGAGGAGAAGAAAAGGAAGAAGCTCGGCTTGTCGCTCGGTCGCCCGTCCGCTGTGGGTTAATTCTGGGAATTGCAGTCAACCATCCGCCGGGACCAGAAGCTTCTGCTCGTCCAGCTAGTGCTTTACTTCAATTGGGCCAATGATTTGAGACCCATATTACAAGCCCATTATGACGAGGCCCATATATGCGCCGGTGCTATTTGTGTAAAAATAACACAAAGATTTAGGGTCTGTTCGGTTCGCAGGGATTGAATTGAACTGAAACTGAACTGGGTACAAAACTGAACTGAAACTGTAAGGTAAAATTTAAGCTAACGACTGAATTAGACTGAAACTGAATTGAAATAGATGATTAAATTCAATAAAACTGAACTGGGGGTTGGATATTTTTTTTGTTAAGTTCAGTCACCTCAAATAAAAAAAGTCGGGATTCCTAGCTTAAAATTTTTGAGTCAGTTCAGTCGTTTTAAGTCACTTTAAGTCGGCTTAATTTTTTGGCAAATCGAACGGACTTTGTAAGTAAGTTCAGTCATCCCGACTTAAAATTTTAATTAAGTTCAGTTAAGTCACTTTAAGTCGATTTAACTGGCGAACCGAACGGACCCTTAATGCAAAACTTTCTTAGTGTGCAAAGAAATTGACAAAATTAACAAAGAATTTTTCTAAAACAAGAATTCGCATAACTATGGTTTGATCAGCTGAGATTACATTTGTCACCCCAAATCTGAAGGTGGATTGAGTTGGACTTGCATAAAGCAGAAAGCATGAACACATTCTTATAAATGACACTCTTATGGAAACTTCTAGTTGAACCAGATAGTATATGAGTATGAATTAAAACAGAAAAGTACTTAGGTTAACATGACATTTTCTCTTATAAAACAAAAAATAAGCAATCTTGGCAATTCGCCAGACTTCTTCATATTCGTGATACATTTAAAAATGGAATATTTTGGGAATTGGGAAACAAGCAAACTATTAACTTCTGGACGGATCATTGGATTCCAGATTGGGATCTTCTTCCATCGTTTGATAACATAGACATTACTCTGTAAGTGTCACATTGTATTACACCAATTTTCATCTTCTATAAAGTCTACTTCCCCTTCTATCACTACCAATATATTAAAAATTCATATCCTTCAACACGTGCAGAAGACCAAATAGTTTGGCGGCTATCTACTGACGGAAATTTCTCTGTCAAAGCAACTAGAACTCTTACCCAACAGACTACCACAAACACAACATAAGATTCTTCGTCTTGGATATGGAAGATTAAGATTCCTCCGAAAATTCGGACCTTCATCTAGAAAGCTATTACCAACGACATACCCACAACAAAACGTTTAAATCGTCATTATTCTAGAGTACCATCCCAATGTAGTTTATGCAACTCTGCGACTGAGGATCTAGAACATCTGTTTTTCACATGTCCTTTTACTAAACAAATGATATATATTTTAGGAAGAATATCAATAAAATGTTTCACTTTCCAACAAACGTCAAACTTCTATAGAGACCTTGATTACTTTAGAATTTCTAACACATCACTAGAACTTATGTTGATTACTTTAGAATTTCTAACACATCACTAGAACTTATGTATTTCCTTTGGTAGCTAATATGGAAGCATCGTGATTCTATCATATTTTTCAAAAATGGCCACCACTAAAAAACTACCCCTTCTCACCAGACAATTCTCCAATACCAAGATTGGATATCTACAAATTCAATCATACCTATTCAAGTTAAAAGAAATATAACACCCCCAAAATACCCTTTGGAAGTATTACCGCCAATGACATCAGATTACACATCTGGGGTCACCCAAGGCTTAACCATTTTATAACAAATTGTATAATAACATAAACTTTATTAAATGACATGCAACTGCCCAAATAATATCTTATTTCAAATGTTGAAATTACAATTCGATAACAAAATCGAGTACAAACATTTATTACAGCGGAAGTCTTGAAATAAAATTACTCAACGGGTCTTGACCTTGCGATCTTACGCCTAGGATCTCAACCTTGATAAACACAGAAAATATTTGGCACTAGCTGTGTGCACCACCACCTATACTCGGATAGGGGTAGGTCATGACTAGGAAAGTGTTAGGGCAAAATCATCCTAAGCACCAAGTTATAAAGAAACGACTAGACCTCACAAGGTACATAGCGTTCCTACGAATACTCGTTCTAACTACACATTTAAGTTCACACATAAAATCCACGCAAATACCATCATGGTAATAACAGGTATAATAGCGTTGTTTCTAGCAATATATACAACCTATTATAATATCATATTTTAATCACATCATTTTTATAAAATCTATTCCCAAACAAAAAAAACATTTCATTCCAATTTAATTAACAATCAAACGTAATTGATAACTAAAGGAAATATGGAATGATAAGCAAGAGCGAACCGTCACTTGCCTTAATCTAACCGAATTGACGATGTCGAGTTTTGGGATCTGGAAATTGGAATCTGGTTACGGATTCCTACGACAATGACGAAACAACGACGAAACCCTAGGTTAGACACAATACGGACGAAACGATAAGAATGAAAACGATAAGAATCAAAAGGAACCAAGCCTGAGTCGTGACCGTGGTTGTACAAGCCACGATTGCGCTTGCTAAGGCAAGCCACGGTCACGGTTTGGACTTCCGCGGTCGCGGAATTCTGGGCAGAGCCGCGGCCGCGGAATTCATCCCCGCGGTCGCGGTTCTCCCAACTGACGACGACTCTAACCCGGCTTCGAAGCTCACCGACGAAACGATGAAGACGACTTGATTCGGACGAGGCTCACTACAACCACGACACCTCCAGGGCACTTTCGGCGACCACCAACAGCTCCGGCGATGCTCCGACGACGCAAGAACTTCGACGAAAACACTAAAAACGAGAGAGAGAGAGGTTTGAGAGGCTGTGGATAAAGTTGAAGGCTGCCCATGACCTCCTTTTATAGGGGAAGGGGAGCTCAACGCCGGCATGCCAACCGCTTCAAGTTTCTTCAACGGCGAACGTTCCAAAACGAGGGAAATTCCAATCGGCGTTCTCGGAAGAACGACGAAGGAGGCGGCGAATAGGTTTCCGCGGTCGCGGAAACACTTCCGTGGTCGCAGAAATGCCGCGATCGCGTCTATGGCCTCTGGTCGCGGTTTCACTCGCGGTCCTATGCTAGAATTTATTTTTAGCATTACTAAAAATATTCTAAGACCCAATAATGCATTAAACGTATATTAATACGTTCAAAAGATCATTACAGAGATTCCAGAGGTTACAGAAATTGCCCAATATGTCTTTCTTACAAAACGACAGTTCGGGACTTTTAGGGGTTATTACAATACTACCCCACCCCCTTAAAAGAAGTTTCGACCCCGAAACTTGGCCGAAAACAGCTCGGAGAAGCGACCTCATTTTAAGTTACCCAACCTTATAAGTTTAACCATGCCTAACCCATTTAACACTTTGTAAATTGGTTCAAGCATTTCTAAGTTAAAAGTTATAAGTTGGTTTTAATTACAGTTAACGTAAGATTAACCATAATTTTAGACCCTTTACAACTTGAGGGGATTTTATAACTTGCTTTCCCCAAACATATACTTTACCATATTACCCCTATGGTAACATGAGGATTATTACATTACTACTCCCTTAAAAAATAGTTTCGACCCCGAAACTAGCATCACTAAGGTAGATGGACCGGTTTCACCATTAACCTCACTACCTGAACTTAGTATCCTTAATCATTTCATCCTTGTACTTGTTCCTAGGAAAACGATCTGCTTTCTCAACCATACCACTATCTCGCATATCTTATCTCCATGTGCTATACTTGTAATAACTCATGACTACATCCACAAGGTCATAATTATCTTAGGATAATAGTCTCCAAAATCCCCGCAATAGACTTGCTATACCTTAAGCATGAGAACACACATTTCTCTTTCAACTCTTCTCTTTATAATAAAATTCAAAGTTCGTACATTATCTCCCTATAATCCAATATCATATCTCAGTAATCCTCGAGACATTACATTTTCTAATTCCCTTAAAGGTACACCCCACAATTCCATTACTTATCTCTAAGCCAATTTGTTTCCTTACGCCATTTCTAACCTAAAAATCCTTCCAAGACTAACTGAACGTATTCCATTATTCAACCTCCAACTTAAAACCTTTAAGGTTCCTCTATTTACTCAAAAATATCATATTGATGAACGATGTCTTGTCATCAAAATCAATCACTTTACGTTCTAATCCTTCAATGGGTATATACGAGTAACATTTGTTACCTTACTCCTTAAACGCACATAACACAATTCCCCATGCCACATCCTCTTGTTTATCGCTATCCTCTGAATAACTAGTCCTTATTCCATATCTCATTCAATTCAAGTGAGCTTTTCCCTAATACAATCGTTTCACAACTTAATCTTTCCAAAAAGTGTTATATCATCGGCCTTGTAGACGTCACACTCACTTAAAATCCACATATCAAACCTTGTAAATTTCCAGGTATCATAACTCCATATTCCTTGAAGGTACAACTTACAAATTAAAATATCTGGCCCAATTAAATTTGGCCCTAATGCCCAATTCTAACTTAAACCTTTAGTTTCCTCAAAACAAGATCGTGATAAATCAATTAGCACGATTGTGATCATTCACTTTATTTCCCCAAATGTGACATCAAATTGCCTTAATAGACATAGATCACTTTTCATCCAATCCTCTAGACAAACTTCCATCCACTTAAGTTATCACGTACTCTTAATCCTTATAAATTAAAACAACCTTTACCAACTGAGTTTGTTATCCACCCATAAGTCCTTAGACACTTAATCGTCCTCATACGATTTATTATCCCAATTCAAGCGACCTTTTGCTTTATCGGAACTCAATATCTAACCAAGACGTAATCGTCTTAATACTCCTCCTATCCTTATAACGTTTCCCTTAAGAAAACCTCATAACAAAACCTCAGATAATCTTCCTAAGTAACCCTTATGACTTCACCCCTTAGCCTTTCCGAAAGCTTAAACCACTGGCCCACAATGAGCACACTCACTTACCAACTTTCTAACCATAACCCTTTGGGTTCTAAAGTTCTACTCAAAATCGTAATAGAGTACGGTCCTTTTAGAGACAACGAATTCCTTATGAACTATCCCTCTTATACATTTATTCTCTTCTCAGCAATCTATCCACATAAATGACTACATTATGACCTCACAACTAGGCATTCTGGAATTCGTATTAGCACTCTTACGTACTTTTACCATAACAAATGTTCAGGGTACACATATGAGAAATAACTCTTAATCTCATAGAGCATTAACCACACATATTTGTTTCCTCTACATTAAGGAATTTTGGTAAAACTCAACTTACGAGATCACGCTCGTCAACTCAATTAAGGAAGCAATTAATGTCATACCGATGTGACATTACTCCAAGAATAAAGAGAGATTCCTAAGAATGGATCTAGGAATTAAGTAATAGAGTAGACCCTAGTGTTAACCACGTAGGGGACAAACACCTAGGTTCCATATGTTACCCCTCCTTTATGAGTCCTGACAGCCCTTATCCACACGTGACATATACTGTTTTTGGCACTCACAGAGTCTCGTATGAACGAACAATTTGCAATAGTAACGGATTTAGTAATTTCCGAAACAAGGAAACACTTCTTTATTATTCGGAACATTACATTAAAACAACTGACATAAAGTTGAACAGACAGATTACTAAACTATAGAGACTATCAACACAAGTCATCGCTCCATATTCTTAAAAAGGCTCAACAAAAATACAACTACTCGTCCAGGGTTTCATTCTCATTGGAGTGACGAATCACAAAGAGTCGTTGCCCCTGGCCCGAAGACTCCATAGGCGCCCTGCCTTTATTACGAGAAATAGATTGCTCAGGAGCAGATACCTCTGACTTTGGGTTTTGCCCATTGCCAATATTTGAGGCCTGGTATGATTGCGTTGGTCCTTGACCCTTCTGCCTACAATATGCTTTCATGTGGCCTTCCTTCCCACAATTGTAACATACCCTCTTTTCCTTTTGGCAGTTCAAACTTCTATGCCCAGCCTTACCACAGTTGTGGCATTGAATCACTCCGCTACTCCAACCTGAGCCTCTGGCGGAGTCAGACTGAGTCGTCTCGGTCTTAGCACGACTAGACTTCTCAAACTTGATGGGCAATGCCGATCGTTTGAATGTACCAACCTGGCGATCCTGCTTATCGAACTGGCCCTCCACAATTAGGGCTTTCCCCTTGTCCTGAACAATAGACTGCGTAACAGCACTTCCTGCAGGCCTTTGCTGAGGTCGGATGAATCCACGTGTAAAGCCACGACCAGAGGTCAAATAGATGCGAACATGGCGTTTCCGCGACCGCGGAAGAACTTCCGCGATCGCGGAAAACTGTTCAGCGTCGTCTTCAATGGCCTTCGCATTTTGCTGGTTGGGATCTCCATCGTTTCGCCGAGGGAAGGTCGACCGCTTCGCTTGCTCGGCGTTGGGTTGTCGTCGGCCTATAAAAGGAGGGCCTCAGCTGGTGGAATCATCATCCACAATCCGATCTCTCCCTCTCGCTCTCTTTTGCCCTCGTTTTCCCTTCGCCGGAGTTCGTGCCTCGCCGGAAGCTCACCGGAGTTCGTTGGTGGTCGTCGTGGTGTCCTTGGAAGCTTGGGAGGGTGGTGAGCATCGTTCGCAGCCAAGGAAGCCCCGTTGTCATTGCCGGTGAGCCTCATTCGTCTTTCCAAGTTGCGTCTGGGAAGGATCCGCGATCGCGGCTATGAACACCGCGACCGCGGATGGTGCCCAGAAATCCGCGACCACGGAATCCAAAACCGCAACCGCGGCTTGCCTTAGCAAGTGCGATCGTGGCTTTGGACGAGCCGGTCACGGATGGGACCCTCGTTCCTTTCATTTCTTTAGATTCGTATTATTATTCATACCGAATCTAATCTAGGGTTTCATCGTGGGTTCGTTGTCGTCGTAGGAATCCGTACTCAGATTCAAGTCGCCACATCTCGGAATCTGATCTCTTCGATTCATCTAGACTAAGGCAAGTGGTGGTTCGCTCTTGCTTATCATTCCATATTTCCATTAGTTATCAATTACTTTTGATTGTTAATTAAATTGGAATGAAATGTTGTTTTCGTTTGGGAACAAATTTTTATAAATGATATGATTAAAATATGATATTATAATAGGTTGTGTATATTGCTAGAAACAACGCTACTATATCTGTTATTACCGTGATGGTATTGGTGTGAATGTTATGTGCGAACTTAAATGTGTAGTTAGAACGAGTATTCGTAGGAACGCTATGTACCTTGCGAGGTCTAGTCGTTTCTTTATAACTTGGTGCTTAGGAGGATTTTGCCCTAACACTTTCCTGGTCATGACCGCCCCCTATCCGGATATAGAGGTGGTGCACTAAGCTGGTGCCAACAATTGGGATTTATTCCCCCAAAATATCTCTCGTGATGAGATGATATTCCTTAAAAGCTTCAACATGAAATGTACGCTTTGGAACTAAACATGATAAGTGCCGTTGTGCACATAATTAATATACCCCGGGGTTGGAGTACAACGTGGAAACCGCCCGGACTTTGGTTAGAGTAAGTCTTCTATCCAATCTGGATTCGCATTGCGCGGTGAGGTTGGTCGTTGACCCAAATGATCAAGTCGTTTTTAAAATGCTTGTATGAAAACTTTAACGTTCCCGAATATTTGTCATAGTTTCCCATAAGGATCAATTCCTTCGGAGTCTTCTTTTCAGTGCATGTCTAAATTCAAATCATTCCGTGAAAGTTCCGGGTTATATATCGTTCATTCGGTTATTATTCGAAGGACAATGATAGTAAACGGTTACGATCACTAGAACCATTCTGTTTTCACCCTTGCATAGTCTTTCATTAGACTAACCAACCGGGTTTTATTCCTTGCATGGTTGGCTGGTGTCATCCGTCCTATACGGCATATCAGTGGTTGGTTCTTGAAGACTCGAAGTAACCAATCGAAGAAGAGGCTTGCAGTTAAAGATTTAAGTGTCGGTATTTCAAGGTCGTTAAGTATTACTTTAATATATATTTTTATAACCTAGTCATGTAATAGGTTTATTCGTAAAGTCTTCCGCTGTGTAATTTAAAAGTCTTCCGCTGTAATTTCACTATGTTGTAAATCGTTATTGAGAAGTCTTTTAATAAAAATGGTTGAGTTTCATTTAAAAATGTCTTCCGCTGTTTAAACCTTTCGTTATTTAATATGTTTATTTAAGATTAATTATTCCGATTAAATCCTAGGGTGACATCGGACAGTAACGTGTGAGGTCACTGGCGTGTGGCACTACCGACGTAAGTCGAGGGTGTTACAAACGCTCCATGTGAAGGAACCAGTATGCCACCTTGACGGGTTCTCCAGTACTGTCATACGGGTCAGGCCTCATGGAGTTGATCGCTTTCAGCGCACGACCATAATTTTCTCCATCTCTCGGAGTACTCATTAGAGGCGGGTTATTTGTTGTATCCTCAACATTAGCAGTACCTTGAGGGGTTGGATTCCCCTGGGCTCGCTGAACCCCTGGCCTCACCAACTCGGTGACCGCTTGCATTACGATCTGCCTGATTACCTCTATAACAACTATACTGAAAACTATTGGAGCAGCATGAGGTACCTGCACCTAGGGGTGAGCAAACGGATCGATCTGATCCGATCCGTTATACCGGATATCCGGTTCAAAAAATTTACAAAACCCCGATTCGTATCCGGTTCATTTTGAAACGGATATCCGATAAAAAGGACCCGGATCGGATCAGATATCTGAGCCGGATATCCGAATTATCCGGTTACTACAAATCTATTAAAAATAAATCAATATATTCATTTTTTAAATTCAAAAGTAATAAATTTGTAAATTAAGAAATAAAATTTGTAGGTTGTTTCTTAATTTGTTCGTACGATTTAAATTATATACACACTTATTATTCATATGAAAATGTATTTACAATATTTTACTTGGACAACAATATAAATATGTGATTAAGGATGTAAAATTTATTAATATATTACTCAATATATTAGTTATAATAAACAAATTTATGATTATAAATATTATATGAATAGTACCGGATATTTTCGGATATCCGGTAAGCTAAATATCTCGATCCGTATCCGGCAAAATCACCCGGATCGGATCGGATACGGATAAAAACTTAAAGGATATTTTCGGATACGGATTTTTAGGATACGGATCGACGGATTTTCGGATCGGATCAGCCGGATCGGATATATTTGCTCACCCCTACCTGCACCCTTTCCCCTCCTATCTGGGGTGGAGCATTCCTCGCTGGGTTGCTGTGGGAATTTGACCCAACTTCCTCCTAGTCCGCTGCATTTCTAAACTTAATCCGAGAAGCATTACTCGGTCCAGCTGCCTGACGTACGGTATTTCTAGCGTTCTCTACGTATATTAGATATGTACCATCAATGTAAAGTTGCAAGTAATAAGTACTTTAGAGTGCAATAATTGAGGTAGTCATCTAATAAACTCAGCTTTTCATTAATGAAACACACACCAAGTGTCACACAACAACTGAAAGGGAAATAGAGAAAAAGAACATTAGGAGACTTCTGCTCCAGTATTGTTCAAATGGAAAACACTAGGAAGAAAACCATTACTGGCCTATTATTCACTGCTTCTTCTCTACCAGAGGTAACTCTTCCTCCGAGTCATCAGTTAACCCCTTCTATTTTGGATCACTTGATCCCTCAGCAGGCACTGATGGCTCCCCGGACTTGCCCACATCGCCTTTCTGTGGCTCGGAGCTCTGCCATCTTCGCCCCCAAAGATCCTCATTGTCGGCTGATTTAAAATCCAAAAAAATTATTCCCACTCCTCGTGGAAGGGATCCAACGGCTGCTTCTCGTCCTCTGGATCCTCCATTGAGTCCTCATCTTTATCAGAGACCTCGGGGGTAGAGGTTTGCTTGGATTGCACTCCTTTTTCTTCCCCGCTCTCGGTCTCAGACTCTTCGGTCAACGGGGTGAACTCAAGCACCGATCCACCAACCACCGGAACTTCTACAAAATCAGGCTCAGACCTGATTGTCGGAGTGGTCTCAGATTCATCACGAGTCTTAAGTTGGGCTCTAGGGAATACCATTGTCTACAAAGAGACAAGGAGAGATTTAGAACTTTCTTGTTTATAGAAATTCGATCTTCCATAACAAGCAGGAATGATCGGACTACGAACGTTGGCAGAAGTTTGAAAACGTCTTTTCCACAAAACCGTTAAGGTAAACTGAAACTCGTTCATTAAATCTGAAAGTCTTTTCCATAAAACTTGTTAAAAACAAACCGAGACTCATTGGTTAATTCTGTTTCTACTAAATTATTGGGATTTTAAAATCTACTTCAAAAACGTTTTTATCTTTAAACTTTACTTATGGCCTATAGTAAAGAAATCCCATACACGAAGTTTTTGTTTTATAAAACCCCAAATAAACGCAAAATGGTTTAAAAGTTTAGAGTTTTAAAACTTTTAGCTCTAATACCAAATCTGTAACACCCCTAAAATACCCTTTGGAAATATTACTGCCAGTGATCTCAGATTACACATCTAGGGTCACCCAAGGCTAAACCATTTTATAACAAATTGTATAATAACATAAACTTTATTAAATGACATGCAACTGCCCAAATAATATCTTATTTCAAATGTTGAAATTACAATTCGATAACAAAATCGAGTACAAACATTTATTACAGCGGAAGTCTTGAAATAAAATTACTCAACGGGTCTTGACCTTGCGATCTTACGCCTAGGATCTCAACCTTTATAAACACATAAAATGCTTGCCTCTACCGATGCGGAAACTTATCTGATGTGCCGTATGAGACGGATGACACCAGCCAACCATGCAAAGGAAAATAACCGGTTGGTTAGTATAATGAAAGACTAAGCAAGGGTAGAAATAAAAAGATACTAGTGATCGTAACCGTTTACTATCATTGTTTCTCAAATAATAACCGAAGGAACGATACGTAACCCAAAATTCTCACGGAATGATTAGAATTAGATATGCACTGAAAAGAAGACTCCAAAGGGATTGAGTCTTATGGGAAAGTATGACAAATGTTTAGGAACGTTATAATTTTCACACACAAGTTTTAAAACACGACCTTGATTATTTGGGTCCACGACCAACCTCACCGCGTAATGTGAATCCAGATTTGAAAGAGGACTTACTCTAACAAGAGTCCGGTCGGTTTCCACGTTGTACTCCTCGCCCGAGGGTATATTAATTATGTGCATAATCGCACTTATCTTATTTAATTCCAAAACGTATATCCACGTTATAGCTTTTATTATATATATATTTCTTCTCGATACGAGAGATATCTTGGGAACATTTCCCGAATGTTTGGCACCAGCTGTCTGCACCACCACCTATACTCGGATAGGGGTAGGTCATGACCAGGAAAGTGTTAGGGAAAAATCATCCTAAGCACCAAGTTATAAAGAAACGACTAGACCTCAGAAGCTACATAGCGTTCCTACGAATACTCATTCTAACTACACATTTAAGTTCACACATAAAATCCACACAAATACCATCATGGTAATAACAGGTATAATAGCGTTGTTTCTAGCAATATATACAACCTATTATAATATCATATTTTAATCACATCATTTTTATAAAATCTGTTCCCAAACGAAAATAACATTTCATTCCAATTTAATTAACAATCAAACGTAATTGATAACTAAAGGAAATATGGAATGATAAGCAAGAGCGAACCGCCACTTGCCTTAATCTAATCGAATTGACAATGTCGGGTTTCGGGATCTGGAAACTGGAATTTGGTTACGGATTCCTACGACAACGACGAAACCCTAGGTTAGACACAATACGGACGAAACGATACGAATGAAAATGATAAGAATCGAAAGGAACCAAGCCTGAGTCGTGACCGTGGTTGTCCAAGCCACGATTGCGCTTGCTAAGGCAAGCCGCGATCGTGGTTTGGACTTTCGCGGTCGCGGAATTCTGGGCAGAGCCGCGGCCGCGGAATTCATCCCCGCGGTCGCGGTTCTCCCAACCGACGACGACTCTAACTCGGCTTTGAAGCTCACCGACGAAACAACGACGACAGGTTGATTCAGACGAGGCTCACTACAACCACGACACCTCCAGGGCACTTCCGGCGACCACCAACAGCTCCGGCGATGCTCCGACGATGCAAGAACTCCGACGAAAACACTAAAAATGAGAGAGAGAGAGAGAGAGAGAGAGAGAGAGAGAGAGAGAGAGAGAGAGAGAGAGAGAGAGAGAGAGAGGTTTGAGAGGCTGTGGATGAAGTTGAGGGCTGCCCACGACCTCCTTTTATAGGGGAAGGGGAGCTCAACGGCAGCATGCCAACCGCTTAAAGTTCCTTCAATGGCGAACGTTCCAAAACAAGGGAAATTCCAATCGGCGTTCTCGGAAGAACGACAAAGGAGGCGACGAACCGGTTTCCGCGATCGCGGAAACACTTCCGCGGTCGCGAAAATGCCGCGATCGCGTCTGCGGCCTCTGGTTGCGGTTTCACTCGCGGTCCTATGCTAGAATTTATTTTTAGCATTACTAAAAATATTCTAAGACCCAATAATGCATTAAATGTATATTAATACGTTCAAAAGATCATTACAGAGATTCCAGAGGTTACAGAAATTGCCCAACATGTCTTTCTTACAAAACGACAGTTCGGGACTTTTATGGGTTATTACAAGAAAGTACAAAAGAGACCGGCCTACCAATAAAATTTGGAAAAAACCACCCACGGACTAGTCAAATTAATTTTTTATGGATCAAAACGACATAACCTTACTTCTTATATAGGTTTTATTCTTCGAAACCACTTTAGCAAAATCTTATATGTAGACAGAAAAAAGATACCTGAAATGTCTTAACAGAAGCCATTGTCGCTTTAGATGGTATTTGAAAAATATTTTCCTTAAATATAAGGAACCTAATAATAGAAGGAGATAATTTAATTGTTATTAACTCAATAAAAGATATTTGCAAAATACCTTGGAAATTTTGAACAGTAATATTGGACTTCTCTTCTCTACTAAACCATTTCGATTTGGTCCTAGCATTTCATTGTTATATGGAGGCAAATCGAGCAGCTGATTTCGTTGCATCCCACGACATCATTCCTACATCAGTCAGGAACATTATCCGCATGATTACAAGCAACGCCGATTCTTTCTCGGAAATTTTCAATGCCAGAAATGTGTTATTCCAATTGAACTCTAGGCGAGCGTCTTTTTGTAAATTTTTTGTAAAAATCATATGTTGTGATGATTTAGGACCGCCCTTAACCTAAAAGGGGGTCTATTGTTTGCCTTGTATAAAAAAATACACAAAAAGTTCTATAATGATAAAGTATATAATTCCTATAAGGGAATGGATCATATAAGAACCATTAGTTACGAGTGAAAAATGAGAATGCGTTTCAATCGTCCAAAACTGAGAAACAAGCGGCCCAAATAAGACTTTCATTGAAATGGAAAAAAACAATATGAGCGAATTTTTGTTGTATGATATGGATTTTTTTTGGAAAAATTCTGTTTGAGCCTTGTTGTGAACATGTTTTTGATGTTCATCATTTTTTTCCTTAGATGTTCACCACTTTCATGCCCAAATGTTCACAATTTTGTACCAAATGTTCATCTTTTTTTCAAGCATGCATGTTCATCATTTTTCTCCTATATGTTCATCATTTTTTGCGTGAACATGTCTGTAGATGCTTATCGCTTTTTGATAAGCGCTACTTTGTAGTGCGTAACTAGGAGCTGTTACTAGTATTTGGGGTGCCATTTATGTGTGTGTAGGACACTATAGGAGCATGGAGTTTTGGAGAAGAAGTGTTGATTTGGTGATTTTGAGTGCTTAAATGAAGACTTAAGGAGTTGAAGACAAAGCACCAAAGGAGAGAGCTGCAACAGAACAAAGAAGGCGGCGCGGAAGCCTGACCCCGGGCGCGGAAGGCCTGGCCGCGGAAGCCTGGCCGCGGGCGCGGAAGCTTGGCAGCGGGCGCGGATGGACGACAGTAGCTGAGGGGAGCGACATAAGCATTTCCGCAGTCGCGGATTTCCTTTCCTGGCGCGGTACGGAGACGCGATTTTCGTCCGAGAGCTTTAGCTTATTTTACTTCTTTTATTTTATTTCTTTATAGTTCGTTTGTTTTATTTTTAGAAGATTGTTATTGTTATCTTTTAGGAAATTAGGTTTTGCAAAGTCTTTATATTCTTCCTTTAGAACATCAGTTTTGAAAGTTGGGTTCTACCCCAAGTTGGGTTTTACCTTTCTTTCTCTTTTCCCTTTTCCTAGTTTAGTTCTTTGTTTTGTTTTTGGCTAGACAATTGAAGCCTTGGTTTGAAGTTGATATTGAGATTATTCCTTTCTTTATCCTTGAATGTTATGATTTTCTTGCGCTTTATCCCTTTGAGTTTTACTTATTTCTCTAGCCTGATCACATAGTTTTATTGGTATTATTCATATTGCAGGATTAGGGTTTTGAATTCTATTGGTTGATCTAATTCATCAATTATTGTGATTAGTATTATTAATATTGGTTTCCCTAGCCTGGCAAACTAGTTGAGATTGGTATTATTTATAGTGTTGGTTCCCCTAATCTGGTCAACTTGTTGAGATTAATATTGTTCATCTCTAATTCAGAGTAGCAACTACGATATTCTAGAACTGGTTGGAATAGTTTATTGTAGAGAGAATTGATTGTATGTCGAGTACTGACTGGTTGTTAAGTATTGCATGAGCCTATCTATTCCTGAGCTTACTGCTGCTGTTCAAATTTTGAATCTTGATAGTTTCTTGATTGTTTAATAGTTAGGATTATCAGGACTGGTAATTAATTTAGAACAGGGATTATGTAACATCCCCAAATATATATCCTTGAAAGTATTACCGCCAGTGACCTCAGATTCCACATTCGAAGCCACCCAAGGCTTAACCATTCATACAAATCATAAAATACACTGATAAAACGAAATATCATAATCTTTATTTAAACCAAAGTCTTGGAATTACATCCGTAAATCCCAAATACAACAGAAATACAGAATATGTTTAATACAGCGGAAGTCTTTTAAATAAATAACATAAGGGTCTTGATCGAAGTGATCACCCGCCTAGGATCTTCAACCTGGATAAAACTCTTCAAAACTTCATCTGCCTTCATAGTCGGATTCTAGCCTTCACGGAACGGTAGTTTACTTGATGTGCCGTATGAGACGGATGACACCAGCCAACCATGCAAGGGAAAAATAACCGGTTGGTTAGTCTAATGAAAGACTATACAAGGATAAAACAGAAAGGTTCTAAGTAGTCGTATTAGGCTAGACCCATCGCTTCTCGAATAAAAGCCGATGATGATAGTAAACCTCAATACTTCTACGAAAGGATACGAAATAGAAAGATCAAGAGAAGACTCCTAAAGATCGAGTCTTAAGGAAACGTATGAAGAGAAGACTCCAAAAGATTGAGTCTTATCGAAAAGCATGACAAGAAGACTCCAAGAGATTGAGTCTTATCGGAAAGCATGACAAGAAGACTCCAAGAGATTGAGTCTTATCGGAAAGCATGACAAGTGTTCGGGAACATTATAATTTCACACAAGCGTTTAAAAAGACTTGACCATTTGGGTCCACGACCAACCTCACCGCGTAATGCGAATTCAGATTTGGAAGGAGGACTTACTCTAATCGATGTCCAGACGAGGTTCCAAGTTGTACTTCTCGCCCAAGGTTCATTAATTATGTGCATAGCGGCACTCATCTTATTTTAGTGACAAAGCGTACATTTATGTTATAAGCTTTTAGATTATATCATCTCATCGCGAGAGAAACGACTAGACCTCGCAAGGTACTTAGCGTTCCTACGAATACTCGTTCTAACTAAACAGTTCAGATCACACAATAGTCCACATCAATACCATCATGGCAATAACAGATATAATAGCGTTGTTTCTAGCAATATATACAACCTATTATAATATCATGTTTTAATCGTATTATTCATAACATTTGTTCCCAAACGAAAACAATAGTTCATCCCAATTTAATTAACAATTAAACAATTGATAATTAATGGAAACATGGAATGATAAGCAAGAGCGAACCGCCACTTGCCTTAATCTAGACGAACGATTGAGCGATGACGGGTTTCTGGGTCCGGAACGGGAACAGAAGACGGATTACAGATTCCTACGACGACCCATAATGAAACCCTAGGTTAGATTCGACAATAAAATGATACGAATCTAAGAAGGAACGAATGAAATCGAAAGAACGAAGGTCCCGACCGAGACCGGCATGCCCAAGGCCACGATCGCGATTGCCAGAGCAATCCGCGGTCGCGGCTGGGATTCCACGGTCGCGGCCGTCGAGGACAAGGCGTCTACGAGTGTCATGACAGTGGTCGCGGATGCGGCCGACCTTGTCACTGCTGCGGTCGCGGCAGTTCATGTCCGCGGTCGCGGCTATGAACTCCGGCAACTCTAAAGGGAGAAAATCTCACCGGCGACGACGCGACGGGGCTCGATTTGAGGGGGCTTCGACTCCAACCTTCCTTGTGCCTCCAATGCACCACTCCAAGGCTACTACCACTCCCGGTGAGGCCTCCGACGACACTTCGAAGATTCCGGCGAGGCTTGGAACTCCGGCGAGCAAGAAAATGAACGAGAGAGGAGAGAGAGATATCAGATTTGGTGCCCTTAAACCCTCCCAATTCGACTCTATTTATAGCCCAAAGAAGGATCTCTCCCAACCCAGATCAACGGCGAGTCATACGATCAACGGTGGCGCGAATGGCGAGGAGTCAGACGACGCGACGTAGGCGTGTTGGAGTTTTCCACAGTCGCGGAACTTTATCTGCGGTCGCGGAAAATTCATGTGCCCAGCCCTTCTGAAACCCATTTTTCCGCGATAGCGGAAATACCTTTTCCGCGTCTGTTTGCCCGAGGAAAGGTTTGGCGTGGGTTTTAAACCCCGGATTAAATATATTTGTACCCAAACAAATATTCTAAGCCCCGAAAAATACGTCGAATGTATTTTATATTACTCAGGGAATTTTACAGAGATCAACCTGTTACAGGAAAATTCAAACTTCTCCAAAAACGATACGATCACAGAACGAGGGTTGGAAAAATTACCCAAATACCCTTACTAAAG